>OY755208.1:10630080-11230080 GCA_963576765.1 Draba incana
GGAGAGGAGCCCATATTCTGTCGCTTCGGAGGCACCCCGTCAGGAGTACCTCCCGCCTTGCCCTCCGATCTAAGGGCTCTCTTCCGCGACCGCTCACGCCGCCTAGCAATCTCATCAGGGGTAAGATCAGAAACCCGAGAACGCTGAGCTGGTGCAGCAGGAGTCTTAGGCGTTGTGGTCGTCAGAGCACTCTTCTGCAAGCTTGCCCTCGCTGAGACTGCGGTGCTCGTCGACACTGCCTTCTCCCTCTCTGCTCGCTGGTAGGCCAAGACTCTGGGAGCACCCCGTCCAAGAACCTTCCCTGGGAAGATCCTGGTGGAAAGCGCCTTCTGGATTCTCTGACGGGTGAACGACTTCACCCAGTCACCATCCCCAGATGCGAGAGCGCTGTGGATGGCTGCTGCGTCACTCCGGCTGACTGTCTGGAGTGATGGCCTCACTGCAAAGACAAAGCAATACAAAAATCAGTACATAAGGCATGAACACTATACAAAAGAAAATTTTCCTAAGTATAGATTTACCTCTCTTCCCCCAACTCGTCCTGACAAGGGGGATGCAGTCTGCCTCAATGGTCCTCTCCGAGATCTTGACGAAGAAGAATCAGCACTCAAAAAGATCGTCCTTGCTCGGGAACCCATCAATGAGCGCGCGACCCGGACCCGAAGAAACAAGATACCTAAGCTCATCTGCGCGGCCCTTAGGCCTGAACTCTAGGAGGCTGGTCATCTGCTCGGTGCTAATCTCTGCGTTGCACTCCCTGCTAAGCACATAGTTACCAATGACGTGCCTCAACCCTCTGGGGTTGATCTGAGCAAGGGAGATACCATTCGCATCTAAGAAGCAAAGGAGGAAGCCTGGCACCGGAAACCACAACAAGCAATGCTCGATGAAGTTCTCATACACGGTGAAGTACCCAGGGGACAGAGCATCAGCTCGCTGTGTGCGATCAGGAACAACCAACACGATCTCATCTAAAATCTCGCACTTCTCGCGGAGAAGCTGCAGTGACTCCTCGTCGCAGAGAGTGGATCCCGGAGGGTCCGGTCGTGCTTTCTTCTTCCTAACCACTACAGGTCGGTCAACCTCATCTCCATCCTCAGCATCGGAGGGAAGTGACCTAAAGGAAGAAGAAGGATCTGACAAAGCGGCGTCGGCTGCTCCATCCAGGAGCCCCGGATCCTCATCGTTAAGGGAGAAGGAGAGTCCAACTCCCCTATCACGGGCCATCGAATCATCATCACCGCTAGGTCTCCTCGCATCCTCAATATCCGCTAAGTCATTGAAAACACCATCATCGCTCTCATCGAACCCGCCGAGACTAACTCGCGGAACGGTGAGCTTACTGCGGAGATGAATCCCGGTGCTCGCATTATAAGGACATGCGACCACAGGGTCGGTTCGGCTTGATGATGCGATTCTGGGGTCGGCCCGGCTGGATGCTTTGGCTGTGGGATTGGTTTAGGTTGATGGTGCGACCACAGGCTCGGCACCACACGACGTTGCGACCACGGGGTCAACTCGATGAGGAGACGCGACCACGTTGTTGTACCGACGAAGAGGTGCGACCACGCCCTCGGTTCCACGTGAGAGCTTGGTCGCGGGATTTGTCTCGCGTATGGATGCGACCACGCCCTCGGTTTCGCATGAGAGCTCGGGCGCGGGTTCGGTTTCGCGTACGGACGCGACCACGCTCTCTGTTCGATGAGGAAGCTCGACCGCGAGCTCGGTGTCGCGTGTTGACGCGACCGCGTGATCGACACGACCACGAGCTCGGTTCTAAGCGTTGCTTCGCCGCGATCAACCGAATCAAGGTTTTGTGTTTCCATAACCACAATCTACCTATACACAAGTAAAAAAAGTAGATCACAAGTCAACATCTTTCTTCTCCACCAAGAACACATCTCAAGAACACATCTATCCCTAGAACAAATTTCAAAGGAGGATCTCAACAATTCTATCCCATCAACAATTGAAACTTGAAAGTCAATGGCAATCAAGGATTCAAGGATTCTCCTAAGCAGTCAACAATTCAACATAACAAAGCTTGATTCTCCATGAAAGGAATCTAGATCTACAAGCTTGAATTTTCAATGAAGCTATGGGATTTAGAAGGACTTGTGCAAAGGGAAACAATGGAGGAACTTACCAAGTAAGAAGAGAAGTAACAAACTCATGGTCGGTAACAAGCGAGCACACGGTCGGTGGTGGTGGTGTCACGGCGAAAAGAAAAGAGGAGAAGAAGAAAAAATTTTTGGAGGAAAGAGAAAGGAAAGGAAGAAGAAGAAGGTAAAAAAAAAAAAAAAAAAATCAAAACCTTATCCTCTCTCTTTCTCTCACCAAGCGGGGCCCGACTCCATTCAAAATAACACAACACTCTTCCCTCCGAAAATCGCTTGGCTACTACTCGGAAACATCATTGACATTAACAATCGCAACACGGAGTCTTAACATCTCCATAGGACACGCGGAGTCTTAAAATCTCCATAGAAAGCACGAAGTCTTAAAATCTTCATAATGTTTACAGAGTCTTAAAACCTCTTGCGAAAAAATCACTCTCTACTACTGTAGGATAGACAAGCGCGTTGACTTTAAACGTTAACGCTGATATTCAACACATCTTTTAACTCGGCACTATTATCTCAAACACTACCGAGCTGGGAGGCTAACTGTTGGGGTCGGTATTCACCCCCTCAGCATCAACGTCTAAAGACAAACCGATAGAAGAGATGGCCCTCCGGACTCTTGACAAAGGAGGCCTAACGGAACCTGAATCTTCCTGCGGAGCGAAGCATGAGACAGCGGAACGGACCTGGGCAAAGCAGGAAGAGACCGGCCTAGTACCGATTGCATGCTCACTACCGCGCCGACCATACGCTCGGTACCGTGTCCGACCGCGTGCTCGGCACCGTGGTCGACCACGTGCTCGGCTCTGTGGCCGACCGCGTGCTTGGCACCGTGGTCGACCGCGTGCTCGGCACTGCGGCCAACCGCGTGCTCGACTCCGTGGCCGATCGTGCACTCGGTCGGTGTGGTCGACCGCGTGTTTGCCTTCTGGGCCGACCATGGGCTCGAAGTTGGTAGGGCGATCTCACGTTCGGCCCAGTCGCCAATCACCTCTTTAATCCGAGAACAGTCTTCAGCCCAATAGCATTGTGGTAGCCCAGGTCCGGATACGAAGCCCATGTTGATGCAGCCGACTCCGAAGAGGATCAGGAGACTTAGCCGCCTTAGAATAGTATATATAGCTAATGTAGAAACCCTTTTTGGGAGATCCAATTTTTGATACACAAGCCTTGTACTCAACTTTACACAGTAATAAACACAACGCTTTCTCAATCTTTGGTGATCCTAGCTAAACATAGAATTCTCTAAATCCTCCTCACGAACTCTTACAAATTTAGTTGTGTTGGTTTCGACCCCCACATCGCTCGACACCGAAGATTTGCAAGCGTCGAGCGACAAGATTAAGTGTGTCGCTCGACACGACCATCGGACCAGCCCAGATTCCATGTTTTAGAAGATTTCCTTTTTGCACCAAAAAGCGCAGATGTTTGCAATTGGGCCCATGACGTTTTTGTAACCTATATATATGTGTTTTCAGCCATTGTTTAGGCTATGCTTTATTTTCTTAGAGATATTTTATACAAGGGTTTTATTATTCATGTCTATGTCTGAGTAATTCCCTTGTTAGGTTTTAGGATTTTTCAAAGGTTTAATGAAGAGTTGTAGAGTTTGATTACTTATGGGATTTGCATCATTCATATTTTATATTCTTCACCTTGATTGCTTTGAATTCTGATTTAGGCCTGAATTAGATATCCTAGGTTGTTTGATAGATGATACATCATTATTGAATTGCCTGAATTTGAATCATAGGTGAGCAAAGATCTGATTCGCAACGACAGATGGCTTTGGATCTTTGTGAACAAATCGAACCTGAATTTAAATGCTTGTTTAGATCAATTTGATTTTGCAACGACAGTTGGTTGTCTAGGGTTTAAACATAGATAGTATTTGCAACGACAGTTGATTTACTTTACAAAAGTGTTTTGAGTTCTAGAATTGCACTTCATAAATCCCAATAGTAATATTATTCTGCAACTTGGATTTATTCCTGCGAATTCCCTAAAGCTTAACGTTTGTCTTCCATTGATTTAAAGCTTTACCATCATCCTGATTTACTGTTTTCTGCAATTTTATTTACATATTTTCTGCTTAGCATAATCTGAACCTTATCAATCTATTGTGCAATCTGATTCCCTGTGAATTTGATAACCCTAAGTACTGCACACGATCTCTTGTTTGAGAGAGTGGTTCAAAGAGAAATTTGACCGTATCAATCACTACTACGATTATGAATTTGCCCAAAGTCCAGAAATCCCAAACTTAAATCTAGATGTTGATGCAATCAAAAGGGAATTTTGCGACGGATTTTTAGATTCTCCACCAAAGAAACAAAAGGGAAAGAAAAGTTTATGGTTCTAACCGTTGTTTGGAGTGGATACATACATATATATGTATGTATACATATATGTTTTAAAAATTAGTAGTCTATTATGTACTTGTACCATTACCGTTGTATGTTAAATATTTTCAAGTCTCAAATGTACCTGTGAAAGAAGTCGCTTTAAAAATTATGTTTCATTATTTGTAATGTTTTATTGGAGTTGCATAATCAATATATCTCGTTGTATGATTGTTATCGACACTAATTCATTGATGTTAGATTGTTATTGAATTGTTGTGATTGTTATCGTTATATGTTGTAAACATATAATATTTAAATTGGCTAAGATTGTTATTGTCTATGTTGTGGTTTCTTTACCCTAATTCCTAAATGAAAAATTTGATTGATTTAGCGTCGAATTAGCGTCTAATCACATGAATTCGACGCTATTAAACAGATCACATGAATTCGACGCTAATTCGACGCTCATTTTGTTTAATATCGTCGAATTCATGTTATTTCGATGCTAATTCGACGCTATTTTTTTTTTTTAAAGTTAATTTTATTTATTAGTAATGAATTATCAATACGTACATTTTGTTATAAATTTGTAAGGAAATGGATTTAAGAAATATGTAGGAAATAGATTTTAGGAAATTTGTTATGAAAAAATTCATGTGATTGTTATCGTTATATGTTGCGGTTTTAAAATCTTTAAATGGGTTAAGATTGTTATTGTATATGTTGCGGTTTCTTTACCCTAATTCCTAAATGAAAAATTTGTTTGATTTAGCGTCAAATTAGCGTCAAATTACATAAATTCGACGCTAATTAATAAAATTAGCATTGAATCACATGAATTTGAGGCTAATTCGACGCTAAATCATTATTTTTTTTATGTTAATTTTATTTTATATATTAGTAATGACATATCAATGTACATTTTGTTATAAATTTGTAGGGAAATGGATTTAGTAAATATGTAGGAAATTTGATATGTAAAAATACATGTGATTGTTATCGTTATATGTTGCGGTTTTAAAATCTTTAAATAGGTTAAGATTGCTATCGTATATGTTGAGGTTTCTTTACCCTAAATCATTTAGCGTCTAATTGGCATGGAATCACATGAATTCGATGCCAATTCGACGCTAAATCAAACAAATTTTTCATTTAGGGTTTAGGGTATAAATAATAAAAGATTTAACGTCGACGATTCAGAGTGAAGCTACAATGTTATCTATATTCAAAGATTTGATTGCCAACAAATTAGTATGTTTGTATAATTCGATGTTACAAATGCATGTAAAGACTTCTATTTGAAAAAACTATATAGGTTTACATATACCATCATAACCCTTTATGAACCAAATATGTAATTTCAAATTTCAAAATTTTAAATTATTCTATTATATGAAAGATTGAAATGGCTAAGATAGTTTTCGTACCAGTGGCGGATACCCTAAACCCTAAACCACAAACGTAAAATTTGTTTAAGGTAGCGTCGATTTAGCATCGAATTAGCATCGATTCGATGCTAATTCGATGCTATCTGAACAAATTTTACGTTTTGGGTTTAGGGTATTAAACGGATCAAATTAATTTGATCCGACGCAAATTTGACGCTATATTGAATTAATTTGATTTAACCAATGGCGGTTAACCGAAAAATTTCAAATTTTGGTTGTTAAACCAACGGCGGTAAACCGAATTAATTTTGATTTAGCATCGAATTAGCATCGAATTGATGGGCAGTTCGACGCTAATTCGACGCTAAATCAAATAAATTTGGATCGGTAAACACTAAATCTGCGTGGGGAATAGAAATTATATTTAAATGTAAAACGGAGACCAAAGTCTTCTTTTCCGGTTTCTGCAAATCCCGATCTCCTCTCACTCTCTCCATCTCCGACGATCTCCCTCTCCTTTCTCTCTCTCTCCAGCCACCGCCGGTCTCTCTCTCCCGCTCCTCTCTCTCTCTCTCTCTCTCTCTCTCTCTCTCTCTCTCTCTCTCTCTCTCTCTCTCTCTCCCACTCTCCGCGGTTCTCCCTTGACCACCGCCTCTCTCTCTCTCCCTCTCCTCTCCCTCTCCTCTCCTCCTCCTCATCTCCTGCCGCCGCCGCCGCATCTCCTTCCGCCGTACGTCCTTCGTTTGCCGCATCTCCTTCCTTCCGCCGCCGTCCCTTCTCCTCCTCCGCATCTCCGTCAGCCACCGCCGGACAACAATGGTAATATATATATATATATATATATTTTTTTTTTTAAAATTTTTATATATATATTTGCAATTAGTTATAAATTAGTTATATATATTAGTTATGGAATTTGAAATAAAATTGATTTTAGAAAATGGTTTTATGAAATATGTAGTAAATAGAATTTAGGAAATTTGATATGAAATAGATTTTAGGTAAAATGTAGGAAATAAATTTTAGGAAATGGAATTGAATTTAGATTTGATAAGTTATGGAATTTAATTTAGATTTGATAAGTTATAGATTTGAATTTAGATTTTATGAAATTTATTTATAAAGTCAAATAAAACAAATTTATGAGTTTTTTGAATTTAAAATATTTATTTAAAATTAAAACCAAATTTAAAAGTTATTTTTCGATAATAAAGTTATTTTGGATCAAATAATTTTTAATTTTTATTATATTGTATAATAATTTTGTATAATATATATATATTTTTTAAATGTTATCATTCGACGCTACATCTGCATCGATTTAGCGTCGAATGAATCAGGTGTCGACGGTAGTCCGACGCTAATTTAGCATCGAATTACCATCGATTTAGCATCCATTTAGCATCGAAATGTTTCGATGCTAATTTGACGCTACAGTAGCATCGAATTAGCGTCGAAATATTGTGTCGGAGTAGCGTCGAACATTCGACGCTAAATTAGGGTCGAATTAGCGTCGACGGGTTAGCGTCGAATATTTCGACGCTAAATCGACGCTAAGAGGTTTTAGCGTCGAAATATGCCGACGCTAAATCAATGTTTCCTTGTAGTGGAAGACTTTCTTAGCGTTCGTGTGAATGAGAGATGAAATGTTGATCTTTAGTTGAACTCTAAGTTTCTTTCCCTTTTCCTCTAAACCTTTTACTTATGTGTTTTGATTTTTGCAGTATCTTTATGATGGACTTAATCTATGTATTTATTGATAAAGAGAGAATCTAGTTCTTCATCAGGATTTTAACCTCAATCATCCATCATGGTAGAGATCAAGGCATGTGTGACAAGTAGAAAGCATTGATCTACAAGACATGCGTATGTGACAAGTGGTAAGCTATGACTCTTATGTCTTACATTTTTCATATATAGTTTTATTAACATGAAATTGGGCTTTTTAATATACATTATAATTGGTCACAAAAATTGCTAAGAAACTAGGTGATAATCTGTGCTATACGCAGAATAATACATTAAAACAAATTCAAAGACACAAACAAAAATCCTATGTGGTTATGTGAATAAGAACGATATGTTTTGTTGCGGTTACTCTGCTTCAGCAAGATAAATAATACAATTTCCAATTATATAATCAGTAAACTGTGTACGTTCATGGCTACAATATGAGTTTGAAACGGGTCCAATTCGTTCAACTTTTAAAAACCTCCAAATGAGAAAAACAAATCACTACATTTTCAAAAGTGATTTATTTTTATTAATGATTTAAAATATTCTATGTTTTATATTAGAATGCGCACACGCAAAATTTAGTATGCTTTTCATTTTTTTTTAATTGTAAAAAGAAAATTTCAAAATTCTTTTTATGTTGGAAGTCCTTGATCAGAATCCGATCTAAACACTCCAACTCAATATGAAATTGATGTTGAACCATGCACAAGTATATTGAGATCAATGGCTAAAAGCCAATCTTGAAAGGGCTTATCAGAGAGTGATAATATATGGGTCAATTTACTTATTTAATTTTTTTTGGGTTAGAAGTTTATACTCTAACAAAAATATCAACGACGTGATAGTAAATTTTTTATGTGGTAGCGGATTGTTTTACGGATTTTTTTTTTCCAGTTCTGAGAAACTTTAAATTGGATGATACAATAAACTTATCTCTTACTAGAATAAATTTTTTGGCCGTTTTATTTAGCAACAAAATTTTGATATGGTAGATTTTGGGCACTTTATTGTTGCAGATTTAGGGTCGTAAACTTATGTTTTTCATAACAAAATTATATAACCTTATGTGTTTCTAGAGTTAAATGTGGAAATAAAGTTAACTAAATTAACATGCATGTAATCAAATTACATGCATACCATCAAAAACTAATGAATCATAAGCTCTTCAAGCATGTAGATTAATTGCATAATAGAATTATACAAAGGGTTAGTGGAATACCTCCGTTCATTGTGATGATGAAGAATTTCTTAGCGGTTGTGTGAATGAGAGATGAAATCTTGATATTTAGTTGAGTTTTAGGTTTCTTTTCCCTTTCCTATAAACTTTTACTTATGTGCTATGAATTTTGCATTATCTTTATGATGGAATGTATATAGTTCTAGGTAGAGAAAGAATCTAGTTCTTCATTAGTGTTTCAATCTCAACCATCTTTCATGATAGAGATCAACGCATGCGTGACAAGTATAAAATATTAATCTACAAAACATGCATATGTGACAAGTGGTAAGCTATGATTCTTATATCTTTCATTTGTAACTTACAATTTTCTTAATATGAATTGAATTTCTTAATATACATTATAATTGGTAACCAAACTTATCAAGGAACTAGGTGATTTCCACTGTTATACGCATAATTATACATTAAAAAGCATTCAAAGAAGTTATATATGTGGATCTTTGGCCCAATGGTCCATTAAGGTTTAATTAATGCTTCCATATCTGGAGGTCTGGGGTTCGATTCTCAACAATACGATTTATTAATAAATTTACAGATTAATGGAGACAAAGTTTATAAGAGAGCTCCAACGCTGTGCGATTAGAATCGTTCGCCGTGATTCCACGTAGTGAAAGTAGGTGTCCATCATGAGCATGAAACACAAAAAGTGTTGCATGTCATGGATCTTATAGGGTCGGAGTGAATTTTCTGTGGTCGGATCGTCTTTGCAACAATTCTTGTAATTTGCAATAAAATAATAAATCAACCCAGACATTTAAAAAAGAAAAATAGTTATATATTACTAGGGGATTCAAAAATGCTATTTGGTTAAAAAAATGCTTGAAATTAGATTAGTATTAGGTTAAGTTCCATAATTTTAGAGATTCATGTTCTTGTATATCACTTCATAATATATTAAACTAGGGATTGTCCACGCGTTGCGTGAATTTAAAAATTGATATGGTAAAATATGCAATAATTTATAGCTTATTGATTATTTATGAATCTAATATTATAAAAAATTGGTGTTATAGTTAATAATTACCAAAGTTAGAAAACTAAACATTTGTAGCAAATTGTTGAACATATACAATGTTATATGTGAAAAGAAATAGATTGTTCATATCTAAAATTACAACATATGGAAGACATTTTCTTTTATACAAATTCGCTACTTGTATTGTATTCATCAATGTTCACTACGGTTTCCTAAAAAAATAATTTTTGTCTTTTTTCTTGCATCAAACACGTTTGTAAAAAGAAATTTATATTGATTAGACAAGTTGTAGTATGTTTTTTTTTGTATCATGACATATGCACCATCTAAAGAGAGATGTTGGAATGTATTTTTGTGTTTTATTTCGTTAGAACTTAAATTGTATGGAGACAATAATTGATGCTTGATTGAATAGTTTTGCCCTACTCTCATCATTTTGTTTTGTTAATTTTATGATTCTTTTTATTAAAGCTTAATTTTGTGACTTTTTGTTTTGAAATTTTACTTAATGTATATAAATGCTAAAGTTTTAAACATATTTTGTATAATACATTGATGGGTTTAATAAATTAAATATCTATATCATAATAACACATTTACTTTGTAATTATAATTTATTGGGGTATACAAGGAAGAAAAAAAAAAAAGATAAATTAAAAAGACATGTAATTGTTGGTATTAACTTCCATTTACATTAGACTTAGCTTTAAATGGTAGGAATATTAATTGTTAAAATTTTTTAATAAATAAATTGAAATGACAAATGACAAATGACAAAAGAATAGTTGACACATGGCATCATCTCATGACTTGGGTTTATAAGAAACCTTAAAATATTATATAGATATGCTTTTTTTTTTGTTAGAGAAACATGTTCTTGTTGATCTAAACACAATTTCAAATTTCACAACACCCACTTTACTTTAAAACGATAAAGTAAAAATGTAGTCATTGGGACATAGGCTTCTTGGACTTTGAGAGAGATTCTTAAGAAAAAGGTCATGGGTATGCATGCATAATCTTCTCTTCCACAAGCCAAAGTCTTTTACCTGAATCCCACCATGTTGATAACCAAACATTCTTCAAAGGGAAAAGATCTTAACATTTTAAAAACTAATAGACTTGGGCATACTCATGAACAAACAACGTGAGAATACACATAATTAACTTACGTGAAGACCTTACGTTATTAATACCGGTTATAGGCTACGACCGAAATCATACAATGTTTTAGGAAGAAATTCATAAATATAACATAAATAACTGAATCTTCCGCTTCAATTCATTTAATGACACATGTATGAGAAAATTTATTTTATTCACAAAATAACATAAAAAGAGCATGCTTTTTTAATTCCGTGCATGATACCTTATATCTTTGCACCAAAACCGATTGGAGGTGGATGTTGGTAACATTAGGATTGCGAAGATTATGTTGTTGATTGGATTGCATTAGCACGTGTACTATGTCTTAGGCACACATATGTACATGTGCTTATGGTGGTCGTATAGATAGTACATGAAACAACCAACAATTTTTTTTTAATTTATTTATTAGCCCGAGTTAACATTCTCATAAATGCTAACTGTCAACGGCTAATCTAATACGACCAATACGGAAATTCTCAAACAAATAAACCAATAAAATAATAAACCAAATAACCAATTCAACAAATCAATTCCAATAACCGAAACAGAAAATACTAGCAATCTAAACACCAAGTTCACTAGAATTAAACAATTTAACAACAATCCTATCATCCTCTTCACCGGCCTTGATTCCGCGACAACACATTTCTTTTACCTGCAACACATAGAAATAAGAGTTGCATAAGTAATTAATAATTACTTCGTGAGACGGTCCTCCCGTCTACAGGCTAAGTGTGCATATATCAAAAATCAACAATAATTAATTTGAAAAGTTAAACGCAGGAAATAACAGGGTGTCGATCGACACATCGCACGATGTCGATTGACGCTTCATCAACAAGGGTGTCGATCGATACACCACAATGTGTTAATCAACACTCTGTTCGCAGTTCAATAATCAGAACAAAAACAGATCATAATCACGACCAAAAATATTCAATAACGATTCCATCACGAAGGAAAACACAATCAATCACGAATTTATCACCAGGAAACAACACAATCAACCCGATTTCATAATATAAACACTTAAAACCAATCGCTAATCGATTCCTAGCATATACGAGCCTACGGTCGCGCACTCATCTCGATAAAACAATTTGAGGACAAGAGACGCACGAAAAACCTTGACCGTGACTTCCTTCACCGGAAAAACACCAACACGCTTAACAAACGCTCATGATGTCCACACAAGCCTTAAGAATGGAGAAAACGGCGAAGAACGACCCACAATTCTCTCGATTTCTCCAAGAATCACAAAACTCTCTCTTTCAAATCTCTTTTTTTGCCTCTCCTTCTCAAAACACGGCCAAAATGTTTTATAACAAAGCTTAGGATTTTCCTTCCCAAACCGCAACAAATCGTACGATTTAACTTAAACCAAAACTGATCCAAAGGCATGGTGTTGATCGTCATTACCTCTGGTGTAGATCGAGACCCCATTCCAAAATTCAAATTTTGGTTTCGGGATGTTACAGTACATGTTATAAAAATTCAGAATGTGATCTTACTGGTTATGGTTGTCGACCATTAAAGCACAATGTTCTGTGTGTTTCTAATATCTCCACTTGTGCTTGATTAAAAGAGATATTCAGTACTGAGGATTGGAGAAGTTTTATGTATATACATATTATATAAGATGAAAAATTCCATTATGTGAGATATGTGTTGAGATAAGTAGTAAAAATATG
The DNA here is from genome assembly GCA_963576765.1 of Draba incana. Taxonomy (NCBI): domain Eukaryota; kingdom Viridiplantae; phylum Streptophyta; class Magnoliopsida; order Brassicales; family Brassicaceae; genus Draba; species Draba incana. The sequence continues at coordinate 10,642,730 of OY755208.1, forward strand.
TTTTGACAGTCTTTTTGGTGTTTTTAATTTTCAAACAAAAGCCAGACATAAAATACTCTTATTTTACATATTATTTATTGTAAACAAAACAAGGATGCTAAAAATTATGATTATAAGTCATTTGTTTCATCAGTATAATTATCGAGTTTAGATATAAACAAAAACGAAATACTGTTTAATTTAACTTTTGATAAAAAAAAAAAAATTTAATATGCCGTTAGACAAGGTGTAAAATATGAAAAATACAAGTTAGAAATAAATTGTGTTTGTAATCCTTAGAAATGATTTTGTTACATGCTTTTAGGATCATAAGCTCAAAAAGTTAACAAACCTCATTACTATCAACCTATATGTTTTTTTAAAACTAATTTTAACAAAAATTGGCTTGTTATTGAAACAACCAAGCTTTTTTTTTTTTAAACTAATCATTTCTACTGCGGAAAACATAAAAATTCAAACCAAATAATAATCCACTAATTCCATCAAATAAACAATTTTTTTAACCAATAAATCAAATACCAAATTCAGGAATGATCAATTAAATAAACTAGCAACCTAAACACCTTGTTCACTAGTCTAAAAACAGCAACAACAACCCTATCATATCATCCTCTTCCAATGGCCTCGATTCCACGATCACACTTTTCCTTTACCTGCAACTCAAAAAGGAAACCGGGAGTTGCGTGAGTATTATCATAAATACTCAGTGGAGCGGTCATCCCGCACATGTTATACATAGAATAAATAACAATTGACAACAAAGTTTAACCTTTTAAATTTCAAATTCAGATTAAACAATTAAACCAATTCTCCCGTTATCAATAATTTTTCACACGATTTCTGCAAGCAATTAACGGGTGTCGATCGACACTCGACAAAACGAGTATCATCATCCTCGCAGGGTGTCGATCGACACAGCCTCTAGGCGTCGATCGACACTCTGTTCCTGAAACAAGAACTCGAGCCTATTCTCACGCAGCTCGTCTCGGTCTCAGCACTAGCCAATACAAACACAATTCCATACAATTTACACGCAAAACAGTAACAAAACGATCAATAATACGCCAAAACAATCAATCAATCAATCCATCATTCAACCACACTCAAATTCTAGTATTCCCTAAACGATCACGCACTCACCTCTGCGTTTTAGGATTGAAATGGCGGAGGACACGAAAACACAGACTCTACAGCCTAGGAACAGACTCTGGTTCACATCGAAAACACCCACAAACACGCCACGAATGATCCCGAGAACGAACAACGAAGAACACTCGAGAAAACGAACGATTCGCGAATTGATCCACAAACTCTCAAACTCAGGGATTCTCTGCGTTTTTCTCCTCCAAAACGCAGCCACGAGACCCTGGAACGTATTTATATACGAACCCTAGGTTAATCCCTTAAACCGCAATTAAACCGAGGCAAAAATCTTAATAACCCGATTCTGAAAACACTGGTGTCGATCGACACTACCCTAAGGTGTCGATCGACACTACCCTAAGGTGTCGATCGACACCCTCACCAAAAAGCACATATTTAGTTTCGGGATGTTACATTTATAATTATTTTTCTTTATTATATGTTTTTCTTAATGTAATATGAAATCTAAAAAATAAACATATAGTTTAAAAATCTAGTTATATTTTTTGGAGAAAATCAAAAATTTATTTCATCACCCGCTTTTTCAATTTCATCAATTAAGTTATCCTTTCTAAAAGAGAGTTTTGATTTGGCCAATATTTGTTTTCATAAGTGAATCGAAAAACATAGAAATAATGTTATATATAAAACCATATAACAAAAACAAGCAATCACCCAAAAAAAAAAAAAAAACCAATTAAAGAAGAAAAACCAAAATGGAAAGTAACAAACATTTTCGTTGTTGTTCTCCTAATTTTTCATGTAAGTTTTCCAAAATATTTTCATAGATGAGACAAATTATATCTAGTCGAGATGGTTTGGTTTGGTTTGAGTTGGTTTGAGTTGAATTTGGTTCTGGTTGAAATATTGTTTACAGGTATGGTAATGAAGAGTGAAGGCCAATTTCGATGTAAGAAAGCTAAAGATTGTGATCCTCGTGGTTGCAGAGGAACCTCACATGTAATATGCAAACACAACAAATGTACATGTGGTCATGGTGCTCCTATTGGTGGTGAATGTGATAGACTCATTGATTGTAATCTTTCTGGTTGTTCACCAAAAACTCATGTTCTCTGCATTATCAACGTATGCACTTGTGTCCCCAATTGATAATGTTCTCACTAGGAGCACCATATCATTATTTAAGAACCCTTGTCAGTTATGACCCTAATAATATTGATGAAGCAGCTCAGATGTAGTTTATAGAGATTCATAATAAGAGCAAGCTTAGTTACTTTCAACGTAGATGGTAAGAATTCACATTTTATTGGATTCTTTAACAAAAAGAAAACATGGTCTTGAGAGCTCATTCACAACTTTTGAATTTCTTCTAGCCGTCTCTTTATCAGATACAACTCATCTTAATGTTGCACAATCCTTTCCTCTATTCTGCTATTTTTCCATCTCAAAAAATTCTTTAGTTATTCTCGAGCCTCACACTTTATCATGTACTATATGAATTTCTTGCACAACGCTTCTAGAACATCCACCTAGGAAATGCCAACAAAGGTGAAGTCTCTGCATCGAAAAGGAGATCGACCACTCCAATCTGCCTATGAGACTAAATATCTCTAATGTAAATCTCTATTCTCTATTCTAAAATAGAGAAAAATAGCATTTTTTTATTTTCACTCCAATGTATCCTACTCAGTGCTAGCCCTAGCTGTTGGGGTACTTAAAGCTCAATTAATAACTAAAATATAAAATTCCTAAAACTTAACATAATCTCAATTCGATCCTCCGACCTGTTACTAGTCCACACTAGTCCTGACCACTAGACTACAAGAGTTATTACATTAAAACTACCCTCAAATTAATAATATAACTTTGATGCCTAAAGCAAGTGTTTCACCTGCTTTAGCCAAGACCGGCCCTGATCCTACTTATCCAGTTACCTTCTCTTTTGTGCAATTCATTTAGAAGTCTTTTTTTTGGCTAAACAAATGTATAAGTCATATATGCTTAATTGAAAAGGTCGAGATGGGCACAATTGGCACGACGAACCAAACAAGTTATAAACTTTTTATTACCGAATGAAAATTAATCCCTTGCTATGGTTTGCTAATCAATGCTAAAGTTTTCCTGGCCATCAATCATTTGTTAAGAGTATATAAAGACATATTTAATTAAGAATTCTTTATTGGAAAATCAAAAGAAATACTTTAACACAGCTAAATCCAGTATTTTATTAGTGGGAAAATCATAAGACGGCACCACCAGCAATGACAAACACACCAAACAGCTTCGGCCTTCTTTTGCTTTTCACAAATCAAAAACTATATATGACACATACTTTTAAGGATAAATCTTGGATCGCGAGTGTATAGACTTACCTAGCTTTTAATTTCTTTTTGGGTTTATGTATTATCAAGTAGTGCATTCAGACCAATTATTCGACTTTTTTGGCTAAAACAAAAACGTTGGAATATATGTCTACCCAAAAACATTTCAAGCTTAAAAGAAGAAGATGATAGAAGTTTAATAAAACAATGCTTTGTCGGTAATGCTAGTGCCTAGTAATTTAGACGTTAGTAGTTGCTTATGCGTTCGAACATCTCAAAAATTTGAGTTTTGGATGGTGAATAACGCCGTGGAGAATTATACAAATAAATAAATAACGTTATGGAGATAGTTTTACCTCAGACAAATACATCCGGCAAACTAAGCAAACAAAGTAAAAAATATGTAAAGTATGTTTTAGCTAGTTAATGCGTTTTCATTTTTAAAACCCCCAAAAAGGTAAATAGAATGTATAAAAGTTACTCTTTTGTTTTGAGATTAATTTGTGTGAGTAAATTTTATCGGTCAAAATAATTGTATAAACAAAAATTTAACAATTAGTATACATTTAAAGTTTTAGATCCCCTGTGAAATTTTGTTCAAATATATGGGTTTTCACTCGTTTAACTCACTTGTCTTATTCCACATCGCTGTTCAGGCGTCACCATTGGAACATAAAATTCATTTAAATTATTCGTTTCAATAAAATCCATATGAAATATTTTGAAAATGTGATGGCCCGTATGAGGAGTTGTAACTTGTTAGAGCTGTGTGGTGTAGGCCTACATGAATCAGTGCTATTATTAAATTTTAAACCTATATACTTCTTATGACAGCTCCAATCTCTTGGAAGTCTACTCTATATCAAACTTTAAATTAATAGACTATATATTTTCTTTAACATTACTTAGTTTCTCCAAATAAAATAATATTTCATTTTTATTTTTCTAGATTACAACGCACCTGGTCCAAAAAAAAAGAAAGATTACAACGCACCATATGGGTCCAAAATTTTATACTACTAATACAAAATCGTTTAGATACTTTCTTTACGTGCGAGGCAGTCTGTAGATTGTTTTATATGTTGCCATCCTCTCATTCCATGGTATTTTATTTTACAAATACTAAATGAATGAATAATAGTTTTGTTTTGCAGAAAACTAATACTATTTACAAGTACAAGTCGTCGACTTAATATGGTGTCCTTATTCATTAATCATTAGTCGTTGCCATGTAATTCTTGTGTATTTGATATTTGATTAAAACAAAATATAAGGATTTCACTTTCATGTTTCAAATCAGAACTACGTATAATACAAGGTTTCTGGGAAGCGCTATTGTTGTAAAACACATGCACTATGGTACTTTTACTATAAATAACGGACAAAAAGTTGTTTTCAGATAGGCCACCCTTGAATAGTTGGATCCATTTTACTATGAATTAAAAATAAACATCTGTGGTTTTTTTCTTTTTTTTTTTATAAAGAGAACTCTTACAAAGTTGAATTCAATAAAATCTAGCGTTTATGAGCCGGAGACCCAAGGTGTTGAAAATGTGTAAAGAGTTTCTCTTATTAAACTTAATATTACACAACGAGTAAAAGGCCATGTTAAGTTATGACTTATCATTATCGACCCTTGTTTCAAAAAAACAAAAAGTTATGACTTATCGGAAATGTTGTTATTTAAAGATTATGTTAACCACTAACAAAACAAAAACTTATCTTACGTACATGTCCATAAATCGTAAATGACAACATAGTTGAGTAAAAAAATTATAGTTATGTATATTTACAATTTTTGAAACCAAGAAGACGAAAATTCTACATTGATGGAACGATTCAAACTTTTTTTGTTTAACCTAAACGTATTCTTCTATATATCAACACATATTACACTCAGGTGATGATAACATGGTGTCATGATTTGAAACCAACTTTAGCTAATTTTTTGAAAACCTGATTAGCTTTTCTAACACATATTTTTCTCTCCCAAAATATTCCACTTTTTTCGTCAACATAAACAAACATATAACTATCGTTCTCTTTTGGACAAAAATATAATTATCGTTCTTGCCCTCAACTTAGAAGTTTCATTATGCGATATGAAAACATAACTCTTTTTGTAGGGAAAGTTACTCAATATTCTTTGTGTGATTAAGATGTGAATAGACAACTAGTGATTCAAGCCAAAGTATTTTATTATTAGAAATATTTATTACAAGAGAAGTTTGTAAGTGGACACTCTTCTTTTGAATCTTCTTATGTTCTCCCACTCTTTACAAATGAAACCAAGCACACATATTTATATTAGTGGTGGCTTAAGTGCTAGTTACTTCTAGATTTCTCTCTAAACATTATCCATTTATATTCTAACATATTCTAGAATTATCTCTAATCCTTATGCTAATATAACTTATCATGATAATTCTAGAAGTTTCTTATTATTACATAACTCTACTTAATCTTCTTTAACATTTTGGAATCTTCTCTATAATTCTAGAATTGTCTTCACTCTTCTCATAATTTGTTTGGGCTAATGGAGGGAATATCCTACACTTTTGTGCCTTATAAATATGCAGCATATTACTGGACTTTGAACTCAGACACATACAAATTTCGAAAAAGATAAAATGAAATGACAAATCAAGAATATGCAAGAATTAGAAAAAACTCTTTGAGGCTCATAGTTTAGTGGTTTCCTTACGTTTGAATCTTTTGGTACGTAGGAGAACTATTACAAATATGTTTATACTTTATCGGTTATGGCCGAATGGAAGGATGACAATCCAGATCTCATAGCATTAACTCATAAGTTGGGTTCTATTTTTTCGCTCGGAATTTAGAGCGTTTTTTTTTTGGGTTAGAGGATTTTAATTTTGCTTCAGATGATCAGGGGTCACTATACTAGACGGCGATCTCATATGTTTAACATGTTACGCATGCATCTCATATACTGTAGAGTTAATCGAATTAATTCGAAGAAAAAAAATATATCCGTGGGTAAATAGCCGGATATATCCTTCCTTTTTTTTGTTTTTATTTTTATTTTGGTCAGCCGGATATATCCTTCTTAATACAAGAAAATCGAATAAGAGTCTAAATACTAAAGGAATGATTAAGTAACGTATACAAAAAGAAGTTGTTAGTTTTAGTTATATGTTTAAAATTGGGTTGCGCAATTTTCTGAGCAGCAAAAGGACGGCCGTTTGGAGCAAGAATGGGATCCATTAAGAAAAAATAAAAAGTATCTAAATATGAGCTGTCTAACAGCTCCGACCAGTCTGTTCTTCTTTTGTTCCGAACATAACATCTCCTCCATTTTCTCTCTTCTCTTATTATAAACCTCTTCTTCTCTCTCATATTCCATTACTTTCTCTCATCATTCGAATCAGTCATGGCTCAAGAAGAGATACAAAAACCTACTACTTCGACCACTGCCCTTGTTCCGGCTAAGGAGGAAACTACAGCACCGGTCACTGCTCCTGCTCCAGCGGTCGCGGAGGTGAAAGTGGTTTCTGAGAAGGATGTGCCCGTTCGGGTTCCGGAACCAGAGGTGACGGCAGCGAAGGAGGAGGAGACCGCGACAGGGAAAGAGGTTGTGCAAACGGAATCGTTCAAGGAGGAAGGCTATTTGGCTTCGGAATTACCGGAAGTTGAGAAGAAGGCTTTGGCTGAGTTTAAGGAGTTGGTCAGGGAAGCTTTGAACAAGCGCGAATTCACTGCGCCACCACCACCACCACCGCAAGCCCCAGTTAAGGAGGAGGATGAGAAGAAAGATGAGAAAACAGAGGAAAAGAAGGAAGAGACGGCCGCAGAGACCAAGACAGAAGAGAATTCCGCCGATCCTGCTCCTGTCGAGACTAAACCGGTTGCTCCGGTCGTAACAGAGACCAAAAAGGAAGAGAAAGCAGCTGCCCCTGCTCCGGTAGAGAACAAAACGGGTGTTCAAGTCGTTAAAGAGACCGAGATATCGGCTCCCGTAGAGACCAAACCGGCTGCTCCGGTCGTGGTAGAGACCAAGAAGGAAGACAAAGCAATCACCTCTACGCCTGTTGAGACCAAACCAGCTGCTCCCATAACCACCGAGACAAAGAAAGAAGAAATGGTAACAATAGAGAAGGCTTTTGCAGCTGATCAAGAAGAAGGAACCAAAACCGTTGAAGCAATCGAAGAATCGATTGTCTCAATAACACTTCCAGAGACAGCTGCGTCTGTAGAGCCAGAAGAAGTATCAATTTGGGGCATTCCACTTCTCGAGGACGAAAGATCCGACGTGATCCTCCTCAAATTCCTCCGAGCACGCGACTTGAAGGTCAAAGAAGCATTAACGATGCTGAAAAACACAGTCCAATGGCGCAAAGACAACAAAATCGACGAACTTGTCGGAGAAGAACTCGAAGGAAGCGAGTTCGAGAAGATGGTGTTTACTCATGGAGTTGACAAACAAGGACATGTGGTGATATATAGCTCGTACGGAGAGTTTGAGAATAAGGAGATTTTCTCTGACAAAGAGAAGCTAACCAAGTTCCTCAAATGGAGGATTCAATTCCAAGAGAAGTGTGTGAGGTCTCTTGACTTTAGCCCTGAGGCTAAGTCATCGTTCTTGTTTGTTAGTGACTTCAGGAACGCTCCAGGGCTCGGTAAGAGGGCATTGTGGCAGTCCATCAAACGCGCCGTCAAACAATTCGAAGACAATTATCCAGAGTTCGTCGCCAAAGAGGTAAAAAGATTTTATATTTTTAGCAACAACATGCATTATGCGTGTTTCAACCTTTACACTGGCATAAACTACTAGGTTATTGATTTGTTACGACTAAATAAATAACCTTTATTTAATATCTATACGATGTCTGGGGTATTTTTTCAGCTGTTCATTAATGTCCCATGGTGGTACATTCCTTACTATAGAACATTCGGAACTATCATCACATCGCCGAGGACAAGGAGCAAAATGGTCCTTGCTGGTCCATCCAAATCTGCCGATACCATTTTCAAGTAATTGCATTTACTTTTTGTACTAAATAATATAATGTTACTCCTTTTTTGTTGTTGAATATAATGCAACTCGTCACACGCATAAAAGCTTATATCCTCTGTTTTTGGTTGAAACAGATACGTAGCTCCTGAAATTGTTCCGGTTAAATACGGGGGACTCAGCAAAGAGAGCCCAATCGCCATAGAAGATGGAGTCACTGAGGCCTTCGTTAAATCCGGAGCAAAATTTACCATTGATTTGCCTGCTTCCGAGGTATATATAGCATCTATTTTTTGTTTGCCTTGACATTAATATTTGCTATTATATTTAGCGTGCATTTTTTTTTTTTTTTGAAACTTATTAACGTGCCTTTTCCCCCCAAATTACCCACAAACTTTAGCATCTTTTACTTGTTTAGGTTACAAAATTGAAAATGTTTTATCTTTATGAGATTTTTTAAAAATAGTTTTTTTGCTTACTTGTAAATGTATAACCTAGCGTATGGAACAATTGGAAATATGCAACTTTCTTTGTGGATAATTTGGCAAATTGCAAGAGTCTTAAAGATGTTTCATTATGTGTTGCTACGTAGGGTTCCACGCTCTCGTGGGAGCTTAGGGTTTTGGGTGCAGATGTGAGCTACGGAGCTCAATTTGAGCCGAGCAACGAGGCAAGCTACACCGTGATCGTATCTAAGAACCGGAAGATCGGTTTAACTGATGAACCAGTGATAACCGATTCTTTCAAGGCGGGTGAACCAGGAAAGGTCGTGATTACAATAGATAACCAGACCTTTAAGAAGAAGAAGGTCCTCTACAGGTTCAAAACCCAACCATAAAGACTATGTGGACGATCTTTGAATAAAGAAAAACGATATGGTTATTAATTGAATTAATATAGTATGTTTATTTATTTATGTATTTTTTTGAAACCTCAAAGGAGATTGTGTTTTGTTGATGGCTTTGTTTTGTTTTGGTGATGGGATGAATTTTTTATTGTTGATGATTCTTATATATGAATATGATTGTGTGCCGATATGTGATAACCATTCAAAACTATTTGCTACATTACTTGACAATTTGTTAAATTCGAAGGTCGAACTTATATTTGTCCCTTTTCTAGTTCAAGAATCGAATCCGAAGCAGCTATGATAAGTTAATTTCAATTCATCTTATGATTTTGACTAGACTATTCCTAAATTATTCCATGTGATTTTGACTAGAGTATGCACAACAATGATTCCATGTGAGTATCACAAAATATTAGTTTTAATATATATTGTTTTCTCTGACTCATGCAAAATCCCAAACATGAATCCAATAGCTGATTGCCACATCATCGTGATGCTGTTTCAAAAGTATCTGTGGGCTGAGACTATCAAGCCCACAAACAATTTATTATTGATTTTTTATTTTCTTTTGAGTTGTTGATATCCAGTAAAAATTACCCGTCCATGTGCTCTAAGTGAAGACAACTGAAGTGTTAGTTTTTTATTGAAATAATATTGGGAATATTCCAAATTACTAGTAATTTCAGGATATAAATTTATATAACTCTCACTTCAATTTATATAACTCTCACTTCAACACAAAATGCCAAAATAAATAAAAAAAAACGATAGTGAAAACTAGGTTTTTATGCTAAAATTCAGTTCACATCATAACACATATAAAACATATATTATAGGTGATTGGTTTAATTGTAGTTGTAGAATAATTGATGTGGAATTTTTTCAGTAGACACATTTGTTGTAAATGTAAGATTTAGGCTGTAATTATTTTAAAACTAAAATGTAATTCGTAAGTATTTGATTTATGTAATTCCCCCATGCTCTAAAAAACCTATTTATCATATTATTTTTCAAAAATAAAATAAATGATATTTATTGAAATAAAATAAAATAAACTTATCTATTTAACTAAATAATAAGAGGACACAAATATATGTAAATATATTTATATCTAGAGGAATGCTACAAATTAGGGAAGCAAAATTTGTTGTATATTATAATAACAATGTTAATATATATATATATATATATATATATATATATATATATATGTGTGTGTGTGTGTGTACTATAGAGAATAATAAAGAATCCTGCATCGAACTTCTATTTTTACAAATTTAAAAACAAGGATGTAGGAAATAGAGTTTTTACATTCAAAATTTATTTTTTTGGGCTGTAACTTTACAAACTTAAAGCATTTTTATTTTTAATGATTGTTTTACAGCCTACCAATCACCCCCTCATCAAGGTTGATTACATAATAACTATTTTTTTGTTATTTTTCTTTTAAAAAACATTTCGAGGGAAATATATCAGATTCAAAAATTTTGAATCTTGTCACATTATAACATGTTTTTTGTTGTGCGACATTTGAATCTTGTAACATTGAATAAGCTATAGAAGACATAAGAATATGAATAAGAATGCAAAATCTTCATTTTCAAACCCTAAAAACCATCGATTAAATTGATAGTATATTTTTTGCTTTTTGTCTTCATTAACAACTTGTTTACTTTATAATCTCTTGAAATTTTCATTTCATATTTGTTGAAGTATAAATATAACTCCATACAACAATTGAAGTTAAATTTACTTTACTTTTGCTATGTATACAGTACAAAGATAATTAAACTGTATTAAAACAATCATTAATTATTTTGAAATTACTAATTATACAACTTTAATTTTTGTGATGATGCATGTGGAGGTCTTAATATGAGAGAAAAGTCCGCTAATACATATATGATTACAATTATTGTTATCAATTCATTCACATATTTGTATAACTTGCCATCTTAAAATCCACATATTTGGTTACACACATAAATAAAAATGTAACAAGTAAAACTTACAATATCTATAAAGAATTCATCTAAATCTGAAACCAATCATCTAACACAAATATATTCAACTAACATTGTTATTAACCGAGTAAATCATATGTTTTATCCGATTATTATTCGTAATATATGTGTTATCTAAGTTTACCCACTTTATCGAACAATACTATGAGAAACCATTGCACTTAATCTATGGCGATGGAAGATATCCAATGTACTAATTAATATATTGTTTTTCTTCCATCTACAATATTTTGAAGTTAAGAAATTCATGTTTGATATCAGGGAAAAAAATTAAATGTTATTGTGACAAAGACTTACATGCCATTTGGTAGGGGTACGAGACTGTGTCTTAGAGCCGAATTCCCAAAATGAAAATAACCATTTTCTTCCACCAATCTCACGATATGTCAATTCATTTTGTTTTAGTACCCTAATTTTTCAGGACATATAATATTACAAAAATTTACGGACTGATATATGTCTAGCTCTAAAGAACACATTCTTGCTCAACAAGATTTCATTATTTGTTATATATGTTGGGATATTGCATCAAATTCAAAAAAGGTATATGTATTTGATTGATTATATATATTAGTACATATCTAAAAAATAGTACAAACTATTAAAGTGATGTTTATAATCATTTTCATAATTGTATGTTTTTAACTCCAACAATTTTGATGTAACTGATTATATATAATCATCTTCTTTATTGCATCAAATTTTTACCTATTGTGCTCATATTTTGCTTATATTGTGGTCATTTGTTTTTGTCAATTTGGTATATTTTCATCATTTTAACTTCTTTCAATAATTATAATGTATTGTTGTAAAAAATAAATGACATATTTCCCCAGAAATACATTATAGTTATAGAAAAAATTTAAAATAATGAAGATATATTAAATTGCCAAACGAATGATCAAAATATTAGCAAAACGACGAAATAGAAATAATTGGTCTAAAAGTGATGCAATGAAAAATTCAATTATTTATTAACAGTTACATCAAAATATGTAATGAACAATAGTTGGAGTATTATAAAAATGATCATAAGCATCTATTTGATGATTTGAACTCTGTTTTATATATGTTTTAAAATAGATAATCAACCGAATACCTATGTTATTGTTGAATTTGATGCAATCATCCAAACATATATAACAAATATTGAAATATTTTTGAGCAAGGATGGATTCTTCAGTGCAAGACATATATCAGTCTGAGAATTTTCGTAAAATTAGTTGCGCTTAAAAATTAGGTTACTTTAATGAATTAACCTATATCATGAGATATTGTGAATAAAAGGACAACTTGTATTTTGGAAAACTCGAATCCAAGATAGAGTCTCAGTACCGCTACCAAATGGTAATGACATATAAAGATTTGTTACCATAACATTCAATACTTTTTCCCTCATATCAAACATAGATATACTATAGTCATCGACGAAATTAAATTTTTTCTTATATAATATTGTTCGATAAAGTGGGTAAAACTTAGATAAAATACATATTATACGAATAATAACCAAATAAAACATGTGTTTGACTCGGTTAATAAAAATGTATGAGTTTGAGTTTAGATTAATGGTTTCAAATTGAGATGGATAACTTCATATATACAGTAACTTCATAATAACGCCAAGAGGAGAGTGGCGGAGAGGTTTTGCTCTTTTATTATTGGGATCTGTTCGGCCCTTCTAGCTGAGTTATGGGGAGTGTACTATGGCCTAGTGATTGCTTGGGAATGCAAAGTGACAAGGTTAGAAATTGAGGTTGATTCAGAATTGGTGGTTGGTTTTCTTAAGACAGGGATTAGCAAGGCAAACCTTTTGTCATTCCTGGTACGACTGTACCATGGCTTTATATCAAGGGACTGGATAGTCCGTATTTCTCACGTGTATAGGGAAGCTAACCGTCTTTCAGATGAGTTAGCGAACTATGCGTTCTCTCTTCCACTTGGATTTCATTTATTTCATACTTGTCCGGACATTGTTCGTTCTTGTTTGCTTGAAGATGTCGAGGGAGTTATGTTTCCCCGGCAAGTGCGTTTGTAATTTTCCTTTAGTTTTTCAATAAAAGGGGCTTCGACCCCCTCTCCGACCAAAAAAAAAAAACGTTTTAATTACAAATTTTCAAAAAAAAAAAAAAACTTGGTACGTTGATTATGACTGAAGTCTTGAAGTTTTTTCTATTATTGAAATCCCTTTCGAAATCAATCAACAACATGGTTCACAACTAAATGTCAATCAAAGAAAACAAGTCAAAAAAAAAAAAATTTTATTCTAGCTAATTGATATCTCAAGAAAGCACAATTTAGAACAAAATTCCCAAACAAATATCACAATAACTATTTCCATCATCTAAGGAGATATAGAAGAAAAAATCCAACGAAATTTGTCTCCGAGAGAAGAGAGCAGAATGGTTTCACAATGATTCTTAGTGTTTCACATGCAAGAAACGGAAATAATCCTTACCTTTCTTCACTGGCTTCGTCGTAGAAGCTTCGACATGTATAAATCATTAGGTACTTGTAAGGATTTTTGAGTGAGGAAGCAGATGTGAGTGGTGTTTTGCAAAGGAATGAGATTCTATTTATATATAGGATTGAACGGCGATGGAGGTGCCATTACTATGGTGAGTTGGAGCGTTTTGAGTGAGAGAAGTAATTGGTAGTGAAGTGAATCATAGTATACTTGTTCTTAATTGTGTAAGGAGGACATAGGCATCGACGACGAGATTATAGGTTTCGTTGCAGAGATTATAGGTCAATTGACACAGTGTTGAGTGTCGATTGACACTAGTGGTGGTCAGGTGTCGATCGACACAACATCTGATTGTGTAGAAATCACTTGTTTGATTGTGTTTTCATTCGTTGGATTAAAGTGTTGTTTGAATTGCCGTTTCTTGATGTTTTATTATGCATGTATGTATAGTCTTAGATGGAATGTCTCACTGAGTATTTTTGATAATACACACGCATCTTGTTCTTCTATGTGGTGCATGCAGGTAAAGATAAAGTGTGATCGTGGAATCAAGGCAATGAAGAGGAGGATGATCTAGGGTCTCGTCTATGTGATTTATTGAGTTTAGAACGTGGTTTAGGTTGCTGGTTGTTTGCAATTATTGAATTTGGAATTTGACATTGGTTTAAATTGATTATTGGACTGGTTTAAGGAATTCATTGGTTTAATTGCTGGTTAGTTGTTTTATGTGTTTCCGTTGGTCATTGATGGTTTAACTGGAATCGAGAATTAATATTTATGGGAATATTAAATCGAACTGAATTTAATTTTTTTTTATAAAAAAATGGGTTAGATTGTTTCACTACCTCTACCCAATATTAATTCAAGTGTAATCTATTAATTCAAATATAGTCCAGTAAGTATATTAAACACTAAAGATTAACAGCCTAATAAAACTATCACAAAATAAATATAAAATACAAATAAGCACAATATAATTAGTTAAACCAAATTATCTATATTTTAGTTTAATTTTTCATCTTCTTCGTTTTATTTATTTTCAGTCGACCATTGTCTACTAAAATTTAGTAAAAAATAACAATGATTGTTTAGAGATAAGGGGTAGTAAAGTGGATAATTTTCTAACGTGGTTAGTGTGTAGTTACGGAAAAAGCCTTATCACTTAGTTTAGCAGCTAAGGTTGGGAAACAAAGTAAATCTAACAGGCACTGTTAACTAATATTTTGTAGGTTACTGATACAAATATTAGATTAGAGGTGGCTGCTTGTTATCCACAAGAATCTATGTCCGGGCGGTGAGTAGATAGATATAGTTAATATATATCCTAATTGTTAACCCAAATTCAAAAATTTAAAGTACAAAACATCGGTAAATCAAAACCAAAAAAGTTAATGTTAGCTCGACATGTTTTGAGTATAAATGATTTGATTTCAAATTTAGATGACTATTTCAAATACTCACCTGTAATACATATTTACGTGTGTAAAACCATATAGCCGACAAAAAAAAAAAAACCATATAGCCCAATAGGTTTTAACCGGCCCAATATTCTTTTCCCTTGCTTGCACAGAACAAAGAGATCGAAAAAGTCTGAGAAGCGAATTGTTGAAGAAGAAGGAAAATTCCGGAGGATCAAATCGGAAGGTAGAAATTTGAGTCGGCGATGGAAACGAAGAGTAATAGCGATTCCGATGTCAACGCCAAATGGGACGCATGTCTCGATCTCAGTGCCCGTCGCGTCGTCTACTCTTCACTCGGTGGCGCATTCGCCGGTCTTCTCTTCTTCAGTTCGTTGTTTCACTCTCTTCTTATGATTCAATACCAATTCGCATATTTTCGTTGTTGCTACGTAGCTTGATTTCTGATTAGGTTCCCGTAGATGAATAGAAATTATCACAATCGAATAGGTCCGATCCGAAATTATCACTAGGCTTAATTGATAATCGAGTATTTTTATGTGTTTCGTTAGGGAGTCCTGTTACAAGATGGGCATCGATTGCTTTTGGTACTGGAATCGGTATTGGCTCTGCATACACGGATTGTTCTCGATTTTTCGATGCATCGTCTTCTAGTTCAGCTACTTTATTAGCTCCCAAGAGTACTGAGGCTTCTGTATCTCAGGTTAGTCGATATTTCTCTTCTTCTTTACGTCGTAACTTGTTTGTGGGAATCCGCATTACATAGTTTCTTGGATCGTTTTGTTCTTCGCATTCAGGACAAACATCAGCGTTTAGAAACGATGATGGAATTTAGAGGGTTTGGTTATAGTAGCTTAAAGAAATATATGATTTGAGTAATGCTAACAGATTCGTGAGATCAATTGCATTTCTAGTTTTTAACGCTCAGCAAGCATGGCATGTACGAGTATTGTTGTTGTTGATCTTACTAGGAAAGAAAAATTGTGTCATACTGTCGCGACTAGACTACATAGTGGAAATTAATGATTAGTAATAAGTGCGCCTGATCGTCTTTGTTTCTCAAGAAATGAAGAACAGTAGATGAGTATCAAAAGGCTCAAGAGAGCCAGAACAGTTTAGGGTTTGTTTTAGAGTCTCTAATCTCTCTCAAAACCTTAAGGCTCCCAAAACAACCTAATGGTCAAATACCCCTAACATGTTCTCACTCCCCCTCTATATGTAATCTATCAGTATTCCTATCATAGTTACGAGGTTTTTTGAGAGGGGAAATCTGTTTGAATCTTTTGTAAAAAGTGTGCCATTAAGTGAAAGTGACTAATCCAGGCATGTTTATATAGTCTACAAAATCCTTACAAAGTAGAATTATTGAGTAGTTGAGTGTTTTTGATCTTATTGATTGATTCCTTTCCAGGCAGTGGAAGAGTAAGACGACGAGGAAGCTTGAGGATAGACCCAATCATTGATGGGTTTTGATACAAGAGTTGTTATGAAATGGTAAAAACCTTTTGCTTCTTGGTGGTTTTTGTACACACGGATGTCAAAAATGTGATTGACCCACTTATTCTCTTTGTTTTGGAAAAATCTAACGTTCTTCTTCTTAAGAAAGAAACACGGAATAATAATTATCCGGTTTGATTTGTTTGCGTCTTCTGATTCCTTTATTCTGGCATATAGGCCAAGTGACGGGTTTAA
Organism: Draba incana; assembly: GCA_963576765.1. Taxonomy (NCBI): domain Eukaryota; kingdom Viridiplantae; phylum Streptophyta; class Magnoliopsida; order Brassicales; family Brassicaceae; genus Draba; species Draba incana. The sequence continues at coordinate 10,659,581 of OY755208.1, forward strand.
GAATGAATGATATTGTTCGTTTAAGGTCGGTTTGTGTCCATCCATGATTTGGTTGCATACCAAACCAGTTTTATTCTTCCCGATCTCTGCGTCTAGTTCGACTCTATATTGATCAAACTGGACCAAAGCATATGATTCGGTTCATCTTCCATATAAGTTCATAGCTTAAACGAACAACTGAATAGTTTTGACAAATTTATTCCGTTTTAGCTGCTTGATCAAGTTGTATTCTCGTAGTTGTGATCTCGTTTCTTCCTTTGTTTGAGTTAAGTTCAGTTTTTGCGACCTAAATTAAAAGTCTTAGCTCAGATTGGTAAACACTTTCTATAATCTTTATTATTTTTTAATTTATACAGTTTTAAATTGTACTAATCACGAAAACTTTATCAAAAGTTTTACCAATACTATTACACTAATATTTTTTTATAGAGCTTTATCTCAAATCTTTATCTATACAGCTTTGCACTATGCTATAAAGCTTACCACTCTAGATTTTAAAAAAGCTAGGTTACCAATTGGACCCTTATCTTAACATAAAATAATTAACCAATCAACGTCGTCTTTCACAGAGAGATGTTTCACATCATGATGATGACAGATTTTGAACGGCTCAAAATCCAATCAGCTTAATCGTTGGCCACGTGTAACCGAGTATTCATTTTTCCTTCGCTCATATACTTAACTGCTACGGAAATATTCAGAATCTTTACTACGAACGAGACCAATACCAGAGGAGGAAGAAGACGGAGACGACGGAGGAAGAAGATGAATCAACCTTCGGAGAACGACGTTTGTTCGATATGCCATAGCCATTACACTGCTCCTTGCCAAGCTAATTGCTCTCACTGGTTTTGCGGTACGATCTCTTATAATCCTTCGCGTTTTCATTTTCTCCTTCTCTCGAATCGTTTCGAATCGCTCCTAGTTACAGTAGTTTTCCCAGGAAGAATCGAAAGCATCTCTAATTGTTTATCTCCAGAATCTTCCGTTAGCTGCTTTAATGGAATCGATCTTGTGATGCGAGTCTTAATCAATTAGGTTTTCTTAACAATTTTGTTTTGAAACTCTACTATCCAGAGATTGTTATGTTTAGAATTGGTTTACGATTATTTCGATTTCGATTCTCGTGTTGTCGCTTCATCGTGCAGTCTATAAGATTGTTTCATTGAGGGAAATCCTTTTCCTGAACTTTTTTCAATCATTGTAGGAAAATGCATTATGCTTGTTTGGAGGTATGGATCTACATTACGTCCATGTAAATGTCCCTTGTGTCGTAGACCGATTAGTTTACTGGTTCCTACGGAGGATACATTGAGAATTCGGAACGACGACGCTACAGTTTCCGAGATTCTTCGCGAAGTTGAAGCGTACAATCGGGTCTTTGGTGGAGAGTCAAATGGTTTAGTTCAGGTATGTGTTTAAGGAATTACATATATAGGCTTAGCTCTTGAGTTTATGTGGTGCAAAAGAAAGTTGGATTGTCGCGTTATCATCATCGTGCTACCAAATCAGTGATGAATGGTTTTAATTTCGTTTGTACAAATTGATGCATCTTATACGTTTGACAAGAAGTAAATGGAAACTTCTCTCATGAAACTTCATTTTGTTTTGCAGAGGACGCGAGACCTTCCTTTTTTACTCCCAAGGTTGTTGCGAGAAATGATGGATCCACAAAGAACGCTTCCACTTGTGATCAGAGCTCGTGTTTATATTGCGGTTAGCTAAAACACATTTCGTACTTGTGAACCCTACCATAGTTTATCTCTCTTTCAAGTTAATCTTTTGACTAAAGCAAATTCACTGCATTTGATTTGATATGCAGTTGATACTGAGTGCGATTTACATAATCAGCCCAATAGATATCATCCCGGAAGGTGATTTATCTTCTTATCCCTTGACTATAGCCATATATTACACTCTTCTCTTCTATCAACTTATGTTACTTACCAATACTTTGTATCGGTTTTCTTGTCAGGTGTCTTGGGGGTTGTCGGTTTACTAGATGATCTACTCATAGCCTTGATTTGTTTCCTCCATGTCGCTGCTCTCTACCGATCCGTTCTCTATTTCCGTCATGGCGGTTCATGAATCTCTCTGAAGTTTTTCACATCATATATCATCACAGTTGATGAACTAAAGAGACAATGTTACTTGTTTGGCCCTTTCGACTTAGGGAATTGATCTGGTTACAGTTTATACATTAGGAAAAACACAAAAAAAATTATTTCATTTCAGTAGTAGATCCGTCTTATTCAGTAGTAGTATCAAATGAAACTAGAAGAAAATAAATACATTTTTATTTTCTATCAAATTTCTCAAGGAATCCAATTTTATTACTTCACTTCTACACAGGACTTGCATCGCCAGATCGAAGGTACGAACGCTCACCAACGTTGTTCTTCCCATTGAATAACCGATCAAACGGTGACCTTATTGCTAGAAGCACACCTTTGGGTGGACCAGAACCCTCCTGATAATTACCGTCGTCTCCTATAACCCTGCCTGGAGACCGGATCGAATCGGTCCGGTACGGAGGAGTTATAGAAAACGGTCTTCGGTCCAACCGTCCATCTTTGTTGAACCGTTCAAAGTAGAAGTAGTTTCTTTCTGACACTAGGCTTCCGGTTCTATACCCTCTTACCGAGCTCCTCACTTGAGGTAACGCTACATTGTCTTTTGATCCTTGGTTCATCAGCTGATCGTGTATCTCTTGCGGTAATCTTAGCGTGAACCGGTCTAGATTGTCCCCCTGTTGACCGTTGGAACTGGACCGGCTGAACAATCCGGCTAATTTAGACCCAGTAGACATGGACTTACGAGGCATGCTCTGGTTACCGGTCCAAGCCACTGAGTCAAACAACCGGTCGTCCGGAGAACCCAAAACCCTTCTCCGGTTCTCATCGATCAGCGTTCCAGGATAGTTCTGACCGGGTTCCCTGGTTAAACCGGGTATCTCGAAAGAAACAGACTCACCCGGTACAGGAACAAGATTGGAGCGACAGAGAGGACACGTGGTGTTAGAACGTAGCCAGGCATCAATGCAACCAGGATGGAACACGTGGAAACATTGAGGTATCAAACGCAGCGTTTCGTCGTCCTCGAACTCATTGAGGCAAATGGGACACTCCAACACTTCTTCGCCTATCCTTATTGTTTTCACGGTGGAGTAACAAAACGTTGGAAACGTTTCTATGACTGTCGCTTCGAGCCCGCTCGTCGTCTGCGTCACATTCAGCCAGTTTCCTGGGTCGCCGGGTGGATGGAGGTTGATCCCTAGAGCACGCTCGAGACAACTTCGCTTGTAGACAAAGGCGCATCCAAGTGCGAATAAAATGCTAACGAGTACAATCAAGACTATAGTCACGCCTGGATTGAGCTTTGTCTCTTCGCTAGCAGATGCGGAAGCGTTGCTTTGACCGGGACCGAACAGTAACAGTAGCAAGACCACTGTCACTGAGAAGCTTAATCGCGACATGACTACTATCGATGATGGGAAATGGTTTAACGATCAGACGATAGAAATAAGTATTGGAACTCTCGGTTTCATGAGGACTAAAAGCTTTGAGACGCTATGGTTTCCCGGTGAAAGAGATTTATAAAAACAAAAAGCTTTGTCTCTTTTCTTTTTGTCATTTTTCTTGGGTTTGAAAGAAAACAAAAAAAGTGATGGGAAGATCATAGGATATGATGTTAGAAGAACGTGTGAAACATTAATCAAGTGGGTCGTTTGCTTTGCTTAACTTAATGACTTCAAGATGGTTGACTTTTGAGATCGTACCAGAATCAATAGTATTGATCTCTTGTTTATATCAATGAAGGAACCGCTTATGGAAGATGTAATCCAAGTGTAAATTGTTTGTATTATGATGGAAATGTTTCTTTCATTTTACGGATGCATGATCCTGATGATGTTCGTTTTAGTCAAATTCAAAATGCATCCTGATGACAAATTAAAATATGCATCCAAATTGTATATAATCATCTGGATGCACTGTTTTGGACATAACTGTCTATAATTTTGTTGATGGGTTAGTCAATTTAAAACGATTCAAATCGGATAAATCAGTCGGTTTGGAGAGAATTGGTTATATCCTTAGCTAACTTGATATCCCAAGTTCGATTGAGTCTTAGAGTATTATATTATCGAGGGTTTAATTAAATATATTCGGATCTTTTTTTTTTTTTACTAAAGGTGAAGAGTTGTAGAACCGAAGCTCAACATCTTTTCCTAAAATGACTAAAATCAATACGAGATCAAACTTATTTTTCGTAAGTCAACTTCAAAATTATGATTATAGAAAGAAAATAAAACTTAATGTGGTCTTACAATAGTAGGTCAACGCAGTTACACAATGATAACGTCGTAAATGTGATTAATGAATTAAACAATTTGTGATACAATGTTGTAATCACGTCGCTCTCCAACAAATTAACTAGGCAAGAACCCGCGCCAAGCGCGGGATGAAATTTTTTATAAGTTTTTTAACAAACAATTCAAAAGCTTACATCAAAAATATCTCTTAAACTCATTCTTATGCTTACCAAACACTCTCTAATTCTCATAACTTAACTAAATCTTGTCACTCACCAATGACTTCTTCCATAAAATTCTCGTACCTCTTCCTTTACTCTATCAAAATAGTCTTTTTCCATCCGTTGTCAACTCTGCCTTATGCCTTACATTTCCCAAAATCTAAGTATCTTTGTTTTATGCAAAAGCCTAATTACACATGCACCATATTTTTGCATTTAATTTGGATTATTGATGATAAATCAAAATTAATGACAATTTCTACTTACAAATCTTGCTTTTACGCCTCCTAATCTTTCATATCTTTTATATGTCTTCTTCCTTTGTACCTTAGTTCTTCTTTTGAGATTACGTCTTTTTCTTGTCCTTCATATCTTTTACTAACAATATATTTACTATGTTCATACATCATTTGTTCATGAACGTCTCCTTCCGCCATTACGGAACAATGATTATTCTTCAAAAAAGTCTTGCGCCGGACATAATTAACAAAAATAATATTTTGGGAATTTAAATTGAGTATATAAATTTAACACAAAACCAATTACTCATTTCAATCAACGAATGATGTGTATTGTATTTTTTTAAAATTCGAAGTTTTTTCATCGACTTCTTATACATAGTTCATGTAAATCAGATTAAAGTTATTTAACCTCAAATATTTGTTTTGAAGGGTTATATGCGAAGATTTATATCATTGTTTTCTATTATTAGTACAACTTAATCTACCCTTTACAAAAAAAAACCCAAAAAATAGATTACTCAAAAGGCAACCAAATACAATTCGAAGAGAGAAGGTGAGCTTCTGTTACGTGGCAAAATCGAGAGTAAATGGTCCAATTATGGTTGTTGAAAGCAACGAGAGTGCGTAAAAAAATATTAGCCTTTCTTTCACGCTAAAGGGAGTAAACAGTTGCTTGGACAATGAACTTGATAATAGTAGTAGTATGTCTTTGTGTTTGAGGTCTAACATGATTGATCCAATAAATTGAATCATGTAAAACTATCTGGAGGATTAGACCAAACCTTTGTGGAAAAAGAACTCCAAATTTTTGCGGAGAAAATATGGTCGTGGCTATCCACACGAGAAGCACACAAAATAGATTCGGATGGCACATTCAATCCCCATCTTCTTAGCCTATCATTTGGTTGAAGTCTTCGGAGAATACCCAAGCAAGTAGAAAACGAAAACCGATGAATAACTTTTAATAAACTATATCACTTTAGCTCAAGGAATTGTAAGAGATGATACCTTTAACACCTGTATTTCGAAGTGAAATTTTGCGTAAATACACATGATGTATTGCGCGACATAAATTAATCACATCCTTTAGCAATATTAGGAACTGCAATATCCTTACCAGAGATGAGAGATGAGAAACTCTGAATTTCTTCTCACCCGGGGCATATCATTTCTTCAGTTTTTATTGTTCTTCTTACATTAACTATTTACTTCTTTATTGAGGTTTACACTTTCTATTACTCTCATAATTTGAAGTGGTGGGTTCTCCTAGTAGAGAGGATATGGCTTTATTTTCAAACATTTTATGTAATGCAGCTTTGTCTAACTCGTTAGCATCTTTTGGCATACCTTTTTTTTCAATTCCAACCATTTTACGAAGTGGTTACCTTGATAAATATAATGTTAAATCTTGTTATGAAATTATAAGCTCTTATGTATATGATTATCCCTAAGGTAAACATCATATAATTATAATCGTCTAGTAGATGGAGTTTGTTTTCAAACAAAAAACATACAACTAAATTTCTAAATCCTTTATTGTACTTATTTATCAAATTAATAGATCGTGCAAAAATTTCAAATTACACGAATACATTCCATTAATCACTTGTTTAAGACAACATATATTTTCCTTTATTGACTAATGGTGACACCATAATGTAAAAGAAGGAATTGAATATGTTTAATATCCAAAAAAACTAATCAATTACAAACCACAAAAATATTGTGACAAACCTTTCTTTTCAACTTTTCATAAGATCGTTGACTTCTTTACATCTTTCTATGTAAAGAACACCAGTGAATCTATACAAACAACTATTCGCTGAAGATGTTAAAGATCAAAGTCGTCTCCAACTCTACAAATGCGAAGACAAAAAAAAAATATTATGTATTTTGTACCAGGACATATGATATTTACTCGAGAAGAGCTTTTGATCTAGTATTCTTAATGTACTCTACCATCAAAGTCTAAATCCAAACACAAACCTATAAAATCTGATCATTTTTTGTAACCCTTCTCTATCAAATACATTGATTAGAGATACTAAACCCTAAACATGCATATAATCCCAAACTCTTTAGATGAGTTTACAGAAAATGCATAAGTTAGAAGTAAGGAATTCAAGTCATCGATTCGTCGTAGACTTTACTCTATCAACAGAGAGCAATAAGATATCCATATTATGTCATTTTATATAATAACTTGGCCAGTGAGCTTTCATTTACAGAAAGTATTTGAAAAACATGACTTTGCTATTCGAGTTTAAACAATAATTCAAACTAATGCAATTTTTTGCCTCATGGTTGTATGTCAAAACCGAATATAACCCACTCATTTAGTTTTTGGCACATACTTGGACGTCCCTACTTTGATTGTTTATCTTAAAATATTGCTATTATATTATTGTGTGTATGTGATTCAAACTACTTCCATCATGAATCTCTGTTTCTCATGATTTTTTATTTGTTTTCTCATTAATCCATTTTTTTTTGTAACTGTCACTAACACTGACAACCCAATTTTTATTACAAATGATCTTTGAAGTTTTCGTTTAATACTTCTTTTTGATTCTTTATCCATCAAATTATTTTTCGTGGACAAACACCGTATGTTAGATAAAAACACAAAAATATAACTAAAACAAATATGGATAATTCATAAAGGAAACTAACAAAAATCACAATTCTAAAAATAACCAAAAATACAAATTCTCTAGAGACTTTTTTCTCTTCTTTTCTAAAGTACATTCATTTAAATGTGGTATGGAAAGTTTTAAATTTGTTTATGACGTTTAAAAAAAAAACTGAAGTGTATTATTTTAAAATGTAGATATTTTGTGTTTGAGTTATATTTTAACTTTTAAGTCATACTAAGATATAATCTTGCAATGTCTTAACTACCACCCGTTTGTTACGTTGAGGAATGATGTTAAAACTTAAAAGTAAAAATATGGCCTTTTCAACTAACGCTGATTTTATGACCAAAGAAAAACTCCACCATCATAAAAACAAAGTCTTTTACATTGAGGGGAGATCTGGAATACATTCTCTTTTTTCTCTAAATTCTAATATAGGAAGTGTACCCTCATAAATGTATATTAAATATTGAATGTTCTAAAACTATCATTTTGATTAAATTTGTGGATTTGAAGGGGTACTAATAATTTATTTGATGTTATAAGCATTTTAAACAATTATAATTTGTGTTTTATAAACATTTTGGTTGTTTTTGATTCGTTTTAATTTGATCAAATGATAATGGCTTATATATGAATCTAATTACATAAAAGATGGAGAAAAACAAAGACTTGTGTTAGTAGCTCTTTTAATAATTCTTCTCTTTTAATAATTCTTCTCTTTTGATCTCTTATTTTCAACGTTAGATACATGAAAGAACCTTTTCAGTAATTGGTTATCTTTTGATACAGATCACTCATGGCATAGATGGGTTATATAAAAAACAATCTAGCTAAAAACCATTTTAAAATTTCAATGCGGATTAACTTTTAACTTAATTTGTGCTTTACAAAAGCAAAAAAAGTACCTAAGAAACATATTAATTCAAAGGGTTACCTAATATAACCAAATATAATTTCAGGAAAGAAGGTAAACTTGTGTTGCATGAGAGAATCGGAAGTAGACTGTCCAGGGATGGTTGGTGAGGGGACTGATATTGCAGCGAAGATCCGAGCCTATCTTTCACCCCAAATGGAGTAAACAGTTTTTTAGATAATGAGCTTAATAATAACAATAGTATGTCTTTGTTTTTGAGGCCTAACATGAGTGATCAAAGAAGTTACATCATGTAAATCCCTCGGAGGATTATACCGTACTCTCGAGGCAAAATCCATCTTCTTAGCTAGTCCCTTGTTAAAAGTCTTTTGAGAATTTCCAAGCAAGTAAAAAACAAAAAACCGATGAACAACTTTTGAAAACAATACCACTTTAGCCCAACAAATTATAGGAGATGAAATCCTAAATTGCTCGCACATATCTTTCAAAGAGAGGTTTTGTGTAAACATGCCAAAATCATGTAATCTTTTTTTAAAAAAATGATATACACTCAATTATACTAAATTTATGGATTTGAAAGGTACTTAACCATAGTATGGGAGTATAAACCTTCACTAATGAACGTAAAATATTGAATGATTTAATACCGTTGCTCGCAAGACCACATTTTACACCTTCCAACTTACACGTACCAAAACTAAGTGGAATTATTGGGAAAATTCACGAAACCCTTTCTTTTTCTAACCCTCGAACTGGTGCTACCACTAATATTAGATCAATATTATTAACAGTCGAATCTCTGGAAGATTCACCATCTTGTGATCATAATCAGTCGCGGCAAAACATACAATCTCTTCGGCATTGACAGAATTAATCATATTATTTGCACAAAACTTATGTGAACATAAATGAAATCAAAATCGCAATAAACTCTTTATCGCGATGTTTACTTAAACTAAAAGCTATAATTCCGTAAACCAAAATATATTATAAAAAATTGTTAAACGAAAATCATATGAAAAACATGTGTCGAGAACAACTTTTTGAGAAAATAATTTATAAATCACTTAGCGATCTTATAATATTTATCCTTGATAATGGTTATTCTCTTATAAGATAATCATTAAACTTAGATTTGCCAATATATACGTCTTCGTTTAGCTTTTATTTAGAATTTGCAATCTATTATTTTAGAAGCTTTAGTAGGAGATACTCTTCCATAAAAAATCTGATTGCTAAAAGCACGGGCTTCTTCACGATTGTCTATATTGTTAATTTGTGTCGGACCATAACGTTACTTTCTCACATTGATAACACAAAATAAATTATTTAAATAATAATAAATTACGAACATATAATAATATAAACATTCAAACTAACTTTTGCTTTGACAAAAAAAAACAAAAAACAAATGCTTGAAGATGAGACACCAATTGGAGATTCTTCGATTATTATCTTTATATAAACTATTAATTTTTTTTATCATACTCGTAAATATTATATTCGCTAGACAACAAAACACAAGAAAAATCTTAGAAGATGAAAATGACATGTAAGAGTTATAGTCAGACCGCTAAATTAGAATTTGGATCATAGAAAATATATACATTTTATGCATTTGTATCTTTCTTATCTTTATGCATCTCTTAGACAATCTCGTCTCTCACTATGCTTCAATCTTTTTAACTTGAATATACATTCTTAATCGAGCATAGAGTTCCAATAATTTTAATTGAAATACAACATATGGAACAAACTGTTATAACAGAGCTTGTAAATTAGTAACATATTCATATAAACAACACATAAGATCGCAAAAAAATAAAGAATAAATATGATTTACCTAGTATATTTGCAAAGATTAACACGAGTATCCTACAATAACACCAGAAAACACAATTATCAGAAACACAAACACGACAAATAAATTTAACAAATTCAAAACAAAATTATCAAACTACATCAAACTCAATGAATTTAACGTATAATGATCACATATCAATCATGACCGAACAACACTGGAAATCATAACTTATTAAAAGTAAAATCCAAATCTAATAACATAAAATCACAATTAATCCGATTCTTTTAAACAACCGAACAAAAATAGTTAGCCAAAACGTATATTTAACCAATATAAGATTTCTTGACTTAAGTTAATGTGTTAACGCAAAATAGTTAACCAAATAAATTCCTGTTTTTTATCAGTGTATGCTTGTAGTGCAGTACATGGTCCACAAGCCAAGAAATGATATAAATGTATGATACAAGCTTAAAAAAACAAAAACAGATTATTGTAAAAATATGTTATATGCTTGTACTAAGCATGTGATGCGAGACACATACACGAACCTAAATCCATATTTCAACTTTTGGTGTGTACATGTAAATTAATAACAGACCGGAAGAAAAACAAATAACAGTAAATTAATAGAAATATAGTTTGAGAGCTCGTTAACGTAGAATAAAAAGATAGACCTATATCCATATAAAACAAAAAATAAAAAACTTACAGATGAAAAATCATAATGTAGGTGTTAAGATCTAAACAATCAAGTCCATACCTTGCTGCTTCCTCTTGCATATTTTTACGGGCAATACTTCTACAACTGTTTATAATTTATAAAATGAACACAAAAATAATTAGAACTAAAAAAGGAACGGAAACACAGGATATTAGAAACGAAACGAAAGATTATACAAAGTGTAATGTTTTACATACCCAAGTCCATAGCGATTCAAAGAGTCTCCAATCAAGATAGACCTCAATTTTGAAAAAAAAGGAACATCAAACGATCAATAATGTAGATAAGAGTATATACGTATTAAAACAAATTAAAAATAAATCACGCTAGCATAGCAGGTCAAACAAACGTACATAAAAGATATTAGGGTTTAGAAGAATAAATCTATAAATTTTAGAACAAAGTTGGAGGAGACGAATACCTCGAAAATATGATGGGGTATGAGAACGAAGAGCAGCTATATATATACTATAAAATATTAGGGTTTTCATTGATAAAACGATTGATATAAAGAAGTTATAGATATGGACGAATCTTACATCATAATCATAAAACCGAAATAATAAGAAATCTTACATAATCAGAATATTTCCGTTTGCTATTCTAAAATGGTCGTGGCCCATCTAATTTATATGGACTCTACGAAATCCTAAGCCTACGATCGAATCTAAGCCCAGCTTGTGCCAAAAAATCAGATCGACGGTCGAGATATAATATGAGGGAAATCAACGGTTTAAAACATCGATGGCAGGGGCGTAAATATATTGATTTGGGTGAGGACAGAACTATAATTAACCACCTCAAAATCAATGTGAGGGTGACACGTCAGCGTTTTTCATCATCTTTAATAAATTAGATTTCTAATTATTTTTTATGGAATCAGTATATGTATTGACGAGAATATTGATTTGTATATATGATCAGTTTGGTGTACATAATTAGTGGAGATGTGATATCCATGACTTTATATTGACGAGAATATTGATTTGTATATCTAATCAGTTTGATATCTCATGACTTTGGACGACGGCAGGAAATTATGCCATGGCATATTCTCGTCAGTATATAATTTCTCATGACTATATATATTGACAAGAATATTAATTTGTATATCTAATTAGTTTGATATCCCATGACTTTGGAATCAGTCTATATATTGACGAGAATATGCCATGACTTTGGACGACGGCAGGAAATTATAAAAAGATCTACCCTGGATAATGTGAGGTTATTCAACTTTCCCTTTCATTTTAGACGATTTTCAACTTTAGAAATAAGTTCTACTAAGAAAGAGCATCTATATAATAAACATCTAATCTCTTTGTTCCTTAAAAGATTTATGTTTCAAGTTTTAACATTTTCACACACTTTTAAGAAAATTTATAATCAAACTAGAAAAAGACCCGCGTGAATACGCGTGTAAACATAATAAAATTTATTGATATAGATATTTAAATTCTAATTAGCAACTCGCTGAATTACCAAAATTTTTTGAAATACTATTTAAACATGGATTTTAAATCTTGAAGATCAATTTATATCTTAATTCTCATACATTAATTCATACCATGTGAATCCAAAAACCAGAATATTCAAATCATACTCTTAATAACAAATAAATGAATTATATTCTTACTCATTATAAATATATTAAATATGCAATAAAATTATAAAAAAAATTCAAAGAATTTAGAGTTAAATAAAAGAAAATTTATTAAACTCACTAAAAATCTATAGATAAATAATAGCATGAAAAAACCGTAAAAATATAAATAATTTTGTTAACAACACATATAAATCTATGATTGATAAATCTCATCGGTTCTTTTAATTCTCATAGAGATTCATAGTCGCAAATTTTTAAACATTTTTGAATCTTTCTAATACCTTCATATGTCGAAGATTTTCAATTTATTTGTTTATGAATATTTTTATATATTAAAATTTTTTTTTTCTTTAACTTAATTATCCATGTCTTAAAACTTAAGACTGAGTTTTCCATATATATCTTTACTTTTTTTTGTTTTTTAATTTTTATAACCTCTTTTGTATTATCATCCATTTGTTTTTTATTTTTCTTAATTGAAATTTATATTCTCTATATTTGTTTTATATACAGTTATTATTTTCACTACCGTTTATACTTTCTCTATTTTCTATGTTTAATTTTTTATAATTTATTTAGACTACTATATTTTTATTTTTCTTAAATATTTTTATTATTATAATTTTTCCTCCTTTTTTATTAGTTTGGACTATTAGAATTTTTATGTTTTATGATTTGTTTAACTACATGATAATTATTTTTTCAGTTGACCATTTTAAATTTTACTTTATTTTCATTCACCTCTTTAAATTTTATATTCTATTTATTTTCTATATATAGTTTATTTTTATTTTGCTTAGCTATGCATATTTTAAAGTTTTAAATATACATAATCTCTTTTATGTCATCGTTTTTTTTATTTGTCTTAACTGAAATTTTTATTCTCTCTATTTTTTAACGGTTTATATACTCGATGTTTTTATGTTAACTTTCTGTAATTAGTTTGGACTACTACGTGGGGGTTATTGGTTCTTGAAATTTAATAGATTTGAGAATCCTTGTTGATTTAGAAATTTTACATGAATTCGTTGATTTTCAAAGCCAATTAAACGGATTTAAATGGATTTTAAAATCCAATTAAAAGGATTTATGTGGATTCAAAAATCTAATAAAAAGATTGTTATGAATCAACCAAATGGAGTTATATGGATTTAAATAACTTTCCGTATCTATTTACCTTGGTATAATATTTTTTTAGGCCAACATATTTTCTCATTATCGACAAAAGTTTTAAAAAACCATCAAAATGAAATCAATAAGGTTTTTGTTTAACAAGTTCAAAGATTATATAAAGATAACATTTATAAAAGTATATAATAAATTTTCATTATAGCAAATAGAATATTGTATAAAACAAAAATTGGAAAAATAAAAAATTATCATTATATAAGTTATTTTACGTTATGTGAGATATTATTGTGAATTTGACATATTTGATAAATATATTACGTTAAAATGATATAATTAAGAATCTAATAACAAATCCATCCAAATAACAAGGTAAACCTCAATAATTGAGCCTTTGTATTTTTAGAATTAAAATCCTTCCAAATCCACTAAAATCCAATATCAAATCAAATCCACAAGTAAATCCGTAGGATTGAATAACACCGGATTTTAAGATGGATTTCAAAATTATAGAACCAATAACACTGGATTTGAATATAGATTTTAAGTTCATAAAACCAATAACACTGGATGTAACATCCTGAACCAAAGAAGTGATTTTCGGTAAGGGTGTCGATCGACACCTGGGAGATGTGTCGATCGACACCATCATTTCTAAACCGAAATTGGTTCGATTTTTAATTGCCTTTTGGTGCGGTTTGGGTTTAGGAAACTCTAAGCTCGTACTTATAAATGAGAAGTCGCATTTTGGCGAGGAGGCAGTAAGAAAAACGTGAGAAAAGTAAGGTTTGAGAGAATCCTTGTGGTTTAAGAGTTTTGGTGATTAGAGATTGTTGTTCTCGAGTTCATAGAGGCGTAAGATCATCGTTCTTCGTAGCCGTGATCTTTCCAGCAAAATTCCAGACTCGGTTCAGGTCTGATCAGTAGTGTTCTTCGCTGATTCATCGCCGTTCGTTCGTTCCTTTCCTTTTCAATCCGTATTCGAGGTGAGTGCGTGATCGCGGATATGGAACTAGATTATTAGGATATTGGTTAATGATTGAGTTGGTTTTGATCGTGTTCATGTGATGTTATTGTGTGAATTATGGTTTTTGATTCATGATTATCCTTGTTCGAGGAAACGGTTCGAGTCGCGTGAGGATTTGACTCGGATTGGGTTCCTGCGAGAGGTGTCGATCGACACCTAATGGTAGTGTCGATCGACACCTAGTGGTAGTGTCGATCGACACCACTCTTTTTGATCGTGAAAACTCATTTGTGATAATGTAGTGTCAATCGACACCACGATGGAGTGTCGATCGACACCCCCTATTTTATTGTATTTTCTTTAGTTGTTGTTGATTGTTGTGTAATCGCATAGAACTGATAATCTATTTCCTTATTATGTATCCGGTAGGCGGGATGACCGCTTCACTGAGTATTTGTGATAATACTCACGCAATTCTATTTTTCCTTTTTGAGTTGCAGGTAAAGAAAAAGTGTGATCCCGGAATCAAGGCGAAAGAAGAGGATGATAGGGTCTTGGTGTCGTAGTTGTTTTAGCGAACCATTTTTATAGATTGCTAGAATTGAGTTTTCTGAATTTGGCATTGGAATTATTTTGGAATATCGGTTATTTATTTTCTGGATTTATTGGATTATTTGTTGGTTGAATGAGTTTTGTTTTTCCGCAGTCGATATTGCTAGGTTTAAAAAAAAACGAATTGTTTCAATTTGGTATCAGAGCCTAGACAATAGAATTTGGATGTCTGAGACTATGTGTTTAAATTGATTTTTTGTGTATAGTCAATTTAATAGAGTCTTAGTACATCCTCTTCGGCCTTTTAAAATGATTCCGCTGTAAGTGTCTGATTGATTGATTGTGACTTCTTGTAGCTTATTATCCAATTCTGTGTGAGTGCAGAGAGATGGACGCCGGAACTAGAGGTCGTAGACGTTGTAGAGGTCGTGGCAAAGGTCGTGGACCAGTAGTTGAGTCGTCTTCGAATGTTTGGCATGCGTCAGAGACTCCTACACATCATGTGGGATCCGTGGGCGAGGCCAGTGGTAACGCTAGTATGAGTATTGTAGGCGTCGGGAGGGGTGCCGGTATGGCTGGCAGAGGAGCGGGCCCAGGTGTGGGTGCTGTTCCAGCTCAGGATCATTGGCAGCATATGGAGGGCTTTATGGCGCAGTTGTTGAAGCGATTTCCGGCGGCAGTTCCGGTTCAGGCTCCTGTGGTGCCTCCAGTGGTGCCTCTAGTGGCAGAGGTGCAGCCGAGGGCTGCAGTTGCAAAGGTGCGGCATATGAGTACTATATTCTTCTCGGGTGGTGTTAGCTCCGAGGATGCTGATGAGTGGCATATGCGAGTAGAGCGCAATTTTCGTTCGGTTTGTTGCCATGATGAGTACCGAGTAGTGTTGGCAATCCACTATCTGAGTGATGATGCGCACGCGTGGTGGACAGATATTGAGGCCCAGAGGCCTGGTGCAGTGTGGACCTGGGGGGAATTTGTGACCGAGTTCAACGCCAAATATTTTCCCCAGGAGGCTCTTGATCGTCTCGCGACGAGATTTGTGGATATGGTTCAGGGAGATCGTAGAGTGCGTGAGTACAACGCTGAGTTTGGTCGGTTGCTGGCTTATACGGGCGCAGAAGTGATCGATGAGCGGACGCAGGTCCAGAGGTTCCTGAGGGGACTACTGCCAGATTTGCGGACCAGGTGCAGAGTGACTGAGTACGCATCAAGGGAGAAGCTGGTAGAGGTTCCTGTAGAGATCGAGGAGCATCTGAGGAGTCAGACTGCGATAGTGGTTCCAGTGGCAGCTGCTCCGGCGGTCTAGCCGCGGAGGCAGCATCAGCAGGGGAGTTATGAATCTGGGAAAGGCGGTAAGCCTGTGCAGGGTCAGAAGAGGAGGTGGGATGGCACTTCCAAGTCGAGTTTCGGGACTCATGCGTGTTTCAGATGTAGGAGTACTAAGCACAGGGTGGCGAACTGTCCTAAGGCTTCGAGGGAGGCTAAGGTTTGCTTCCATTACAGAAAGCCGGGGCATATCAAGCCAATGTGTCCTAAGTTGCAGCAGATGGCTGTTGCTGCAGTTTACCTAGTGGCTCAGTTGGCGGCAGTGCAGCCGTTGGTTCAGATTGGACTGGCACCGCGATTCTTTACCCTGGGAGAGGTGGGGCAAGGACAGCATAGCGGCGCATCGATCACAGGTAAAATCTTAGACTTAGACTTCGTAATTCTTTAGTGGGTGAATTGTTGTTTGTTTCTGCTTTTTTTTGCTTGTGTTAGTCTAGTAGGGTTCTTAACACATATGAATTGTGTAGGGACCTTGTTAGTGGGAGGTTTTGAGTCCCATGTGCTTTTCGATTCTGGAGCATCCAACTGCTTTATTACCCCGGAGCATGCCAAGAGCAGTGGCATTCGTAGCAGCGCTGGTGAGCGTTCGAGGTTGGTCAAGGTGACTGGAGGTGGATTCCTAGCTACTTTGGGCCGTGCTAGAGCAGTTGATGTTCAGATTATTGGGAAATCAATGCCAGCAGATTTGGTGATCAGTCCGGTGGAGCTGTACGACGTTATCCTAGGGATGGATTGGTTGTCTCATTACAGAGTTCATGTGGATTGTTATCGAGGCAAAGTGGCCTTCGAGCGTGATGCAGAGAGGTTGACATTTAAGGGAGTGAGTCCGACTGCAGGAAGTCTCGTGATTTCTGCGGTTCAGGCAGTGCAGATGATCGAGCATGGATGCGAGGCTTATTTGGCGATAATTGCTATGCCTGACTCTGTGGGTAAGGTTACTGTGAGTGAGCTTTAGGTTGTTCAGGATTTTGAGGATGTCTTTTAGTCGTTGCAAAGATTACCGCCGTCTCGGTCTGATCCATTTATAATTGAGCTAGAGCCCGGGACAGCACCTATCTCCAAGGCACCTTACAGGATGGCTTCAGCAGAGTTGGCCGAACTGAAGAAGCAGTTAGAGGATTTGGGGAGTAAGGGCTTCATTCGTCCGAGTACTTCATCGTGGGGAGCGCTGGTGTTGTTCGTGAAAAATAAGGATGGTAGTTTTCGGTTATGTATCAATTACTGGGGACTTAACCGAGTCACTGTGAAGAACAAGTAACCTCTCCCGATGATTGATGTGTTGCTTGATCAGTTGAGGGGTGCTACATGGTTCTCCAAGATCGACTTGGCATCAAGATACCATCATATTCCAATCGACGAGGTTAATGTTCGGAAGACAGCTTCAAGACCAGATATGGGCATTTCGAGTTTGTGGTTCTGCCATTCGGTCTGACTAATGCGCCAGCAGCTTTCATGAGGATGATGAATGGCGTATTTCAGGAGTTTCTGGATGTCTTCGTGATTATCTTTATCGATGATAGTCTGGTTTCTGGAGATCCGGCTAAGATAGAGGCTATTCGAGATTGGCCTTGACCGACTTATGCGACCGAGATCATGAGCTTTTTGGGTTTAGCAGGGTATTACCGGAGGTTCGTCAAGGGCTTTGAGAGTATGGCGCAGTCGATGACGAAGTGGACCGGGAAAGATGTCCTGTTTGTGTGGTCTTAGGAGTGCAAGGACAGCTTTGCGAAGCTGAAAGAGATGTTGATGAGTACACCGGTGTTGGCGTTGCCCGAGCCGAGTAAGCCTTATGCAGTGTACACCGATGCTTCTAGGATTGGTCTGGGTTGCGTATTGATGCACGAGGGTAGAGTGATTGCATATGCTTCCAGGCAGTTGAGAGGTGCGGAACGTAATTACCTTACGGATAATTTAGAGTTGGGTGCAGTAGTGTTTGCGTTGAAGATTTGGAGATCCTATCTATATGGTGGGAAAGTTAAGATTTTCACAGATCATAAGAATCTGCAACACATTTTCACTCAGCCGTTGCTGAATGTGAGACATAGACGTTGGGTCGAGCTGTTGGCAGATTACGAGTTGGATATTGTTTATCATCCTAGTAAGGCAAAACACGTAGTTGATGCTTTGAGTCGTCGACGTGGAGATTCGGCTCGGGAGCAGGATATTGAGTCACTGGTGAGCGAGATTAGTACTTTGCGGTTATGGACTATTTCGCAGGAGCCGATGGGCTTAGAGGCGGTTAATCAGGCATATCTATTGAGTAGGATTCGAGTAGCTCAAGCGAATGATCAAGGTTTAGTGGCTACGTCAATCGCAGAGGGTTCTGAGTATCAGTTCTCTTCAAATGGGTGATTCTTGTTCGCAGTCGGGTTTGGTGTACCCAAGGTAGAGGAGTTGAGGCAGGATATTCTGCGAGAAGCTCATGCGAGCAAGTTCTCGATTCATCTTGGAGCGACTAAGATGTATCGTGATCTCAAGCGGTACTATCACTGGGTCGGGATGAAGAAAGATATGGCTGCTTGGGTTTCGAAGTGTAACACGTGTTCTTATGCTCATAAGGTTTCGAGTGGTTTGTTGCAGATTTTACCCATTCCGGAGTGGAAGTGGGATATGATCACAATGGATTTCGTAGTGGGATTACCTAACTCGCGGACCTTCAATGCTATCTGGGTGATTGTGGATTGGTTGACTAAGTCAGCACATTTTCTGGCCAGCAAAAAGACAGACGGAGCGGCTGTGTAGGCTAAAAAGTTTGTGAAGGAGATTGTGAGGCTACATGGTGTGCCAGCCAGTATTGTGTCAGACCGGCATCTGAGATTTGCTTCAGATTTTTGGGGAGTATTTCAGGCAGAGATGGGCACTACGGTGCATATGAGTACATCGTACCATCTGCAGACTGATAGGCAGTCAAAGAGGACGATTCAGACTTTGGAGGATTTACTGTGGATGTGTGTTATGGATTGGGGTGGTCATTGGGTTGATCATTTGAGCTTGGTAGAGTTTGCTTATAATAACAGCTTC
Organism: Draba incana; assembly: GCA_963576765.1. NCBI lineage: Eukaryota > Viridiplantae > Streptophyta > Magnoliopsida > Brassicales > Brassicaceae > Draba > Draba incana. Next base: position 10,678,991 of record OY755208.1, read on the forward strand.
CAGTCATGTATTGGGATGGCTCCTTTTGAGGTTTTGTATGGGAGGTCATGCAGGACACCCCTATGCTGGACCCAAGTGGAGGAGCATAGTATTTTTGGGGCTACTTATGTTCAGGAAATGATAGAGAAGGTTCAAGTTGTGAGACTGAACATAAAGGAGGCTCAAGATAGGCAATAGAGTTATGCAGATAAGCAGAGACGAAAGCTTGAGTTTGCAGTGGGAGATCGTGTATATCTCAAGATGGCTATGTTGAGGGGTCCTAACAGATCCATAACAAAGAACAAGCTGAGTCCGCAGTTTATGGGTCCGTTTCTGGTAGTGGAGCGGGTTGGGCCGGTTGCTTATCGGCTGGAGTTACCTCCGATTATGCAGGCATTTCATAAGGTGCTCCATGTTTCGATGTTGAGGAAGTGTCTACATGAATCGGAGGAGTTAGTGGCTACGATTCCTGAGGATCTTTGGCTTGATTTGATGGTTCCGGCAGTTCCTATGATGATTCTCGAGCGGAGGGTCAAGGAGTTGCGTCGGAAGAAGATTCCTCAGTTGCGAGTTTTGTGGGATTGTGCGGGTTGTGAGGAGGAGACTTGGGAGCCTGAGGTAAAGATGAAATTGAAGTTCGGGAAGTGGTTGGACAAGCAGGTCGCCGTTTGAGCTTTATTTCTCTTTGTATTCCGAGTTTTAGTTTTTTAGCATGCGTTTTTGTTGTATTTTTGTTTTGTTATAACGATTGTACTTTTTGGAGATTTATAAGATGGTGGTCCTTATATTACTGTGTTATAAGATATGTGTTCTTATTTTTGTAGATATTCTGTGTGAGGGAGTATCGAGTGTAGACCACACTAGGCAATCTAATCGTAGATATTTATGGGCGTTCTAGAATTTATACTAATAACTCATTATGTGGAGACGGTGGTACTCCAGAGTGCTTACTTGGGACGGTGTTTCCAGCGTAAGTACTGAGAGCCGGTGGTTCTCTCTAAGGGACGGTGGTTTCCTTGTGTACTTATTGGGACGGTGGTTCCGGTATAAGTACTGAGAGACGGTGGTACTCTCGAGGGGACGGTGGTTTCCCTAGTTGTTATGGCTTGAGGGATGAGTTCCTGAGAGCGAGTGCGGGTGTTAATGAGTTAAGGGTGATAAGTATCTAGGGACGTGCGTATAAATAGATGATTAGAGGTGAGCCTTGCAAGATCGGGTGAGGGTCTCTGGTGGTACTGGCCGGTTTGAGTCAGGTCTTGGCCTTTGTTAGGCGTTTTATCGGGATTCGAGATAGAATCCAGTTTATTTGGGGAGAATTGTAACATCCCGAATCGAAGAAGTGATTTTCGGTAAGGGTGTCGATCGACACCTGGGAGGTGTGTCGATCGACACCATCATTTCTGAACCGAAATTGGTTCAATTTTTAATTGTGTTTTGGTGCGGTTTGAGTTTGGAAAACCCTAAGCTCGTACTTATAAATGAGCAGTCGCGTTTTGGAGAGGAGACAGTAAGAAAAACGTGAGAAAAGTAAGGTTTGAGAGAATCCCTGTGGTTTAATAGTTTTGGTGATTAGAGATCGTTGTTCTCGAGTTCATAGAGGCGTAAGATCATCGTTCTTCATAGCCGTGATCTTTCGAGCAAAATTCCAGACTCGGTTCAGGTCTGATCAGTAGTGCTCTTCGCTGATTCATCGCCGTTCGTTCGTTCCTTTCCTTTTCAATCCGAATTCGAGGTGAGTGCGTGATCGCGGATATGGAACTAGATTATTAGGATATTGGTTAATGATTGAGTCGGTTTTGATCGTGTTCCTGTGATGTTATTGTGTGAATTGTGGTTTTTGATTCGTAATTATCCTTGTTCGAGGAAACGGTTCGAGTTGCGTGAGGATTTGACTCGGATTGGGTTCCAGCGAGAGGTGTCGATCGACACCTAGTGGTAGTGTCGATCGACACCACTCTTTTTGATCGTGAAAACTTATTTGTGATAAAGTAGTGTTGATCGACACCACGTTGGAGTGTCGATCGACACCCCCTGTTTTATGTATTTTCTTTAATTGTTCTTGATTGTTGTGTGATCTCGTAGAACTGATAATCTATTTCCTTATTATGTATCCAGTAGGCGGGATGACCGCTTCACTGAGTATTTGTGATAATATTCACGCAACTATGTTTTTCCCTTTTGAGTTGCAGGTAAAGGAAAAGTGTGATCGCAGAATCGAGGCGAAAGAAGAGGATGATAGGGTCTTGGTGTCATAGTTGTTTTAGCGAACCATTTTTATAGATTGCTAGAATTGAATTTTCTGAATTTGGCATTGAATTATTTGGGAATATCGGTTATTTATTATCTGGATTTATTGGATTATTGGTTGGTTGAATGGGTTTTGTTTTTTCGCAGTAGAAATTGCTAGGTTTAAAAAAAAAAAAAAAAAAATCTAGTTGTTTCACTGGATTTCGTTTGGATTTCTAAATCCATTAAATTCCATGAACCAATAACCCCCTCTACATTTTTTTTTTTCTAATTAGTTTAAAGTTTTAGAATTTTTCCTTTTTTCGATTAGTTATTAACTATTAGAAATTTTTCATTTTCTATTATTTGGGCTATGAGAAGTTTCCCATTTTTAATTTTAATTTGTTTTAATTAAATTTAATTTTTAACATATGTCATCATCCGATCAATCTTAGACACATGTCGCAATCTCGTGAATTACAATTTTGCATACGTGTCGAATTCTCGTCGACCGACTTCTCTTTTATATAATATTATTTAGCGTCTTCCTAATAATACTACTTTTTCAAAATATAATATGTTTTAGGAATTTTTTATGTTTTATTTCATTGATATTTTTTATCGTCTTTCTATCAAATTTCTCAAGGAACCCAATTTTATTACTTCACTTCTACACAGGACTTGCATCGCCAGATCGAAGGTACGAACGCTCACCAACGTTGTTCTTCCCATTGAATAACCGATCAAACGGTGACCTTATTGCTAGAAGCACACCTTTGGGTGGACCAGAACCCTCCTGATAATTACCGTCGTCTCCTATAACCCTGCCTGGAGACCGGATCGAATCGGTCCGGTACGGAGGAGTTATAGAAAACGGTCTTCGGTCCAATCGTCCATCTTTGTTGAACCGTTCAAAGTAGAAGTAGTTTCTTTCTGACACTAGGCTTCTGGTTCTATACCCTCTTACCGAGCTCCTCACTTGAGGTAACGCTACATTGTCTTTTGATCCTTGGTTCATCAGCTGATCGTGTATCTCTTGCGGTAATCTTAGCGTGAACCGGTCTAGATTGTCCCTCTGTTGACCGTTGGAACTGGACCGGCTGAACAATCCGGCTAATTTCCACCCAGTAGACATGGACTTACGAGGGACGCTCCGGTTACCGGTCCAAGCCACTGAGTCAAACAACCGGTCGTCCGGAGAACCTAAAACCCTTCTCTGGTTCTCATCGATCAGCGTTCCGGGATAGTTCTGACCGGGTTACCTGGTTAAACCGGGTATCTCGAAAGAAACAGACTCACCCGGTACAGGAACAAGATTGGAGCGACAGAGAGGACACGTGGTGTTAGAACGTAGCCAGGCATCAATGCAACCAGGATGGAACACGTGGAAACATTGAGGTATCAAACGCAGCGTTTCGTCGTCCTCGAACTCATTGAGGCAAATGGGACACTCCAACACTTCTTCGCCTATCCTTATTGTTTTCACGGTGGAGTAACAGAACGTTGGAAACGTTTCTATGACTGTCGCTTCAAGCCCGCTCGTCGTCTCCCTCACGTTAAGCCAGTTTCCCGGGTTGGATCGACGATTGTTGATCCCTAGAGCATGCGCGAGACAACTTCGCATGTAGACGGAGACGCATCCAAGTCCGAAGAAAATGCTGACGAGTACGATCATGACTACAGCCACGCTTGGATTGAACTTTTCCTCTTCTTCAACAGATGCCGATGAGGAAGCGTTGGTTTGAGTGGTCACGAGCAGTAACAGTACCAAGACCACCGTCACTGAGAAGCTTAATTGCGACATGACTACTATCGATGGTTGCAAATGGTTTAACGATTAGATGGTAGAGATAAAAGCTTAAGTATCGATGGTTGCAAATGGTTTAACGATGACTACTAACGATTAGAAGCTTAAGTATTTAGACCTCTTTGCTTCATGAGGACCAAAAGCTTTGAGACGCTTTGGTTTCCCGGTGAAAGAAATTTATAAAAATAAAAACCTTGTCTCTTTTCTTTTTGTCATTTTTCTTGGCTTTGAAAGAAAAAGAAAAAAAAAACAAGTGATGGGAATATCATAGGAGATGATGATGTTATAAGAACGTGTTGAACATTAATCAAAGGGGATGGTTTTGCTTTGCTTAGCTTAATACTGACAACAAGATTGTTGACTTTTGAAATCGTTCCAGAGGCAATAGTATTGATCAATTGTTTTATATCAATGAATGAACCGCTTATGGTAGATGTAATCGAATAATGAATTATTTAATTATAAGGTGCATCATCTAGATATTGTTCGTTTTTGTCAAATTAAAAAATGCATTTATATATTAATTGTTTCATTAGAAGGATGCATCATCTAGATATTGTTCATTTCGTCAAATTAAAAAAATGCATCCAGATTGTATATGGATGCATAATGACTAATGAGCTGTTTTAAAAATAATTGTTTATAATTTTGTTGAGGGGGTTAACTCAATTTGAAATGATACAAATCGGATAAACGACTGCTTACATCCTATGCGTATTTGATATCTCAAATTCGATAGGGTCAGAGAGTATTGAGATTCCAAAAATATATATATGGACTTTATTTACTAAAATGGAAGAGTTGTAGAACAGAAGCTCCACATATCTTTTCCTAAAATGACTAAAATCAATACGAGATCAAACTTATCCTTCCTTTAGTCAACTTCAACATTATGATTACAGAAAGAAAAAAACTTAATGTGGTCATACAATATAGTAGGTCAACGCAATTACACATTGATAATGTCGTAAATGTGATTAATCAATTGGTGATACACTTGCATATCATACTATACCCATGTTGTGATCACGTCGCTCTCCAACTAAATTAGTTCTGATTATTGTCAATAGAATCAGTCCATATATTGATTTGTATATCTGATCAATGGGTGTGGATATTTAGTGGAGATGTGTATATTAAGAATATGCCATGACTTGGACGACGGCAAAGATGTATTCTGGATAATGTGATGTGATTCAACTTTTACTTTCCCTTTCATTTAAAAATAAGTCCTACTACGGAACAGACATATATACTCTCTTTGTTCCCTAAAGATCAATCTCATCAACAACAACAAATACCAATTTGAATTATTTGGAATTGTTCAAGATATCATCAAGCTCTCTCTCAATCTTCAAGTTACCTTTGTGTATATCGCTAGATCTTTGAACAGTGAAGTAGATTTGCTTGCTAAATCTGCTTTGAACCTTGTACCAATTGAACCCGGGTTTCCCCGGTTTAGTGAAATTCAAGTTATATTTAGATCAAAAATAAAAAAACATTCACACACTTTTAAGAAATAATTTACAATACCAATTTAGCATCTTCCTAATAATTAATAATAATACTTTTTCTAAGTTAAAATATGTTTTAGGAAATTTCTCACGAACCAAGGAAATCTAATTACAATTATACTAGGGAAAAAACAAAAACATTTATTTCATTTCTGTAGTAGATGCGTCTAAGGTGTTGAATATCTTGAGTAATAGAAGAAACTAGAGGAAAAAGAAGAAACAAGAAGAAATGTACATATTTTATTTTCTATAAAATTTCTAAAGGAACCTAATTTTATTACTTCCCGTCTACACAGGGCTTGCATCACCTGATCGAAGGTACGAACGCTCACCAACGTTGTCCTTCCCATTGAATAACCGATCAAACGGTGACCTTATTGCTAGAAGTACACCTTTGGGTGGACCAGAACCCTCCTGATAATTACCGTCATCTTCTATAACCTCGCCTGGAGACTGGATCAAATCGGTCCGGTACGGAGGAGTTATAGAAAACGGTCTTCTGTCCAACCGTCCATCTTTGTCGAACCGTTCAAAGTAGAAGTAGTTTCTTTCTGTCCTTAGGCTTCCGTTTCTGTACCCTCTTAATGAGCTCCTCACTTGAGGTAACGCCACGTTACCTTTTGATCCTTCCACGTTACCGTTTGATCCTTGGTTCATCAGCTGATCCTGTATCTCTTGCGGTAATCTTAGGGTGAACCGACCAAGACTCTCCCCCGGTTGACCGTTGGAACTGGACTGGCTGAACAATTCGGTTAATTTCCAACCAGTAGACATGGACTTACGAGGCATGCTTTGGTTACCTGTCCAAGCCACTGAGTCAAACAACCGGTCGTCCGGAGAACCCAAAACCCTTCTCCGATTATCATCGGTTCCGGGAGAGTTCTGACCGGGTTCCCTGGCTAAACCGGGTATTTCAAAAGAAACCGACTCACCCGGTACAGGAACGAGATTGGAGCGGCAGAGAGGACACGTGGTGTTAGAACTTAGCCATGGATCAATGCAAGCAGGATGGAACACGTGGCAACATTGAGGTATCAAACGCAGCGTTTCATCGTCCTCGAACTCATTGAGGCAAACGGGACACTCCAACGCTTCTTTGCCTATCCTCAACGTCTTCACGGTAGAGTAAAGAAACGTCGGAAACGTCTCTATGACTGACGCGTCGAGCCCACTCGTCATTTGCGTCACATTCAGCCAGTTTCCCGGGTCGCCGGCTGGATGGAGGTTGATCCCTAGAGTACGCTCGAGACAACTTCGCATGTAGACGAAGACGCATCCAAGTGCGAAGAAAATGCTAACGAGTACAAACAGGACAATAGTCACGCCTGGATTGAGCTTTGTCTCTTCGTTAGCAGATGCGGAAGCGTTGCTTTGACCAGGACCGAACAGTAACAGTAGCAAGACCACTGTCACTGAGAAGCTTAATCGCGACATGACTACTATCGATGATGGGAAATGGTTTAACGATCAGACGGTAGAAATAAGTATTTGGAACTCTCGGTGTCATGAGGACTAAAAGCTTTGAGACGATATGGTTTCCTGGTGAAAGAGATTTATAAAAACAAAAAGCTTTGTCTCTTTTCTTTTTGTCATTTTTCTTGGGTTTGAAAGAAAACAAAAAAAGTGATGGGAAGATCGTAGGAGATGATGTTATAAGAACGTGTGAAACATTAATCAAGGGGGCCGTTTGCTTTGCTTACCTTAATGACTTCAAGATGGTTGACTTTTGAGATCGTACCAGAGGCAATAGTATTTGTCTATTGTTTATATCAATGAAGGAACCGCTTATGAAAGATGTAATCCAAGAGTAAATTGTTTGTATTACGATGATTTCTTTCATTTTACGGATGCATCATCCTGATGATGTTCGTTTTAATCAAATTAAAAATGCATCCTGATGACAAATTAAAAAATGCATCCAGATTATATATAATCATCTGAATGCGTTGTTTTGGACATAACTGCCTATAATTTTGTTGATGGGTAAGTCAATTTAAAACTATACAAATCAGATAAATCAACTGGTTTGGAGAGAATTGGTTATAACCTTAGCTAACTTGATATACCAAGTTCGATTAAGTCTTAGAATATTATATTATCGAGGGTTTTAAAAAATATATACGGATCCTTTTTTTACTAAAGGTGAAGTTTTAGAACCGACGCTCAACATCTTTTCCTAAAATGACTAAAATCAATACGACATCAAACTTATCCATCGTAAGTTAACTTCAACATTACGATTATAGAAAGAAATAAAAATTTAATGTGGTCTTACAATAGTAGGTCAACGCAGTTACACAATGATAACGTCGTAGATGTGATTAATGAATTAAGCAATTTGTGATACACATATCATGATATACCATGTTGTAATCACGTCGCTCTCCAACTAATTAATTTCTAATTATTTTTGATGGAATCAGTGTTGGGGTCGGTTTTCACCCTTTCAACATTTACGTTCAAAGTCAAGCATACGAAGAAATAACCCTCTGAACTTTCAAGGAGCAAGGTAGAGTAAGCCCCTAAGTCTTACTGCGAAGAAAAGCGAAGCAAGTGATCAGGGAGTGAGGCGAAGCAGGAGTAAACCGACCACAGGGTCGGCACTGCGGACCGGCCACAGGGTCGGCACTGCGGACCGACCACAGGGTCGGCACTGTGGAACGACCACAGGTTCGGCCTCTGTGGCCCGACCACAGGGTCGGTTCGGTCGTCTATCCTATCTTCAGCCCAATGCATTCTCTGATTCATCAACATGAATGAAGCCTGAAGCCCACTCCAACATGACCGACTGAAGCAATATGATTCCGCGAAGACTTAGGGAGCAGAACCGCCTTAGATGTAGTATATATACCTCTTTTGTATAAACCCTAAGGGGATCCGCAATTTCATACACAACCTCTGTACCAAACTTTTACACAGCAATAACAAAAACTCTTTCTCAATCTCTTGTGATCCCTAGCTAACCTAGAAGTCTCTATCTCCTCAAAACCCTTACAAATCTAATTGTGTTGGTTTCGACCCCCATAATTTGGCGCCGACTAAGGGGACTCAGAGAGTTTCTGACACACAAAAGCTAGGTTTCGCAACACCGTCGCCATGACAGGAAGTAACAGCACAAGCAGCGAAGGATCTTCGTCTCACAGGAACGACGAGGCAATAGAGAACTCCGTGGAGAACACCGCGCCTCGCGCTGCTAGCAACCTGACGGCTATCACAGAGATCAAACAGATGCTTGAGACGCTAGAGAAGAGAGCACGGGATCAAAAGAAGCACAACGAAGCTACGATGAGCGAGCTGCGAGCGCTCAAGAGAAAGACACGCAAAAGATCTCGTGTCCGTCCAACACGTCTCAGCTTCAACACGCCTCGAACCTATCGAAGGAACCGGAACAAGGAGCTGCCGCCTCGGACCAATCGCACAGTCCCAGAGGACTTGCCTCCACCACCGCCTCGTCGGGAATTTGATGCAACTCCCGAGCGTATGGAGGAAAATTCGGACGAATATCAACCACCTCGGAGACGAGCCCGGACCGACACAGCTGCTTACAATGATTTCGCTAATGAAGAAGGGGTCCAGTCTTAGCGGAGCTCTACAGGAGAGAGTAGGAGCGCAGGGCTCCACAAGGCTCCCGTGACGAAGAGGTGGCTACGCTGAAAGCCCAGTTAGATCAGGTCGTCTCCGATCTGCGGACTACTAAGCTGCAGATGTACCGAAGCACGGGAAAGGCTCCTGGGGTCGCCTACGTGCTGGAGAAAGAGCGGAACACGCCTTTTGCTGAGAACATCGCGAGGGCTAAAATCTCTGATCTTGGATAAAACAATTCACTTGAAAGCTTCTTGTCGTCACCTTACAACAGCTCAAACTGGTCTCGTCGTTACCAGGCTTGTCAACCTCACACATCGCAGACCCGCAAGGGAAGTGGGGTGAATGGAGGGGCTGCGAGCTCAGAAATTGCCAATACAAACCACGGTTCAACCTGCAAAGTGATAGGAAACGGACAAAGTGGTTAGAGATTCGTAACAACTCGTTGATGGGCTTGAAGAAACAAAGTTTTAGGCCCAAATTCAATCAACTCATTCTCACCTCGCAAAGCTCCTCGCTCCATCAACTCAGCCCACCTCGGTCTACCTTGCCGGAACAGGAGTCGACCTTATCAGTTTACGAGGGTTCCAAAAATCCACCTCGCCGCAGCTCCGAATCAACCTCGCCTCCGCCTAATCTATGAAAAATCAGGAGAAGCTTTGATTTTGGCTTGAAAAACCCTCTCTCCGACCAAGCCAGCTCGTCTGCCTCGCCAACCTCGCAGCCGATCTCATGACCTGGCGACCTCGCCACCATACTCCACCTCGCTGTAGGATCAACTTTGATAACAAGAGCATCGTGGCAAGGCCAAGCGAGCTTCTCTTCTTCGAATTCAACTTCACTAATTCAATGATGCAACAAGCTAACTTCCCGAACGCGTGAGCTCTCCTCCTCGCCGAGCTCCTCCTCGTCGGACCAACGTCCCATTACCCTGCCGAGCTCCTCCTCGCCGAGCTCGACCTCGCCAATTCCTCTCTTCGAAACCAAATCGACCGGCAGACGCGAGCTCATTGAGCCAACTCGCGAGCTCACTTAGTCAACTCGTGAGCTCACTTAGTCGACCTGCAAGCTCTAATTTGCTTCAAATCGGCCTCGTTTTCGGTACTGCAAGCTTCGCAATTCTCAATCAAGACCTAGAAAATCAAGCGTCAACAGGGCAAGCTCGCTTCTATGACACAACAATGACGGAGCTCATCCCACCTCGGTGCAACCTCGTGACCAAAAGCTTGAATCGTCTTTACTGCCTTCGCACGTGCCCATCGTTGCACGAATAGCTCGCCGAGATCTCCTCATCTCACGATTTGACCTCTTCGCCTTGCGAAATCAAGATCCACCTCGCCTCTGCCTTTTCTCTTCGCCGAATGAGCAACGCAAGCTTGCACTCGCAGCAGGTCGCAATAGATCACTACGACAACATACTCATTTCACACGATAGCCAGCGAGCTTAACTTCTCTAGTTCAACCTTGCGACCGCGTCACCGTCGAATCAAGCTCACTGACAAATCAAACTACCCTGCTAGCTCACAGAATTTCTCTCTCTACCTTGCAATCTCTAAAATTCAATCTTGTAGCTCTGCGACTCGACTGAGTCAACTCGCCTAACTCGCTGCTATCTTTCTCTTTTCATTTTGCAGAGATTGTCATACAAGCTCAGACCCACCTCCGAATCAAGTTAACAACACGAGCATAATATCTACTTGAGGTAGCTCGTAAGCATGACACCAATACTTCACTGAATCACGGACCTGCGGGTTCATAGTAACCATGGAGCAACGGTGCGAACTCAGACTTGCCTCGCAAGATCTTCCCAAGATCGAATCAACTAGGTGATGCAAGCTCACAATAAGTCATTTCGTTCGCTTCGCCACGAGCTTCACCTCGACCTTACAGCCGTGTCTCCTCACCAAGATCACCTCGTTAGTGGGTCGACTCGTCCACCTTGGAAGCTTGACTCGTTCGCCTCGCAGTGGGTCGACTCGTTCACCTTGGAAGGTTGACTGAGCCGACTCGCAGCTACAACTCCACCTTGTCGCACCAACCAGATCAAGTCTCACGGTTTAGCAACCACTTTGCAAGTTCACGGCGACACAATACGGACCTCGCAAGCTCAAAATCAGCACCACTTCTCCTCTTGCATAAATTCAGCACACTTGCACAACAAATCACCAAGGTTGTTCGCAATCACGACGAACAAACACCCCCGAGCTAGACCGATCCAATTCGTCCGACTCGCCTACCTCACTGACAAAGCCAGCTCGTCCACCTCGCCGAGCTCAAGTTAACACTCACCCAATCAACTTCAACGACCAATAAGCTCTGCGAGTTCGATGTCTTTAAAAATCTGTGAGCTCATCCTCTCCTAATCAACCTCCTTGATTGAATTCCAAGTCTGCGAGCCCGATCCACCAACGCAAGCTAATAGCACCCATTCACCTCGCCATCGGCATTCCACCTCGAGCTTGCACTCGTCTTCAACTTACACCGCGAGCTCGCCTTCAACTAACTCCATCTCGAGCTCGCGCTCGTCTTCAGCTTACGCCGCAAGCTCGCAACCTTACTCGCCGAGTCCACTCGCGGAACCTCACACCGAGTCAACTCGCCCACTTCGCCAATTAAAAGCAACCACCTTGTAATCTGATTTCCAAATCAAATCATGCACGGGAGCTCAAGCCTCTCCACAAGCTCACCTTGCGGGCTCGCTTAAGCACGAGGTTAACCTTCGTTAAAGAAGGGATTCACCAACCTCAAAATCGAGCTTTATCTCCCACCATCTCGGCTTCTTCACCTCATGGGCTCGTCGACACTCAAGTCTACCTTGCAGACTTGTCGATACGCCTATCTCACTTCCTGGATGCAAAACGCATCTGTAGCGACTACGGCACCAGCACGGCAAAGACTCAGAGCGAGCAAAGCTCTCATCTAGAGCGGTGACGCCACGGTCAACATCACCTCCGTGTTTGTCGTGTTGCATTTTTCCTACAAGGCCAAGTCTAATGTCTCACCTACATACAAGTCAACAATGAAGATCAAAAGTCAATAATGAAGGCTAAGCAAGCAAGCAAACGAAACACCCACCCAGACTACGACGCCACCACCTTTTTTGAAGCACAAGCCTCATCTCCGGATGAGCTCCACATGATCTCCTCCGCCTTCGGGGGGGGAGTGAATGTTTTCACTTAAGCCTCGTTCCGTACGAGCTCAGTTGATCTCCTCCGCCTTCAGGGGGGGGGGGGAGTCAGTGTTTTCATCCAGTCTCTAGACGACTTCAGTTCTCTCTTTCGTCTAAAAGGGGGGAGTGGGGTACCCGTACGCCACTCCTTGACAACATCATTGACAACATTATCACCAAAAACCACAAACACTCGCCACAACACTCATCATGAGAACAACTTGTCCTTTATGGACTGATCAAAGCTTCAATCGAGTAGAGTCGTTCCGTATTTATTGCTGCTGGCCACAGCAATAATGCGGAAATACGAACACAATGACATCCACAACAGATACAGCGCGCTATATAAGTACCAATGCTCAGAATCGTCCTCGGATGAACCCAACTGATCACTCAGAAACCCAACAAACATCGTTGGTAAAATGCAGCTGCTAGTGACCTCCGTTCGGAATGCGTTCTGAACGTGTCACTCGGAAACTTAGGAAGCACTCTAGTCAAATCTAGGGTGAACTGGTTCTCGGACAGACGTGTCTAGAGAACAGCACCATTCTGCGAAGCCCAACAACAATGTTGGCAGACAAAGAGCGTGAGCGCATTCGCGTTTTCACAGCCTTAACAAAGCCTCATTCATGAGCAAACGAAGCCTCATTCATGAGCAATTGACCAAGAACAAGCCTCATCCATGAGCAAAAGGACGAAAAATTTCATTGTATTACAGCAACGCAGTGGCTTCGGCAAACAAAGTAAGAAGTCTTTAAACTTTCAATCAAGTACGAAGTCTTAAAACCTTCGGTAAACCAAGTGCTTACAGTGTTGGCAAACGCACGACAAAAGCGTATAACAGTCTAAAGGACTCCTAAGTACATCAACAACACCTAAAGCAAGTACTTATATCCGAAACCATCAAGGTTCATCATGAACAAAAATTACAAAGTCATCCCGCATTCTCCACAATGCAAGGATCCAGAATGTTAACTGTTGGGGGGCTAACTATTGGGGTCGGTTTTCACCCTTTCAACATTTACGTTCAAAGTCAAGCATACGAAGAAATAACCCTCTGAACTTTCAAGGAGCAAGGTAGAGTAAGCCCCTAAGTCTTACTGCGAAGAAAAGCGAAGCAAGTGATCATGGAGTGAGGCGAAGCAGGAGTAAACCGACCACAGGGTCGGCACTGTGGACCGACCACAGGGTCGGCACTGCGGACCGACCACAGGTTCGGCCTCTGTGGCCCGACCACAGGGTCGGTTCGGTCGTCTATCCTATCTTCAGCCCAATGCATTCTCTGATCCATTAACATGAATGAAGCCTGAAGCCCACTCCAACATGACCGACTGAAGCCTTAGATGTAGTATATATACCTCTTTTGTATAAACCCTAAGGGGATCCGTAATTTCATACTTTTACACAGCAATAACAAAAACTCTTTCTCAATCACTTGTGATCCCTAGCTAACCTAGAAGTCTCTATCTCCTCAAAACCCTTACAAATCTAATTTTGTTGATTTCGACCCTCACAATCAGTCTATATATTGATTTCTCTATCTGATCAATTTGGTGTACCTAATTAGTGGAGGTGTGTGTACATTAAAAATATGCCATGACTTTGGACGACGGCAGGAAATTATAAAGATATATATTTTGGATAATGTGAGCTTATTCAACTTTCCCTTCCATTTAAGACGATTTTCAACTTTAGAAATAAGTTCTACTAAAAAAAACATTAATATAACAAACATATAATCTCTTTGTTCCTTAAAAGATGTATGTTTCAAGTTTAAACACTTTCACACATTTGGGGTCGGTTTTCACCCGCCTAACGTCAACGTTCAAATATCAGACGATTGAAGAAGTAGCCCTCTGGACTCTCGACGTAGAAGGCGGAATGGCACCTAAGTCTTCCCGCGAAGCAAAGCATGTGGCAGCCGAATAAATCTATGCGAAGCAGGAATGGACCGAGACCAGGCGGGCGACTGCATGCTCGGCACCATGGAGATCCGACTGCGTTCTCGGTGCCATGGAGATCCGACTGCGTGCTTGGCACCATGGAGATCCGACCACGGGCTCGGCTCCACGGAGGTCCGACCACGGGCTTGGCTCCACGGAGGTCTGACCACGGGTTCGGCTCCACGGAGGTCCGACCACAGGCTCGGCCCTTCGGCCCAATGACGCGAAAGTGACCCGACGATACAAAGACAGTGCAAAGCCCGGTCCAGACACGAAGCCCACTCTGATGCAACCGACCTTAGCAGGGATGAAATCCGCGAAGAATTAGAAATGTTTAGCCGTCTTAGAGATAGTATATATAGTTGATGTAAAAGCCCATGAGAAGGCATTGACAATCTTATTCACAACTTTGTACTCAAACACATTCAAAGCAATAAAAAAACTACTTTCTCATCTCTTGTTTTCCTAGCTTACCCTAGAAGTCTCTGCTTCCTCTCGAACCCTAACAAATTTAATTGTGCTAGCTTAGGCTCCCACAATTTGGTGTTGTCTAAGGGGAATAAAGAATTTCTGACACAAAAAGGCTAGGTTACACAAGATCTGGGAAGATGACCAACGACAACAGCAAATCAAACACGCCTCGGACCAACATAAGAGATCTGGATAACGCGGTGCCACCTCGGACCGCTCGCACGGATCCAGAAAACTTGCCTCTAGCACCGCCATGTTAGGAGACATCAGACGAAGACCAACCTTCTCCTCGGAGACGTGCCCGAACAGACACTGCTGGCGACAATGCTAGGGCCGATGGAGGAGGAGAACCCTCCATAGCAGAGCTGTATAAGAAGGAATAGGAGCGCAGGGCTCCACAAGGTTCCTGAGACGAAGGGGTCGCTGCGCTACAAGCCCAGTTGGACAAGGTTGTCTCTGACCTAAAAGCTACCTAACTACAGATGTACCGGAGCACGGCGAAAGCTCCTGGGATCGCCTATGTGCTCGAGAGGGCACGGAACACACCCCGGAAAAGTCAAGCTTCCAATCTATGAAGGAACCACCGACCCTGCTGTCCATCTGATGGAATTCGAAGTCGCCTTAGGAAGGGCAAACTTCACAGAAGCCAAGAAGGACATCGGCTACTGCAAACTATTCGTAGAGAGCCTCAAAGGGCCTACCCTACAGTGGTTCTACAAGCTGGAGAAGAACTCAATCCACACCTTCCATCAACTCTCAGAGATGTTTGTGCAGCATTACAACATCTTCGCTGAAAAAAAGATCTATGATGCGGAGCTGTGGACGAACAAGCAGGGTGAGAATAAAAGCATGCGGTCTTTCGTGACAAGATTCAAGCACACGCCGTCCGCTGCGACGCCACCACCCTTTTAGAAGCTAAGGGGGGGGGAGTAAGTGATTTTTCTAAGCCTTGTCTCCGGACGAGCTTCACTGATCTCCTCCGCTTTAAGGGGTTTCACTAAGCCTTGTCTCTGGACGAGCTCCACTGATCTCCTCCGCCTTAAGGGGGGGGGGGGAGTAGGTATTTTCAAGGCCTTGTCTTCGGACAAGCTCAATCTCTCTAGACGATTTAAGTTCCCTCCTTCGTCTAAAGGGGGGGTGGGGGGAGTGGGGTACCCGTACTCTACTATTTGACTACATCATCACCAGAAACTTCAAACACTTGGCATAAACCTCATCATGAGAATAGCTACATCCTCCATGGACCTCTCAAAGCTTCAATCAAGTAAAGTCATTCCGCATTTATTGCTGTTGGCCACAGTGATGATGTGGGAATACGAACACAATGACATCCAGCATCGGATCCAAAGCGCGCTATATAAGTATTAATGTTCAGTATTGGGGCGGACGAACCCAACTGATCATTTAAAAACCCAACAAGCATCGTTGGTAAAATGCAGCTGCCAATAATTTGTTTGGCATGTACCCTGAACAGTCATTCAGAAAACCCAGGTTCCACGCTGGTAAAACTTAGGGTGTACTTATTCTCGGACAGACGTGTCTAGAGAAAAGTACCATTCTGCA
The DNA here is from genome assembly GCA_963576765.1 of Draba incana. NCBI lineage: Eukaryota > Viridiplantae > Streptophyta > Magnoliopsida > Brassicales > Brassicaceae > Draba > Draba incana. Next base: position 10,695,245 of record OY755208.1, read on the forward strand.
AAGCCCAACAACAACGTTGGCAGATAAACAGCGTGGGCTCATTTGCGTTTTCTCTACTTAACAAAGCCTCATTTATGAGCAAACGAAGTCTCATTCATGAGCAAACAAAGCCTCATTCATGAGCAAACAAAGCCTCATTCATGAGCAAACAAAGCCCCATTCATGAGCAATTGACCAAGAACGAGCCTCATTCATGAGCAAAAAATAAACTAAGTCATAAACAAGGGGAGACAGTCAGTCATCGGCCTCCTCATCCTCATCGGTTTCGTCCTCGGCAACCCCGTCCTCGGACAGACCGATGGCGACCCCGCCCTCGGCGAGCGTGGCCTCGGCGACCCTGTCGTTGGCAAACACATGTTCGGCTCCCTTGCCCGTGGCAACCTCGCCATCGGCATTCGGGACACGGAGTTTTAAAACCTCCATAGGAAATACGAAGTCTTAAAACCTTCGAAAACAAAAAAAAAAATTCTGCAGAAACGCAGCAGCTTCAACAGATGAAGCAGGAAGTCTTGAAACCTTCAGAATGCTTACGAAGTCTTAAAACCTCAAGTATGAAGTTACCCTTTACTGTTGTGTGAGTGGTTATGCCAACAACGCCATGACTTCAAACGTTAACGCTGATACCCAATACATCTTTAACTCGGCACTATTATCTCTAACACTACCGAGCTGGGGGGCTAACTGTTGGGGTCTGTTTTCACCCGCTCAACGTCAACGTTCAAAGATCAGACGATTGAAGAAGTAGCCCTCCGGACTCTCGACGAAGAAGGCGGAATGGCACCTAAGTCTTCCCGTGAAGCAAAGCATGTGGCAGCCGAATAAATCTATGCGAAGCAGGAACGGACCGGGACCAAGCGGGCGAGTGTGTGCTCGGCACCATGGAGATCCGACTGCGTGGTCAGTGCCATGGAGATCCGACTGCGTGCTCGGCACCATGGAGATCCGACCATGGGCTCGGCACCACGGAGATCCGACCACGGGCTCGGCTCCACGGAGGTCCGACCACGGGTTCGGCTCCACAGAGGTATGACCACGGGCTCGGCCCTTCGGCCCAATGACGCGAAAGTGACCCGACGATACAAAGACAGTGCAAAGCCCGGTCCAGACACGAAGCCCACTCTGATGCAACCGACCTTAGCAGGGATGGAATCCGCGAAGGCTTAGGAATGTTTAGCCGCCTTAGAGATAGTATATATAGTTGATGTAAAAGCCTTTGAGAAGGTATTGACAATCTTATTCACAACTTTGTACTCAAACACATTCAAAACAATAAAAAACTACTTTCTCATCTCTTGTTGTCCTAGCTTACCCTAGAAGTCTCTGCTTCCTCTCGAACCCTAACAAATCTAATTGTGCTAGCTTAGGCTCCCACACACACACTTTTAAGAAATAATTTTTAATACCAAATTTACCTTCCTCCTAATAATACTACCTTTTTCAAGTTTGTAATATATAAATATTAGGAATTTTTTGATGTTTTATTTCATTGATAATTTTTTATCGTCTAAATTTTATGATTTATTAGAAATTCTAAGAAATGACAATTTTACCACAAACAATTCAGTACAAACCTTATAAATCTATGAAAAAACAACACTATTTGGCTTCATAGTCATGATGGATACATTCTACTTTAAGGCGTGGAACTTCATGAATGGTTCTACTTACACAACGATGAGATTAATATGCATATTTTCAATAAATTGGATTATCTAGGAATCAAACTCCACACCTCCTTGTGTATAAACATTAGTTAGTCTGAATAATATTTTAATCATTGTACAAAAACTTTAAATCTTTTATTAGAAGTGTTTTCAGACTACTGAATGAAAAATTGTCACATGAACAATAAATGAGATTTTTTCTCGGAAAATACTCGAAGGTGAATTTGAAAAATTAGGGCGATGATATAGCCATGCCTACCATCATCTGAGAAAAGCGTCTACAACTTTACATATTGGACGATTAATGTAATTTTACAAAAGATTCAAGAGGAAATGAGGACCAAACTGGACATGGATCTCCGTAAAATGAGGAAGCATATTCTCAGGAAGACATATTCGGTTTGGATCAAACAATAATTTTAGTCGAAAGACAAAGAAAGAGAGGACTTATGAGAATTCGACGGAAAACACTTACATATCATTCTCCCTTCAACTGTATTCTTTCTCACAGATAACAAGTGTGGCATTGTATGACGTACTGAAACTTCTCATAGTCATTGACTGCATTGAACTCTAGAATATATTTTTTTGGCCGAAATTAAAATCATTCATTAAACCAGGTTGGGTAATCGGTTAATAGGTGACGGATACAATGTCGCTTTTGCTAATGCATTAGTTTCTGAATTTTGGGATCTTTGAACATACTCAAAGATCAGAATTTTGAGATCAGAGGAAAGAGAGTCGATATCTGTGAGGATTCCATAAATCTCTTTTTCTTGAGTCTTTGATTTGATGATGTTGATGAGATGAAGTGAGTCTGAAGTTAGGCGAAATCTCCGTAGTCCCATCTCCATTGCAAATCTTAATGCCTCGCGAATTGCCAAAGCTTCGGCCATTAGAGGCGAAGTGATATGTGACACCGATACTCCTTTGCAGATCAGTAGATTGTTTCGCGTGTAGAAGATCATCCGAATCCTGCCATATTTGTCTCTAGTTTCCAGGCGGCATCAGTGAAGCAGCGAAGGGACTCGACGATTGGAGATCGGTTCGATGTCGGAATTGGTTGTTTAGGCGCTTCGATTTATCCTATGAGCCTCTCTCTGGCGTCTGTAATTGCCTTGGTGATGGTTTCTGCTACTGCGAATGTTCATTTGTTGAAAATTAAGTTGTTCCTCACAATCCATACGTTCCATACAATCTAAGGTAGTAGCGGTCCAGAGGCGATTCCATGTGTTGGAAAGTATATGATCTTATTAGAGATCTCTAGTCCCGTTTCGACATCAGGGATGACTTGTAGTTGAATTTGTTTTTTTAGGGCCAAATTCCAGATCTGACGGGCGTAGTCATAGTGGAAGAAGAGGTGTGTGGGTGTTTCCCTAGCAGCACATCGAATGCACTGTTCTTGGTTAATAATACCTCTTGAGGCTAGTTGTGATTTTGTTGGCAGGGCACTATTAAAGCTCTTCCAGAGGAATAACTTAATTTTGGTGAGGTATTGATGTCTCATATCCCTTTTTCCAGTTAAAATCTTGTGATGGAGAAGTCGTAATCAGGTTATTGGTGAGATTGTGTTGTGCAATGTGGTAACCCAATTTGACATGTTATTTCCCTGATTTTACCCCTAGCCACACATATTTATCCTTAAGCTTTGCTTGATGCTAAATATATGTTGATGATAGCAAGGTAGGATATCCTGAATCAAATTTATCCTCCACTCTTTAGTAGTTGGGTGCATCAGCTCAGTAACTATCATGTCTCTTGTCTCTTCCGCAGGAGGGCCCATTAATGAGGTGGGGTCCGAGAAGGAGAGCCAAGGGTTTGTCAACACTGTAGTGGTGAGACCATTCCTTATGGACTTTCCTAACTTCAGGTTTGGTACTTCTTTCCCTATCAGTATACTCCTCCATCCATGGGAAGAGAGTTAGGGGCCTTACTATTTAGGAAAGAGGTGGATTGGCAGTACTTGCTTGTTTTAAAATATGCATATCCTGATTGTTTACGTTTATTTCATTTGTGGAGTTGGGAGATACTGTCTAGAGGCTATCAATGGTATTTTCGGTAAAATACATATTTATATCATTATGTCTTGGAATCAATGACTAATAAATGTTTTTTGGCCTCCAAAGTTGATATCTTACCAACATACCAAAAATAAAGTCGAATCTATTTCTAAAAACCAACAAAGGATCAATATATGGAGCAAAATTGAGCACAAAAGGAGACTCTTGATTCTTCCTAGTATAACATAGAAATGAATAACATTTCTTAAATATAAGTACCATAGATCCGAAGGTTTTTGATTCTCGCACGACAGATATATCGTCAAAGATGGAAAAACCATTAATCTACTAATTGATAACCGACCAAAGATTACAACAATTCTAGAAGAATCCATAAACTCAAATAACTTAGAGCTTAATTTCTCCATCTCCCTTTCACAAGAATAAAAATTGTATTCGTCAAAAAAGAAGATATATTACCCACTAAAAAAAGAAAATATAAAATCAATAAATTCATCATCTCTAACACCTACTTCACCATAAAGATGGAAAAGCTGAAAATATTTTTTTGTTGAATCATGAAATTCATATAACCAATATCATGTAGACAAGATCATGCGAGATCAACATCATCGTAGAATTCTAAAAAAATCAATTAATTTAATTTAATTTGAGTATAGTTTCAAAAATATATAGTGTACAAGTTTTTTAATATATGTTTTATAGTTATATGTCTAGAAGTTGAACGAATCCTGATATTTATATAGATATGCAAATATTCATATTTATGATAAAATCACTATCTTAGTTAGCTTGATTTTTTTAACACCACTTGTAACTAATTTAGGCAAATATTTTAGCGTCATTTTGTGTAGTTTGTCCAATGGACATACTCTCCAGGTACGTGAGTCGGATATAAAATGGTCGAAGTAACTTAATGGATTGTACCAGCTATTACCATCCTCGATCACCAGTAGTATGTTCACACTGTGAAAATTATTCGATTAGATACTGAATGGTCAGGTGTACAAGTTAAAATTGTACACAAAATACAGAGCCTGGAGCCTAAATTTCTATATTAGAAGCTCAAAGTATATGTATGAACTCCTTTAAAGAGTAACTGTTAAAATATTCGAGTATATATGTATTGGCAATCAACACACCCTATGGTATTCCTTATGTTCAAAGCAATTTTTTTATTTCATGGAACAATTAAAGTGAACAAAACTGATTTAAAGGAACCTCTAGCATCTCAACCGCTATGTGAGGCGGTATGACCAGTATGGCAAAGGTGAGTTTTGCATTGGATGACTATATTGTCACACAAGTGGTGCATAAAGACAAATGTAGCGGGGTTAAAAGCATTCAAATGCATCGGACTCACGTTTACACACAAAGGCATGTATCTAACCTAGACATATAAAAATCTAGAAATATCTTACTCATCCCTCACTCATTTGAACTTCGACTTCTGGCTAAAAACTCTAAGTTTATGCTAACTATTAAAACACATAAGCCACTTCCTTATATTATTCAAAGACATAGTCTCTTTCCAACTGCACACAATCTTCGGTCATCCCTCCGGTTATACTCAACCACTTTTTCACTTAAATATTTGTTTTCTCCGCTATTTCATCCTCAAATTTATTCTTCCTAAATACACTGATACACCATGGACATGGGGGGAATAGATAGCTAGCCTTAGAACATTATGACATAGAGGAACAAGGTCGATTACTTACGAAAATAGAAAGCCTTGGTGACACCTTCCTTAACCAGGAAGAAGGTATGCATATATCTTTTATACCTTTGGAAAAAAAATTGAGTGTAATAGTTAGAGTTTAAATCTATGTTATGTGGCTGTATCTAAATTCCAAAGGGTTAACATCATGGTCCTAAAGTGCTTCAACAAATTAGTATTAGGAAAATGAATATAATGTTGCTAGCTTCACCTAGAAAGGCTCATGATGATAAACTAATTTAGTCAAAACATGTATATTCAAATATACAGAGGACGAGACGGAATACAAATGTTACACATGAGAAGAAGGATTTGGTGGGACAGCAAGAGCACACCAAATTACTAGGAAAGGTGGGTCTCCTAAAGCCACCGACTAATACGTGAGGATTCTAAGTAGTCCTGGGCATATGAGTGTTCGGTTCGGTTCCGGGTAGGAACCGATCGGTTCCGGTTCTTTCGGTTCTTAGATTTAGTATCCAATGGTTACATTTTTTTTTTCGGTTCGGTTTCGGTTCGGTTAGTGTCGGTTTCGGGTCGGTTCGGTTCCGTAAGTTAGGAACCGGTAAATACCCGGAATAAATTCGGTTCCGTTTCGGTTTCGGTTATTTACTAACCGAAATAAGTAATTAACCCTAAACTTACCCGAAATGATACAAATAACCGAAAATAGAAAAACATTAACCGAACCAATTTCAAATTTTACACTCCAAAGAGAAAAAACCAAACAGAAGAAGTTCACCAAACAAACTCCAAAGCAAAGACAAAACAAAAGACAAACACATAAAAGACAAACTCCAAAGCAATACTTTTCATCTGTAGACTTAGCAAATTGGAAATGAAGTTAACAAGCAACCTGCACGAGTGTAAGAGAAATACTTGTGAAAATTTAACCAACAATTGAAAATGTAACAGAAGAAAAGACAAGCTTTCTTACACCACTTATGCATTCGTGATGATCTTCTTCAACCTTAATCTTGCAATCCTAGATCTCCAAACTCTGCAATTACAAGATATAAACAAAATCAGAAGTTTGTAATTTAGAAACAAGAAATTAAATAGTCAAATAGATTAGATTTACCTCTCTGAAGATCATCTTGATCTTCTACTTCATCAAGCAGTTGTTCAATGGTGATGGAACCTCTTGTATTTATGTGAATCTCAGACTTAAGCCACTGCTCTAAACACATCAAAACCTCAATAGTATAATGTGTGAGACAACTCCTATAAGGATCAAGGATACGACCAGATGTGCTAAAGGCAGATTCAGAAGCAACACTAGAGATTTGCATAGCAAGTATGTCTTTAGCCACTAGTGAAAGCACAGGGAATTTGATGCTGCTAACCTTCCACCAGGAGAGAACATCATACTCAGAACCTGCAAATATGTGTGGATTCTCCACATTCTCAGCTAAGTATAGCTCTAACTCAGTAGTTTGTGGCTGAAATCCGGAATCTTGTTGAAGCTCTTTGTACTTTGCATCCAGTTTTCGAAAGCCACCTCGAGTAGATAGTTGTTCCCTCCTTGTGCTATGATTTCTTGGCTGAGAAGCCTGAGATGGAGAAGATGATATAGAATCTGCTTCTTGTGACTGAGACGACATTGAACTTGATGCAGCAGCTGTTGATGGAGTCTTAGACTTCTTGTGAGCTTCATTGTATTCGTCAAATAGCCTGTTCAGAATGTCCATCGTTGAATCAAACATTTGAGTAGCCTTGATGCTACCTTTACCATAAAGCTCTTCAAAACACATCTGAGCAAACTTCATTTTATTCCTTGGATCAAACACACTCGCCACTATCAACAGCCTATTCATTTCTGTTTCTTCTCCAAATGGATCCCAATATTTTCCTAGTTTCTTACTCATCACTTCTGCTTTCTTCTTCAATGCTTCATCACTATCTTGCTGGCTCAAATCATTGAGATGTTGCTGGATGCTAACTATCTCATTGTAGGCTTTGTAAGAGGACGCCGAATTAGTAGCAGAAAGAACCAAGGTGGCTTCATAGAAAATGCCCAGAAAGTTTAGTAACCTATCAACATCATCCCAATCTGTTTTGGTTGGTGGTCCAGCCCTCTTCTTCCCTTCTACTTTCTCCTTGAAATAGTCATTATAAGGCAAGTCTTGAGCCCCTATCTTCTCAAAAGCACCACGAAAGTCAATGGCTCTACTCAGCATCAGATAAGTGGAGTTCCACCTTGTTTTGCAATCCAACGGGAGACTTCCTCTTGTCATCTTCTTTCCTGTGTCCACTCGAAGCTGGAATGATTTCAGCCTAGGCGTAGAAGACCTCACAAACTGAACTCCATTACGTACAGCACAAACACTAGCATCAATCTCACTCATTCCATCCTTCACAATCAGATTCAAGATGTGAGTCGCACATCTGAGATGAAGAAACTCACCACCTAGCACTAAAGAACTCTCTCCGAGATAGTTACTAAGGAACTCATGCTTGAAATATCTCATTGCACTACTGTTGGCTGTTGCATTGTCCACTGTAATGGTAAACACTCTTTTGATGCCCCATTCCTCTAAACACTCCTGAAGAACAGTCGATATTGTGAGCCCCTTATGATCACTGACATGCTTGAACCCGATAATAAGCTTCCTCAACTGCCAATTCACATCAACTAAATGAGCTGTTATGACCATATAGCTTGATCCAGTAGTAGGAGCTACCCAAATGTCAGTTGTTAGGGAGACTCTCTGATTACTCCCTTGAAGAATCTTCTTCATCATTGTTTTCTTTTTCGCAAACATCTCTACGATGTCTCTCGTAGCTGTTCTCCGAGAGTGAGGCCTGTATAGCTTCATCTTATTGCAGAAATGACGAAATGCTAAACCCTCTATGAAAGACAGTGGAAGCTCCCCTATGACTACCATCTCATTGCACGCTTCTCTGAATACAACTTCAGATACCTTTCCCAACTGCAGACCATCATCATCTGGATTGATTACCTTTTGAACAAGCTTCTGAGCTGCCAACAAAGCTTTATGTTGCTTGCAAGTTTCCAGATGCTTCTTGAGGTTTGATGTCCCTGATGTTGATGCACAAGCCATAATCCTCCCACAATAGTGACAATTACAGTAGTTCTTGTTTTCTTTTGTCCTCGTAAAGTGATCCCAAACCATTGATCTCTCCTTCTTCTTATTGTTCTTAGATTTGCCTTTACCACGCTTCCTTTTCCCTTTACTAGCAGTAGGACTAGCAGTAGCAGGATTCTGCACTTCATCTTCACTCTCTTCCAGCATGTCATCAACATCTACATCGTCTTCAATTTCAATATGTTCTGCTTGAACTTCTGGTTCTTGAGAAGAAGAAGCCATCTGCAGAAAAAGGATTCATCGTCAGTCTGATGCTTTCAAAATATATACTACGTTTTTAATCAAATAAATAAGCTAAGCTACAGCTCTTGGATCAAAAACAAGTTAGGTTGATGCTCATGAATCAAAAGCAACCAAGAAATCAACATCTTTAATCATGTAGCAGAAGAACATTATCATGTAGCAGAAGAAATCAACATCTTTAATCAAGAAAGCAATCAGTAGCAGAAGAACATTAAAAACAACCAAGAAATCAACATATATGGAGATGAAACCCTAAACCCCTAAATCAGTACCAGTAAATCAGATCCTTGTTCAACCCAGAAATCAACATCTTTCTCGTCACCTCTAAATCGAGAAAGAAGAGAACATTACCTCTGATCCTTGCTTCGATCCAGTAGATGATGCGGCAGTCAGAGACTCAGACACGATGACCTGACCCATTCCAGATGCTTCTTGCTGTCTAATTTATAGTTGGCTGGCGCAGAGTCTCGAGAATTGGATGCGGCTAGCTGGGAATCTACTCAATCTAGGATGCGCATGCGGAGAGAAGAAAACTAAGGGAATGGGCAATAATATTTTAATCAAAATAAAGAACTAGGGGGATGCGCATGCGGCGTAGTGTCCGACAACAACCAATTAAAGTCACACTAATCTAATCTCCCTTGTCCCTACCTAAACACAAACTTAATGGCTCAAATTAATTTCGGGTATTCGGTTCCACTATTCGGTTATCGGTTCGGTTTCGGTTAGTAACCGATATCCATGGATAGTGATTTTACTATCCAATGGTTACTTTCCCTATTTAAGTTCGGTTCCGGTTTCGGTTATTTAAGCTCGGTTCCGGTTCGGTTTTTCGGTTCCGGTTATTTTGCCCAGGACTAATTCTAAGCTTGAATTGTCAAGTATTAGGGAATTGTCTGAGAGTTGATAGGTTAAGTGATTTATGGAAGAAGTTTAGGCCTTAAATGTTATTTTTATCTGAAACAAAACATTTTTTTATTTTATGTAACAATTTAAAATTCAGTTTGATTATAATAAGTTGTTTAAGGTTGAACTTGGAGGGGCCAGTGGTGGTTTGACTTTGTTTTTTAATGATGAAATAAGACCAAAATTTTTATATTAAGATAATAGGATTATTGATAAGAGAGAGATCTTTGAAGGATAAAAAGTGTTTCTTACATTTATTTACAAAGATCCATTTGTCTAATACCAGAACATAGTATAGGACAAACGAAATCATATTGGTTTGAACCGGTCAGAGCTTTAGTCAATAATAGGACATTTTAATGAATCAATGGAAACCCATATATACAAAAAAAAAAAATTGTTTAAAGGGACAACATTTACAAATTTTAATAATATGATCCAATTGTATAATGTTAGAATTTAGGTGTATGAGGAACAATTATCATCGAGAAGAACTAGGAGACCCCAAAACAATAAAATTTGATGCAAACTAGACCATGCTTTGGGCAATGAAGAATGGTATTCAATTTATCTAACTTCAAAAGTCAAGTATTTAGCAATTTCGGTTTGACAAAAGGTGGATAGATACTAGTAAGTGTAGAAAAAGACTGGAATAGAACATGAAATTTTTGGTCACTGAGTTGGTGGATAAAACTGCCAACATCCAGAATTCGATATCTTGGTGGAGGAAGAATAATGTTTTACCTAGTAACAATTGCTTCTTTGAAGGTGACATCAGAAGAGGTAAATAATGATTACACAATCTCACATGAAGAGATAAAAGACATAGTTGGAAGCTTCAAGAGGCATACAAGGAGGAAAAGGAATATTGAAGACAACCTAGTAGAAACTTCTGGTATATAAGTGGAGATTAAATACAAAATATTTTCATGGGACAACAAAACAAAGAAGGGCAAAGAATAGAATCATTCGACTGTTTAATGATGATGGAATGAGGGTGGAAATTCCTCAAGGTATTGAAACAACTGTCTCATATTTCGAGACTTTATTTTCATCAACGCAACCGACAAAGTTTACGAAAACTCTTCTAAATGTCTAACTGTTAAGTACGGAAGATATTCATAATAATATGATAAATGAAGTCTAGTAGGAGGAGGTAAGAAAGACAATCTTTTCCATGCATTCTGAAAGACTTCTGGCCTAGATGGGATGGCAGCCCTCTTCTATCAAAGGTTTTGGCCATCTTTGGGGAGTTAACAGGGTTTATCCAAGATTTTTTGGTCTAGGCGACTTCTAACTAATAATATCTTAATCCCTCAAGAGATATTTTATGGACTAAGGACCAATGCAGCTTGTTAAAAGGAGTTTATGACATGAAAATCGAACATGAACAAAGCACACGATATGATTGAATGAGACTTTTTAGAAGCTGGAATGCAAATCAATATTGGAAGTCCTGAGGATATATGGGACAGCTTTGGGTCAGGAAATAAATTTTGATAAATCATCTATTATGTTTTGCAATGAAATCATGAATAAGTTAGAGGGCATAATGGGAATTGATAAAGAAAGTGGAATGAACGCGTACTTAGGTATACTAGAGAGTCTGGGTGAATATCATGCTAAGATTTTCAACTTTCCTAATGAGAGACTTTATGATCGGGTTAAAGGATGAGCAGCTAAATTCTTTTTTAAATGGGGGAAATAGGTTCTCACTAAATTCGTAGCTCTAGCTCTCCTAACGTATATTATGTCATATTTTTAACTACTATAGTTGCTAACGGAGAAATTAACCGGTGCTATAGCCATATTTTGGTGGAGGTAATTGTGGACTCCACTGGCAGTCTTGAGATTATATCACTCTAAGGAGGAAGGTGGTTTAGGGTTTTGATCTTTCACGATTTTTAATACAAAACTCTTGGCAAAATAACCTTGGAGACTCTACAAGTATCCAAACATGTTGGTGGCACAAGTTCTCAAAGGAAGATATTTTCGTGATAGTTATCCTCTGATGGATGAGAAACCTAACTCACTATCGGCTAGGAACATCGAATAAAAAGGAAGTCGGATGGACATGGAATCTGGTAATACGATAGCAGTCTGACGAGATCCATGGAATACTGATTATTATCCTAGGCTGGCTAGGGGACGAGGGAGCATTCTTCATCCAAATATGAATATGAATATTTAAATAATTATGTGACGAATGACTGACACAATCATGTACTCCAAGAATTTGTGGAACCACAAGATATCCAATTAATTCGGGGACTCGATTTGGGTCCTTTTTATGAAGAATTATTATATTTGGCATTTCATAAAGTGGGGGAGGTATACGGTACAATCAAGATATTGGTTGAAGCTTGAGAAATATGGAATCAAATTGAATTAGAGAGCTGAGTTTACAACTCTCAAAATTAAGGACTTCCTTTGGGAGATTCTTTCGGGCTCCATAGATGTTCGAGCCCGGATAAACCAACGTGGTGTTAACTATCCCACGATATGTATAAGATGTGATATAGAAGATGAAACAATTAATCATTCCTTCTTAGAGTGCCCTATAGCCCAACATATTTAAGCATTATTCTTATCTCTTTGGGGAAAGGATAAGTTATATATGTCCTCAATTTATGTTAATATGGATTACTAGTTCTAGAATATAGAGGAAGGGGATACCATCAAGGGTGAACGAAATATGTTCCCCAAGTTATTATGGTATATCTGGAAATCATTGAACAATGAGTCGGACCTAGTTGAAATCAACAATCTGGCAGATAAGAAATGTTTGGCTTTGACGGAGACACAATTGAAGGTCTCAAAGGAACCAATCATGGAGATGGAAACATTGCATGTCGATTAGCAATCTGATCAACTTCTATGTAAAGTGGACGGTTCTTGGAAGGATACAGATTCAACCTTTGGATAGGGGTGGGTATGCTTTCAAGGCGATCATCATGTATTATTAAGATCATGAGACTTGAGCCTTCAAAAATTGCCATTACACTCAGAATTAGAGGCACTGATTAAGGTGATATCTTGTTTGCAAGAGTGAAGACAGGAGTGTCATGTGTTTCAGAAAGATAGTTATTATCTGGTGGAAATCATGACGAATTTCTACCAGATAACTAGCTCGCTTTCTCAATCCTCACAGACAAGGTCCGAAGTTTGAAGACACACCTCTTCAACTTCTCCTTGTCTAAAATTCAGTTAATTTACAAGCGGGATGTTTGGTCCGCTCTGCATGTTTTTGTTGTTGTTGAATTCTTGTTTGTAAGCAACTATTTTCGAATTGGACAACTAGCTTCAGATATAGTTTTTGATTTAGTGTATGGTTGACCAAAAAAAAAAAAGATAAAACGATTGTAAATCCAGATTCTGCTTATACAAGTTTTTGGAGTAAATCAGATCAGTTCTTTAATTCTTTTTTTCTAATAGACTAATCAGATCTCTAATTCCAAATAATAATTCTGTTCTTTTATACACCCTATTTTTTTTTATGGATCGACTATTAAATGCCTTACATCTTGATCTTATCATCTTGAAACTTTACTTCGTTTGATGAAAGCTTCGACTATGGTGTAATAATGTTTTTTGTCCGTCCATTACATAATCACTAAATTTTGACCCACGCCAAGTGTGAGAATATAAATTATAAATTTCAGTTTATTGTATAGTAAAAATATATTGTTTTGAATCATACATACCAAAAAGATATTAGATAAATGATTATGTAAACTAAAAAATTAATTGGTCGATTTTCGAATCTTGAATGTCTTAATATGATAGGTCTTACGTTTTAAGTGTATACGAAATATAAAAATAAAATAAATTGATTTACAATAACAAAATCAAAAGCGAACATTGTCTTATAATGTATGACAAAAAATGTAATTGAGTGATATTTATCTTATATTTACAAAAACAAATGTTTTTTAATAACTCTATAAAATGTTTTTAAACTCAACTTTATCACTGACCAAAATACTACTACATAAATGAGTTAAATCGGTTTGAGTTTCTCAATATGGTAATGGATTTGGTAAGTATATATTTTTGTTATCAATGCTCCGCATATATTAAAAATATTGAAAATATGTAAAGATTTCCACCATGACAAATTGAAATGTTTTGATTGTTTGATTTAATTAATGTGTTCCATAAGTTTCTCTTTGAATGACACATATGATTAATGTTACTTAAGACTCTCTTTGAATGACACATAGGATTTTTAATTTTTAGTGTCTCCTTAATTAATATATATAGGATTCTTTTTTTTCTCCTTTTAATGAGGTTATTTGAATCTAACAAGTAAAACATATTATATTGTGGAAAAAAACATAATAGTAGTCACACCAGCTTTTGTTTTGTTAGGAAAATTAAAATAAATAAGGTTAAACATGTTAAATTTAACGAGGATTTGTTCGAATGTTGAAATAAATTGAAGTACATCTGGTTGAGTTTGTTTGTATGCAACGCTATCTCGATTACTTTTGTCAGCATATATGATGCATTAACTACTTTTGTAAAGAAAACTTCTCCATTAAGAAATTTCGCATTTCAAGAGTTATTACTCCATTATGCAACATTTTTTGGTGTCGTCATTCTGTAGTTGCTCTTTAAACTCGTAAGGGTCGTTCGTATTCTGGAAAGTAAATCCATCTGTATCACAAAAACGGTCAAAAATGTTTATTTCCTTAACAAGACTTAATTGGAATACTAATTTGTTGTCTTCTGAAGACCCTCTAAGAAAACAATAGTGTTTGTGCTTGCAAGAGAACTAGAGAAGCGATCTTACTTGAAACCAGAGCAGTCGTCGCGTTAGGCCGTTAAAGGAATGGCTTCGAGTTCTTCAAAAGATGTATCTCACAAAGATCGATCGAATATATTTAGGTGGAGTTCAAAGTCTTATTGGAACGTCAAGTAAGGGCACGCTGATACAAGTTGTTATAATCAGGAATTTATGAAACCATAAATAATTTAAGCCAAACTTTTCAAAACAAAAAATGTTATAATTTCGAGTTGTTTTTAGGACGAAACTATTATTACATGATGTGGTTTCAGGTCTGGGAGATTACGGATATCAGCCCAAAACCTCTTGAAAATTCAAAAAATAATAATTATGATATGAGATTTGGAAGGCATAAATCTATGTTTTATCCTGCTATTAGAATATCACAAACAAATGTTTAATCCAATAACATATAATTTTAATGTATTTCTAGACTACTAAATACACAATTGAATAATACGGATTTCGCTTTGATTTTAAAATACATCAAAAACACTAATATAATAACAACTCCTTAAATCGGCTTTGGGCATGGTTACGGTTAGACTCAATCATCGTCTAAATTGGTTAGGCATAATGGAGTGTTCTATGAGTGCTAGTTATATTTTTGGGTTTTTTTTGTTCCATAAAAATTGATGTTTCTTAGATTTTTAAATGTAAGTCTTGACAAAAAAAAATGTATGTTTGTCAATTAATGTTAACCAACTGTAAAGTTCAAGAAACATTCTAAATTACTACTACTATTACAGTTAATAGGTATTAAAGTAATTAATTTTTAAAAACAATACATTAAATGCTTGAGATAAACAAGTCAAAATATAGATGTTTTAGAATGGATGTAGTACTAATTTGTTTTCCAAAACACAACGGAATCATCTTTAGAATGCGATCAAATTCCTATGCGACTGCTTTAAGATTACAAACATCTTTTTTTCTTTTCAAAAAAAAAAGTTTACAAACATGATTTTAGCAAAATTAATAGAAACGTTATCTTAAAAACAGCTCAAACATAGATCAACCTCCGTGGCAGCGAATACAGTTTTCGTAATCTGTTGAATACGTACTGATTCTGTTTATAGAATTACGAGAATAAATTATGGCTAGGTCAAAAATTAAGAAATGGAAAATGATATAGGGAGTGACGTGGAATATGGAGAGTAAAAAAGGTACATAAAGAGAAGTAACGTAATGCTTGGAAGCGAATCTTGAAGTCACCGAGTCACTCCAATTGCATACTTTCAACATTTCCCAGAATTTTAGGTACCAACATCCCCGGTTTCTCGGGGAACTCAAAATTAATTAATAATTAAAAAATTCCTTGAAAAATCGCAGTAATAGAAGGAACAATATTTGTTAAATAATCATGTTTCAATGATAAAATTGGAATCATAAAAATGGTATTTGTTTATGATTCTTTGTTGCGTGAGACATATCATTAACTACGTGACTTCCCGCACCGTATGCAGGAAAATTTATATAAAATTAATTTTAGTATATAATAATATAATTTTTTATTAATAAAAAACATATATATGCATGATTTTTTATTTTAAGTCTTAAGATATGTGTCATCTTCCTTCGTTTTATCCGAATATATCTAAGTCCAATAAAAGAATAAATGAGTTTGATAACACAAGAAGGATAACAACAGCCCTTACTTACAACTATATATAGATGAAAGTGAATTTAAGAACCTTTACTTCTTTCTCAAACTCCTGAATATGATCATTAGTAGCACCAAAATATAAAAAGTAAGTGATGAATAACTCGTTAGTAGCACCAAACTCAATACATATTCACCAGCTATTTTGATCTTCGAGGTGATGGATGTTGAATATAATTTGGTGAAAATGGCCTTGACATGTGAAATCAACGGCTAACATATTAGAAATAAAACTAAAAGATGTGTCAAACAAAATCATCATACATTAGAAAAAGAGAATCAATTGAAAATATACAAACTAAAAGCGTGAATGCAAAAATTTTAATGGAATGACATATCCTTATGAAGAGATGGTAACTTTAAAAAGAGTATTAACTGTTTGAGAAGCTTGCTCCACAGTTGTAGGGATTGAAGGCTACCTAAATATAACGTGATTTCGGCAACTAATTAAAAGATTTCATAGCTATAATAGTAATCGATTTAAAAACAGAATATCTATAATTATTTATTCATTTGCTACAAACAAAACGAACGAACTAATGAAATAATATTTCTATTTAAAATTTAGAATGAAATCGAGTATAATATTATGCGACTCAAAGTGTATTATAACATTTAATTAATTGCGTAATGTTATTATTTTCGTATAAAATTTAGTATAATATAAGGTGAAAAGAAATTGTGTTAATATTGTTTTGTTTGATAAAATCGTTGATGATATCTTAAAAACCAAAATGAAAAATAAAGTTCCCTCTTTTTGTTTCAATGCCTATATTTTTAATTTTTGCATAGTATTGATTTGGAGTAAAAGAGTAATTCAAAATAAAATATTCTGAATAAAACAATTCCAAGATTATTTATTTAATAAGATTTATTAACAATTCCATATTCGGTAATCTCAAGATTTATTACTAAGATTATTTATTTAATAATTTACCAATTAACAACAAATTATTAATCTAACCATTTTAAGTCATGTCATCATTCCATGTCATATTTTTAAGCCAATAAGATTATAACAACTAAGTTTTTTCACTTAACCTACTTTCTATTTAATAGTAAAGTGATCCCCTTAACGCGTTAATATTTGTGATCTTTTATCGGGCCGGCACGAATGTCATTAATCCTAATTATTGAACTAGATTTGTTTGTTATTAATGTGAATGCAAACTAGTTTTGTCACTCTTTCAATTTTTATCTTGTTAATTTTGTCATTATTATACGTATCATTATTATTATATTCTTATCATTATTATTAATTTGTTTTGCGTCGATGGTCATGAAAGAAGAAAATTATGTAAACTACTTTTTCTATAATATACTTTTTTTTAACATCTCATTCATTCATAGATTCCAAACAATATACAAGAGTGTTGATACATCCATAGTACATCAATAATAAACATATTTAAATTCACATTCACATATACATAATCAATCATTAAAAAAAAAACGGTGCAGAAGTGAATTTCTACGATGCTTTCGATACCCAAGTTTAACTCGCTAACGGGTTTTTAAACCAGTTTCTTTCCTTCTCTAGAATCAATCCCAAAATAATAAAATGATCTTTCTTGATCACCTTTTGGATAAAGCTCCATAATAGTGTAACATTATTGATGATACTTAATATTTTCTCTTGCATATAATATACTTCTTTCATTCCACAATAATTGTCGTTTAGATATATTTCACATCAGTTGCACAAAATATATATTTCCCATAAATTAACAGTTCCTATAATTATACAAAAAAAATATTTAATATGTCCAATAACTACATCCACATGATAATTAATTAAATTCAAATAAAAGTGAGCTATGGGTGAAGGATTCATTCAACACTTTGCCTAAATAACTATGTTGAAAATATAAGACGAAAGTTTTTACGAAAAACAAAAACTCCAAAATGAGATTTTAATTAATGGAGGGAGTACTACGACTTAAAAAATCGGTACTACTCCATCTGTTTTAATTTAATTGTTGTTTTGACACTTTTCACACAAATTAAAAAAAAACATATTATGCACCTAACAAAAGTTTGACTATTTGTATTATATTCTACTATTGGTTAGATTAAGGGGTAAATTAAGTATTATGCACTAAAAGTTGCATTGGAACTATAAAACAACACTTATTTTAAAATATGAGATTAACCTTGAAACGACATTTAAATTATAATGGAGGGAGTATATATTACCATTTATTTTTTAAAGGATTCTGAAAAGTTGATGAACCTTTTCATATGGTATTTGCAGAGTTAATGACAACTTTGAAGAAAAAAGCTACAGTATTAATTATATGTTTTGAAGAAAACAACGTTGTTTATTATTATTATGCCAATTCTAATTATTATTATTATTTTGGATTAAAGTTATGAATTTAATGGAAAAATTGTTTCTTTTGTAGATTAATGTTACATTTTAAAATTTTAGTTTGTTAGATTTATATATATATTTGTAATTGTAATTTATTAAGAGAATTTTGGTGTGAAGATTTAATAAATATAAAATTATAATAGGTTACTAATTAAAAATGTCAAACTATTTCTATATTTCATAATTATAATATTCAAATTTTTGTTTTTTTAAAATTTATTATATATTTTCTGATTTTTAAGTATATTTTATTTTATTTTTTAATAAAAAATAAATTTATTCGCAACCACCCACAACCGTAAACGCTCGAGGAAGGCAGCTTTTGGTTTTGAGCGATTTGGAGCGGTAGGAAACGTTTTCCATGATTGTTGTCAAACACTATGAACTGCTACCGCCCGCAAACGCTGCGTTTGCGGGTGGTAGCGGGTGTACCAATCAAGCTCATAATAAATCTCTATGAGCGAGATTGAGTAAGCTCTCCAAATATCAAAAAGGGAAATTTTGGAAACTACCCCAAACTTGATTGGTACTTAATCTTAAAGAAGTCTTAATCTTAAAGAAGTTGGAAAACTATACTTTTTTATTTAAAAGTATATAAATACCCTTATATATATTTAAAAATATTATATCATTCTTAAATAATTAAATATTATTGAACTTAAAATGAAAATTAAATTTCATATTTAGTTTTATTTTTTGTAACATATATTATGTTAATTAATAATTATATCAAAGCTAAAACTATAATTAAAAAAAAAATCAAATTAGACTTATTTTACACAGTTGATTTATATTTTATTGGTTGATTTTTTACCCTGTCGATTTATTTAACATCTGACTTATTTTTTTAGCTCCGTCGACTTAATTTTCAGCTCTGTTGACTTATTTTTAATTGTTAACTTATATTTCGTTTGTTTGATTTTTTACCCTGTCGACTTATTGAACCATTGACTTATTTTCTTATGCCCATCGACTTAATTTACAATTTTGTTGACTTATTTTCAACTATTGACTTATATTTTTGTTTCCGTTGATTTTTTACTCTATCGACTTATTTAACCATTGATTTATTTTCAATTTTTGTTGACTTAATTTTATACTGCGTTGACTTATTATAAAATTTCGACTTATATTTTATTTGCTTGATTTTTTTTATACAGTTGACTTATTTAAACTATTGACTTAATTTGTTGAGTTCGTCGACTTAAATTTGTTTGTTCAACGGTTTATTTTAAACAGTCGATTTATAAATTCGTTGGTTGATTTTTTACTTTGTTGACTTGTCTAAACCACTGACTTAATTTTTTATGTTCAGCTTTGACTTATTATTATTAAATTAATTAAAAATGTAAATTACATAATTAATTACAATTAAAAAATCGTAATTGTGCAATTAAATCTAAATTTGTAATTATAATTTAGCTTAAAAATATGTATTTTTAATTTATAATGACTTTTAATAATTTTTCATCAAAAATAATTAATCATTATCTAAAATCTTTTTTATAATTTTTCATCAAAATTAATTAATCATTATCTAAAATCTTTTTAAAATCAAAACAAAATATAGGGTTTTGCCTTCATCTTTCTCTTAGCTGAGCGTAAACAATCGCGTAGGTAGCGATCCATGTGCTACTTTTTTGGAAGCTGACATAATATACCACCTGCTTAGAAAACAGATGAGATAATTACAAAACCCTAATATTTGAGATTCAAAAACAACAAAAATTGGCCATTAGATTTGACTCGACAAATAGTTGTGTAGTTTGTTATCTCTATTGTACATGTAACATCCCAAACCGAAAATATGCTTTTCGGTAAAGGTGTCGATCGACACCACATGGGAGTATCGATAGACACCATACGTTTTTGACCGATTGGTTTAGAATTTTATTTGCGGTTTACTACGGTTTGGGAAAAGGAAAACCCTAAACTCGTACTTATATTGAGTAGTCGTGTTTGGCCGTGGGAAGGAGAAGAAAATCGTGAGAAAGAGAGAGTTTTGGAGAATCCTTAGTGTTGAGTGTGTTTTGGTGATTGAGGATTATTGTTCTCGAGATTTTAGAGGCGTAGGATCATCGTTCTTCGTAGCGGTGCCCTTTTCAACGAATTTCCGTGCTTGTGGAGTCTGATTTTCGTGTTCTTCGCTGGGTTCATCCGTTTATCCCTTTTTAATCCATAAGCGAGGTGAGTGCGTGATCGCGGTTACGGAAATAGTTTGTTAGGAGAGATTGAATGGTTGATTTGTGATGTTTATGATTGTTTTCCCTGTGTTTTCCGTGTCATATATTGTAGCTTTGTTGTGATCAGTCTAGTACGATGAAACGGGACTGAGTCTCGTGAGGATTCGACTCGGTCTAGGTTTCTGCGAGGAGTGTCGATCGACACCTAGTGGTAGTGTCGATCGACACCCCATTTTATGATCGTGAGGTTTGGTTCTGGAATTGGAGTGTCGATCGACACCACATGTTGTTTTGTGAAAATTTGTTTAATTGTTGAATGATGTTTGTTCGCGTATTATTTGGCAAGCTATTTCCCTATTTGTAATCAGTAGGAGGGATGACCGCTTCACTGAGTATTTATGATAATACTCACGCAACTCTGTTTTTCCCTTTTGAGTTGCAGGTAAAAGAAAAGTGTGATCGCGGAATCGAGGCGTAAGAAGAGGATGATAGGGTCTCTGGTGTTGTTATTTTATTTAGCGAACCGTTTGTTTAGGTTGCTAGCTTTGAGCATTCCTGAATTTAGTATTTGAATTATTTTGGATTATTAGTTATTTATTCGATGAAGTTATTGGTTTATTTATTGGATGTATGAGTTATTGTTTCCGCAGTAGAAATTATTAGGTTAAAAAAAAAAGATACCACTCTGATTTTGGAGACGTTAATGGTGATGTAGAATGTGGAGTTGGTGGTGATAGATTTCGTGGTAGTGGAGTTCGTGGAGATTGCGGCGTCTGAATAAAAACTCGATTCTCTGTTATGAAAATAATACTAGGGAACACAATATATTATTTTAACATGATATAAATTTACTTCATTTTTTGATATATTTGATTACTTCATATATAATTATAATTTAACTTTGTATTTAATTTTAAAAATTAAATCATTTTATTTAAAACAAATATAATTAATTTACAAATATTAGTTAGAGGTATAATGGTCATTTAAATATACAAAAGAGAGTAGTTTTCAAATGTTGCAAAATTTGGTATAAATAGCAAATTTCTAACAATTTCAAGGTATAGAAGCCAATTTTCCCTATTAAAATTACCGTTGAAAGAACCATGCTATATTCTCTACGTATATAGACGTGAATATATCGCACACTAATGTTTGTTCTCCTTAGTCCTTGGTTATTGGAGTATATCAAGGTCTTTTTTTTTTTCTAAGTAGAAAGTATATAAGTTTGTTAACTTTATTTATAAACGCAAGGTGGGTGAGATGATCTATATCTAGCTATCACAATATCTATTTAGTTATATATGGTTAATTAAGTAGGAATGTGAGAATCTGACGAGAAGATGATCCGACAAGTACACATTACTCAATATTATCCCATGTTCGAATTTTAGGCAGCGGAATTTATGGTTAAACCACATGCTAATGTCCACAATATAAAAATATTAAAAACACATTCTCTTTTTTTTACTCAACTTTATACTTTCTTTTTCATTTTTTTACTCAACTTTATACCTTCTCTTTCATCTTTTTACTCAACTTTTATTAATTTTATATTTAAACACACCCCAATTATCTTTCCAAGACACAATCTCTCCAACTAAACCCACTATCTCCTCTTTTTACTAAACTTTTATTAATTTTATATTTCAATACACCACATTATTTCAACAAAAAACACTCTCTTTCTTCCTTTTACTCAAATTTTAATAATTTTATATTATGAGACACACCCACATTGTCTCCAATGTACATGCTCTAAGAGAGAGATAATTGGGGTGTGTTTAAATATAAAATTAATAAAAGTTGAGTAAAAGGATGAAAGAAAAGGTATAAAGTTGAGTAAAAAAATGAAAAAGGTATAAAGTTGAGTAAAAAGAAGAGAGAGTGTGTTTTTAATATTTTTATATTGTGAAACATTGGTAAAATGTCTCCAATGGTGATGGCCTTATGTCTTCCCCAAGACACAATCTCTCCAACTAAACCCACTATCTCCTCTCTTTACTCAACTTTTATTAATTTTATATTTCAATACACTACACTATTTCAACAAAAAACACTCTCTTTCTTCCTTTTACTCAAATTTTAATAATTTTATATTATGAGACACACCCACATTGTCTTCAATGTACATGCTCTAAGAAATTTTATTTTAAATAAGGTTTTACTCTGTGGGTCTCTTACATATCTATTATTTTAATAATTTTAATTATCAGAAAACTATTGAACCAATAATGTAATAACAAGTGGTAAAAGAGTCTCTAAATTTTTTGAAAACGGTCATTTGTTTGAGAGACATATCTCCTTTTCCTACTTTTTCCATTTTTATTTTTATTTATATTTAAATAAAGTCTCTAATTAAAAAATTATGGATGGAAATGCTCTTAATTATAACTAGTATTTCTTTATTCTATAACCTAAGAAAATCCTTCAATCTTTCGAAATTTAGTTTTTCAACATTACTAGTCGATTAAGTGCAGAACAAAACTAAGATTCAAGCTAGAGTAAAGTATTGAATACGGTTTTATGGTTAATGATATAAAATTTAAAGTTTCGCATCAATTCTTTTGTATAGTCGGAGTTCAACTGTCTAGAGTTGTTGAGAGCAAGAACAACAAATACAATTGTAAACTGAAACGTTAAAAATGTGTTGCCGTTTTCATATTTCATAAAATACAAACTGAGGTAAAGGAATTATTTGGTGACGTCCGTATATCAATAAATTATATATATAGTTTTCTTGAAACTATTTATAAAGTTTACGCTTGTTTAAATTATATAAATATTTATAGTATTAAACCAAGAACTGGTGATCACACCTTACGAAATTTAAAAAGAAAAAACAAACCATGGTTAGTAAATTATATATATAGTTTTCTTGAAACTGTTTATAAAGTTTAAGCTTGTTTGAATTATATAAATATATTGAACCAAGAACTGGTGATCACACATTACGAAATTTAAAAAGAAAAAAGAAACAAACTATGAACCAATAATACAGAAGAAATACGAGAGTCTACTGACAACAATAGTAATAAAAAACTCATGAATTCTTCACTAAGACGAAAAGAGTTGTCACAATCCGACGAAATTGTGGCCAGAGTATCACGATTGACGAATCATTTCATTTACTAGTAAATTAAACACGTATTAAACAACATTTTTCTTCACCCGAAAAATGAAATCAGAATTATATATTTGATTTCTATAAAGTAAATAATATAAAATATACGACATGAGATGAGAACTATAGAAGAGTGTGCGTCTGAATACATACGACAATGAAAGACCTGCAACGTGTTTCGCTACAGTAAAATTACTGTATTCCCGGTTTATACCAAAAACACAATTTTTTCCCATAAATTATTTGATCCATAGAGAACACAAATTATTCAACAAAAAAAAAAAATGTACACCTTAGTTACTTGTATTAATATTTCAGTCAAATTAACTTCTTTTTTTGTCAGTTGTCAAAAGAACACGATGGATATCATCATAACCAAAAAAAAAAAAAAATTAGAAATAATTTGTAGCCAACTCTTCAAAAATACAGTAACAGACGATTAGAACCAATTTTTTTTTTTTTACCGAATCAGTTACTTCAACAGTTCTACTTTAACATGTTTTAAAAACCCGATGAATCGACCAGCGGAGTAGATTGGATGTTAAAATTACAAGATCGTACAACTGATTTGTTGAGTTTCCAAGGTAACCATCACAGTTTCACACCCTTACACACGAAACTACATGGTCTTATTCTAGGTCTTGAAAAACCTTACGAGGAAAGAGTGTTATTGATCCTTTTTTAACAGACTCAAAAGAGCTGATAAATATGATGGCACACCATCCGAATGCCCTAGGTTTTTGCCGAACTAAATGAATTGGCAGTGCTCAATATTCATCCCTCGATTCCAACCTATTTACCGAGAGAAGAGTAAGAAAACTTATTTGCTTGCCAAGAGGACACATAGTTTGAAATTTGGTATTGTATTTCTTCAAAAAGGTTGAATCTTGAACTCTATTTTATTTTAAATTTTTATTAGTTTTAATTAGAAAATTATGTACTTCTATCAAACTTTATAATTACTTTTCAAAAATATGAAATGATTTGCCGAAACCAAAATCTAACGCATGTTTTTGACTAAGTTAAAAAAAATATTAATACCCCAATGTAGTAGAGTTATGATTCTCGCCATAAATCAAGAAACCTATGCCATTGAAATTATCACGTCAACAAGAAAATATTACTACCAAAGATTCGGGAAATACATTGAACAATCACGAAAAGCCAATAACATCTAAGAAACAAGTGGACTCCTACCATAAATTAACAATAATCAGAGGGAGAAATAATCTGAAGTGTAGCAACAGCGATAGTCTAATCTAACTAAATGATAAAACACGAGAATAGTGGGTTAATCTCTTACATATTAGAGAGGGGATTTTCCCTTTTAAGTTTAAATGGCAAAACAGGCAGTTTTTGCTAAGGAAGTTGACAATTTTATACGTTAAGTAATTTGTTGATGTCTAATAAACAAAAAATTATCTATCTTTAAATGTCCGTTTGTTTGCATGTAAATAAATAAGTATTTGAACTAACTCTTCTGAAAAAGTAATATGCAAATGTGATGTATTTGTATGTAATTAATAAGCTTAATTTTAATGAAAGAAAACAAAGTTTAAGAAGAAATAAAACAATGATAAGGGTATCTACTTACCATAAAACTACATAATTCTACAATAAGTACAGTCATAAAAACAGATTCTCAATCACCCAAATTACACGAATTTGCCTTGATGCCCGCTTGATTCGATAGATATCGGCAAGCTGAAAATTGGTATTGACATACTTAGTGACGATATGGCCATCTTGAATTTGTTCACGAAAAAATGATAGTCTATTTCAATATGTTTCGTGCGCTCATGAAACACGAGATTGTTGCTTATATGAATTGCAGTTTTCCACTCCCAGTAGTTGCGGATGTGATACACCAAGATTCTCCAAAATTCGTTTGGTCCATATAAATTCTTTAGCTAGAAACTGCATAGCACGTATTCTACTTCTGCAGATGAAGTACTTACAGTGGGTTGTTTCCGAGTTTTCCATGAAACCGGGCTGACCCAAACTGCACAAAGTAACCGGTGACGGATCTCTGTGTGACTGGACAACTCGCCTAATCTGAATCGCACCATCTAGTAATCTGAAAATTAGTATCAGTACGTAGAAGAATGCCTTGTCTGGACTATTTTTGAGATAACGAACCACTCTTAAAGTTGCATTCCAATGATCTTCTCTTGGGAGTTGCATGAATTATGCCAAAACATGTACACAATAAGCCAAATCAGAACGTGTGACCGCCAAATAGATAAGTCTTCCGATCAACCTACGATATTGTTGAGGATTCGTGTGTAATAGAGAAGTAGACAAGGCTAGTTTTTGATTTTGTTCTAGTGGAAACGTTGCTGGTTTCGCTCCTAACAAACCATTTTCAGTAAGAATGTCCATGGCATTCTTTCTTTGACAAGTAAATACCGGTTGAGTTGCGTGTGACTGCTATGCCTAAGTAGTACTTTAAAGGACCCAAATCCCTTATGTGGAAATAAGAGGATAAATAATCTTTGAATTTTGCCATCTCTTGAGTAGAACTTCCTGTGATGATTAAATCGTCAACGTAAACTAAAACATGTAGGTGAGTACTTGCTTTAGCATAAGTAAACAACGAGTAACCAGAATTGGATTGGGTGAAGCCGTAGGCAGTGAAAGCAGTAGTCAATTTCTCAAACCAACACTGAGGCGCCTGCTTTAAGCCGTATAATGATTTCTCAAAGCGACACACTTTCGATGGATTGGTGGAGTTAAAACCGGGAGGCAATTTCATGTAAACTTCTTCATGAAGATCGTCGTGTAAGAAAGCGCTATGAACATCTATTAGATGCACATCCCAGCCATAACCAGCAGCAACTTCTATAACCAATTGAAACGTACCCATTTTAGCCACCAGAGCAAATGTTTCTCCATAATTTTCTCCTTCAATATGCCTATTTCTAAGAGCCAAGAATCGTGCTTTATATCGTTCAATTGTTTCATCTGATAAATATTTCATTTTGTATACCCACTTACAACCAATCGCTTTCTTCCCTTTAGGTAAATCTTCAAGGGTCCAAGTGTTGTTTGCTTCAAGGGCTTCAATTTTGTTACCCATGGCCTTTTGCCAACATACGATCACCGATTGCTTGCTTTTAAGTTTGGGGCTCAACGGTAGAGATAACCACAACCATATATGCTTGATGTATTGATGAGAATCGTCTTTGGTCAAGGTAATTTTGAATCAGATAAGTGAAAGTCTTACCGGTGGAAGCGAGAGTTCGGCTAATCGTTGTGTTGGTGACATAGTTGCGAAGTCTGACAGGTGGAATTAGTTTTTGATGCCCCTTACCCAGCTAAATTTTTGATTAGACAACAGTATTTTCCTCTTGAGATTGAGTTGCAAGTTCAACATTGATGGTAGTTGATGGAAGAGTAGGAGACACAAGTTGTTGGGCCAAATATGAATGTATATTCGGCCTAGTTTCATTGACTTCTATAGCATGACCAAGAGAAACTCCATGTGGGCCTTGTGAATCATTGGACCCCACTAGATGTATTGAAGAAGGCAAATTAGAAGATCTACGTGCATCTTCTTCTTCTTCTTCTAAAGTTATGAGATTTGGTACCCAAAGAGCTTAATTATAGTGTTCATCCTCAAGCACATTTGAGTTGACAAAGGAAAACTCGTTCTCAATGAACACGACATCCTTTGAAGTAAATTTTTTTTTTTCTTCTAAATCATACAAACTCCACGCCTTTTTCCCATATGGATGACCAACAAACAAACATTTTTGACTTCGTGAAGCAAATTTATCACCTTTGGTTTTCTGATTATGTGCGTAACACAGAGTGCCGAATAATTTAATATGTTCATCGGATGGAGATGTTCCATGAATTCTTTCGTAAGGTGTTTTTCCATCTAAAATCAAACTTGGAGTTCGATTGATCAAGTATCCAGCAGTTAACACACATTCACCCCAAAACTCTATAAGCAAGTTTGCTTGAAATCGCAATGCCCTTGCCACATTCAAAATATGGCAATGCTTTCTTTCCACTCTGCCATTTTATTGTGGTGTTCCAACACACGACGTTTCATGAAGATTTCTATGACTAAGAAAGAAGTCGGAGAGACAAAGAAATTAAGAGCCATTGTCGCTTCTTAGAACTTTTACATCCTTTTGAAATTGCTGATTTGTCATAGCGATAAAGTTCTTGAGCTGCATTGGTGCCTCTGTTTTATTATTCAAGTGATAAATCCATACGGCTCTTGAATAATCATCAAGTATTGTTATAAAATACCGTGCACCGGAATGAGATGGCGTTCTATAGGGACCCCATAAGTCGCAATGAATTAACTCAAAACACCTTGATGTTTTATTCATATTAAGAGGAAAACGAGCTTTTGTTTGTTTTGCACGGAAATAAACATCACACGCCTTATTAAAAAATTCAGAAGAAACAAAAACACTGGGCAGTAAACCAACTATTCTTGAATACGGATGTCCCATTCTCTTGTGCCACAGTTGATAAGTATCCTCTTCCTGAATAGTGAAAGATCCAACAGTTTCCGAGCTGCAAAAATGAAAGGTTCCGCCTCCGCGCCTACCCGCTCCAATCACTGTCCTCTTAGCTTAGTCCTGAACAACAAGGTACTGATCAACTAACTGAATCACACACTGATTTTCATCCATGAATTGTCCTAACGAGACCAAATCATACTGCATTTCTTCAACATAGAAAACCGATTTCAAAACTAGACCAGAACTAAGATACATTGTTCCTTCCTTAACTGAAATTCTTTTATTACCACCTGCCATGATTATTAAACCGGAGGCATGTCCCTCACATCCATCAAAACATCATATTTTCCAGTTAAATGATGACTAGCTCCGGTGTCCATAATCCAAACAGGTGAAGAAAGCTTACCAGAGAGTTTTTCGGTACCGTTTGGAGCTACATTTTTTTCCCAGCATTCAACAGGTGGAGAATGGTCTTCCATTGGGCATCACTGAGTCCATTAACTCCATCGCGATCCTTGTCAGTGATGGCATGAATAACCTGCTTAGAGTTACTCACATTGGGAACATACACCACGTTTGCATATGAGACGCCACCACGACCTCGTCCACTAGTCAAACCAGAAGAAGACGCTCCTCCACGTCCTCTGCCTTGAATCGATTGTGACTTCGGACTGTCACTCCACCATTTAGGGTACCCAACAACAGAGTAACAATTATCAGAAGCATGACCACTACGATTGCAATGCTTGTAAAGTAGTCCTTTTGCTTTGTCCTCAATCCATGATGTTTGTTTCATGTGGACAACAAACGCAGTTGTTTCAAATTTTTCTTCGTCGAATTGTGATCCGTTGCGAAGATCCTCTTCTTGGTGCACAATATTGTACACTTCTTCAAGAGGTTGAATCGGTGTGCGTGATACAAGACTCAACCTCATAGTCCGATACACCGTGTCATCAATTCCATACAAGAATGGATGCATTTTTTCTTCTTCTCGATCAATCTCTTTCACCTCACCGAGATTACATTCAGACTTACCACATTTGCACACCCTTAAAGGTCGATAGCTCGCCATACTATCCCAAATCTTATTTAGCTTACCAAAATAAGCTTCAATAGAAAGACCACGCTGCTTGTAACACGCCAACTCCGCTTTTTTGTTGGAT
Organism: Draba incana; assembly: GCA_963576765.1. Classification (NCBI taxonomy): domain Eukaryota; kingdom Viridiplantae; phylum Streptophyta; class Magnoliopsida; order Brassicales; family Brassicaceae; genus Draba; species Draba incana. The sequence goes on from OY755208.1 coordinate 10,724,686, forward strand.
GCGAGGTCCATCTGTCACAGCAAACCGCTTCTTGAGATTTTCTCATAGATTACGAGCCACATCTCGATGAAAAATATTGGATTGCAACACCGGATCAATGGTCATCTTCAACCAGAAGACAAGAAGAGCACTGAATGTCCACCAGTCTTCTAGATCTGGCGAATCGTCTGCTGGTCGAGGTATTGTGCCATCGAGGAAGCTAAATTTCTTCCTAGAGCACATGGCTGTTTTTATTCCACAGGCCCATTCTTCATAATTGGTTCCTTTCAGCAACGGATGGGAGATAACTGCTCTCGGGTTGTCCGATGCGGCCAAATCATAAGGAGAAATTGTTCTCCTCACTTCCACTGTTGTCGTGGTTTGGTTGTGATTGGTCGGATTTTGTCCTGCCATCGTTGACTGATTTCAAGGAATTTTGAAGAAAGAAAAGAAAAAGAAAAAAAACCAGAGTAAACTTGTTTCAAGCTCTGATACCATGAAACAGAGAGAAGGCGAAAATGAGAATTGAAGGATTTCTGTGTGTATTTAACTAAAGAGAGTGTATAACTTTATGTTACAATGATCATATCTACTTACCATAAACTACATAATTCTACAATAAATACAATCATAAAACCATATTCTCAATCACCCAAATTACAGGGTAGGCCTGGAACGGATACGGATACTCTGTTTTTTGGAGGTATCCGTATCCGTATCCGTATCCGCCGAATATTAGATTTTACTATTCGTATTCGTATCCGAAATAACCGGATATCCGGTTTTCGGATATCCGTGAAAATACCGGATATCCGTGAAAATACCGGATATCCGTGAAAATAACATCAAAATGTGAAATCATATGGGAAATTTATAGTAGCACAAGATCATTGTAAAAGAGATAAGAGATAGTAGCAAATAATTTAACTAACAAAAGCTTAAGTAACATAAGATAAATTAGCAAAAGAGAGGTTGTATATCACGACCATGTCCATCTTCTTCATGTTTTCAAAGATGAACAACCTGAACAAAAGAAAGACAAGCCAACAAGTTAAAAATCAAAGATAAACAATATGAACAAAAGAAAGACAAGCCAACAAGTCTCTAAGTATATAAAAAGGGACAAGAAACGTTCAACATATGACTCAAGAAAACCCAATTTAAGTCTTTTAAGTCAAAACCAAACCTATAACACTTTGTAGATTCTTTAAACAACATGAACAAATTTGAATAATCAGATTTAGGATTCATTACCTCATCCAAGTTTCACCTCTGATCATGCTTGAATATCTAGTGTTGCAACTCCTGTAAATGATAATATTAATAAGTAGAGAAACAATTATAACAATTCATACACTAGAACATAGAAAACAAAGCCTAATTACCTGATTCAATATCCTCAAGTTCAGCAAGCAGTTCTTCAACTCTTAGATCTTCTTCACTATCACGATACCAATCTTGGGTACAAATAAGAGCTTCCACAGTTCTTGGTGTCAAAGAGCTGCGGAAACGATCTAGAACTCGACTACCTGTACTAAAGGCAGATTCTGATGCTACTGTTGACACAGGTATAGCTAACAAGTCTCTTGCCATAAGTGACAGTATCTTAAACTTAGACCCCGTAGTCTTCCACCAATCTAATATGTCGAACCTTGGATTCTTGCGGTCCTCTCGAATATCATCCAAATAATACTCTAACTCTGATTTCAAAGCAGAATCTTCAATTTCATCAGCATCATCAAACATTTCATCCATCAATGAATGTTTACCTTCTTTTTCCTTAACACTTGAGCTTACTTTTCTATTCGCTTGAGGAGATATCGCTGAATCTTGCAACTGCACAGATGTATAATATTCAAACAACCTCTTCGTCACATCTTTGACCATGCCTATCAAACGACTAGCCTCAGAGCTTGGGTAAGTTCCTTCAATCATCCACTTTACCCATTTCATCTTATACCGAGGATCAAGAACAGCAGCAACATAGATCATCATATTTGAATTATCAAAGTTCCCCCAATACTTATAGAACTTGAGCATTATTTTATTAGCCATTGCTTTTCTGTGTTCATCCTCACTTTCACTCATTCTTACTATCATCCAACCCACTCCAAATATCTCTTTCATATATGTATTTCCAGTGACATATTTAGACCCAGAAATATTCACAGTAGCATCATAAAAATACTGCAAAATAGGAGATAATGCACTAGCATAAGACCAGTCCATTTCATTTGGTACAGCTTTGCAAATTCTTGTAAGTTCTGAAACATACTTGCCATCTTCTAGTTCAAGCATATCAAACCCTTTCTTTAAAGCAACAACAGACTGTATCATTAAAAACGTTGAATTCCATCTTGTTTCAACATCTAAGCTAAGACCAGCATTGGTTTCAACCTTTTGAATCTCTAAACACTCTTTAAACCTTTTCAGCCTACTAGGAGAAGAATGAACATACCTGACAGCTGATCGAATCCTTAAGACTGCCCCATGTACTTCTTGAAGACCATCTCTCACAATCAGACCCAAAATATGGGCACCACAACGCATGTGAAGAAAATCCCCATTCAAGATAGTTGTTCCCCACGTAGTCAGCTTTTTCTTCAAGTACTTCAATGCCAAATCATTAGAACTAGCATTATCTACTGTGATAGTGAACACTTTCCTGATTCCCCAAAAAACCAAGCACTTCTCAACCATTTTACCTATTGTTTCCCCTGCATGATTCTCTACTATGCAGAAATTGATTACCCTTTTGTGCAGCTTCCAATTCTCATCAACATAATGGGCAGTAAGACACATGTAGGACATGTTCTGTATGGACGTCCAACAATCTGTGGTTAGAGAAATACTACCATTGTAGTTCCTAAAAAAAGATCTGAGTTTGCTCCTTTCATCTTCATAAATCAGTAAGACCTCTTTAGCCACAGTTTTCCGACAAGGCATTTCGAAACGAGGTTGAGCAACCATCATGAATCGATTAAATCCCTTATGCTCAACAAACCTAAAAGGCAATTCATCCATGATAATCATCTCAACTAATGCCTTATGACTAGCAGGTTGGCTAAAAGCTAAGAAAGATGGTACTTTACTCCCAAAACTCCCATCTACTAGATTCTGATTATATCGAGTCGACTGCCTAATCTTTTTACCATCTTTATCCTCATCAGTTACCTCTTTAGGAGTCAACTGACATGTGTAACTGTGGTTTTTCATTGCACTAGTTGTAACACCATCTTTAGTTCTACAACTAATCAGTGTTGAGCAATGAATACACCTAGCTTTTTTCGGATCGTCGGTGTTCACAAAATTGAGTCAGACCTTAGACCTTTTCTTTGATGCACGAGAAGTTGTTGAAGAGACAGTCTCTTCAGTTCCTCCGTGTGTTTCCGGATGACTTTCAAGCGCAGGATCATGATTCGCTGTTGAATCCATCTACACAACAGTATTAAGACACAACATTAATACTTGCAAGTTACAAAAGGCTGGAATGAGAGAGATTGAAAGAGAAGAAGAAACGGATTAAACGTGAGTGCATAGCTAGATTCAAATTTCCCAGAAATTTCAAGAACAAAACCTAATCAACTCCCAAACAATTCTCCCAGATTAGTAACCCTAACAAGGAAATTAACAATGATTTATTCTGCAATCGCTAGGTCAAAGTTCAATACACGAAATGAAGAACAAAACCACAAACGTTAATTGATCATCAAGCGTGATCCATAACGCATAAACAAACTGTCACCATCAAAATCGAGCTCAAGATCTAACGCGAAATGGAGAAAGCGAGGTTCGCTTCAGAGAGAAAGGAAACAAAATCGGTGAAACAAAATCAGAGAGAAAGGAAGCTCATACCTCGCGACGGAGAGAAAATCGGTTTGAATGTGTGGGATCGCTGATTTGAGAAAGAGAGATTTTTTTTTGTCGACGAGAAAGAGAGAGATAAGAACGAAGAAGCAGCCACCACAAAAAAAAGAGATAATATTGTCAAAGTTTTGTTTTACGGACAAAAAAAAAGAGATAATGTTTTCTCTATCTCATGTCATGGGCTCTATTAAAAGAAATAAATGGGCTTATGGCCTTATAAGTTATAAGTGCAGATTATGAAACGGATATCCGATATCCGTTTTTGATTTAGTCCAATATCCGTATCCGTATCCGTATCCGGGATATTTGTTATATTGTTATCCGTATCCGTATCCGGCCAACCGGATATCCGTTTTTTCGGAGCGGATTCAGAGCGGATCCCGGATCGGAGCCGGATATCGGATAATAATCCCAGGCCTATTACAGGGATTTGCTTTGATGCCCCCTTGATTCGATATTTACTCCAATATTTACCACTAGACCATTACCACGTGGTTCATAGAAGACAATTTCTACGGCTTAACTTTTATTTCAAGTGCATCCAATAAGATTTTTTGTATCATCATGAAACTTTTGTCCTGAGTTTTATGTTCACATTTGAATTTTTTTTTGCATAGTGGTTCAGATTTTATAAGATCCCAAGTGTCCGACAATTTTGATTACGAAACGCAGCCCTACCCACATCTATCTAATTCTTCAACCTTTTTGTCATATTAAATTTGGAATATAACTATTATATATTCCCCCGACTGATTAGAACAGAATAATCTAAAGATACCACCTAATTTTAAATACTTAATTCTTTTGTCTTTGATTATGAAAAGAAGAAAAGGAATTCTAAATACATAACTTGTGCTATCATTTTCTTATGACATGTCAACTGGACATCTCGACTATAAGATTATTACTAAGATCAGAAAACAAAATAATTAACCCTGACATTAAGCGATACCCACCGCCCAAATAAATCTTCTTTTGGTTGTGTATGACTATTTTCTGATTAATAGTTGTATTTTATATTTTTAAAATTTAATCGAAAACTACGCTAATTGTATTATTTGCTTAGCTATAGACGATCAAAAGCCTGCGAACCTATATTTGATAAGTCAAAATGGTGATACAGTTTTAACCCAATAAAGATTCTGCTGAGTGGATTATTAGACAGTTACCTTCATACTAGATGATTAGTCGGATAATAAAGTTTCTGATCATTCTATGGTTAAAAAAACCAAAAAAGAGGAAGATTGTGAATGGAATCTCTGCTTTGGTTTTGTGGACCGATCTACTATCTCACGGCCGAACTTTTTTTTTTTTTTTTTTGCTAAGACTCACTTCCGAACTTGACGATGTATGTATGCATATGTATCTTATATAAGCATAATCTTTTGTTTTTTTTCTCCTCTTTATTTTTATTTTTGTTGGTAGCCTTTTTTGGGTCATCAAATGTTGGGAGCTTCTAAACAATTATAATAATTAGCAAAGAGTCCCACAATAATTTGTTTGATCTTCAAATATTCTCTTTCACTCTCCTATCTTCCTCCATACCGGTGAGTTCTTGAGTGTTCAAAATTACATAAAATCAATTAAAAAAAAAAAAAGCTTAGTTTCCTTTATTGGGTCTCAACCCGTCTGCCTTTATTTATCCCTCAAGACAAAAAAGAAAAAAAGAGAGCAACAAAACATTTTCTGTCTAAATTTGTTTTTCTCTCTTCTCTCTCGATTTCTTAATCCCTTATTTCATATTTTTCAGTTTTGTCTTTTCAACAATCTCTAGCTAAAAAAATGCCCTTAGAGGCTATTGTATACCCTCAAGATCCATTCGGATACCTGTCCAATTGCAAAGATTTCATGTTCCACGACTTGTACTACCATCAAGAAGAGGTAGTACTAGCTCAAGATACGAAGCAAAACATTGATAAGTTAAGTCAAGAACAGAGCTTTCTAGAAAACGATAAGGATCGTCAATGGCGAGACTATCATCATCAGTGCCCTTTAATCCCTTCGTTCGAAGAAGACATGGAGATGAATCACGCTCCTATACAGCAGAGGAAGAAGAGAAGAAGAACAAGACACAGCAAGGACAAGGAAGAGATCGAGAGCCAGAGAATGACTCACATCGCCGTCGAGAGAAATCGCCGGAAACAGATGAATGAGTACCTCGGCGTGTTACGTTCTTTAATGCCGTCGTCATATGCTCAAAGGGTAATTTCGTCTTTAATTACTCTCACATGCATACTATACATATAAAATCATCTTGGCCTAACTCACTATTCTTCCTAGGTCTTTTGTTTTACTTCCTTGGCATATAGTTCCTAATTTTGCGTATTTAAAATTTCTTAAACCAAATAATTTGAAACTCATTTTTCACTAATATTTTTATTTTATTTTTGTCAGAAAGTTTTTAGATATATATTCTACTAACAAGTTTATAACAAAAAGTGTATATGAAAATTAATGATTCGCACTATGGATGTTCGTATACAATCTATCAACAAGGATCATCTTCCATAAATTTGCATGTATGAAAGATCATAAACAATAAGCTTTTTGTAATATATTTTACTAAGATTACAAATACAATACAAATATTTTACTAATATATAATAAAAACAAATTTTTTTGTACAAATTAATTGTTTTTAGAATGACTGTTATGGAGATTATATGGGTGTTTTATACAAATTATCAATAAGAACGTATTTGAAATTATCTAACGTTCATACATATATATTATAGGGTATATAATTTGAATGGTTCTTAATTTACTTTTGGTGATAAAGGGAGATCAAGCGTCAATAGTAGGAGGAGCCATCAACTACGTGAAGGAGTTGGAGCATATCTTACAATCTATGGAACCTAATAGGACCACGACCACGAGCCATGAAGCCGACACTAGCACTAGCTCGTTGGTACGTCCCTTCTCTGATTTCTTCACTTTTCCTCAGTTCTCGACGAAGCCATCATCGGTAATGGAAAACTCTTCTTCACCGGCCGAGATAGAAGTGACGGTGGCGGAAAATCACGCGAACATCAGGATTATGGCGAAGAAGAAACCAAAGCAACTTCTTAAGCTCGTGGCTTCGATACAAAGCCTAAGACTCACTCTTCTTCATCTAAATGTCACCACTCTCGACGACTCGATTCTCTACTCTATCAGCGTCAAGGTACAATTCATTTTCCACTTTCTATGATCACCTTTTGTTTTATCTCTAATTTGTTTGAGTTTGGGGTAATGATGAAATTAGAATAATTGAATACTGAGTGGTGCATATTGTTTCACTTTGTTGAATTTATTTATTATTTGTCGTTTGTTGTTGGGAAAAAAAAAAATGCTGGATTAGTACTTTGTGGTTATGTCTGGGCTTAAAAAGGTTGCAAAGAAAATTTAATTCATTATTCTCTTTGTTTTGTTTCTCTTTACTTTCTTTGGTTACGTAGGATTGGCCTCAATAGTTGTGGGTCAAACTCAAAATCATAAAAAATAAAAATATCTTCAAAAACTCGTAATGGTGCTTGTAAGAATCAGGGGACCACCAGCCTAAGGCCACGATTATTGCAGATCCCAAGGGATCCAATTGTAATATAAAATTATTAAAACACACACTCTCTCTTCCTTTTACTCAACTTTATACTTTTTCTTTCATCCTTTTACTCAATTTTTATTAATTTTATATTTAAACATTCTCTTTTCCTTTTAAACACTCTCTCCAAAAGATCCAATTTTAGACACTCTCTCTTTCTTTTTAAACACTCTCTTTTTCTTTTAAACACTCTCTCTTTCTTTTACTCAAATTTTATTAATTTTATATTTCAACATACCCCATAATAACACTTTCTTTCTTCCTTTTACAACCATTTTAATAATTTTATATACACTTTAGACATCATGGTGTCTACAATAATCATGCTGACGAAACACGAATATGTACCTTTCTATATGCATAAGTTGGTATACATGTTTTTGTGTATATATGTGTTTTTTTTGGAATGAATTGTGTATATATTAAATGTGTGTGGGTGGTTTGGTGACTTTGGTGGTCACATAATTGTAAACGAAATGTGTACGGACATGGAAGTGAGGTCACCAAGTCTTGTTTCAGAAGACATTCATAAGCTCGTTTACTAATAACCGATATTTTATTATTAAATATTCATTTATTTAAGTCATTTCAAAAAATTTAAGATTCGTTTTATATATAGTTCTATTTTCTTAAGAAAAAATTGTTGGTTCAGGTTCAAGAAGGGAGTAAACTGAATACCGTGGACGACATTGCAACAGCTTTTAATCAAATAATAAGGAGGATTCAAGAAGAGTCATCAATCAGCAAATAGATTAATTAAGTAATTAGATTTTAGTTTCCTTTTTCTTTGTATTTATTTTTAAATAATTGTGAAATACAAAATTTTCAAATCTGTGTACATTATTTACTGTTTCCTCTTTTTAATGTAAGTTGCATTTTTGTCTCCGGCAACGAATCAGTAGTCTTAATTTGTGCCTCAATTCCATATCATAAATATTTGAAATATAAGGTAGAAATACTTATGAAATAGTCAAGTCGGATAGGTATGATGATTTTGAAATAGAAAATTTTCTGTATCTCACTGTTACATTAAAGACTTCATCATTACTTTTTTTCTGAAACTTCTAATTTTCTTGGGTTCAACTGTTAACCCTTTAACCAGAAAGTTGTAATATTCTTCTGTGACAGTGGACAATTTTTACTTTTGCCTTAGAATACGAACTATATATCTAAATATCCGAAATTAAAGATTATTATTTTGATTTTGATTTTGAATTTTTTTGAAAATTAGGATATTATTTTGTTGAAAGGTTACATCTTTATAACAAGGGAAAATTCCATAAAAAAACCCCAACTATATTTGGCTAAACTTTTAAATACCCGAACTTTTTAAATGTCCAATTAAATACTCCAACTATTTTTCTTGCCCAGTTTAATTCCCCAAGTCTTACTCGTATGCCAAGTTTACACACTTGTATCAACGGAGATGGACGGCACTGTAGACGGAGTTTACTGTGGTCTAATTGTCTGTTAAGTACTTGACCATGGATTAAATTAATATCTCACGTGATATGTTCTCCTTTATTTTAAAAAGGAAATTTCCATTAAAAATTCCCAAATTAGAACCCTAAATCTGAGACTGAGATTGAGAGCACGAGAGATTGAGGCAAGAGCGACCAGAGCGACGACAAGATAGAGATTGAAGATGAATGGAAGCCAAAACTCTGTCTGTGTTGTAACCAACTTCCTCATCTAAATCATTCGGACCATATTTAGGAGCTTCTTTTTCAGCTTGTGTTAGGAAATTATCTAAACGGGAATCAGAAGCACCTTCTCCTAATATATGATTATCATCTTCAGATGGCAGATCATGTTGCTCTTTGTGTTCACCACTTTCTTCTTCATCACTTTCTTGATCTCTATCCTCTTCATCACCTTCCTCCTCCTCTCTATCCTCTTCATCACTTTCGTCTTCTTCTCTATCCTCTTCATCACTATCTTTTTCATCATCAGCCTTCTCACCTTCATCCAAGCATTCTTCATTAACCAAATTCTCCTCAAATTCAACAACACTGTGTTCGACATATATGTAAACCTCTCCAAATTCTTTTGCCTCTGACCACATCTTCAAAATCTCATTATCCTTATCAACATATATGCATCTTGAACCACTAATGTCCTCGTTAGGTAGTCTATACCAAACTTTCACAACATTGCTCTTACTTGAGGCAGTTTCTCCATTAGTCAGAAAAATCCTCAAAAATTGAGAAAGTTAAAAAATCAGGATCAATGAGCAGATCTTTTGCAATTTCTCCATCTTTGTACGAAAAGTGTTATTTTCTATGGACGCCACACCACCAAACGAAATGTGCATCTTCAATTTACTCTCTTCACCACTGTAAAAAAAAAAACAATGATTCGATTTTTTATTTATTTGTTGTCCGAAACTTAAAGTAGGGGGAAGAAGAAGAAGGGTTCAACGCAAATTACCCCATTGTGCTTTTTTTTTGTATTGATCTTAAGCTCAATTTAAAATTCGACGCCGTCTATGAACTTGTGCGTACTCGATTTCTTGGGTTCATCAGAAAATTGGGGATTTTAGAGAATCTATAAAATTTGGAGAATTTGGGATGTATCGATTTAGGATTTTGTTGTAACCGGGTTAATTGGGTTGGGTTTAACTAACTCGGGTAGATTTCTGGGTCGGTTTATCGGGTCGGTTAGGTTAGTCTTAACCATTGTTTGAGTACAACTAACTATAGTTAAATTCTTCACTGACTGTCAACGCCGTTTACTGTTCCGGTAACGACCGTTTCGTATAGTGTGTAAACTGGGCACATGAGTAAGACTTAGGGAATTAAACTGGGCAAGAAAAATAGTTGGGGTATTTAATTGGGCATTTAAAAAATTCGGGTATTTAAAAGCTTAGCCAAATATAGTTGGAGATTTTTTATGGAATTTTCCCTCATAACAACATCATCATCATCATTTAGCCGACCATAACTATTCATGGACAAATCAAACCATTTTCACATCGAGATATGAACCACATGATGATGAACAACTTATAAACCCACTAAACCCTCCAAAACTCAAATTAAATATTTTGTTCATGGATTGGTAATGTTTGATAGTACAAAATACTGATACAACTAAATGCAAAAAAATCGAAGATCGCTTGGAGTGATGTCTGCAAGCCAAAGGAAGAGGGAGGCTTGGGTCTTAAGCCGCTCGACGAAGCAAATAGAGTGAGTTGCCTTAAGCTCATTTGGCGTATCTTGGCTGCTCGATCTTCGATGTGGGTCAATTGGGTCCACTGCTATCTGATTCGCAAGGGATCATTTTGGTCAACTAAGAGTACGTCGTCGTCGGGTTCTTGGATGTGGAGAAAACTTCTAAAGTACCGAGGGCTAGCGAGAAATTTTGTGAAAATTGACATTAAGAATGGTGAAAGGACCTCTTTTTGGTTTGATGTTTGGTCACCAAAGGGTTGCTTAATGGATATGGTGGGAGAAAGAGGTTGCATTGATCTGGGCATTCCGATGCACTCATCTGTGGGATTGGTTCTTCGAACTCATCGACGCCGCAACCATCGTCTAGATATTTACAATGAGATTGAGCTCGCTATCGAAGAACAGAGAAGAAAGGGCTTTCAAAGTGGCGAAGATATCGTGTTATGGAGGAAACAATCGGATATCTTTCGACCTTTATTCAACTCTAAAGCAACGTGGGCTCAGATTCGAGTTATGTATGATACGAAGATATGGTCCAAAGGAGTGTGGTTTCAACACCATACCCCCAAATACGCTTTTCATACATGGCTCGCTATCCACGATAGATTGTCTACGGGTAACAGAATGCTACATTGGAATATTGGTGTGACGGGTCAATGCATTTTTTGCCAAAATACCATCGAAACTCGGAACCATCTTTATTTCGAGTGCGGTTTTTCAGAAGACATATGGAGGACTCTGGTTCTTAAATTACTTGGACGGAAGTACACTGTGATTTGGGACAACTTGGTGGAACTCTTAGTCGATGATACTCTAGACGACATCACACAATTCCTACTTCGATACACATTCCAAGCCACACTTCATTCGATTTGGAGGGAACGGAATAATAGGAGACATGGGGAAGCCTCGCTTACTACTTCGCAACTAGTCAAATTCATTGACAAACAAACCCGCAACAAGCTCTCAACGATCCGAGGAACGGGGAATGGTCGATTGGACGGAGGATTGGAGGCATGGTTTGCTTCCCGTTAATTGCCATTGATTTGTTGTAAAAGTAGAGTTTAAATCACAATTTGGCACAAGTACGCACTAGTTGTAAAAACGTTTTTTTGTTTGAATTAATTTGACATTCAATTCAAAAAAAAAAAAAAAAAAAAAAAAAAATACTGATACAAGATGATATATATATATATATATATATATATATACAAGATGATATATATATATATATATTTAGAATTTAAAATCAGTACAAATAGTAATTGGAGATATAATTATGAGTAAACTATCTGAAAAACCCTAACTTGTTCGAAAATTTGGTGGATGGCAACGAAAATCTGAAATGTCAATTTTCGCCGAATGTGGACAAAATTAGCCTTGAATGAGAGAACACGCACTTTGTTAGCCTCTAGGCGAAATATGTAGCATCTAGGCGAAATCTATAGCCTCTAGACGTAATCTTACTAGAACGTCAGTCACAACAAATCATAACCGGCTACAAGAAATAATAACCAAATATAAATTGACCTTTAACTTTTAAAACTATACTCTAATTGTGTAATTATTAACCCAAATTTTTAAGTACAAATGTTTGTTAATCAATTTTGTTGATTATAATTAATGAGAAATTAGAATAACCAAATATAAAATCACTTTTAACTTTTCAAACCAAACCCTAATTATGTAATCATTAACCTAAATTCAAAAATTTAAAGCACAAATGTTTGCTAATCCCGCCCGATCATTGTGTAATCATTAACCCAAATTCAAAAAGTACAAATGTTTGATAATCAATCTTTGATGACAATTAATAAGAAATTAGAGACCCCCACCTAAAAATATACCCTAATTGTGTAATCATTAACCCAAATTCAAAATTTTAAAGTACAAATATTTGCTAATCAATTTTTTTATTACAATTACTAAGAAATTAAAATTTTTGTGGTTTCTACATTATACTATATTTAGTGATATATTTAGGAAAATACAAATTAATGAACTGAATAGCATCTAACAATGCGTTTAGAAGGATAAAGAAATATACACACGCAACATACACACATACAGACACTCTAGTGCTATTGCCTACTTATAGGGCTAAAACAAGATTTACGGAAATATGAACAGTGGAATTGCCATCCACCTAAATATGCAATAACTTGTTCCTAGCCAGTGCAAATACTCTATAATTAAAATGAATATTAATATCTAATGTGGATGATCATCCTCGTCTATTAATGAAAATTTGAATTTTGTATAATATGTTATATGTATATATCACAACAAGTTCTAAAATTGTTGTGTTTGGATTTCCTGGATATATATATATATATATATTCATCCGAATCAATTTGTAGTATGTATTCAACATAATTTTTTTGCGAATATAATGAAAAAGTTTTTATTTTTAAAAAGCGCTTATAATGAAAAAAAATTTCAAAAAAAAGACTAAAAGTAAATTTTATCTTATAAAAGTGAAAGAATTTAGATTAAAAAAAAAAGAAAAGAAAAAAGAAGTGAAAGACACAAAATTTAATTGTGCAAAAAAGTAATATAATTAAAGATTGGAAACTATATATTCCCACAAACAATGATGTCCTCTATTAAAACTCAAAATAGGATAAGAACAAATATAGTTTCTCCATGACTTCAAACATTACTGTTTGAAGCTATAATTTTGCGTAAAAAAAAAGAAGAAAAAAAAACTATTTTTTTCGCAATTAGCATGTGAATGACAATCCATTTTTTGAGATTTCTTAACAGCTAAATTGGGACACAAAATTCTCAAAACTTTTGTCACTCCATCCCTGCAGGGGCGGATATCTAATCCCATTTACTCCCCTAGCTTTCGTCTCTCAGTGTCACTGTCGGCCTAGCAGAGCCCTGACACGAAACTTAAAAAATCAGATAGTCCAAAGTCGTGATAGTTAGCTCTCCTTTATATGAAAATTCAAGGTCAAGGGGCCGAAACTTAAAAAGATTTCTCAGCGTAGTGCTTCTTCCCCTATGTCCTATACTCACTGAAAAAGTAGCATTTTGCAAAAATTCATCAGAGGTACGTGGTGTTGAAATTGCATTTTGATTCATGGAAAATGAGATGTGATCATTGTCTTATCATGAAGACCCATCAAAGAGCATGGAACCTCTATTTCACTTTAGGGTTACAAAGCAAAAGGCAGAGAGCTATACGTATTATAAGAAATATTAAAGCCTATGATATGATTTAAACATCTTATTATGTGAAAAGCTTTTCAGTGTATGTATATATCTAAGTAAGAAAATATCTAAAAATATAGCCCACTGTTTTAATTTGTTTAGCAGCTTTTTTATGTTTATAGCGTACATTCACTATCATGCAGCTTTTTCTCTTGTTAGAGGTATTTAGATTTCTTTGTATTTATAACTGTATTCATCCATTAGTCTTTAGGATAAATGATGGTGAAAATGTATTTCCAAATATATTAATATTTATTAAAATCGCCTTAAAATGGGATAAAAAGAAAAAGAATCTAAATATTTCTCCATAAATACTGATATTTTTTGAAACGACCAGCATCATGATTGGATAAAATGGGTCTTAGTATCTACGACCTTTTTAGAAAGTGCATTATTTACTACGAGGTAAGTAATTCGTTCCATAGGCGGGTAATAATTTTGGAAAAAGCACTTAAAAAAATACAATTAATTTAAATCTGTAACGTTTTTGTTTCTATTTATGCTACGATGTGTGTGTTCGAGAAGAAATACTCACAAAAAACAAATTTTGATAGTTGAAATGCGGCGGTTCAAGACGACGTGAAGGTACCAGGTTCGTGCGAACAAACTCGATCTCCTCAAACGAGAACGAACTCGATTTCCTCAAACGAGTAGGGTTTTAGATGAGAGGGCCAAATAATAAGAAAAGCTTAGAAGAATAGAGAGTGTTTCTAAGAATATTTCTTATAAGAGAGAGAGTTGCGGATTCCTCTTCGGGCGAAATGGGTTACATATTTATACTACACTCATCGTAAAGAATAAAACCTAGAAATGTAGGAAAAGTATACTAACTACGTAGATTTACACAATATTCTCATATATTCTCTACATCCTCTTTAAGTTTCCCGAGGTCGGCGGCCGTAGGTAGAACGAGATTCTTATCTTCATAATGGGCCTCTTACGTTAATTTAGGCCCAGCTCGTCTCCTCCAGATAGATATTCGGGTCGGTTCTATCCTAAATCGGGTCTGGGTAGAGGGTGCCAAACCCGGTACCACCAATAAGTCCCCCCCCCCCCCCCCCCCCCCTTGGAGTTCGGCCTTTGATGACGTCGAAGGTCACACAAAGTGTGTTGAAGAAGCTGATTTGACTTAGGATCGAATCGACACGTCTGTTCGCTCGCTCCACGTGGCCCACATCCAACCGTTGCATTCAAAAGGACGTCTAAAAGATGCCTCAGTTCACTCGCGTCTGTCGCCTAGGGTTTTAATCAATATCCTCGATATCAGTCTCAGATATAATATAACTAAACCTTTACACTTCCTTTTCAGTCTCCAGCCGAAAACAAGAAAAAAGTAATATTCTTTCTCTCTTTTAGATCTACTTTTCTTTTCCTGCATAATTTCTATTGTATTCGCAAATCACGTACTCTCATCATGCATCCTTCTGATAATTCTTCGTCCAATTCCTCTGGGGATCGGAGCAATACCGATATGACCCCGGTGGGTCCTCTTGTACCACCAAGGGTCCTTTACAACCTTGGCGAATCTTCGTCCGATTGGAGAACTCCCAACGGCACTCCCATTTCTCCCATGGATGAAGATTTCCTCACTCCTCGTGAAACCGATGGCCGTACCCTTCTAGACTTTGACGTCCCGGCCACCAAAGATCCGATCGGAGTCCCGGATAAAGCAACCATCGTGGACCAGTTTAACATTTACGGGGTTCATGACTCGATTACCTCCGAGAAATTTCTCGAGGACATGCGACGTTCTTGCGTCATGTACTCCGACCTGTAATTTCTTCCTCCTCTTCCTGGCCAGCGCCCATGGGACTACCCTCTTGGATACATCTGCCTTCTGGAACATATGTTCATAGAGAGCCATTTGTGGTTCCCTCTTCCGTACTAGTTCGTAAGATACTGCGAGCGGAGAAAAATCGCTCTCTCCCAAATGACTTATGATGGGGCAACTAATCTCATTACTTTGATGGTGCTGGGAGCTGAGGAGGACATCAACTTCTCGGTTGAGATTTATGAACAAGTTTCTTCGTTCAAGGTTTTGTCGACGCCGAGATGATTCTACAACAGTATGAAGACAGGTTGCAGGGTCCTTAACCTGAAAAGCAAGATTTCTAACTGGTCTGATCGGTTCATCTTCGTGAAGATCAATCTTGCCTCGGTCCACAACGTAACCAGAGCATACCGATCTGAGTAGAATCCTGAGCTGGATAGATATCCATTATGCATATGCATGTATATAGACCATTTTAAGTTTTCAATTGTAATTTCCTAATTCTTTAGAAATTTTATCTTTCAGTTCTACATCCAACCACTGTTGCTGTCAACCAATATCCTGTCTGGAGACACGAGGCGACCTTGAGAGGCAGGGGTTTTCTGGACTGTTCTCAAATTACTGTCGATGGAGTTCGGAGAGCGCGGCGTATTTTAGGTATATGTGCCTTCGTGCTTGACTGCTTTTATGTTACAACGTCTTTGTTTATAGATATTTGGGATCGCGATTACTGGTCAGATGAGATGAAGATTTCCGAGAAGATTCGTGAATTCAAGACTTTAGTAATTCCCCCGAGGAGAAAGGCTCGCGCCCCGGTCGTGGTAGAGAAGGATGCACCAAAATCCATCATAATCCCCGACTCCGAGGAGACTATCGACAAAGTTCCCCTTCTTTGTCGTCGTCACAATACCAGGTTGGTAACATCTGACCTTCAAGAGATGCCCCCTGCAGATCTCACCGGTGATGGTGTAACTTCGTTAAGGAAATTTGACAAGGATTCGTCTTTTGATAAGGAAGCCGATACGATCGACCCGAAGGGCTAGGGTGTTCTCGTCCCCATGGACAAGTATAAAGATGCTAAACGAGCCCGTCATTGAGCTAATGCCGATCATATCGCCGGGAGGGTTGGACCTATCTAGGTTGGTGGTGAGCGAAGGGCTCTACCGCCTGAAGCGCCCGTTGATCAACTTTTGGGCGATGTTGATCGTCCCCTTGTCGCTGATCCCCCATTGATGGTAAACAATACCCCCTCCAAGGTCCTTAGGCCTGAGGGTTCTCTTATCGTTGCTCCGACAGTTCAGTCGGTTGTTCCAATTTTTCTCTGACTAGTTAGTCAGAGGTTTAAGCAACTGCCTCGGCAATTCAGCCGAGAACTTTGTCTTTCATCTCGGTTCCTCCGTACGGGGCCGTTTCCTCTACTCCCGCTGAGAAGCGAATGAGTTCATCTCCAACTCTTCCTTCGGTCTCGAGATCAATTTAGGACCAAGCTTGAGGTCCAAAGTGATCCTTTGACGAGCCATCTGATCAGGCTAAGAGGTCGAGGAGAAAAAAAGGTTTGTTTCCACCGCTACAGATTCCTCTCGACTACAACTACAGCTTAACCTTTTATTACCGCACCCCTCATATTCCTCTAATATTGGATCCACCCGCTCATTGAACCACACTTATCAGGAACATTGGGAGACCCAATGTTTGTCTTCCTTTGGTCGACAACATGGTTTGTCCGAATGAGTACAACACTCTTACTTGAGACATTATCAAGGTGAGTCTCGTCCTTGGTCCTTGAATATTTGTCAGCTCATTACGTGAATTTGTCTTTCTTTTGTCTTTGGCTATAGCTTATCAGCTCGTTCAATCATTTGGCGAGCGAGTACGAGGCGGCCATTGTAAGGAGTGAAGGGGAAGTGCGCACTTGTGCCCGTCGCCCATTGATCGAGGTAGCCTGGGCCGAAATGGAATGTCAAAGGCAGCGGACTGAAGCTTGGGAGCTTAAGGCCAATATGAATTATCAGGAGATGACGAGGTACTTTGAGCGGGTCGATGCCTTGAAAGAAAAGAGGTTGCATGTCGAAGTGGCGGCGAAGAAAAAGGAGGCCGAGCTGGAGGCCGCTTTGAAGATGTCTAGGTCGGAGGAAGACTGGTTGTGCAAGGAACGCGATGATGCTAGACGCCGCTTAGGTAAAGCCAAGAGTTCTAACTCGGGGCTGAGATTGAGGCTACTTGCTCGGCTAGAGGTAATCCATACCCATCTTGCTACTCGTGATGCTGCCGAGAAAGCTGTTATGCAGCATTGTTTAGCTCGAGGTGCTGCTTGATGTATAACATTAATGGAGACCGCGGGATAAAAAGTTCCTACCAAACTGCTGGAGCAGTATCGTGCTGAGGAGGCTATGTATAATGCCAAGGTTGAGGTATCAAGCTTAGAGACTCTTGCCGAGGATGTGGTGAATTCGACTCTGCCGTCTGTGCCTTCTCTTGATGTATATGCGCCGACTTTGACAGACTTCGATCAGTATGGTACTAATCTTCCTTCTCAAAAAGAATAGGGCCGTTGGTGGCCCTTTTAAATTTATGTATTGAACATGGTCCATTTTTATGGTTTTTATTCTGGTTTTGTATACATTCCCCCTTCTGTGGGTTTAATTTTTGCTTCATCGGCGGAATTGATGACTCCATTTTATTTTATATTTCCTGTTTTAGAGAAATTTTTCTTAGTTTAATTTTTGCTAAGTCCAAATTTTGGGGACTTAGGTTCTCGTTAGGTAGATGCTTAAGTGTATAGTTATTTTCACTTAAGATCGTTAAAGTAGTCTAATTTAGTACGTAGGTATGCGATGGAGTATCGACTTTTTGTTTTACCCAAATAGACTTAGACTTGTTGAGAAAACAAGCTCGGCTTTTATTTTTAAAGTGGGGTAAATACCGCACTATACTTCACAAAAAGTACGTAAAATATCGGATAGCTAGCCGGGGTAACGATATAAAAAATTGCTACATTTTTAAGTCGCAGAGATAGACAAACTGGTCGTGCCGATTTTAGTAAGTGTATCCGAATACGCTTTAGGATTGGATAAAAATGTTCTTTCGAAGAGAAATTTCAGTAAATAGTTTTTGTGACTGCACTTTGGTGACAAAGTTGCCTACGTATCCCTAGTAGAAGAGAATCAAGTCACTCGTAGTTCAAACATGAATAGTTTTTTTTTTTTTGCAAAATAGAAAACGGTGTTGTTGTTCTCGGCTTGGCTTTCTGTGTTGCTAGAGCTCGGGTGTGACTCTCAGGTGAACGACTTCTTCTAAAATGTTCATGGCGATCCTCCATGCTTTCTTTTTACTGACGAGTTAAGGGTTAGTCTTCCTTATTTTTGACTTGTTTCATGTTCTTTTTCTCGATTGTAAAACAGTGCCAAGCTTAATCTTGACTTCCTTTGATGCTGTAGCTTCACCCGCGATAGGGAACTTGACGCACTGATGGTACTTAGATGCTACGACTTTCACAACATATAGCCAATGTGTTCCCAAATATTGAAGGAGTAATGATGACCACAAACTTGACCATTCGTGTGATTTCTGCAACATAAATTGGGAGTTTGATTGTACCTATGGTCGTCATCGTATCGTTTGCGAATTCTGTCAGAGGTCAGTTGCAATACTTGATGTCGTCTTTGTTCACCCCGAGTTTCTTTAACGTCCTTTTGTAGACTAGGTCAACCGAGCTGCCGGTATCGATCAGGATCCTTCCGACCTCATAATCGTTGATGATAAGCTCTATGACTAATGGATCGTTATGAGGCCGATCAAGGTCCTCGGTATCGAGCTCGTCGAATGTTATGGTTAGCTCTTCGTCTACCGAAATCGGACATTGTTGTTACGTGCTAACCAAACGTTCATATTGTTCGATTGACCTTATTGAGTCGTTGCATTCCTCTAAGCCACCTATGATCATGTTGATATGCCCACGGGGTGTCGAGCTGTTTTTAACGATCAATCGTGGGAAAATATCCAGCCTTGTATTCCAACAGTAGTGTATTCTAGAGGTGTCAACATTTGGTTGTAGTGTGACCATTCTTCTGGTGATACTCGCACCAGCTCCTCGGATATCCAGCATTGCCTCCTCGGGTACTTTTCTCATCGGATTTCAATTTTGGTTTGTCGTTTTCCTCACTAATCCGAAAGTTCTGCCTTGCACGACCTTGGCTACTGGTTCTCTCGGGTAAGTCAGATTGCATGCTCTGCGGTTTGGACCCGGTCACTTTTTCTTCTTCGAGTTCGATGAAGTGGGATGCCTTGTGCATGACATCCTGAAGGGCCTCGGGTCAGTTTATCGTTAGTTCTTGTCAAAACGGTGTCTTTGAGAGGAGGGCCTTTTGGAGGGATTTCATGGCTTCTTCGTCTGCAACTATCGTATTGGACATGGTCGTTTTGAAGCATCGCATGAATGAGCAAAAAGATTATTGATGAAGCGCATCCTAAGAGTTATGGGCTTCGACATTATGAGTTGGGCATTTTACGTGTGTTATATGTTTTATGCTTCTTTGATTCTCTTTAATACGTTTGTTGGTTTTTGTTTATTTAGTTATGATCATATCTTTTGTGATTAGGATACTTAGTTTCAATACTTATCTCCTATGCTAGTATTTATAATTGATCAGCAACTTTGCAAAGAGAACCTTTTGAATTTAAAACAGTTATTGAAGAACTTTTCAAACACTGCAAAAAGTATTTGCAAAACCCCTTTGATCTATTTTTCTCATTGAATTCTAGCTCAGGCCCTCGAGTTTAAGTTCGCATATTGTGTTCTTGATCTCTTTGTTCTTAAAGCTTCTGCCTCTCTATCACATGGTGTCAGACACGGAAACCCTGGGAATTCGTTTGTTCACTACCATGCCGCCAAAGAAGATCGTCGACACTACTAAAGATGTGTTTGTATCAGATTGGATTGAATTGCATACCACCTTGATACCGATGTAAGAGCACTTACAAAACACGATCCAACGCTCCATACAAGAGCTCAAAGAAGCTTTGATAACTCGTGACCAAGCCAATAACCTTCTGCTTGTTGATGACAAAATAGAGGATGAGGATAACCCATTTGCAGAGCCGGTGCATGAAAGGGGACATGTAACTCACCATTGTGCTCCTCGTGATATTGTAGATCGTTATACGTATCCAGAGCAATGTTGGAAATCAAGTTTTTGGGTTGATTTTCCTGAATTTCATGGCGGTTTGTGTGGAGAGGCTCTTCTTGATTGGATCGTGACTGTTGATGAGGTCTTGGAGCTCAAACAAGTCCCGGATGATCGAAGCATTCCTCTAATTGCAATGAAGTTTAGAGGTCATGCAGCATCATGGTGGC
Organism: Draba incana; assembly: GCA_963576765.1. Lineage (NCBI taxonomy): Eukaryota > Viridiplantae > Streptophyta > Magnoliopsida > Brassicales > Brassicaceae > Draba > Draba incana. The sequence continues at coordinate 10,745,628 of OY755208.1, forward strand.
AACAAATGAAAGCAACGCATCATCATACCAGCAAGAATCCAATCCATTCTTAGGAAAGCTCTAGCAATATTTACGTGTTTCGTTTCTACCTCAAAACTATAAACATCTCTTGTACAATCGCTTGCAAAATCTTCGACAAGGTACACGTATAGTAGATGATTATGCAGAGGAATTTTCTCTTCTACTCACAAGAACAGAGATTTTTTATAGTGAAGCACAACTTGTTTCGGGTTTCATTGGCGGCTTGCGACCACAGCTTTAATCGGCTATGTCTTATTTGGATCTGACGTTGATTGCCATTGGTTTAGAGTAGCAACATAGATCTTTTGGTTGGAATTCCCAACCTTCTCGTGCTCGGGTACAGGAACATAACGTATCATCACCATCTCCTAAGGAAGGTGACTCAACGACCACTTAAAATCGTCCCCAAGGAGCGACTGATAAACATGCCTTACGCGTTAAAATGTTTCGCTTATGGCAAGCCAAACCATCGTCAATTGCCCTGTCCGAATCAACCCCGGCGGGGGTTGTTGCTTGATGAGTCAAACACTGAGCAAGCACCAGTTTATGATTTGTAGGGTGAAGAAGAGCTTCTAGAGGATGATTGAGTCCACCACACTGCAGGTGATGCTGAAAACTTACTTGTGGTACGACGCTCATGCTTGACTCCACGATGCCAAAACATGCAGTGGTTACGTACCAACATATTCCGCTCGACGTGTACAATTAAAAATCGTATCTGCAGCTTTGTTATTGACTCGAGAAGCTATCGTAATGTCATATCAGTTGAAAGTTGGGTCTGGTTCGTGAATTACATCCAGCTCAGTACATTCTTGGTTGGTTTAAAGATGACGTTAGTGTTCGCATTACACAACGTGCTCTGGTTCCTTTCTCCATTTTTCCATTTTATCGTGATCGAACGTATTCCAACATTGCACCTATGGATATTAGCCATCTTCTGCTTGGACATCCTTGGGAGTTTGACCAAAAAATCATATATAACGGAGCTCAAAACACGTATAGATTTACTTGGGAGACACATCAAATTGTTTTCACTTCTTCCCAAGAGAATTCTCTACCGGCTCCTCCATCTCCTCCGCAACAACCTCAAGTAGCACCAGTTCCTCCTCGGCGTCCAACCACGTTGATTTGTTTGTACTTTGATTTTCTTACAGAGCTAGCAGTGATTCTCTTACCAGTGTCAGTAACGTGCCTTTTTAGTACAACAGTTGCGCCTTTGCTTGTAATAGTGCTTCGGGGGTTACGATGACATCTTTCCAACCGAGTTGCCTACGGGTTTTCCACCACTACGCGATATACAACACCAAATTGATTTGATTCCTGGAGCTTCTCTCCCTAATCGTTCTCATTACCGTATGAGTCCGCTTGAACATGAGGAGCTTCATCGACAAGTTGAAGACTTATTGCGTAAAGGCCACATTCAAGAGAGTCTTAGTCCGTCTGTTGTACCGGCTCTCTTAATACTTAACAAAGATGGGTCTTAGGGAATGTGTGTTGACAGTCGGTCTATCAACAAAATCATTGTGAGGTATCATTTTCCAATTCCTTGTTTAGATGATTTGTTGGATCAGATTGGAGATGCCAATTTTTTTTTCAAAAATCGATTTGAAAAGAAGATACTATCAAATTTGTATCCGACCCGGTGATGAGTGGAAAACTGCCTTCTAAACACGTGAAGGGCTTTTCGAATGACTCGTAATGTCTTTTGGCTTGTCCAACGCTTCAAGCACTTTTATGCTCATCATGAATCAAGCCTTGAGGCCATTTATTGGAAAGTTTGTTGTCGTATATTTTGTTGACATTCTTATTTTCAGCTCATCAATGGCGGATCATGAGGATCACCTCCGTCAGATTCTCTTGGTTTTACGAAAAGAGCATCTATTCGCGGCAAAACAAAAGTGTGAATTTGGTGTGTCGGAAGTTCTTTTTCTTGGTTATGTGGTCTCTGAAAAAGGACTCTCTGTGGATTTGTCAAAAGTTGTAGCCATCAAGTCTTGGCCAACACAGACGACAGTCTCGGAATACGCAGTTTCCATGGCTTAGCTTCATTTTATCGGCTATTTGTTAACAAATTTAGCGCGATTATGGCACCTATTACGTGTTGCATGAAGAATGGTAAGTTCAAATGGACTCCAGATTTTATCGGCTATTTGTTAACAAATTTAGCGCGATTATGGCACCTATTACGTGTTGCATGAAGAATGGTAAGTTCAAATGGACTCCAGATTCATCCTCCTCATTTGCACTCATCAAGGAAAAGCTAACAACTGCCCCGGTCTTGATTCTTTCCGACTTCACAGTAACATTTGAGCTTCATTACGATGCTTCTAAATTGGAAATTGGCACGGTGCTTAGTTAACAACGACCACATGTGGCTTAATTTAGTGAGAAAATCGCTGGTGCTCGTAGTCGTTATAGCAGTTATGACATTGAATTTTATGCTATAGTACATGCGATCAAGCATTGGTGGCATTATTTTGTTCATCGCGAGTTCGTGTTATTCACTGATCTTGACGCTTTACGCCACCTCGATCGCAAAACCAAAGTCTCCTCTCGTCATATGGCATGGATTTTTTTCTACAACAATTCACATTTTCCTTTCGTAACCAATTGGCTAAATCAAATCATGTCGCAGATGCGCAAAGTCGTCGACATACGTTGCTTACAATAATACAGACTTTGGTGCCGGGTTTTGCTACATTTGTTGATTTATACATCACCGATCCATTCTTTTCACATCATTATACATAGGCGTTCAATGGTATGGAAACGTGTATACAATTCATGAAGGTTTTTTATTTCATGGAGTTCGCAGTTGTGTGCCAAATTGTAGTTTGCAGTTACAAATAATTAAGGCCATGTGGGTAGAGAATGTACTCTCCACTTGGTTTCAACTTCATATTTTTGGCCTCAATTACATCGCGATGTGGAACGTTTTGCTGAACGTTGTCGGGTTTGTTAACAAGCTAAAGGAAAAGCTTTCAATGCTAGTCTTTATCTTCTTTTGGCCATTCCCACTCAGCCGTGGACTTATTTGAGTATGGATTTTGTTTTGGGATTACCACGTACGCAATGTGGGTTTGATTCTATTTCCGTCGTCGTTGATCGTTTTTCAAAAATGGCCTACTTCATTCCATGTAAGAAGACAACAGATGCAGTTAGTGTGGCCACTTTGTTTTTTCGTGAGATTTATCGCCTTCACGGTGTGCCGTTCTCTATTGTATCCAATCGTGACACCCATTTTTTGAGCCATTTTTTGTGTCCTCTGTGGAAATTGCTCAAGACTATCCTTAACATGAGTACTGTTTAGCATCCTCAATTGGATGGCCAGACAGAGGTCATAAATCGAGCTCTTGGGGATTTACTTCGATGTTTGGTAGGTGATAACATCAAGTCTTGTGATTCAAAGCTTTTCCAAGCTTAGTTTGTTCATAATCATGCTCTTAATCGGAGTTTGAGGTTCTCTCCATTTTGTGTGGTGTACGGTGTCGTTCATCGCTGTCCGTTAGACTTAACGTCGCTACCTGACAAGACTCGTGTTCATGGTGATGCTTTAGTTTTTGTTAATGATTTGCAGGTCATTCATTCTCAATCACGTCTTAATCTTGAAACCGCATTGGCAAAGTATAAAGCAGCTGCATATCGTAAGCGGGGAGAACTACTGTTTGAGCCCAGTGATTTGGTCTGGGTCATTCTCACTAAAGACCGGCAACCATTGCGCGAGTACAACAAGCTTAAGGCTCGTAAGATTGGTCTTGTTGAATTTTTTGAGCGTATTCATCCTAATGCATATCGCATTCGTCCTCCTCTTTACTTGCGTATGTGTGATGTGTTTAATGTCCAGCATTTTTCGCCGTTTCATGGCGATAATGATGATCCTGATTTGTGGACGAATCCTCTTCCACCCGGTGAGACCTGATGCAGCGCATCCTAAGAGTTATGGGCTTTGACATTATGAGTTGGGCCTTTTACGTGTACTATACGTTTTATGCTTCTTTGATTTTCTTTGACACGTTTGTTGGTTTTGTTTTTTTGGCTATGACCATATCTTTTAGTGATAGGATCCATAGTTTCAATACTTATCTCTTATGGTAGTATTTATAGGTGATCGGGAACTTTGTAAAGAGGACCTTTTGATTTTATAACAATTATGAAAGAGCTTTTCAAGCACTGCAAAAAGTATTTGCAAAAGCCCTTTGATCTAGTTTTCTCATTGAATTCTAGCTCATGCCTTCGAGTTTAAGTTCGCATATCATGTTCTTGATCTCTTTGTTCTTAAAACTTCCGCCTCTCTTTTAGTTATCCTTGCTTTTGTGGTAGTGAGCATATACTTGCATTCGAAGCTCACTTCTTGATATGCATGCAGTAATGCTTTCGAAAAGTTATCGATAACTGATGGAAATTATCAATGGAATTTCTTTCCAGCTGAGAGAACTACGCCAGTGCATCGCTTTTTAGGTTCTCCACGAAAAGCTGACAGTAGCCGGCCTCCTTTTCATTGGGCGGAAAATGTTCTTTTCCCATAGTGATATTGAAAGCCATGAGATGTTGAGAAGGGTTGTTCATTCTGTCGTAGGGTACAATCTTAATCTTTGGGAGATGCTTGACCGGGGTTTCAACAATACGGGTCTTGAAAGGGGTCTGTCTTGTTTCTTCCAGCAACCTATCGAGCTTGGGAGCCGAGATGACTATGCGATGCATTTTGGATTTCATGGTTCATATCGTCTCTTTCATGGAGGTGATCTCGGTATCCCTTGTGTTGTTCGCGGTTATAGGGGTCGTGAAGGTAGTAGACTGATTTTGGATGGGGAAATGTAGTGGAGTCTGCGTGTCTGGAAGAAGTTTTGTTGCTGCCGATCCATCCTTGTGGTGGTTATGGAATTAACCCTCGGTTCGACGGTTTGGGCTTGCTACTCGGGCCGATTTGCAAAAAGAGTAATTTGGTCTCTTTTCTCCTCTTTCTCCATGACTTGCTTGTCATACTTCTCCATTAGTTGTTTGAGCATCGTGGGATCGTCGCCGGTGGCGACTGGTCTTTCTTCCGGCGACAGGGTTTCCTCCGTCTTGTACCTGATGTCTTCTACTTTGTCTTGGTTGGCTATCTCGCAGACTTCTTCGCGGCCTTCGGGTTTGTCGTTGCCTTGGTCCGCAATATTCACTGTATTTTTGGCGTCGTTCTTGTAGGAGCCTAAGCTAGTACAATTAGATTTGTAAGGGTTTCAAGAGGAAGTAGAGATTTCTAGGGTAGCTAAGGTTACAAGAGATGAATAAGAGATTTGTTATTGTTGTATCAAGTTTGAGTACAAGATTGTGAATGAATTTTTTCCTCCCCTTTAGGGTTTGTACAAAGAAACATATATAGGTTCTTAAGTCGGCTCAGCCTCCTAAGTCTTCACAGAGTTGGTCACACTAATGAGGGCTTCGTGTCCGGACCGGGCCTCAGGCTACCTCTACGTTGTTGGGCCAAGGATGTGATTAGCGATAGGAGAGAGGACGCGGTCAGTTACTGGGCCGAGGCTATGATCGGTCGCTGGGCCGAGACCATGGTCGGTTGTGAGACCGAGCCTGTGGTCGGCCACCGGGCTGAGGTCGTGCCCGCTCGCTAAGACCGAGCCTGTGGTTGGCCACCGGGCCGAGGTTGAGCTCGCTCGCTGGGCCGAGGCTGTGATCGGCCGCGAAGCCAAACCTGTCTTCTCTCGCGACGTCTTGTGTGGTCCTATGCCTTGCCCAACCACCTTCCATGGCCACTTGCTTTTCCCCGTGTGAAGACCTAGGTGTTGTTCTGCTTGGCCAATTGGGAGTTTGGAGGGTCATTTTCCGTAATCGTTCGTCTTTGAATGTTAATGTTGAGTGGGTGAAAACCGCCCCCAACAGTTAGCCCCCCAGCTCGGTAGTGTTAGAGCTAATAGTGCCGAGCTTAAAAATGTGTTAGATATCAGCGTTACCATTTAAAGATAAGGTGTTCGCCTATCCTTTCTCACAATAGTAGAGAGTGACCTTATGCAAGAGGTTTTAAGACTCTGTAAGCGTTGTGAAGATTTTAAGACTTCTTGTTTTCTTGGCCGAAGCTGCTGCGTTTTCTGCAGAAAAGATATATTTTTTTTTTCTCGAAGATTTTATGACTTCGTATTCCCTATGGAGGTTTTAAGACTCCGTGATGCGATTGCTAATGTCAATGTTGTTTCCAGGTGATAGCCAGGCGATTTCTGGAGGGAAGAGTGTTTTCTTTGTTTGAATGGTGCCGGGACCCGCTGGGTGAGAGAAGGATAAGATCCTTTTTCTCTTAAAGAGATAAGGCTTTGATTTTGGTCTACCCATTTTCATTCTCCTTCTTTCTTCCTTCCTCTTTGCTTTATCACCTTAGGAAAAAAATTTTAAACCTCTTCACCTCGCCACCGACCGGAGCTCTTTGCCGCCACCGACCGTGAGCTCGCCCATCACCGACCACAAGCTTGTCCATCGCCGACCGTGAGCTCGCCACTTCTCTTCTTCTTTGGTGAGTTTTCTCTATTCACTTATCTCTCTTTGGTTTTCATAGGTTTTGGTTGAGAACCCAAGCTTTTAAATCTTGCTTTAAGAAGAATAATTCATGGCCATGAGATATTGTTAGGAGTAGATCTCAAATCCCTTGATTCCCATTATTTCCAAGCTCCAATTGTTGATGAGATTGACCTTGGACTTGCATAGATTTTTGAGAATCATCTTTGAATCTTGCTTGGGAATAGAGATTGTTCTCGGTGAAAAAATGCCAAATCTTGCTTTTTGATCTTTGTTTTGGGTTAATGTAGATTTGGTCACGTTATGGATAAGACGAAACTCGGTCCGGTTGACCGTGGTGGATCGGTGGAGGCGTTGTGTTAAACCGAAGATATCGAAGTGCCTCCGACTCGAACCGACCCCGTGGTCGCGGTCTCGAGCGAAACCGACCCTTCGGTCGCGGCTTCGTGTGGGACCGAGCCCATGGTCGCGGCCCCGTGTGAGACTGATCGCGTGGTTGCACCATGGAGCGGTACCGATTGCGCGGTCGCTTCTTCGAACCGAACCGACCCCGTGGTCGCGACGTGGAGCAATACCGATCGTGCAGTCGCGCAATCGAGCTAAACCAACCGCGTGGTCGCGATACCAAGTCAATCCGACCCCGCGGTAGCATCGTCGAGTCGAACTGAAGACGTTATCTCGACACCTTCCTCGCCGATGGGAGGCGTAAGGATGTATCATGAGAACGCTGGTGCCGGGGTTCGTCTCCGTAGCAAGCTTAATGTTCCACGGCTTTGTCTTAGTGTTCCCGATGAGGGTGATGAGGATGTCTCCAATGACTCAGCGGAGGTCGAGGACGAGAGGAGGCCTAGTAGTGACGAAGACTTGATGGCCCGTAACGGGGGAATCGGAATTTCCTTCCCCCTTAATGAAGAGGTCCCGGGGCTGCCGGCTGGTACAGCCGATGCCGCTCTGTCGTCAGACTTTTCCTCCACCTTCAGGTCACTTCCCTCCGATGCAGAAGATGGTGATGAGGTTGACCGACCTGCAGTGGTCAAGAAGAAGAAGACGCGTCCGGATCCTCCAGGATCCACTCTTTCCGACAAGGAGTCGCTACAGCTTCTCCGAGAGAGGTGTGAGATTTCAGAAGAGATCAGGCTGGTTGTTCCTAATCGCACTCAGCGAGCTGAGGCTCCGCCTCCGGGGTACTTCACCTTGTACGAGAATTTCTTCGAGCACTGTTTGCTGTGGTTTCCGGTACCTGGTTTTCTCCTTCGTTTCTTAGAGTTGAATGGTGTTTCTCTTGCACAGATCAACCCCAGGGGGTTAAGACATATCATCGGCATCTACGTGCTGAGTAGGGAGTGTAACGCGGAGGTTAGCACCGAGCAGCTGTCCTGCCTAGTGGACTTCAGGCCTCGCGGCCGCACAAGAGAGCTTAGGTATCTAGTCGCTCCGGTTCAGGGTCGCGTGCTCATTGACGTGTTTCCGAGCAAGGACGACCGCTTCGAGGACCGATTCTTCTTTGTCAACATTTCGGAGAAGTCCGTTGAGGCGGATTGCATCTCCCTTGTCAGGACGAGCTGGGAGAAGAGAGGTAATTCTAAACTACATCATTTTTTTTTTTTGTGTATTCACGCTTCGTGTATTGAGTTCTAAGTTGTTTCTCTTTGCAGTGAAGCCTGCATCTCAGACAGTCAGCCGGAACGACGCAGTGGCCATTCCCGATGTTCTTGCCTCAGAGGATCAGGAAGGCGCTTTCCACCAAGATTTTCCCAGGGAAGGTTCTCGGACGGGGTGCCCCTAGGGTTTCAGCTTACCAGCGAGCAGAGAAGGAGAAGGCGGTATCAACGAGCACCGCGGTCTCAGTGAAGGCGTGCTCGCAGACTCGGGCTCCGTCGACTACAGCGTTCTCATGCTCTCGACCTCACCCCTGACAAGATTGCGATGCGGCGTGATCACTCGTGGAAGAGAGCCCTGACGTCAGAGGGCAAGGTGAGGAGTACTTCCGATGGGGCACCTCCGAAGCGACAGAAGACAGGATCCTCTCCTGCCTTTATTGCAGCTTCGTCCTCTTCGACTCCCGGTTCTAGCGAGAGGGCTTTTGCGCATGCGAAAGCCTAAGTTTCTGAGGTTTGATTTCTTTCCCTCCTTGTGCTTGTTACTGCTACTTAACTTCTTTTGGTCCTAATACCATTCCTTTTGTTTTTCTTTGCATGCAGCTTTCCACTTAGTTGGACCAAATGACTTTTTGCTTTGAAGAGGACTCTCGTTCTCGTGACAGTGAGGCCAAGAAGGCCAACGTCGAGCTTTTGCTGAGAGGAACCGAGCTCTTGAGATCGATGTTGTTTCGGTGAAGAAGAGGTCAAAATAGTTGAGTAAGAAGCAATCGAGGGCGTCTTTGAGGCATGTGAAGGACAAGGAGGAGATTACTTTGCTTAAGAGTAAGCTATTGGATGCTGAGGGTCTTAGGGACGCCAAGATTGAGGAGACCGTCGCTAAGGCCAAGGACGAGGCGGCCCATAGCTCTGCTGTTCGAACCAGACAGGTCGCCAGGTTGCTTGATAGGATTGGGGGAGCAGCGAAGGATAACATGGTGAACCTTGCTGAGATTGGTGCGAACCTAGAGTTCATCGAACGTCTCCGTGAGTCTGATGGACCGACTTTGGATGCCGCGGAAAAGCTCTTGGTTGAGAGGCAAATACCGATCTATGATGCTCGTGACGTGTTTGACGAGCTTGTCTCTGGCGTGAGGCAAGCCTTAGAGATCTCAGAGGATGATGGTGTGGTTGATGAGGACGAGGAGTGACCACCTTTGCCTGCTCATGACTTAGTTTATTTTAGTGCTTTTATGATTTTTGCTTCTAAGACCTTTGTCGGATTTGATGATTTTTGGTTGTAGTATTGGATGGTTTGTATCCTTACTAACATTTTGGGTCCTTGCGTTGTGGCGAATGCGGGATGACTTCTGTAGCTTTTGTATCTTATGATGAACCTTGCTGGTTTTGGAGTTATATACTCGCTTTTAGATGTCTTCTTATACTTAGAAGCGCTTTAGGCTGTTATGTGTTTTTGCCATGCTTTTGCCAATACTGCCGTTAGGCTTTGTGTGTTGGTGCTGCTCTTCTAGACATGTCTGTCTGAGAACAAGTTCACCTAGGTCTTACCAGAGTGCATCCTGGGTTTCCGAATGACTTGTTCAGGGTACATGCCGAACAAAATCATTAGCAGCTTCATTTTACCAACGACGTTTGTTGGGTTTCTGAGTGATCAGTTGGGTTCGTCCGCCCTAATACTAAACACTGATACTTATATAGCGCGCTTTAGATCCGATGTTGGATGTCATTGTGTTCGTATTCCCGCATTATTATTGTGGCCAGCAGCAATGAATGCGGAACGACTCTACTTGGTTGAAGCTTTGAGAGGTCCATAAAGGATGTAGCTGTTCTCGTGTAAAGGTTTATGCCAAGTGTTTGAAGTTTCTGGTGATGATGTAGTCAAAGAGTAGAGTACGGGTACCTCACTCCCCCCCCTTCTAGACGAATGAGGGAACTGAAATCGTCTAGAGAGATGTAGCTCGTCCGGAGACAAGACTGTGATAGTTGGTAATCCTGACAAGTGCTTGGTCGCGTTGCTCATCGAGGAAGTCCAATGCATCAAGCAGCATGGACCGGTTGATTGGTTCGTTGCTGGGTAAGAGCTGACATCGTACTCCAGGCGAGCAAATTTCGGATGGGATGACGCACTCGGTTCCATAGACAAGGGTGAAAGGAGTTTCGCATGTTGCTCGGCAGGGAGTGGTGCGGTGGGACCACAAAACTCCCTCTAGCTCGTCGGCCCAGCGACCCTTCTTTGCCTCTAAACGCTTCTTAAGGCCATCAAGGATTGTCTTGTTGATAGCCTCTGTTTGACCATTGCCCTGAGGGTAGCGCGGCGTGGACTTGCTAAGGCAGATATTCCATTTTGCACAGAATGTCTCGAACCGATTAGATATGAATTGCGAACCGTTGTCTGTAACGATCTCGAATGGAACTTCGTGACGACATATGATGTTCCTCCAAACAAAGCTTTCCACTTGGACATCCTTGATGTTAGCATAGGCTTCAGTTTCCACCCACTTCGAGAAGTAGTCTGTTAGAACAAGTAAGAACCGCTTCTGCTTTGATGGGTGCAATGGTCCAACAATGTCCATAGCCCATCTCATGAATGGGTACGGCGAAGTGACAGAAGAGAGCATCTCTGTCGGTTGATGGATCTTTGGAGCGTGTCGCTGGCACTTCTCGCACTTGGCTGAGAACTTCATGCAATCGCCTACTATTGTAGGCCAGAAGTGACCATGTCTCTTGATTTTGATTGCAAGTGCTTTACCTCCTGAATGATTGCCGCAAGACCCACTGTGGACTTCTTCCATTATTCGTTTTGCTTCTTCTCCTTCCACATAGGTAAGCATAGGACCGGAGAATCCCCATCTGAAGAGGTTACCATCAAATAGGACATAACGAGCAGCTTGCTTCTGCAACTTGCGGGCTGCCCACTTGCTACTGGGCAACTTGCCATCAGCAATGTACTCTCGTATCTCATTCATCCATAACTTGTCGCAACCGTACTCTGGTTCTTCAGCGTCTTCGTTCATTTGGATTGCTTCAGGATGATCAGCGACAGAGACGTTATTGACAGGGCTATCGGTGTCGCACATGTCGGCGTCTGGGACTTCGGGAGCTTCTGCCATTTCTACATCTTCGTTAGTTGCCTCAGCAAGGGCGCCTGCTTGTTTTGCTGTTTGAGAACGTGTTGAGATGGCGAGTATCACATCTTCTTGAATGCTGGGGAATTCAATGAACTCGACTGGAATGATTCGCTTCAAAGCTGGATCGTCTAGCGTAGTTGTGGCGGAGGCAAGGTTGGCCAAAGCATCAGCGTTCATATTCTCGCCTCTGGGAATCCTTGTGAGTGTGAACTCTTGGAATGAAGAAGCAAGACTCTTCACTATCTTCAGATAAGCTTCTATGCGATCATCCTTTGCGATGTACTCGCCACTGAACTGACTAGTTACCAGCTGCGAATCAGAGAACGCGTGAATGTGTTCAATCCGGTATCCTTGGGCGAGCCTCATGCTGGCGATGAGGGCCTCATATTCTGCTTCGTTGTTAGAAGCTTTGAATCCGAGTCGAAATAATTGCTGAAGGACCTCTCCGGTTGGCGATACTAATCGTATCCCAACTCCAAAACCATTCTTTGAGGATGATCCATCCACGTATAGCTGCCAAATCCCGGGTTGTACCTCCTTGGAGTCTTTGTCTTCTGGGAGTTTTATGAGGAAATCCGCTAGTACTTGTGACTTGTTGCATGTTCGCCCTCTATACTCGATGTCATACTCGGTGAGCTCAACAGCCCACTTGGCCAGCCTGCCAGATTGACTTGGGCTATGTAAAACTGAACTCAAAGGGAAAGTACTAATGACAATAATCGAATGAGATTGAAAGTAAGGTCTTAGCTTTCTTGATGCCATGAGGACGGACAATGCCAGCTTCTCCAGTTGGGGGTATCTTGTCTCAGCGTCTGTGAGCGTCTTACTCACATAGAAGATAGGCTTCTGCTCGCCTCTCTCCTCTCGCACAAGAACAGCGCTGACTGCTGTCTCTGAAACAGCAATGTAGAGGAAGAGGGGCTCTCTGGTCATTTGCTTAGCAAGGATGGGTGGCGTTGCCCGATATTCCTTAAGCTGCCTGAAGGTATCTTCACACTTCTCTGACCACTTGAACTGCTTGTTTCCTCGTAGCGTGTTGTAGAAAGGAAGACACTTATCAGTGGAGCGTGATATGAATCGATTGAGTGCAGCCACTCTCCCGGTTAATCTCTGCACTTTGCGCTTATTCCTTGGTGAAACCATCTGGATCAGTGCATCGATTTGCTTTTGGTTCGCCTCAATGCCCCGACGAGTGACTAAGTACCCAAGCAATTCGCCAGAAGTCATAGCGAATCTACACTTCGCTGGGTTCAACTTCATGTTGTGGAGGTTCAGTTGGTTTAAGCATTCCTCTAGGTGGGCGATGTGGTCCTCTTCCTCGAGTGACTTAACAAGCATATCATCAATGTAGACCTCCATTGTTTTTCCTAACTGGTCATGGAACATCCTGTTCACCAGTCTCTGATATATTGCACCAGCGTTTTTGAGGCCAAAGAGCATTACCTTGTAGCAGTAGATGCCTCGGTCTGTGATGAAAGCTGTGTTCTCTTGGTCTTCAGGGTGGCATCAGAATCTGATTATAGCCGGAAAAAGCATCCATGAAGCTAAGGAGTTTATTGCCAGATGTTGCTTCCACCAAGCGGTCATTGTGAGGTAAGGGGAAGCTGTCTTTCGGGCAGGCTTTGTTAAGGTCCGTGAAGTCGACACAGACGCGCCACTTCCCATTCTTCTTTTTGACCACGACTGGGTTGGCGAGCCAGTCGGGATACTTGACTTCGGTTATCGAACCGACTCGCAAGAGCTTTTCAACTTCGTCATTAACAGCCTTTGCCCGCTCAGTACCCAACTTCCTTCTTTTTTGCTTGACTGGCTTGAATGTAGGATCCACATTGAGCTCGTGGCTGGTGACACTGATGTCTATCCCAGGCATATCTTCGGCGGTCCAGGCAAAGACGTTGATGTTCTTCTGTAGGAACGCTACTAGCTTTGTTTTGAGAAATTCATCAAGGGAAGCCCCGATCTCGAGGCACCTCTCTGGGTGTTGCTCGTTGATGCACACAGAGATTACGGGTTCGCAGGTAGGTCGCTCTTCTTCGGCACGACCGTCTGCAATATGTAATTGCTATAAAAGGTTAGTCAGGTCCTTCACCTGACTAGAATCGGTTTTTGCCTTCTTCCGCGGCCCTTGTGAGGTCGAGTCATCCTTCTTCTCTTCATGAGTTCCTCGGTCCAATTCCTTGCTCTCTTCACGATTGCGCAGCTTGTGTGGTGCTAAGAAACACATGCGAGAATTTTTTTGGTTGCCAAAGATTGTCTTCATGCCGCCACTGGTTGGGAACTTTAAGCACAAGTGGTAAGTTAACGGTACGGCTCGCATCTGGTTGAGCCATGGTGTCCCCATGATTGCATTGTAGATGGCGGGATGATCAGACACCGTGAAATTCACCATCTTCTTGACGCCTCCAGCTTGGACTGGCAGGCGAATCGTTCCCATTGTGAAGGTTGTCTCGCCTGAGAAGCCTGTTATAGGCTTTGGCTGCCCTCTGATGAGTGATAGGTCGATCTTCATCTTTTCGAGCGTATCTTTGAAGATTACGTCTAGCGAGCTTCCAGTTTCGATGAGGACTCGAGCAACGTTGAAGTCTAAAATAGTCAGGTTGATCACCAAAGGATCATTGTGCGGATGATCAATACCTTTGGCATCCTCCTCATCAAAGGTGATAGGATCGCTGGCACGCTTCGCCTCGGGGATGTAGAGATGTTGGCGCAGACTTCAGCGCGCCTCTGGTAAGCCACGATCGCAGTTATGTTGTCAGCACAGTACTGCGATCCTCCCATGATCATGCAGATGGTGTCTTGCGGGTTACCGCTCTCGGAGTTATCTCCACGACTTTTTCGCCTGGGATTTTCCTTCTCGACCTCGGTAGCATCTTGAGCCTTTTCTTCTGGCTTGAAATCCGACAGGCTGATGTTACCTTTGAGAGTGCCTTCGGCCAGCTTAGCAGCCAACCGTCGTCCCAACTCGCGGCACCTCGCAGTTGAATGTCCAGTTGCCTTGTGGAATTCACAGTACAACCTTTTGTCGTACTCCTTTGGGTTTCTAACCCATGTAAAGCTTCCTCTGCCGCGTCCTCGACCGCGGCCTCGACCTCTGCCATAGCCAGGTAACTCGACTTGGTTATTATGAGCTCCACCCGCTCCCCCTTCGAACTGGATGAAGGCAGGATTGCCTCTCCTCGGCGCAGCTGAGGTTAGAACCTGAGAAGGTTCGCTCGTCTGCTTTGCCTTTATGCCCCTCTTGGCGTGGAGTTCTTCTTCACTTCGGCCAAAATCACTTGCGCGGTGAAGAGCGTCTTGAATCGTTGTTGGCGGGTTGATGGTGAGCTCTTGCCAGAACGGAGACGGGCACCTAATTGCTCCTCTCAAAGCTTCCAGCGCAGACGTATTGCTGATTCCATCAACCTTTGACAAGGTATGCTTGAACCTTGTCATGAAAGAGCGCAAGCTTTCGCTCTCTCCTTGCTTGTTGGTCCACAGCTCCGCATCGTAAATCTTTCGTTCAGCAAAGATGTTGTAATGTTGCACAAACATCTTAGAAAGTTGGTGGAAGTTGTGGATCAAATTCTTCTCCAGCTTGTAGAACCACTGGAGGGCTAGCCCCTTGAGGCTTTCCACGAACAGCTTGCAGTAACCGACGTCCTTCTCGGCTTCCCTGAAATTTGCCCTTCCTAGGGCTACCTCGAACTCCATTAGATGATCCGCGGGGTCAAAGCTTCCTTCATAGCTTAGAAGCTTGATTCTTCCTGGATCGGAGATCTTGGCCCCTGAGATGCTCTCAGCAAAAGGGGTGTTTCGTACCTTCTCCAGCACGTAAGCAACCCCAGGAGCCCTTCCCGTGCTTCGGTACCTCTGCAGCTTGGTAGTTCTTAGGTCAGAGACGACCTGGTCTAACTAGGCTTTTAGCATAGCCACTTCTTCATAGCGGGAGCTTTGGGGGACTCTACGCTCCTGCTCCCTTCTATAGAACTCAGCGATGGAGGGATCTCCTTCTCCATCAGCCCTAGTGTCGTCAGCAGCCGTGTAGGTTTGGGCTCGCCTTCGAAGGGGTAGATCTTCGTCCGATTCTTCCACCACACGCTCGGGAGTCTCATCAGATTCCCGACGAGGCGGTGGTGGAGGCAAGTTTTCTAGGCCCATGCGATCGGTCCGAGGCGGCAGCTCCTCGTGCCGATCCCTTCAACAGGATCGAGGTATGCTGAAGCTGAGACGTGCGGGACGGACACGGGACCTCTTGCGCTTCTTTCTCTTGAGCGCTTGCAGCTCGCTCGTCGTAGCCTCGAGATTCTTCTCCTGATCCTGTGATTTCTTCATGAGCGTCTCAAGCATCTGCTTGATCTTTGTGATATCCGCTGGATTTTTAGTGGTGGGAGGCGCGGCGTTCTCCACGGAGTTCTCCTTTTCCTCGCTGTTTCTGTGAGACGAGGATCCTTCGCTGCTTGCGCTATTGCTTCCAGACATCTTGATGTTGTTGCGAAACCTAGCTTTTTTGCGTCAGATATCTCTGGTGTTCCCTTAGTCGGCGCCAAATTGTGGGAACCTAAGCTAGCACAATTAGATTTGTAAGGGTTTCAAGAGGAAGTAGAGATTTCTAGGGTAGCTTAGGTTACAAGAGATGAATAAGAGCTTTGTTATTGCTGTATCAAGTTTGAGTACAAGATTGTGAATGAATTTTTTCCTCCCCTTTAGGGTTTGTACAAAGAAACATATATAGGTTCTTAAGTCGACACAGCCTCCTAAGTCTTCACGGAGTCGGTTACACCAATGAGGGCTTCGTGTCCGGACCGGGCTTCAGGCTACCTCTTCGTTGTTGGGCCGAGGATGTGATTAGCGATCGGAGAGAGGACGCGGTCAGTTACTGGGCCGAGGCTGTGATCGGTCGCTGGGCCGAGACCATGGTCGGCTGTGAGACCGAGCCTGTGGTCAGCCACCGGGCCGAGGTCGTGCTCGCTCGCTAAGACCGAGCCTGTGGTTGGCCACCGGCCCGAGGTCGAGCTCGCTCGCTGGGCCGAGGCTGTGATCGGCCGCGAGGCCGAGGTCATGGTCGGCTGCGAGGCCGAACCCTTCTTCTCTCGCGACGTCTTGTGTGGTCCTATGCCTTGCCCAACCACCTTCCATGGCCACTTGCTGTTCCGCTTGGCCAATTGGGAGTTCGGAGGGTCATTTTCCGTAACCGTTCGTCTTTGAATGTTAATGTTGAGTGGGTGAAAACCGCCCCCAACAGTTCTCTCGTTCTTATTCTTCAACACTACTCATCGTTTCGAAGATTGTTTCGTAGATAGCTCCTTCTGATGCGCCCAACAAATCTTTAGCCCCACGGTGGGCGCCAATTGAAGGTACTGGGTTCGTGCGGACAAACTCTATCTCCCCAAACGAGTAGGGTTTTAGATTTGAGGGCCAAATAATAAGAAAAGCTTAGAAGAATAAAGAGTGTTTCCAAGAATATGTCTTATTCGAGAGATAGATGCGGATCCCTCTTCGGGCGAAATGGGTTACATATTTATATTACACTCATCGGTAATAATAAATCTTAGAAATGTAGGAAAGGTATCCTAATTAGGTAGATGTACACAATATTCTCATATATTCTCTATTTCCTCTCCAAGTATCCCGAGGTCGGCGGCCGTAGGTAGAACGGGCTTCTTATCTTCATAATGGGCCTCTTAGGTTAATTTAGGCCCATTCTATTCTAAGTCGGGTCTGGGTAGAGGGTGCCAAACCCGGTACCACCACCACGTGTAAAGAAATTTTGATGTGCTAAAGAAATTTTGATAAACATATCATATTACAAGTTTCAAAAAAAAAAAAAAAACATATTATCTAAATTACTGAAGATTTTATGCTAAAACTACATAATGATTTCGCTTGGGCAAATCAACACGTTTATTTCTTACATATGACGAGAATCATTTTTTTTTCCTTTTATTTTCACATTGCTCTAAATCAAGATAAACTCATACAACACAATAATTGAAGCTAAGACTGGGAAAAATAAATTTAGGCAAGGTGGATATAATGTAAGGCTCGATAGATTGAACAAAAGGCTTGATATCTGGTCTACGTAAAAAGGATTGACCGACTCTGGGGTCAAAAGACAGAGACAGAAGGTGGTTACAAAACCTCCAAGCCGAGGAACCGAGGCCAAGGAGCTATCAGTTTTCCGGTGAGAGCGTCTCTAGAACAAGAAGAAATGTCCCTGTCTCATCATCTTTTTGAGAGAGAAACCCCTAATTTGGAACAAATTTAACATGATAATCAGACGACAAAAAATCTGACTTAATCATCATTTCTGTTATAAAACTAAAATATGGTCCAATAACATCATAAATTATATCATAGGTATAATATATATAACAAAGACGACTTAGTAATACATAACTCCAATATTGTTAGTTTTTTTCTTAAAGTTGGAATTACGTTGAAGTTTAACTCTATTTTTTTCTAATTGCATCAACCTTATTGCATCAACAATTTATTGTGTTGTCTTCTCAAGTGTGTTTGAGATTGTATCTCTTGAACAATTTTTAGATTAAAATTTTTTTCAAACTACGTTTGCAAATCTTTTCGGATGCATGACATGATCTTTTTTGTACTCACATAACTCTTTGGGCATCTAATATGTCATTATTAATTTCGTAATAAATCTTAGTTGGGAAGCCATTGCAAATTATTGTGTTGAAACAATGATAGAATATTAAACATGAAGAATACTTAATCAAAAACCTACAAAGAATATTGAAACAACTAAAATTTTGTACGTATAAGAGAAAATATCATTTAGTAAAAGAAAAATTGATATAAAATATGCAAACAACAAAACATTTTAAAATTTTAAGTAAAATATTATTTACTAGAATATGAACTTTAGAGAAAATTTCCATTTTAAAATAAAATAATTTTGTTAAGATTAGAAATTGAAAAGGTATCTCTATATATTATTAATTTATCGATTAATTAATATCTCTCTAAATTAATAAATTTTTTAAGTCCCAATATTATTAATTTATAAAGGTTTTACTGTATATAAGGGTTTATAATATATATATGTATAATTCCACAGAGAGAGAGAGAGAGAGAGAGAGAGAGAGAGAGAGAGAGAGAGAGAGAGAGAGAGAGAGAGAGAGAGAGAGAGAGAGAGAGAGAGAGAGAGAGAGAGAGAGAGAGCCATAATAGTTCACTCTTTATTTGGATGAAGAGGAGTTCAGCATCGATGAACAAGAGTTCGTAGCATGATGAAATTTTTAGAAAAGCCAAAAAATTTAGATTCTTTTACACAAAATCTACTTGACGTGGGTTTGTAACCGGAGCTTCTCGTTTTTTTAGCAACTTGACGTGAGTTGCATAACCTTCTTTTGGTAGGTGAAATGTTATGACAACATCTATAACATGGTCGGGAAACACTTTGCAAGATGTTTAAACTAGTTTTCCAACTTAACATGGCCGGGAACTTTTCTCTATTTACTTAATAACACTTTGCAACATCTTTAATATGGCCAATGAACTTTCGGAGAGATGACATGCATGTCGAATGGTATTGTATTCCAACTTATAAAATTATTAACGGTTAATTCATGATAATAACAAAAATGCACATCATCATCAGCTGTGCTGTCTCGATCGTATGTAATTTTTTCAAGACTAATTTAATTACCATAGAGACCACTTTTTATTAGCTTAAGTTGTAGGTTGAGTAAGCCTGAAGCATGTCAATAATTTCAAAATTCCAAATTAATTGATCATTGGATTATGCATTCGTTAGTCTAATTAAATACAAGTTTTTGACAATCAAATAATAAAAAAGTTAAATATGTCACCAAAGAACCAAAGTCTTGTACATTCTCTTTTTTTTTTTTGACAAGAGATAATACATACTACTTATGAAGCTTATTAATAAGCCTGAGTTATTTTTCCAAATGGAAGTTGTTCCACCTACTTTTGGTTTAATCCTTATCTTTAATCATTGTGAAGCTGATGGTAACTGCTGACATCTACCAAATGCTATGACAATTTTCTTTTTCTTTTAAGCTAAATGATAAATAGGATAAGTAAGGCTAGTTAGTTGATTTTTAACATTTTTTTGTACTTAGACAAGGTAGAAAAGGTTTTAAAAGCCTTTCATGGGTTTTTTTCTTACATTACATAAATTTTCACAAGTAAAAGTGACAAATAATTGAGTACTATTGCGTACAATTAATGATATATGTAATATGTTTTTTCCCAAAATATCCAAAAGTCCAAAACCTTGTTAATGAGTATAGTCGATTAGTAAGCTCCAAGAAAACATATATCCTTTTTAATCCACCCTATATATATGCACAAGTTACAAACAACTATCATAAAATAGTATACACTTATATTTAACAAATACTAGCAAACAATATGAGCACACTTCTTTCTTGCCTTGTTCTCATATTCTTTTATATGGTTGCAGCTGCGTCATCCGCCAGTCTTACGGTGAACTGGTCCCTTGGCACCGACTACACTCCCATCGGTGAATCTTCTCTTAACTTTATTTGACTCATAATTACCTCTCTTTTGTCTATACAAATATATTTGTTAGGAGGTTGAGATGAAATCAAAAGAAACTTTAATTCGGAAATTAATCTCATTTTATATTGACATGATAAAATGATCACGATAACATTACAGTTTTGTTTAACATGTAGTTATAATTATGTTACACAGTGTTCAACTATGGTGCGGGTCACACGGTGGACGAAGTGAGCGAGAATGACTACAAAAGTTGCACATTAGGGAACTCCATTACATCTGACAGTAGCGGAACAACGAGCATAGCTCTCAGGACCGCTGGTCCTCGCTACTTCATTTGTGGAATCCCCGGCCATTGCACTGGCAGTATGAAGCTTGCTGTCACTGTCGCGTCAAACGGTGTAGTAAGTGGCACCACCACACCAACTCCTTTCACCGGAGGTGGTGGTTACATTCCCACGACCACACAGGCTATTCCTTGTACGGCTTAGGCCGTGTCCTTTCCATTAGCGGCTTTGGTTGGGTCTTGGGCCGTTATGTTTTATGCTTTGTCTTAATTGAAAATTTAGTTTTATGATCCAAAATGAATACTGAATTTAAACCAAACATACAGAACATATTGCCATGTGTCAACATGTGAGAACTTTTCCGAGTATGATACTCGTAAAGCATCGGGTCCACCGTCTTACCTAATTAGGTGGAGTCCACTGGATCTCTCGTATGTCTAAGCCGTCAATCTAAATCAAACATTGTAATTGATAAGTTTGTAAGTTGTAACCACTCCAAATCTCTACACGAACCGACTTAACAACAGAATAATATCGTTTGTTTGAAGCAAGGGATGGTGACTAAATGACGGATTTCGAATGGTTATTTGTAAGTTCGGATCAAAATTTAAATTTCTTGATTTAAGGAATTTACTGTCACGAGCTTATTTTAGTTATTGTATACATTTAAAAAAAAAATTAGAACTAGTTATTGACTTATTGTATACATTTTAATTTTTAAATAGCAAAAAAAAACCCAATATATTTGAATCCTAGAAATCAGTCTAGAATTCGATATGGTTTCCTATGAATTTATAAGAAAAACCATTTGCTTTTACGTTATCAGTTTTTATTTTTATTTTTGTAACCCGAACTATTAATCAAAATACAAAATAAACTACCGTAATTGGTAATCCAATTAGGCGTAAAGTTGCTTACAAACAAAAAATCAATAAATCTAGTATGTGCTACATTATCAATTTCATAACCAAAAATGTGTAACTATCTAGGTATTATTCTTTCTTTCTTAAAAAAAACTATCTAGGTTTGATTTATTTGTGAACATACATATCATTGATATACTTATGTACTTGGTCGATACATGGCCGGTCTTGAGATTTAAAAGGTCCGACACGAAATAAAAAATGAGACCCTATTATTAAAAAATGTAAAGCATAATATTTGAAGATAAAAAAAATCCACAAATAAAAAAAAAAATCATTTTATTTTGAAAAGGAAAATTGAAAAGTCCTAATGTGATTGGTATTACAGCTGGTCAAGTTGAAAGGAAAATATTAAAATGTATGTAAATACTCCTATTATTAAAAGTAATAAACCAATTTCAGGTTTGGTATTACAGCTGGTCAAGTTTAATAACATTAAAATTGGTTTATTCCTTTTAATAATAGGAGTATTTACATACATAAAATCTTCAAATATCACACATTGGAAGTTGTGATATTTCTTGATTAGTGTTTATTTTATGTTGAACCTAAAGTGGCCGGTCACATAAAAAAATTTCCACATTCTATAAGTGGCAGGTCTTATTGTGGTATTTCCGAGATGATTCCTAATAACTTAGGGCATTTCCAACTCCACTCTAAATTTCACTCTAAAAAAAAGTTTAGAGTAAAATCATCTTCAATCCTACTCTAAATTCTACACCAAAATAGAGCAACCACATTTTTTACTCTACATTTAGAGTAAACTTAAATCTCATTTTATTCTAGAGTTGAACTTTTTTATCCGTATAAAGGCTCTTTTTAACTTTTTACTCATTCTACTTTTACACCTAAAATTCATTATTAAATATATGGTTTTGTTATTGATTCTTGAATTTTTGTTTAAATGATTAATGGCAAATTATAAAATGATAATAAAAATAATATTTATAAAAGATCTTTAATCAAGACATTAAGAATGCAACACAAATTTTCAAATACGATAAAATTTATTAATAGAAAATAATAAAATTAAGATAAATAACATAAAATAAATATTATAATTAATGATTTAATAATTTAAATCATCAAAATATTGTCCAAATTGAAATCAATAGAGAAGCTCTACCTCCGGAAGTTGAATTAGTGGGAATGATAATATTCAGTTTCAAGAATTTCTTGGGCAATTTAGAAGAATCAAAGATAAAAAAAGCTCATTTTTCACTTCGTAATGATTTAGTTGATCATTTGTGGGAAAAATTCGGTAATACTAATGCTTAGATTATATTATTTTTGTCTTTTTCTATTGTGTAATGATATTTTATTTTTATAATAAAATTTCAATTAAAATATTATTGTGATTTTAGTGAATTATTGTTAATTATAAAATAATTGGGTAAATTGTATAATGTTAATAAGTTAAGGACTAAATTGAAAATGAATATATTTGGAATATTATTTTAGAGTGAAAAATAGAGTAATGGGTTAGAAAAAAACCATTACTCTAAAATAGAGTTATGGGTTGGAGATGGGTCTTATAACGATACAAAATTGGTCATCTACAAAAGCGGAATATTATAACAAAATTCATTTCGTCAACCTTTTTTTTATAAAAAATTTGAACAGGTAAAACTAATCCTGTAATTGTGCTATCAAAAACATAATCTGCATATACTCCCTCCGTTTTAATTTAAGTGTCGTTTTAAGGTAAATCTTATGTTTTGAAATAAGTGTCGTTTTATAGTATCAATGCAACTTTTAATGTAAAGTTCTTAATTTACCCCTAAGTCTAACCAATAATAGAATAGAATACCAATAGTCAAACTATTTATTAGGGGTATAATAAAGTTTTTAATATGTTTTCTTAATTTGTGTGAAAAGTGTTAAAACGACACTGAAATTAAAACGGAGGGATCCCTCCGTTTTATTTTAAGTGTCGTTTTAAGATAAATCTTACTCCCTCCGTTTCAATATGTATGATTTTTTAGAAAAAATTTTTGTTTCAAAATGTATGATGTTTTCAATTTTCAATGCAGTTTTTAAGAACTAATGAAGATGAATTGTAAACTTCAAGATACATTAATTGATTTTATTGAGCTACTATTGGATTAAATTTATGGAAAATTGTTGAGTGCAAAAAATAATGTATTAATAGATCAAAATTAATATGTTTTCTTAATATGTGCAAAAGTTCTAAAAAAATCATACATATTGAAACAGAGGGAGTATGTTTTAAAATAAGTGTCGTTTTATAGTATCAATGCAACTTTTAATGTAAAGTTCTTAATTTACCCCTAAGTCTAACCAATAATAGAATAGAATACCAATAGTCAAAGTATTTATTAGGGGTATAATAAAGTTTTTAATATGTTTTCTTAATTTGTGTGAAAAATGTTAAAACGACAGTGAAATTAAAACGGAGGGATCCCTCCGTTTTATTTTAAGTGTCGTTTTAAGATAAATCTTACTCCCTCCGTTTCAATATGTATGATTTTTTAGAAAAAAATTTTGTTTCAAAATGTATGATGTTTTCAATTTTCAATGCAGTTTTTAAGAACTAATGAAGATGAATTGTAAACTTCAAGATACATTAATTGATTTTATTGAGCTACTATTGGATTAAATTTATGGAAAATTGTTGAGTGCAAAAAATAATGTATTAATAGATCAAAATTAATATGTTTTCTTAATATGTGCAAAAGTTCTAAAAAAATCATACATATTGAAACAGAGGGAGTATGTTTTAAAATAAGTGTCGTTTTATAGTATCAATGCAACTTTTAATGTAAAGTTCTTAATTTACCCCTAAGTCTAACTAATAATAGAATAGAATACCAATAGTCAAACTATTTATTAGGAATATAATAGAGTTTTTAATATATTTTTTTATTCTGTGTGAAAAGTATCAAAACGACACTTAAATTAAAACGGAGGGAGTACATAAGAATGGTTATTTGGTAGTTTCCAAAAAAGAACAATATCCGGTATGTGTCGATCACAACTAGGGGTGGGCCAGATCCGGATCCGGATCCGTGATTTTACTATCCGGATCCGGATCCGTGGCACCCGGATATCCGACTTTCGGATATTCTTTCAAAAATTAACATATCTGCGGATATCCGGATCCGTCAAAATATTAAAAATAAATTAAAAAATATTAAATTAATTAAAAAAACTATTTTTTTTGTAAAATTATTATAAATTTATTAAAAAATAAATAAAATATTACGAAAATAATTTTCATTTCAATTTTTTATGTTTAATTTTAAAAAAAATTAAAAAAATAAAAATAAAATAATTATTTTTAATATATTTTAATAGCCCGGATCCGGATATCCGGACTTGAAAATTAGGATATCCGGATCCGGATCCGTTTTTGACGGATCTTTGATTTTATTATTCGGATCCGGATCCGGCCCCCACGGATATCCGGATTTTTTGGAACGGATCCGGATCGGATCTCGGATCCCGGATAATAATCCCACCCCTAATCACAACTCTTTACCTTGAAACTTGCTTTTTACGTTGACTTATGCGCTTTGGTAACAATCACTGTTTAATACTCCCTCCGTTTTATTTTATAAGATGTTTTGATTTATTTCACGAGAATTAAGAAAATAATAAATACAAAAAAAAAATCTTATTTAATAATTAACTAAAAATACTACTTAACCAATAATATATAAGACTACGAAATTTAAAAAAACAAAAGTATCAAAACATATTAAAATCTGCATAGAAACTAGTAAAACATCTTATAAAACGAAACAAAAATATTTCTTTTAAAATTTTATATAATGATACGGAGGGAGTAATATCTTAAACAATACAGCAAGAGATTTATTAATATTGGCAAAATGTTAAAAGAAGTTTCGGAAGCTAGAAAGAAAGTAATGAGTGGGGTTGTACAGACGTGCAAACAACTGAACCTCGTTGAGCATAGAGCCAGTACGCCAGTTCCATGCCTACATTTTCAGGGGTTAAAGAAAATTGTAAAAAAACTTATTTTAAAAAAATTTCTTAAAAATTTTGGAAAAACAGAAAATGCTTCAATTATATTTCTTTGAAAATATGAATATACAACTTATTTATTTACATTTTAATGTTCTAAATATTATATCATTGAGGTAAAATATAAATATATCTCTTTTTGCTTTCTAAAAATCATTATCCATTAGTTTTCTTAACTTTTATTTTCTTTTTGCGTTTTATTAATAGTTATATGTATAAATCTTAACTAATATTAACTCATCTGCAATGTCGATTAAGGAAACTAGTGATATAGTACGAAAACATTTAATAACTATCTGGAACTAAATCTGAATATTCTGAATGTGATGGTGGTGTTTATTTTCGTGGCTTCTACTCTATTTATATAGTGAGAAACGAAACTTAGGGCAATACTCTTGAGGATTAGCTTTATTATCGCATGAGGCGACCGATCGATCGCTTTGATAATGTTCGAACCCGTTGAAAACAAGAGCTAACGACCGATCCTGTGATCGATCAGTCGCGAAGAGAATATTCCTTTAGATCTTCTAACTTGCTTCTTACTCTCGCAGATTTTATCAAATCGAAGATAACTCTAAATCTACTGTAAAGTAAGAGAATATGTTTTTGTTATTCATCAAAGACGGCTATACAATCGTATTTATACAAGTACATGTGAAACCCTCGACAAACTTGATAAGCAAGCTAAACTATATACACGGCCCAATATCTAAGCCCAATACGTTTCCGTAACACTCCCCCTCAAGTTGGAGGTTGGTGATCACAAACTCCCAACTTGGACAATAAGGCATCAAACTGCGGTTTGCCAAGTGCTTTGGTAAGAATATCAGCAATTTGGTCTTTCGTACGAACGTGTGTAGTCGATATAAGCCCATCGCGAACAGCATCTCGAACGCTATGACAATCTCTTTCAATATGCTTTGTACGTTCGTGGAATACCGGATTTGCAGCAATGTGAATGGCTGCTTGACTATCGCAAAAGAAGGGAATCGGTGGAGATGTAGGAATGCCGAGATCCTTCATTAAGGGAACAATCCACTTGAGTTCACGTGTTGCAGCAGCCATGGCTCTGTACTCGGATTCAGCGGAAGAGTGAGACACTGTCTTTTGCTTCTTTGTCTTCCAAGTGATCGGAGAACCTCCAAGAAGTACAACATAGGCACTTAGTGAGCGGCGCGTGAGGGGACAATAACTAAAATCTGCATCGCAATAGATAGATAATTTGAGATTACTATCCGAGCGTAACAAAATACCCCGACCAGGACAACCTTTGAGGAACCGAACAAGACGTAACGCAGCTTCCCAATGAGCAAGACGAGGTGTTTTCATAAATTGGGACAATAAATGGATAGCATATGATAGATCCGGGCGTGTGTTGGAGAGGTAGACAAGACGACCAACTAAACGCCTATACGCACGAGGATCAGAGAAAAGAGGACCGTCATCAGAAGCTAACTTGTGATTTTGCTCGATTGGTGTAGAAACAGGTTGCGAATCAATAAGACCAGTATCAGCAACAATATCGAGCACATACTTTCTCTGAGAGATGAAAATACCATCTGCGGATCGAGCCACTTCAATACCAAGGAAATACTTTAATTTCCCGAGATCTTTCATATGGAAACACTTACTCAAATAAGCCTTGAACTTGTTTAAGGCGTCTAGATTATTGCTTCCAATGACCAGGTCATCAACATAAACCAATACACGAACTTCGATGTCCCCTTTAGTGTAAGTGAACAAAGAATAATCGGAGTACGATTGAACAAAACCAAAATCAAGTAAAGCTTTGGAGAGCTTTTCAAACCAACATCGTGAAGCTTGTTTAAGGCCATACAGAGACTTGCGCAGACGACAAACTTTGGTGGGATCAGAATGAGTAAAACTCGGTGGAAGTTTCATATAAACTTCTTCTTCAAGATCTCCATGTAAGAAGGCATTATGGACATCCATCTGGTGCACTTCCCAATTCTTAGCAGAAACGAGACCAAGGAGACTACGAACGGTGCCCATCTTAACAACCGGAGCGAAAGTCTCATCAAAATCTTGACCTTCAACTTGATGATTACCCTTAGCAACCAACCGCACCTTATGGCAGTCAAGCGAACCATCAGCAAGATATTTTAACTTGTAAACCCACATGGAATCAATTGCGGTTTTACCAGGCGGAAGCGATGTAATGTCCCATGTTCCATTTAACTCATGAGCACCAACTTCATCTTTCATGGCAAGTTGCCACCACTTATCTTTCACTGCTTCTGAATAGCGCTTAGGTTCAACACTAGCAGTCACTGCTGCAAGAAAAGCTTGATGCGACGGTGAGAAATTCAGATCAGAAACATACTCATCTAAAGGATACAATGACTTACTAGGAATCGTTGGAGAGGACGATGATAGAGAGACGGGTGGAGAGAGATGGGGGTCTTCTTTGCACTTCGCATTATAAACAATGTAATCGTTGAACTTAGCCGGTTTCACCAGTGGTCTTTGTCCTCTGCCTAAAACCTCATCCTCAGAAACTGCATCAGACACTACTTCAGACACTGTCTCAGAAACTGCAACAGGCACTGCTTCAGGGACTTCTTGAGAAACTGAATCAATGAGTGGAACAGAAGAAGTATCTAGCGCCGGTAGTGACAATAATGTTGGTTCAGAAACAATTACAGGTGACTCCCCCTGGGTTGTAACTGCCTCCTCTACACTAGGTGAATCCAAAACTTGTTGGAGGAACCAATCATCATCATGAAAAAATGGATCGACAACCGGAGGAGAAACATCAAGATTATGAGAAGCATGAGAAGGAGGAGCCATCGGAAATGTGTTCTCATGAAAAACAACAGCTCTCGAAATAATAAATTCTTCTTTGTCAAGATCAAACACTTTCCATCCTTTTTGACCGAAAGGATAACCAACAAATAGACAACGGCGACTACGAGGACCAAACTTATCTTTATCACGAGAACGAACGTGTGTATAGCACAAGCTCCCAAAAACTCGAAGGTGATCATAGGAAGGTTTATCACCATGCAAAATCTCATACGGAGAACGACCTTGAAGCACATCTGTGGGGGTAAGATTGATCAAATGAGCTGCGGTCATAACTGCTTCTCCCCAAAACTTTGTAGGCAAGCTTGCTTGAAACAACAAAGCTCTAGACACGTTAAGTAGGTGTCGATGTTTTCTTTCAACACGACTGTTTTGTTGTGGTGTGGCAACACAAGATGTCTGATGAATGATGCCTTTCTCTCGGAAGAAACGAGAGAGACACATAAACTCCGTTCCATTGTCGCTTCGATTTGTCTTTACTTGTTTGCCAAATTGCTTTTCTGTCATTGCGCAAAAATTCTGAAGGACTGATCGAACTTCTGATTTCTCAAGGAGCAAGTACGTCCAAACCGCCCTAGAGAAATCGTCGACTATTGTAAGGAAATAAACTGCTCCACATGAAGCTTTAGTACGGTAAGGCCCCCAAACGTCACAATGAATAAGACCAAAACATTCTTTTGATTTATTTAAACTTCCATAAAACACTTCTCTAGTTTGCTTTGCCCGAAAACAAGTGTCACAAGGGCTGGGTTCAGCAGATTTAAATGAAGCAGAAAACATAGGTAAAGCCGATAAAACAGAAAACGACGGATGGCCTAGCCGTTGGTGCCAACGTAATTGATCAGCCGAGCTAACAGATGTGTCAATGCGATGAACCCTTGTAGCCATTACATCCTTGAAGTAATACACCCCATCTCTCTCTTCACCTGCTCCAATCAGGGTCCTCGAGAAACGATCCTGTAACACACACAAAGTATCCGTGAGAAGAGCAAAACAATTGGTTTGTTTTAGCAACTTTGATACAGAGATCAAAGAGCAATTCAAATTGGGAATAAACAAGACATTGGACAATGTAATTCGATCGGATAAATTGAATACACCCATGTGAGTAGCGTATGTCTTGTTTCCATCGGCAAAACCAACCAGACAAGGTGAAATACTCGAAACATTGACAAGCAACGAAAGAACTCCTGTCATATGATGAGAAGCTCCCGTATCTAGAATGAGATCACCGTGAATATGCTTACCAGTCAACTTATCAGAAGAGGATTTTGTCCTCTCGGTTACCATTTGAGAGAGAGCACGCCATTGATCTTCGGTGAACTCTGGAAAAGTGGACGAGTTTGAGGTGGTGGCGTGAGCTACATTTGCTCGAGCTCCTACGTTTCTGTGACTTGAATTACCACGACCTCTACCTCCTCTTGTTGTACCTCTGGAATCACCTCTGCTTGTGTTCTCGGCTCTGTATTCTCCTTTAGCCGGAGCTCGCTCTTCCCACCAATCTGGAAACCCCACTAGTTGCCAGCAGTTAGCTTTCTCGTGCCCAACACGACCACAATGTGAGCACTGGTTAGGACGACGACGCTGCCCTAAACCTCCAACTTCAGAGCCTGAATCTCTACGAGCAACAAAACCCACTGCGTTTTGCTGTGCCTCTCGTTCTTTCGCCGAATTGAGGCGTTGTTCTTCTCAAACTATCTTAGCATAGATCTCCCCTATATCAAGCTGAGAATCAGAGGCAATGATTCCCGTACACATTCCTCCAAAACGTGCCTCATCCAAACCCATAACAAACTGATGGATTTTCTCCTCTTCTCGATCTTTCTCAATTGATGCAAAAGCCGAACAAGTGCAAGAAGGTAAAGGCTTGTACATGTCGAGCTCCTCCCACATCTTAGACAAACGACCAAAATAATCAACCACAGGTTGACCATCTTGTCTACATGAAGCGATCTTTTCTTTAAGATGATGCACTCGCACCATGTTACCAACTGAGAACCGCTTCCTTAAATTCTCCCACAACTTGTGTGCATCGGAGATGAAAGTAACAGTCGATCTAACCCTGGGTTCAATGGAAGAACGGATCCAACCCACAATCATGGAGTTCACAGAAAGCCAAAGCTCATGATTAGGATCACTTGCTATAGGCTTCGGAATCGTACCTTCAACAAAACCTAGCTTTTGCTTCGCACGAAGAGCATTGGTCATCTCGGAACACCATTCGTTGTAGTTTTCTCCCGTTAGCGTCACCGACGTAATCAAGGACCCCAGATTATCAGAAGCAAACAACGTATAAGGCGACGAAACCTCAACACTACGACCATCAGACACCGAACTCTTCGTCGCAGAATCTTCAATTTCAACCATCTCTGTTTCTCACACAAGAAAACAGAGTAAACACGATCTTCGAACTTCGAAAACAAGGAACAAGGAACAAAACGAATTTAGGTCTCAGAATTTTATTGCTCTGATACCATGTAAAGTAAGAGAATATGTTTTTGTTATTCATCAAAGACGGCTATACAATCGTATTTATACAAGTACATGTGAAACCCTCGACAAACTTGATAAGCAAGCTAAACTATATAAACGGCCCAATATCTAAGCCTAATACGTTTCCGTAACATCTACCAGTTGGATTTAGGCAAATGAATATCCAAATTAAAGCTGAGAGCCTCCTCTATCTCGTGTCCAAATTGGAGGATCTAACAGTGGGAATATCATCATCTAGAGGGAAACATCTGACATTTAGGATTTGTCTTTCTTTAATAAGTTTTGATTTCACTTTTGTTTTGCCCAAAATGCTCTAAATCCCTGAAATGATTCTAAAATCCACAAAACACAAAAAGTAGCCTTTTAAGTCCACATCCAATCCATTTATTCATTAAAAATAAAATGTAATAAAATATGTAAGAGTCGTAACTCGCACAATTGAATTTGTAAGGGTTTTTAGAGAAGATGTGAAAATTCTATGTAAACCACAATGCAAAAAGTTGTAAAGATTGTTTTTATTGTTGTTTC
This sequence comes from Draba incana, assembly GCA_963576765.1. Classification (NCBI taxonomy): domain Eukaryota; kingdom Viridiplantae; phylum Streptophyta; class Magnoliopsida; order Brassicales; family Brassicaceae; genus Draba; species Draba incana. Next base: position 10,776,425 of record OY755208.1, read on the forward strand.
AGAAAAGCTCTATGTATTTGCTCTTAGAAAAATTTGGATCCCCTTCTCAAGAGATGTTTACAAGTATATATAGTTTATGCTAGGTTTGCTAGGTCAACTTCTCAGGAGATAAGGAAAACTTTATGAACTTGTGGGATTTTCCTATATCTTTTGATTTCATCTTCTGGGCTTTATTAGCGAGCTTGTTCTAGCATCTCCAAGTCTTTTGGGCCTGGCCCACTTCGTCTTCAGTTTGGTGCAGACTTGAACTCGCTAGCTCCGCTACTTTGCTAGCTCCACTGTTTTGCTGAGTTCACCTCGTGGAACCTAATATTTAACATAATTCGACCTCGTTCACCTCGCAGATTACTGGATTAACTATGCTCACCTAGTTGACCCGTAGGCAGTCTTAATACTTAGTCATTTTCAGACATTGATCCTGGAGAGGTGGAAACTGACTTCAACAATATAATGTATATCAACTCCTCTTGACTTAAACTTTTGCTTCTCCTCAAGCAAACAAGGTAATAAGAATAGAAAATAGGTTTTGAAAATCACGGGAACTCATATATCCTTGGGATCATAGCCTAGCCTCGTTTACTTGTAATCAAAATGCAAACGGAGTTTCTCCAAGACGTCTTCACCATATCCATCACAACCATTGCAATCTTTATCCATCGAATCTCAGTCTGCAAATACTTACTTCACATCCTTCAACCTTCGACATTGACCAAAATTGTGATGGACGTTTTCCTCTAAAATGTCATACTATATAAACGACTAGGTATTAAAAAGGCTTTTTAGAGGTGTTTAGTAATGGAGTTAAAAGTGTTTGGGGAATCATAAGAGATAACAGACCAGTTGATGCCCATAGTTTCTCAATCACCAACTGCTAACTCCCCTAGACTTAAATTATGCTCCAGGTATTCCATAAGTAACTCCTCTTCTCAAATTAAGGACCTCATCTCCCTAAGTAATCCATCTCATTTCTTGGGATTTTTGGTGATTTTGAGACTAATAAATGTGATCAATTTCTTTCTTTTATTGTTTTTTTTAAAGGGGAAATTTAACGTTATGATGTTGGAGTCTCAAAGACACAAAAATTACCATGACATTGTGTAAATCCCAAGGAAGAACCAAGCTTTACAGGAATTTCCATGTATTCCATCAAGAGTCCTCCATCTCCGCATCTCAGTGATTGAAAAACTGTGTTGGTTTTATTTCTCTACGACGTTTTTACACATATCTGCATATGTGATAATGAAGAAAAAAATGCATGAGATTTGAAAGAAAATAAAAGGTTAAGGTGGGATACCAACTGAAAATGAGTTGGCTATTCAGGATTAACAGAGTAGTAAAAAGGATAAGAAGTACCAAATGTTGGTTCGTTTTGACATTTAAAGAGAATAGACAAATTAATTATTTCAATCCGTAGTGTCTGCCCGTCAATGCCAGTGTTCTAATTTTATTTTTACTAAAAACAAAACTATAGTTTGCAGACGGGCTCGTTAACCCCTATGCAGATCTATCATCCCTACTATTTAAAGTTTCCAATATTTAGTTATAGTATCACATAAAGAGATATTGATTTCATAGAATAAAACATATAGTCAATTTGTGTACAATTTGTTATGAAAACATAGTAATTAGAATAAGAGTTAATGTATGTGTATGTAGTCTTTATTGTCATTAGGAGCTTAGTGAATCAATTGTGAGGTGTTTTAGTCTAACTCATACTGCGACATCTTCAAGTGAAAGGAAGGTCACAATTCATTGTTGCAAACACCGCGGTGGGTTCGTTGATGATAACATTTGAACCGATTTATGTATTATCTAACTATGTTTAGACTTGATCCATTGACTGAAAACATAGGCTAAATCATGTTACAAAATCCAACTACAAAAGGTAAAAACCATTTGTTACAAAATCATTTTAATCGATCTTAAGCCTATAAAATATACAACTACCTAGCGATTTGCAAAATGGGAAGCAATCATATGAAGAGGTATTGAGAGCGAGTTGTATATTCATACAAAGTTAGCTTCTTGTTCACCATATTCAAAATATACATGCTTACCATTTGTTAGCATTTGTAACATCCCGAAACGAAAATGTATTTTTCGTAAGGGGTGTCAATCGACACAAGGGGGTGTGTCGATCGACACCAATATTCTGAACTAGTTCGTGGTTCAATTTTAATTGCGGTTTGGACGGTTTGAGAATTGTGAAACCCTAAGCTCTCGTTTTAAAAGAATCAGACGCGTTTTTAATCAGGGGGGGGGGGGGGCAGAAAAATCTTAGTTTTGTGAAACCCTAAGCTCTCGTTTTCGTGTTCTTTCCTGTCTCAATCTCATTCCTCGTAAATCTCTAAGGTGAGTGCGTGATCGTAGGCTTATCAAGCCATTAGCGGGCTAGTAATCAATGTTATGATTCGTGTGATGGAATGATGGTTGATTTGGGATGATTCTGTGTTTTTTGTGTGTTTCATGTGCATGTGGATTGCGTTTTCCGTGCTAGTTTATGTTGCATAATCGCGAGAACGAGCAAGAAAGGAGATTCTTGTTCTGCAGTTTCTGTAACTAAGTGTCGATTGACACCTAGAGGGTGTGTCGATCGACACCTAGTGGTTGTGTCGATCGACACCAATGTTGTTCGTGTTAATCGACACCTAGTGATTGTGTCGATCGACACATGATCATTTCCTGAATGTATTGATTGTATGCGTGTTATGATTTTCATATAAATAGCATGTAGACGGGATGACCGTCTCACTAAGTATTTATGAAATACATACGCAACTCCTTTTTCCAAGTGTTGCAGGTAAAGGCAAAATGTGATCGCGGAATCAAGGCTTTAGGGAGAGGATGATTAGGGATTTGTTGTTATTGCATTTTAGTAGAACCTGGTATTTATGTTGCTAGAAATGCTTAGTCATTTTATTGAATTCTGGAATTATTATTAGATATTGATTATTGGTTTCATGAATTTATGTTTGAGAACTTCCGCATTGTATTTGTTGAATTAGCCGTTGAGAGTTAGTATATATGGGAATACTAATTCGGGTTAATTAATTAAAAAGGTTTGGTTGTTTTATTTTGGTATCAGAGTCCTTACGGTTTTAGGGCAATGGGCTATTTGAACTGAGACTATATGAATTAAACTGATTATAAGTAGTTAGTCGATTTAATTAGACTTAGATGATCCTCTTCAGCCTTTAAAGAGATTATGCGGTAAGTTTTATTGTTATTTGTGACTTTTTGTGGCTCATGTTCCGGCTCTGTGTGAGCGCAGAGAGATGGATACCAGAGCGAGAGGTCGTGGCAGAGGTAGTGGCCGTGGCAGATGCCGTGGTAGTGGCTGTGGGCTAGTGATCGAGTCTTCTAGTAGTGCGGCGCCAAGTGCGATGCAGGTGTCAGAGTCTCAGACGCATCATGCGGGATCCGGGAATGAGAACAGCGATAGTGCTAGTCAGAGTACTGTTGGTGTCAGGAGGGGTGCCGAGTTTACTGGTGGAGGGATGAGCCTAGGTGTGGGTGCCGTTCCAGGTCAGGATCGTATGGATTGTCTCAAGGGATGCTGACGCAGTTGATAGGGCGGTTTCTAGTGGTGGTTCTGGGGAAGGCTCTAATGGTGCCTCCAGTGGCGGAGGTGCAGCTGAGGGTTACTGTTGTTGAGGTGCGTCCGACCTATCTGGAGATGATGGATCAGATGCGGAGTTTGAGTACGGATTTCTTCTCGGGCGGTGTTAGGCCTGAGGAGGCAGACGAGTAGCGTATGCGTATGGAACACAACTTCCTGCCGATCAGATATCAGAGGATTACCGGGTGGAGTTGGCGGTCTATTATCTGAGTGGTGATGCTCATTTGTGGTGGAAAGCTATTAAGGTCGGGAGTCCTGATGCTCATTAGCTGAGTTTAATGCTAAGTACTTTCCTCAAAAGGCTCTAGATCACCTCGGGACAAGGTTCATGGAGTTTGTGCAGGGTGATCGTACAGTGCTTGAGTATGATGCTGAGTTTAGTCGTCTGCTCGTATATGCGGATAGAGGCATGTAGGACGAGCGAACGCAGGTACAAAGGTTCCTAAGGGGGCTTCAGGCAGAGCTGAGGACACTTTGTAGAGTGTCAAAGTATTTCTCGAGGGAAAAGCTGGTGGAGGTTACTGCAGGCATTTAGGAGGACCTGTTGTAGTAGTTCTAGTGGCGGTTGCTCCTGGTGTTCAGCCGACGAGGCAGCTGCAGCATGGTGGTTCTGGTTTTTGCATGGGTGGTAAGCCTGCGCAGGGTCAGTAGAGGAAGTGGGAGAGCACTCTAAGGTGAGTTCGGGGGCTCATGCTTGCTACGGGTGTGGGAGCACAGAGAAGAAGGTTGCGAGCTAGCCTAAGGTGTCGAGGGAGGCTAAGGTGTGCTTCCATTACCGAGAGCCAGGGCATATCAGGCCTATGTGTCCCCAGTTGCAGTAGATGGGGGTTGCAGCGGTTCAGCCGGTAGTAGCACAGCCAGTGGCCCAGGTGGCTGCAATGCAGCCGTTCGCTCAAATTGGAGAAGCAACGCGTGTGTATATACCTGTGGAGACAGGCCAACAGAGGGCCAGGTCAAAATATTTTAGACTTATTAAATTTTTAGTTGTTGTTAACTTCGTTCAGTTGTTTGTGTTTTTCCTGTGATAGAAATATTAGGGTGTCTTAGCACATGAGGTTTATGGAGGGACCTTATTAGTGGGAGGTTTTGAATCTCCCACATGTTGTTTGATTCTGGAGCATTGAACAACTTCATTACTCTAGATTGGGCTAAGAGCAGTGGCATTCCAGCGATGCTGGTGTGCCAGCGAGTATGGTCAAGGTGATGGGAGGAGGATTCATAACTACGCTTGGTCGAGCAAGAGGTATTGATGTTTACATCGCGGGAGAGTCGATGCCGGTGGACTTAGTGATTATCCTGTAGAGTAGTATGATGTTATTCTAGGGATGGACTGGTTGGAGCAATATCGAGTTCATCTGGATTGCTATCGAGGCCGCTTTGTGTTTGACAGGGAGTAAGACCAACTTCGAGGAGTCTCGTGATTTCTGCTATTCAGGCGGAGCAGATGATTGAGTGAGGTTGCGAGGCTTATTTAGCGACAATTTTGATGCCAGAGTCTGTTGGTGAGGTCGCTATTGGAGGTATTCAGGTTGTTTGGGAGTTTGAGGATGTTTTTCGATCGTTAAAGGGATTATCGTTGTCTCGGTCTAATCCTTTCACGATTGAGCTAGAGCCTGAGATAGCGTATATATCTAAGGTACCTTACAGGACAGCTCCAGCAGTGTTTGCAGAGCTGAAGAAGCAGCTAGAGGACTTGGCGAGTAAGGGTTTTATTTGTCCGAGTATTTCACTATGGGGAGCACCGGTGTTGTTTGTGAAGAAGAAAGTTGGGAGTTTCCGGTTATGTATTAATTACTGGGGACTTAACTATGTCACTTTGAAGAACAAGTACTCTCTCCCGAGGATTTATGAGTTGTTGGTTCAGCTGAGGGGTGTTACGTGGTTCTCCAAGATAGACTTGGCGTTGGGAAACCATTAGATTCTGGAAGACGAGGTGGATATTCATAAGTATGCTTTTAGGAAGCGGTATGGTGACTTTGAGTTCGTAGTGATGTCATTTGGGTTGATGAATGCGCAAGCAGCGTTCATGAGGTTGATGAACGGCTTATTTCAGGAGTACCCATATTTTTTTGTGATTATTTTCATCGAAGATATTCTGGTTTATTTGAGGAGTCCTGAGGAGTCCTGAGGAGGACGAGGTGCACTTGACGTTAGTTCTTGAGAAGCTTTGGGAGCAGAAGCTTTTTGCGAAGCTGAGCAAGTGCAGTTTTTGGCATCGAGAGATGGGGTTTCTTGGCCACATTGTTTCTACAGATGGAGTTTCTTTGGATCCGGCTAAGATTAAGGCTATCTGTGATTGGCATAGACCGCCTATTGCCACCGAGATCAGGATTTTTTTTGGGCTGGCTGGTTATTATTGAAAATTCGTCAAGGACTTTGCGAGTATGGCGCAGTCGATGACAAAATTGACCTGGAAGGATGTACCGTTTATTTGGTCTCGCATGTGTAAGGATAGTTTTGCGAAGCTGAAGGTGATGTTGATGAGTACACCTGTGTTGGCATTGCCTGAGCCAGGTAAGCCTTATGCAGTGTACATCGATGCTTCTGGGATTGGATTAGGTTGCGTGTTGATGCAGGAGGGCATGGTGATTGCGTATGCTTCGAGGCAGTTGAGAGGTGTTGATTGCAATTATTCTAAGCATGATTTGGAGTTAGGAGCTGTAGTGTTCGCTCTGAAGATTTGGAGATCCTACCTATATGGTGGGAAGGTTCAGATTTTCACGGATCATAAGAATCTACAGCATATTTTCACTCAGCCATTTCTAAATGTGAGCCAGAGACGCTGGGTTGAGTTGGTGGCATATTACGATCTGGATATCGTTTACCATTCGGGTAAGGCTAACCTGGTGGTAGATGCTTTGAGTCATCAGAGATTAGATTCGGCTCGGGAGTAGGATGTTGAGGTCTTAGTGAGTGAGATTAGCACTATGCGTTTATGTATTATTTCGTAGGAGCCGTTGGGTTTGGACGCAACTGATTAGGCAGATCTTCTGAGTAGGATCCGAGTGGCTCAGGAGAGTGATCAGGTTTTGATAGATGCGTCGAGAGAAGATGGTTCCGAGTATCAGGTCTCTTCGAATGAGACGATTCTTGTGCGTGGGCGGGTTTGTGTGCCCAAGGTTGTGGAGTTGAGGCAGGAGATTCTGTGAGAGGCTCATGCGAGCAAGTTCTCGATTCATCTGGGAGCGAGTAAGATGTCATGATCTTAAGGGGCTATGTTGCCTGGAAACGAAAATGGGTACGTGGAAGCGAATTTTTAGAAAAAATTAGGAAACGGGTACGTTTTGGAAAAATATACGCATACATAAATATATATATTGATTAATAAAAAACCAATATCGAAAGAATATTTTAAAATTTTTTTGACTAACACTAATAATATACATAAATATATAATATAGCTTAACAAAATTAAAAATTATGATGATTTTGTTGTTTTTCACCTACAAAGGCAAATTTTCACAATTGTTTTTACTTTAACCAATTGAAGTTCTAAATATATTTCAAAATTTCGAAACTAATTAATCATTATATTGGAAAAAAAAGTTTTCGGCGTATTTCCATAAAGAGTCGAATGTTTTCAATCTGTTTCCAAATTAAGATTTTTAGGAAACGAGTTTCCTTTCGAGTTTCCAAATTAAAGGTTTTTAGGAAACGTGTTTCTAAATATTCTTTTTCTAAGAAACATGTTTCCATGGAGTTTCAAAGAGTTTCGGTTTCCGAAACGTTTTCAAAACGGGAAACGTACCTTGAACGGAGTTTCCATGTAACCTTGTTAAGCGGTATTATCATTGGGTCGGGATGAAGAGAGATGTAGCTGACTGGGTCGCGAAGTGTGATACGTGCCACTTAGTGAAGGCAGAACATCATGTTCCGAGTAGTAAGTTGCATAGTTTACCAAGTTACCTAACTCGCGAACTTATGATGCTATTTGGGTGATAGTGGACTGGTTGACTAAGTCGGTATATTTCTGGCCATTAAGAAGACCGATGGAGTTGCGGTTTTGGCTAAGAAATTTTTGAAGGAGATTATGAGGCTGCATGGAGTGCCAGCCAGGATAGTGTCAGACTGGGATCGCAAGTTCACGTCTGAGTTTTGGAGAGCCCTTCAGGCTGAGATGGGCACTAAGGTGCATATAAGTACAACATATCATCCGCATACTGATGGTCAATCGCAGAGGACGATTAAGACTTTGGAAGATTTACTGCGGATGTGTGTGCTGGATTAGGGTGGTCACTGGGTTGATCACCTGTGCTCGGCTGAGTTTGCGTACATCAACAACTTTCAGGCGAGTATCGGGATGACTCGTTATGAGGTGTTATATGGGAGGCCATGTAGGACACCGTTATGCTGGAACCAAGTGGGGGAGAAGAGCATTTTTGTTGCAAGTTTTGTACAAGAAACGACCGAGAAGATCCGTGTTTTAAAGCTGAACATGAAGGAGGCTCATGATCGGTAGAAGATTTATACTGATAAGAGGAGGAGAGAGTTGGAGTTTGCGGTCAGAGATAAAGTGTGTATCAAGATGGCTATGTTGCGAGTCTCCAACCAATCGATTTCAGAGAATAAGCTGAGTCCGAGGTTTATGGATCCATTCCCGGTGGTAGAGTGTGTTGGACCGGTGGCTTAGCGGTCAGAGATACCTCTGATTATGAAGGCATTTCATAAGGGTTTTCATGTTTTAATGTTGAGAAAACGCCTGCATGAGTCAGAGGAGTTGGTGGCTAAGATTCTGGAGGATCTTCAGCCTCATTTGTTTGTAGCGGCGAGACCTGTGAGGATCCTTGAGAGGAAAGACAAGGTTCTCCGTCGGAAGAGGATACTGTTGCTGAGAGTCTTGTGGGACTGTATTGGTACAGCGGAGGAGACTTGGGAGCCTGAGGCAAAGATAAAGTCAAAGTTCAGAAAATGGTTCGACAAGATGGTCGCAGTTTGAGCTTTGCTTTTATCTTTGTGGTTCCAGTTTTAGTGTTTTAGCATATGGCTATTATGTTTTGTTTCTTGTATTTTTTGTTTCGTTGTAACATTTTATACTTTTGGAGATTTATAAGATGGAGTTTCTCATATTTATGTGTTATAAGATGTGTGATTCTTATTTTTATGGATATTCCGGGTTAGGGAATATCGAGTGTGGACCACATGAGGCAGTCTAATCTTAGGTATTTAAGCGTTCTAGAATTTATTGCTAGTAAATCATTATGGGAGATGATGATTCTCCTGAGCATTGACTTGGGACGGTGGTTTCCAGTGTAAGTACTGAGAGACGGTGGTTCTCTCAAGGGGACGGTGGTTTCCCTATGTACTTATTTCGGATGGTGGTTTCCACTACAAGTATTGAGAAATGGTGGTTTCCCTGGTTGGTATAACCTCAAAGGATATGTTCAAGAGAGTGAGTGTATGTGGTAATGAGTTAAGAGTAATAAATGTCTACGAACGTCTGTGTAAATAGGGGATTAAAGGCGAGCCTTTGAGATCACGTTGGGCCAGGATTTTTGGTCTTTGATAGACGTTGTGCGGGATTCGAGGTCGAATCCAGAGTAGTGAGAGAGAGTTGTAACATTCCAAAACGAAAATGTATTTTTGTAAGGGGTGTTGATCGACACATGGGGGTGTGTCGATTGACACCAATGTTCTGAACTGGTTCGTGGTTTGATTTTAATTGCAGTTTGGACGGTTTGAGAATTGTGATACCCTAAGCTCGCGTTTTTAAAAGGATGAGACACGTTTTTGGTCAGGGGAGGCAGAAAAAGCTTAAAGAAAAGTGAAAAGAGAGAATCCTTAGAGGTTTAAGGGTTTTTGTAGATTAGAAAGCGTTGTTCTTGAGGTTTTGAGCTTTCGTGTTCTTCGCTGTCTCAATCTCATTCCTCGTAAAATCCTAAGGTGAGTGCATGATCGTATGCCTATCAAGCCATTAGGGGGCTAGTAATCAATGTTATGTGATGAAATGATGGTTGGTTTGTGATGGTTCTGTGATTTTTGTGTGTTTTAAGCGCATGTTGATTGCGATTTCCGTGCAGGTTTGAGTTGCGTAATCGCGAGAACGAGCAAGAGAAAAGAGTCTCGTTCTGCAACTAAGTGTCGATCGACACCTAGAGGTGTGTCGATTGACACATGTGTTGTTCATGTCGATCGATATTAGTGGTTGGGTCGATCGACACCCATGTTGTTCGTGTCGATCGACATCTAGTGGTAGTGTCGATCGACACAGGATCATTTCCTGAATGTATTGATTGTATTATTTGCATGCTATGGTTTTGATATAAATAGCATATAGATGGGATGACCGTCTCACTAAGTATTTATGAAATACTTACGCAACTCTTTTTTCCATGTGGTGCAGGGAAAGGCAAAATATGATCGCGAAATCAAGACTTTAGGGAAAGGATAATTAGGGATTTGTTGTTATTGCAATTTAGTAGAACCTGGTGTTTAGGTTGCTATAAATGCTTAGTTATTTTATTGAATTCTGGAATTATTATTGGTTATTGGTTTTATGGATTTATGATTGAGAACTTCCGCATTGTATTTGTTGAATTAGCCGTTGAGAGTTAGTATTTATGAGAATACTAATCGGGTTAACTAATTAAAAAAATAGTTTGGTTGTTTCAGCATTAATCTGCACCTTAGATTACAAATCACTGCTTCTAGAGTGCTCAATTTAGTACGTTAAACACCATAATTGTTCGTTCAGTTTCTTCTAGCCAGTGCTTCTTTTTTTCTTGAGTCAACCATTTTAGTTTGGTTCTCATGGCATGTATGAAATCAAAAGTTGTATTCACCACAAGGGGTTCCTTACAATTAGTTGAATTATGTAAAATTAGTTGAATTTATCTTCGAATTGTTGTTGTCTATATGTGTAATAATGAGTAGATTCTACGTAATGAGTGACATGTTGATAAATTGAAAAATGAGGTATGGATTACTTGATTTGGCGCGTGTCAGCGTTCCCATTATTTTTGTTCATATGATCTAAAACAACAAAGCAATATTAGTCATTAAACTTTTAAGTGAATCAAAGTTGATTTAGGTGGGATATTTTTTTTTCTTGTCAACTGTAGAATATATTTTTATTTATGTAAAAAGCAGATTTTTCTTCATTTACATTTATAACTTGTATTTTATCTTTCATAGTAACTCAATTTTCTTGACAAACACAATAAAAAGTAAAAATGCAAGTTATCACTTCCTTACTCGCGATTTCGTATTATTTTCCTTTAATTTGAACAATACTCAAAGCTTTTATTTAACACAAACTTAAGTGGGATATATTAAGTAAGAAAGGTTTAAAATTACACACCATTTCAACTATATAATATATAATACATTTTCTCTTCAATACTATGATTCATTCTTCATTTTTCTTCTTGTGCATTTCTCCTTCTCACCCGTCTTGTGCATTTCTCCCAACTGACGCACTGGCTTCGATCATGGTTGTACGTGCTCTTGGCCCATAAAAGTGTCTCAACTTGTAATAAAATTTGTTAAAAAGTGTGTCATAGTATGTAATTATTACTAGATAATAATCCGCGTTATACGCGAGATGATTATCGAATAAAATCAATAGTTTTAGTTATAAAAAAATCATGGTGAATTATTATACATAATCCAAGACCCACTTTATATATTTGAATTTGTGATTATTTCATAAACAAATGTGTTCCACCCATAAAATAATGAAAAACAACAAATTTTCATTCATAATTAGTTTATTTGTATGTGTTTATGAAAAATTAAAAACATCTAATTGCCAAATAAAACAAGACATGTAAAAATATATATGAATTTTTTTTACATGCTCATATATGCAAAAATACATGTTAATTTTTTGTTTACATTTAGTTATTTGATTTAAATCTAGATTTTTTAAATGTATTAATTTTGGCAAGTTTATGATTTCAAAATATTTTAACGTTGGCAAGTTTAGAAATTTCTAAACAGGGCGCATTCCGACGGCCAAAACCGTCCGTAAGCCGTCGGAAAAGGACGTATTCCGACGGTTTCCGACGGGAACAGGCCGTCGTTTCTATCACGTCGGAAAAACAGAAACGGTCGGGAATCCGTCGCTTTTTTGCGACGTAATTCGGACGGATTTATGTCGGAGACCCAAAGGAGACGGAATTCCGAAGGGTTTTTGTTTTCCGGCGATGAAAGACAGAATTCCGACGGTCGTTGGTTTTCCGGCGATGAAAGACGGAATTCCGACGGTTGATGAATTCCGGCAATGAAAGACGGAATTCCGACGGTTTCGGTTTGCCGGCCATAAAATACGGTATTCCGACGGTTTCCGTTTTCCGGCCATAACAGACGGAATTCCGACAGTTTCCGTTTTCTGGCCATAACAGAGGGAATTCCGACGGTTTAAATAATTTTTTTAAAAAAATTTAAAATTATTTAATTTAATAATATAATATATTAATATTTTTAATAAAAATGAAAAGTAAAAACTAATAAAAATAAAATATATTAAAATTTAAAATTACAAACTAATAAAATTAAAATGTATTTTAAAGTTTTACAATCAAATTTAAAACTCTCCAAATCCTATTCCGGTCTAGGCGGCCTGGTACCGAAGAATCTCTGCATTTGCTGTTCCATTGCTTTCATTCGTGCATCGGCCTCCGCCTTATCTCTCGCTCTCGCCTCCTCGGCCTCCTCCTTATCCTTCTTCATCTGTTCCGCCATTTCCCTAAGCTGGTCGTGCAGCTCTCGGTTTTCCGCCTCCAACCTCCTATCACGAGCATATCGAACCGACGAAACAGACGAGCTACTCTCCTCAGGGAGACCGTAAACACGGCCTCTGGTCTTGGGAGTCACCTACAAAATTTTTTTTTTTAAATTTCATAACTTGTATTAAAAGTAATGTTTAAATTCCATTAAATGTGAGACGGTTACTAACCTCGTAGGTGAACTGGTTGGTCATCTCGAATGGAACTTCGGTTGGCGCCGGAGTTCCTTCCACGATCGGTTGCGATTGGAGGAACTCCTCCTGCCTCCTCTGCACAGCTTCCACGATTTCACGAGCAATCGGGTCTTCAATTTCACCGGTCTTCTTGTTGGTGTGCGAAAACTTGATCATATCGAGGTTGGAAGGATAGACACCGGTCTCCTCCATCTGTTACCATATACAATTACGTTACAGAATTCAAAAATTTTATGAAATATTTAATTACTTACTATTTTCTGAGCAGCTGAAGCCTTGCTAATTGCGCCGAGGTTGTGGGTCGCTTTTCCCTTCCCTTTCCGGTTGCTGTTGCGGTTAGTCGAGTGTTTCTCGGAGTCCGTCTTGGTTGCCTCTAATTCCCAGTGTCGAAGAAGTCCAGTCCACATCTCAGAGGGTTTATATTTAAAAACCTTAGCAACCTTCCCCTCTTTGTACCACTTGTCTTTCCACTCGTTCATCTTCAACGAGAACTTCCTCGCCGCCTTTTTGTCGAATTCCTTTCGGACCCTGGATGTGAGGACTGAGTCCCACGTAAAATCTTGCTGCAAAAAAAAAAAACATTCCCGCATTAGTAATTAAATTAAGCGTCATATAGGAAATACAATTGAAACAAATAAAATAAACTCTTACCGCAAATTGTCGGAACCAAGTGTCCCGGTCCTCTGGAGGCATATCGTTGTATGTGGGGTAAGGTTTATTGAGCATGGAGTTCATCATTTCGTTGATGGAACCGGTAATATCGTTTTGTGAGAATTGGAACCTATTAAATTGTTTATTAAATATTTATGTAAAATTATTAAATCCAGAACATATTAAAATAAGACTTACCACGTCGTGTTAGGTGGCAAGTCTGGATCCAGACGCGTCAACCTATCACGCCCAGGTTGCGCCACAACCTGCTCGATGGTCAACGAGGTGGGGGCTGAGTGGGTTGTAGGCATGGGCTGAGACGGGAATGGGGTCTCCTTGGGGAACTCGGTCTCACTCGGAGTCTGACCTCCCCTTCTGGAACTCGCACCTCCTCTAGAGTTATGAAAATCCCCATAATTTGCCCTACGATTTCCATATTTTTAAGATTTAGATATTTTGGGATTTATGAAATTTGGAATGTATAAGATTTTGTGAGTTGAAGATTTTGGAATTTAGTTAATTGGAATTTTCAGATTATGGTATTTAAGGATATTGGAGATTAGGGTTTTATGGAATTTATTGGTTTTATGTCATTGAAATAAGTAGGGGTTTTTTTAAATATTGTTTATTTAGAAATCGAAGTTTATGGAATTAGGTTTTGTTGGGAAATTGATATGTATAAATTTAAATTTGTAAAAGTTTAAATTGTTTTATTAATGTTATTTAAAATTGTAAGAATTTTAATAGATTTTCAAAAACATTTTCTATATATATATAGGATATATATAAATTTAGAGGATTTAAAGTTTTAAATTATTAGGAAACTTAATAAAGTTATACTTTTTAAAATTTATAAAATTTTAAATTTATAGGATTTAAAGTTTTAAATTTACTTATTTTTATATATGTTTAAAATTATAAAGGTTTAAATTCTTTTATTAATGTTTTAAAAAATTTAAATTATAAGGATTTAAAATGATTACCATCAAATATTCTATATAGGATATTTAGAAAATTACAATTTATATATTAATCATATATTAAATTATAAAAAATCCCAAACACTTTCATAACACAAGTGAAAATCTAATTCTTAAAATTAGTAAACTCCTAAAATTATCAAACTTCAAAAATTTTGCAAATTTATTCGAAACCTAATCTAATAAATTTATAACATCCTCATAAACCCTAAAATTATTATTTACTTAATTTGTTAATTCATAATTTGTTTTTACAAATTATTAACATTAATTTTATAATATTTTTAAAATAATCTACAATTCCTAATGAACAATTTCGGATCTACTCATTCTCATGAACAATTTCTTAACCATTCTCATGAACAATTTTTTATGAACAATTTCATAACTAATCCACTAATTCCAAAGGAACAATTTCGTAACCATTCTAATCATCATGAACAAATTTCGGATCCTCAACAAGAGTATAAAATCATGAAGAACAATTTTTGAAAACTTCTAATAATGTATGCAAAACTTACATAGATTTGGTTTTGGTAAAAGATGGAGATGATTAACGACGGAGGAGAAGATTCGGCGACCAATCGGAGGAGCAACGGCGGAGACTCGGCGGTTTTGAAGAAATTTTTTTGTTTTCAGATCTAAGATCGGGGAAGACGAAGACTGTAGATATAAAAGGGTGTATGAGGGCTATCCGACGGCAGTCCGACGGTCATTAAAAAATTCCGACGGTACCTCCGACGGTTTTCCCGCTTTGACGAAGATTACGAAGTGTTTTGGCGGCTGGCAAATTAGGGTTGCCGTCGGTCGACCGTCGGAATATAAGACGGAATTCCGACGGTCATTCTTTTAAAATATTTACTTGTACATTTTTTTATATATTTTCCCTTCGAAAAACAATTTTTCTATCAAAAAATATTAGAGTTTCATATTTCAAGAGTTATGGAAAATGGAAATTAAAGGAATTTGGGATTTTAAAATTATGTGATTTTAAAAAATATATATAATTATTTTTATAAACTTTATAATGAACATTAAAACTTTAAAATCAAAAAATTCCCCAAAACCGTCGGATTTCCGTCTAACAATTAAGACGGCATTCCGACAGTTTTTGGGTTTTAATTTAATTACTTTTCTCGCTACAACTAAAAAGAATAAAAAATCAAAAACCGTCGGAATGCCGTCTTAATTGTAAGACGGAAATCCGACGGTTTTGGGGAATTTTTTTATTTTATAGGATATCATTATGTTGTAAAGTTTATTAAAAGGTTTTTATAAATAATTATATAGATTTTTAGAAATAGTTATATATATTTTAAATATATAAAATTTTAAAAAATTTTATTTTTGAAATCCTTATTATAAACTTTAAAATCATATGATATACTTTTAAATCTAAAAACTTTATATTTGTAAAAACTTTATAATAAACTTCAAATTTTTCGATAAAACTAAAAAGGATTAAAAAAGGAAACCGTCGGAATTCCGTCGTAATGGAAAGTCGGAATTCCGACGGTTTGGGGTTTTTATGAATTTAAATTTGGGGAAAAAATTTACAAATAATATAACCCTAAACCGTCGGAATTCCGTCTTTTAATTAAGACGGGATTCCGACGGTTTCTTTCCTTAATCATTTTAAATTTTATCGAAAAATTTAAAGTTGATTATAAAGTTTAAAAAAATATTAAGTTGTTTGATTTAAAAGTATATCATATGGTTTGAAAGTTGATTATAAGATTTTTAATAATTAAATTTAAGCGTTTTGAATATTAAATGCCGTTAATGTTAATTTGACCCTCGCTGTCAAGAAACATAAATATTTTAGTACGGCTTCGAAACGTATTACACATAAATAACACCTCTATTTCTCATTCCATTATAGTTTCATAAAACACATGACAACATTATAAAATCGTACAATAAATAGTAGGACATTATTTATTATTACTGCAACATAAAGCTTTAGAGGTTTAAATTATTCTTAATCATGGACGAGTTATATATTTATTCTTCATCGGAGTCTGGCACTGTTTCATATTTGTACCCAGTAGTTTCTTCATCTTCCTCCTCCATGGTGCATATTTCCGTTGGGTGGTATTCAGAAATCATCGAATTAGCACCGATTATCTGTTTGGTAACTGAATATAGTTAAAACCATTCCCAAAAATCAATATAAACGTATGTTGTAACTACCTTAACAATGTTCCGCTCTGTGATATTTAGGTACTTTGGGGTCCTATCAAAACGGTAAACGGTAACATTCTTCAAGATGAATACCGCACCTACACCAGTCATGAGTCTGTACTCGTCATTTTTGAAGATGTTATGGTGCATGGTTCCCTCGATTTTTCCCGAAGGATCTTTTAAGGTTACAAGCAGATCTCCCTGGTCATTGGGGGAGAAAGAAGAGAGCATAGCAACAATCTGAAAATTAAATAAAATATAAATACTAGCTTCTCAGATAAATTGTGTCTATAAATTAATGTTCATAAAATTGGACGGAAACCTAAACCTTTTTTATTTTCACAAATTGTGAACGCGGGGATTGAATTTCTGCAACCTGGGTCCAGAATGATGTGGTCCTATTATGATAAGAACCTACATTTATGAATGAAAGATTTTGTATTAGTCACCTACGTACATTCATTTTTGTAAAAGTAAAAATGATAATTAAACATATATATATATATATATATATATATATATATATACCTTCCCGGATTATGTAATCGATAGTAGAAGTCCACCGCGGACTACTAAAATCATGGTCCGCTTGTGGTGCCTCGTTAATCACCTCAGAAATAAAATCTTGTGTTGGGCGTGTCTGAGAACTTTCACCATGCAGCACCTTTGTATCATGAGCCCTCTTGCGAAACAATCCTCGCCGTACGACTTGGCCAGGTCCCGGTATTACGGGCGTTTGGTTCTGCGATTGTTGAGTTGGATGGAGTGAAATTGTCGGTTCACCATCAATAACATTTAAGTTATCGTAAGGAGGGCTTGATGGAACACGAGGTGTGTTGCGAGTGTTTTGACCAGGGGCTCGGTTTTGCATATAGTAATTCCATAGATCATTATTAGCCATTACGCAATAGAATATTTTATGTTATGAATATGGGTTCAAATTTTTTATGAATGAATGCAGAGCCGAGATGCTTATATAAAACTTACTTATTGCCGTCGGTAAGCCGTCGGAATTCCGTGAAAATATCCGACATATTACCCCACCCATCACCCCACCCATCCCATCGGGCACTGCGCGCGACCGATTAGATAACCACTTAAACTTTGCCGACATCTGATTCCGTTTGAATACCGTCGGAAATTCGTCATTACTTCCGACAGATTTAGTGCGTCGGAAATCCGTCCATACCCACTGACCAATCATACTTTGCCGACATCTGATTTCGTCTGAATACCGTCGGAAATTCGTCATTACTTACGACAGATTTAATGCGTCGGAAATCCATCCATACCCACTGACCAATCATACTTTGCTGACATTGTGCTGTTTGAATTTCGTAGGTATTCCCTCGGAGGTCAAAACATCCCACATATCACCCCACCAATCCCATCGGCCACTGCATACGCTTTATAAACCACTAAAACTCTGCCGACATCGGACGGAATATCGACGGTTTAGACATATAACGTCTTCTATAAATACTCCCTATCGAGTTTTTTATGTTGTACAGCTTCAAGTTACAAAAAAATGTCTTCCAACTCTCCTAATGAAGACTCAAACACAAAAGGCGTGGCTAATTTTTTCATTGTTCCAAAATACTCGTGGGAATCCAAATCTCTATGCGACGAATTCACTCAGCAGATTCCCACTTACTCATGGGAATTTGATACGTGCTCACCAATCGATGAAGAAGATTCCACAGCAACAGTAGTGCCTGACAGCCAGTTCGCGCCAAACATCCACAACATTTACGATAGGCAGCCACAATGTCTTCATCAAGAGTGGGATACCGAAGGCGAACCACCATGTGACTTGGTGGAAAAGTCAGATACTTACGGTGCAAGTACTTCAAACGTAAGTAAGGATCAGTCGTATGACTTTGAATTCGCGCAAAGCCCTGAAAAGACAAACTTAAATTTAGATGTTGATGCAATCAAAAGAGATTTGTGCGACGGTTTTTTAGAATCTCCAACAACGGATCATTACTATGACTTCCAATTCGCCCAAAGCCCAAAAAAGCCAAACTTAAATCTAGACGTTGATGCAATAAAAAGCGAATTGTGCGACGGATTTGTAGATTCTCCAAGAAAGAAAAAAAAGGGAAAGAACATCATGAAATGGTTTTAACAAATGGTAAGTTCGGAGTGGAAACAGACATATGATAGTCCTCTGGAGAGGTTTTTGTGGACTTGTACCATAACTGTTGGGTGTTAAAAATATGCAATTCCATAATGTACTTGTTTAAGAATGTGTTTAAATTTTATATATGTTTCATTAAATGTAATGTTTTATTTGAGTTGCAATACTCAGATTGTCGTCCACAATCGACATTGTTAATGAAATGAAAAATGTTATAAGGAACACATGCACAAATGTGGGAAAACAACATGGATAAGCAAGCATTTATTGACAACTAATATTTATTCTGAATCTCCTGTGGAACCGTCACTAGGGATGGAGTCTGAATCGTCGTCAAATTCTCCCCGTGTTTCCTCTTCGTCCGAATGCACTAGATCATCCCCGACATAAGTGACATCAACGAGAAGGTCAATGTTATTCATCTCCTCAACAGGTGACATTTGTACACTTCTCGATGGTTGTAGAGCATCTTGTTTTGGAACGCCATAGATTTTGCCTCTGGGGTTTATTGGAGTTACTGTGACCCACGGATCTGTACGGTAGGCAACTCGAGGATATGGAATGTAGCAAACCTATTAATAATTAGTGGATATTGTTATTATACATGTACAAGAAACCTTAAGTATGAGTACATAGGTAAACATATTTGTGTAAATATTGATACCTGGTCAGCTTGAGACGCAAGGATAAATGGATCATAAAACTGTAATCTCCGGCTTGAATTTATCGAAATAACACCAAGCTGGTCGACTCGAACCCCTCGACCATTGGATGGATCATACCAATCGCACATAAACACTATGCACCTCAAGTTCACCATTCCTGGATAGCGGATTTCCAAGATTTCTTTTAAAATCCCATAGTACATGGTATCACCGGATTGCGCCGAAATACCATAGTCCGAAGTTGATCTTTGACGTCCTTCCTCATGGATCCTGAACGAATATCCCCTAGTGCAAAACTTGATATGAAATCGCCGTGCTGCGTAAACCATAAGCAACCTCCACTAACCATGTCGGGACTGATTGACCACTTGCTCTAAGGTCGGAAACCTATTTGGTGATATTTGTAAGATTTAATAAGTAATATATGAACGTGCAAACAAATATGGAAAAGTAAGCGTAATTACTTATATTAACTTACATAACATTTCAACCACTCCGGAAATTCTTCATCTTTCAATACAGCAAGTTCGGCATCTGTCTTACCATAATGGTAATCACGTGCGAGAGACATGTATATCCTGTAACATAACAGTCATTAGTCCACCTCTCCTAATAATTCCACACATTTACTTTAATAACCTATATACCTTTCGTACTCCAACATTTCGTCACAGTTTCTGAGGATGTACTTATGCAGATGTGTGACCTCCTGTGCTAATAGTGTGCGTTTCTTTCGTTTTCCACTTGCTCGACCAACTTGGGCGAACAACTCAGGAACAACCACGTCATAGACTGCCTTCTCACCTCCATCATCATGTCGGGCAGGGCGTCTCGCCTTAGTACTAACTTCCGATGGAAAGTAAGATTCGGCAAAGTATGAGACTTCCTCGTTTAGGCTTTGTGCGACAATAGATCCCTCAACCTTGCTCAAATTTTTTACCTTTTTCTTGAGGTGGAACATGTAACGCTCGAACGGATACATCCATCGGTATTGAACAGGGCCTCCTAAGGCTGCTTCTCGTGGGAGGTGAATTGGAAGATGTTCCATAACGTCAAAAAAAGACGGTGGAAATATCTTCTCAAGATTACAAAGGAGTACTGGGATATTGGCCTCCAAGTTACGTATCCCGTGGACGGTAAGCGTTCGTGAACATAAATCTCGGAAGAATGCACCAACTCCTACAAAATAAAATTAAACAAGTTAGTACATATATAGTAATATAATGATAGACATAGACTAATGGGAGTAACAAATATACCTCCTATTGCTTGGTGGATAGGTTCTGGAAGAAGATATGCAAATACAAATGGAAGAAGACGCTGCATCACGACATGACAATCATGACTCTTCATTCCTATAAACTTCCCTTCCGTCGAATCCACGCAATTACCTAGGTTAGATGCATAGCCGTCTGGAAATTTTACAAAACTTTTGAACCATTCAAAAAATACTTCTTTCTTCCTAGCGTCTAACCGGTACGCAGGCATCGGCAATCTACCGTTCAAAACATGAAGAGATGGCCTCGTACAAATCAATGGCAAGTCCATTCTAGACTTCCAATTGTCTTTAGTCTTTCCTGGGACGTTTAATACGGTGTTCATGATGTTGTCAAAGAAATTCTTTTCCACATGCATGACATCTACATTATGCCGCAGTAGATGGTCTTTCCAGTACGGCAAATCCCAAAAAATACTCTTCTTGTGCCAATTGTGATATTCCCCACAACCTTCGACTGGGTAATGGCCATTACCCCCACATTCAGGAGTTCGCTCTGCACCAAAATCTCGTAATTGTTCCAATATGCTACGACCATCTATCTCAGGAGGTGGACCATGAAACACTCGTACATCCGTCTTGAAATGTCGTTTAGACTTACGATATGGATGATTGGGCGGCAAAAAACACCTATGGCAATCAAACCATGAAGTCTTCCTGCCGTGCTGCAATTGGAAAGCTGCAGTATTGTCTTGGCAATAAGGACATGCCAATCGTCCATGCGTTGACCATCTAGATAACATACCGTATGCAGGAAAATCGCTTATGGTCCACATAAGAACCGCACGCATAGTGAAACTCTGCTTCACTGAAACATCATAAGTCACAACACCATGCTCCCATAACATCTGCAACTCACAGATCAATGGTTGGAGGAATATATCGAGCGACCGTCTTGGATGCTCTGGCCCGGGAACTAGAATTGAGAGAAACAAGAATTCTCGCCGCATGCACATAGATGGAGGCAAATTGTAAGGTGTCACGATGACCGGCCACAATGAATATTTCCTTCCATGCTTGCCAAACGGGTTGAAACCATCAGTGGATAAGCCTATGTATACATTCCGTCGTTCACCGGCAAAATCTGGATACACTGATTGAAAGTGTTTCCACGCTTCCGCGTCAGAAGGATGCGTGATATCTCCATCTTGACTATGCTCTGCATGCCATCTCATAGCCGTTGTTGTGCGGTTTGATTCGTACAGCCTCTTCAACCTCTCCGTTAAGGGTAAATACCACATCCGTTTGAATGGAATCTTCACCCTGCCACTTGTATCCTGAAACCGTGGTTTGCGGCAAAATTTACATTTATTTCGGTTCTCGTCTTCTCTCCAGTATATCATACAGTTGTCGATGCAGACATCTATAACCTGGTAGGGCAAACCAAGACCAGCAACAAGTTTTTGTATCTCGTAGTATGATCCGGGGGCCAGATTATCTTCTGGCAAAATATCTTTCACGAACTCGGCGACTGCATCCACACATTCTTCGGACAAATTGTAATCAGTCTTTATGTTCATCATCCTAGTATCAGACGATAACGGTGAATGGCCATCCCTACAACCGATGTATAGTGGTTGCTTTGATGCGTCTAACAAATCGAAAAACCTTCGAGATTCTAAATTAGGCTCTTCACCCCTATCACCCTCATACCCACCCGACTACATATTAATATTATTCTCTTTATACGCATCATTAACCATCGCAACCGTACGTACCCCAACATCTACTTCCGCTGTAGGTTCCCCTACGCTATCAGGAAAATAAGGTTCATTGCTACTAGTACTACCATATTCATAATTCCTTTCTCCATGTAAATACCAAACCTTATATCCTGGTCTAAAACCATATCTATATAAGTGATTCCAAACATTATGGACAGCAACACTAATTCTATTACAGCAATTAGAACAAGGACATTTGATATCCTGACCTTTTTTTGCTGCTTCTACATTACTGGGTAAATTCATGAACTCCTATAATCCTTGAGCGTACTCGTCCCTTAATAAGTCCGACCCCTCATTCGTCATTGGCCCGTCCATCCATGCCCGAAAATATGAACTCATTTTTATAGTTTTTTTTTCTCAAAATTTTGTTTTGATGGAATGAACCATTCTGCAGACTTATGTAGAGTAGATTTCCCTCAATGTGCCGTCGGAATACCGTCAATAGGTCCGACATATGACCCAACCCCATCCCATCGGCCACCGCAGACGATATATAAACCACTCAAACTTTGCCGACATCGTAAACCGTCGGAAAACCGTCTGATTTCCGTCCTACATTCCGACAGATATTGGCCGTCGGAAATAATTCCGATCAATCAGACGTCGCCGACATCGGAAAGTTTGACTTCCGTCTCTAAGCCGTCGGTGGATCGTCGGCAGTTTCCGACAAAAACTGTTCCATCTCAATTCCGTCGGAAAATGCCGACGGAATAGAGACGGAACATTTTTTGTCGGCAACCCGTCGGCACGCCGTCGGATTTGGCAGACGGAATGCCGACGGCCAAAACCTTACCGTCGGAATTGACGGTGTTTTCTTGTAGATTACAATTTGTTTTGCAATTAGAGTTATAGTACTTAAATTAAGTATATTTGAAATAAATGTATTTGGTAATAAGTATAAGAGAATTAAATGAATCAATAAAAATAAGGAGAAAAAAATTTGTGGAAGTGACACATAAGTAAAATTAGCCTATGTTATTTTCCCCTTAATATATAGAGGATGTGTCTTAGATCAAAAGTGTCCCAAATTGTAATAAAG
Organism: Draba incana; assembly: GCA_963576765.1. NCBI lineage: Eukaryota > Viridiplantae > Streptophyta > Magnoliopsida > Brassicales > Brassicaceae > Draba > Draba incana. The sequence continues at coordinate 10,799,626 of OY755208.1, forward strand.
TTTTGTTAAAAAATGTGTAATTATCCCGCGTATTATATCAAATTGGTCCCATTAAAGTGTCACAACTTGTAATAAAGTTTATAAAACCGTGTGTATTAGTTCGTGTCTTAGATCAAAGTTTGTCTAGCTTGTAATAAAATTGGTTAAAAAGCGTGTCATAGCGTGTATATAATAAGATACTTTTTGCTAATATGTATTAACAAGATTTTTATTTTTATATTTATAACAATACTATTTATTGTGTATAGATGTATTTAGCTTAGTATATTATACAAATATATGTATTATAATGTAGTTTATCACATATATTTAGTTATATTTACAAATATTAATACATTTTATTACTAGAAAGCATATACTGTTTTTGGTTTGTTATGTCTGATAAATTCATATAAATCTAAAATTTGTTTGATTTATCTAACATATCATATGATTTATAAGATATAAATTATATATTACACTAAAAGTGAATACAATTTTACACTTCACAGTTTCTCGAAATATATAACATTTGCATATGTTTTGATCAATTTTACACATAAAAATGAATAACATTTGCTTATGTTTTGATCAATTTTACACACAAAAAAATATAAAAGCTAATGCCATTAACATAAATATGACGTTTGGATATGAAGATCCACCCGATGACGAACACAAACATAACATCTATGTAACAGAATTGTTAAGAGAGTTTTAATTAAACGTCAGACTGATATAGTGTTATACTTACAACCCAATGCTGGAAATGCGAGGAGCTTATCTGCATGGTCTCATTCTCCTCCATCTCTCCGAAAAGGTTTAGAGTCTTCAACGCATCAACTCTTGGAATGAATCGATAAGTCATCAAATTCAATGAACCTAAAATGGCAAATGGAGTCAAGTTTTAGTCATAAAATATAATCAAGTGCTATAAAGAAAAATGTATATATGAATCAGAATCATACTTGGATCCAGGTTTGGTGACATTACGGAATATCCTTTTTGCAGTAGTCTCTGCCTCGGATTTGTTTCGAATCTTCACCCCTAAGCCAAAGTACTTTTGGTCCATGATCATCTTCTTCATGTCCCAAGCGGATGTTCTCTTTGGGTCAAACACATGTCGTATTTCTAGCCAAGGATGACCCGAAAGCACTTTGGGTCAAACACTTCGCTCCTTGTAAGTTTTCAAGTGGAACCACGCTGAACAACACATGGTTATCATGCACTTTATGAACCACTAAGAGAAGATAGTGAGAACCACCGTGATCAACTTGATCAAAATGAGAAGCCCTTGGTTTTGCTCTTTTGTTGCTTTCTCCGAGATCATTATATACCACGGCATGCAGATGAAAACCGTGGTCATCCACAACCTTGCATCATTGTGAAGACCGCGCACTACATACGCGACTTGATGCTTTGATCTAAAGATCCACCCGATGATGAACACAAGGCTTGTCACTATGCCGTAGCTGATGTGTCTAGCCGCTACGGTCACCAGCCACATCAATACCCATTTCCAAATGGAGAAGCTCCATAAGGTCTTGCGTCTTAGGCTGCTGATTCTTAACACACAAATCATCCCAATGGCTGCCACGATTAGCATAACTACCTCCATACTGCTCCAAATCAGCCAAATCATCCACATGATGGATCTTGCTTTTCGTCCTTCTACCTTCTCCGACGGCTTTGCTTGATATGGAGGCTTGTTCCTCGAGGTTAGGAAGAGACGCCTAGCCTCCACAGCTTGAACAACTTCATTCTCCTATGAGATTTCAAAATAGATTGTTCATAGAAAGTTAAACAAACAAAACGAATTATTGTGGCTTTCCGAATAATTGGTCGAAATAAGATGAAATCTTAATGAAGTAGCTATTGAGCATTTCATTGTGATACGTATAAAATTTTGAAACAAGATTTTAGTATGTCAAAGCAACCTCCATTAGATACTTCATTTTGGTCAGTTTTGTTGGGAATTTAATTAATTTATGATAATATTGATGAAAAGACACATGTTGTAGTGAAAGGGCACATCTTGTTCTCTAACATATGTGATGGTTGGAAATAAGAAACACAACCTTTCGTCAAAATCAATAAGCATCCTTGAATCAATATATAAAAAGATCACAGAGGAGAGGAGAAAAAATCAATTCAATCTTCTTCTTCTTCACTAAAACAATTTCTGAGAATCTCAAAGTAGGTTTGCTAGGATCTTGCGGAAGGTGTGTAATCCGAAGATCGATAGTTGTATCCTGCAAGATAGACATCCTCGCAACTACTTACACAAGTAGGGACGAAATTCTGTCTTAGGAGATTGCGATTCGCAAGTCTCTATCAAACGTTCTCCGACCATTCAAGCAAGACGAAGAAGTCATCACATCCGAGCAGTGAACTTTCGGGCCGATTTCCATCGTTCTATAAGGACCTGGAAGATGATCAACATACCGTTGGAAACCCCCGACTCTCAGCTTTCCAGAGACATTAAGTTTGTATCTTTCTGAAGTACGATTAAAGAGTTATCTCTGTTTTAGTGTGACTGATACAAATTAGTTTCTGTTTGTAACCATCAATTATTAACATACCGTTTGTATACATATGTGCGATTAAAATTAATTATTAAAAAAAATTAATAGTTTTTGGAAAGAAAGAAAAATGTTCGCTTTATCTAGTGCGTAATTCATGAACCGTATGGTATTGCATGCAGTACGAATTTGAACTGCGGTTTTTTATTTGCTATGTAATAATGCCATTTCGATTTCCGCACACAGTTACTTTTATTTTGTTTTTAAAACCGCAAACAACAAAAAAAAATGTGTGATTGATGTTTTGTTTGCGGTACTAATAAAAAACACTATGAGAACCGCCCCACATATGTGCTCCAATCACAGCCTTATGTATCAATTTTCTCAATTATTAGAGCAGCTCCAACAATGGCTCTTAACAAGTTTTAATGAGTTTCTTATGGTTAAAAAATAAATTAAAATTTGATAATTGAGCTAAACATTACATAACCATCGCTTAATTAGGAGGTTTAAGGATTCATAAGAACCACCTATGTGTCACAACGTGGTTGGTGAATGAGTTTAAGGCAAAAAAAGAAAAGAAAAACAATTTGGTTTATTCTTCACTCATCGCGTCTCTTTCTCGTGACTTTCTCTCTTCCGATACCAACGATGAGATTTGTGGCTCCTTTGATCGATTTCGTAGATGTACATGTAACATCCCAAAACCGAAATATGCAATATTAGTAGGGGTGTCGATCGACACTAATGTTTCGGGTTGTTTTGGGTTCGAATTAAAACGCTCGGTTTTGGCTCGGTTTGGGTGTGGAACCCTAGGTCTGCGTACAAAAGGGGCCCAAGCGCGATTCTCTTTCGTTTTTCCAGTGTTTAGAAGGGAAAAACTTCTTTTAGAGAGAGATTTCAAGTTCTTGAGAGACTCAAGAGGTTTTTGGTGTTTCGGTGATCGTAGAGGGTTTCCTAGCGAAAGTGAAGTGTTCTCTTGGCGGTTACTGCGAGAATTCAGCGGTTCCAGGAAGGTTTCGGGTCTGAATCATGTGCGTTCCTCAATTCTTTTTGTTAGGCAAAGATGAGTGCGTGATCGTGGTTATGAGTTTAGAATGTTAGGTTATAAATTGATTGATTTGTGGTGGAATTGTTATTGTTTTGGTTGTTGTTCTGTGTTTTTCGGGTGATTATCGTGCAATTTGTCGTGATATTGGCTTGTATGATGAAACGGAATTGAGTCATGTGAGGATTTGACTCGATTCAGGTTTCTGCGAGGAGTGTCGATCGACACCCACTTTTGATGTCGCGACGTTTGAGTTTGTGAAAGGTGTGTCGATCGATACCTAGTGGTTGTGTCGATCGACACCCAGTTGTGGTTTCGGTGTTTTGTATTTGTCGTTGTAGTATAGTGGTAAGTATTCCCGCCTGTCACGCGGGTGATCCGGGTTCGATCCCCGGCAACGGCGCCAAAATTTGATATGCTCAAATTTGCCTTGAGCCACTCTTTAAAACAGAATCTTGTGTCCAACCATCTTCTTAGCTTCCTTTGTTGCTTTTCTGTTGGTACGCTCTAGAAGTGATAAAGAGTCAAGATCCAATTCAACTAGCTCCTTGTTTTTCTTACTTCTTGTGTTGTGATTAGGCATATACCTTAAACGCAAAACAGAAGAAAACAAAAGAAACTAGTTAGTAATTAAAGTAAAAGAAAAACTTAGACAAATTCCTAATAGTCTAAATCTAATGGTTTATGACTCCCCGGAACCGGCGCCAAAATTTGATATGCTCAAATTTGCCCTGAGCCACTCTCTCAAATTAAGAGATCGTGTAATACTTAGGGGTCGAATTCCACAGAGAATCAAACTAACACAGTAGATTTAAATGTTCAGAATATGCTAAGCAAATGAGATGAATAGTAAAATAAGTGCAGAAACAGTAAATAATGATGATTTGATTTAGCTTTAATTTAATAAAAGACAAACGCTAAGCCTTAGGAAATTCTCAGGAATAATTCCAGACTGAAGGATAAACTTACTATCGGGATAATTGATGAAGTACAATTCTAGAACTCGAAACACTAATGTAAAATAAATCAACTGTCGTTGCAAATATTATCTATGTCTAAATCCTAGAAAACCAATTGTCGTTGCGAAATTAGATTAATTTAGAACAAGCATTAAGTTCAGGTTCGATTTGTTCACAAAGATTCAAAGCCAACTGTCGTTGCGAATCAAATCTTTGCTCACCTATGATTCAGTTCCAGTTATTCAATAACACTGTCGTATCTATTAAACAACCTAAAATATCTAACCTAATGTGATCAATCTTAAATCAGAGTTGATGCAATCAAGGTGAAGAATCCTATATGATGCAATCCCAATAGTAAATAAATCCTAACAGCTTTTCATCATCCTTTGAAAACCTTAAAACCTAACTAGTAAACTACTCAGACATGGCGAATGATGCAAACATGATTTCTGAATAATACTTTATTAAAGAAAGAGAATGATACAAAGATCGAAACCGATTGGAGACGAGGAACGGATCTCTGAAGTATCTCTTGCTAAAATCTCTAAAGAAGTAAAAGCTTTTCCTAAACAATGGCTTAGAATAAGTATATATAAGGTACAAAAACGATCTGGGGCAGAACTGCAAACATTTGGAAGTTCTGGGGCAGAAATTGGAAATCTTCTGAATTATTGTTCTGGTCCGAAACTTAGTCGTGTCGATCAATTTGCTTCTTTGTGTCGATCGACAGCCTATTTTTCTTCACGTCGTTCGATTAGAAAACTGTGTCGCTCGACGTGTTTGCTGATTTTCAACTCCGAACTTGTGTCTTTGGCTCCTCGTTCCACAATGCTCCAAAATGTTCCAGTAATGCTCCGAACATCCAAGTGCCTAATAAGAAAACCAAAGACTCGAAAACACCAGAAAGACTCTAGAAAACATACTTATATCATGGCTTAAAAACCATGATATATCAATGACCGCCTCACATAGTATTTGTGATAATACTCATGCAGCTCTTTGCTCCATGTGTTGCAGGTAAAGAAAAAGTGTGATCGCAGAATCATGGCGTAGGAAGAGGATGATTAGGAATCTTTATATGTGTTTTATTTTATAGTAGAACCTGGCATTTAGGCTGCTAGAGTTATTTGATTTGGAATTCTAGAAGTGAAGTTGAGTTGGTTTTTGGTTATTGGAATTAAATTGTTTTGTTGGTTTATTTGAGTTGTTGCTTTTTGCTGAATATTGATTATTGTTGAATTAGCCGTTGAGAATTTAGTATTTATGGGAATACTAAATTCGGGGTTAATTAATTGATTTAAAGAAAAAATCTGGTTGTTTCAGTACCGACCAAATCGGAGAGCGATGGTGGTGACGGTGGTGTATGGATGATCTATTGCTTGCGGTTGGGTTAAGAAGGCATGTGTCTAAGAGAGATGGAAGGATGAATAGTTTCGGATCATCCGATCCAAATCCATCCTGACCAAATTGGACAACCAAGATCGTGATGGTGGTCACTGGATTAGCTATCGCCGGCGAAAGAGTGACGAAGGAGACTGTTGGATCGGGAAGAAAGTCGTGAGGCATCTGTCTTTGTTGGCCTTCTCATCGGCAAAATTTCCCTCCGCCGTCGCTGATTCCGGCGTCATTAATCAAGGTATTTATCTTACCTTCTCTTGGTTTCTTCAATTTTGTTAATAGATGGTTGATTTGCATGTAATTTTGGGGGAAATATAGTTGAATTGAAAATTTAGGAATTTAGTTGGTTGGAATTGGGGGTTTTTGGAATTCAAAGGAAAAATGGTTAGATTGGTGGTTGATTGATCAAATTCACTATTCTATTTGAAGAACTAGATTGATGCTTCATTGATATCTAGTAATTGGTTTCAGAATGCTTAAGAATATCTTGTTATTTTGAAATTACGTTATCTCTCTGTTGAGGTTGTGTACTAGTATTGGATCACTACATGAATAGTCTTGCAAAATCAGAAATTGTGATCAGTTTTGACATGAACATGTTCTTCATAATTTTTGTCATGCATATTTTGATCATATGCATAATTTCTTTATAATTTGTGTTCTTCATAATTGTGATCAGTTTTATACATGAATAAGAGATTTGTTTGTTTGAGAACTGAATTTGTTGACCATGTGAATGGTCTTTACTCATGTCCTTTGTTGAAAGAAAAACTAATGCATCATTTTCTTCTTTTGATGCACATGTATATCTTCTTATGGTGAACTGTATGGAGGGAGTGTTGCCCCTGACCCTTGGTGAAAGGATAAAACAAATACTGACATTCAATGAAACAAGGTAAACATTTTCTTATCTTTTTTATTAGTTGTAGATGGGACTTGGCTAGTTTGTGTTAGTTTTAGGTCATTACTGGATGGTTTTTGTTAGTTGTATATCATTGATGGATGCTTTGTATTAGTGGTAGATCATTGATGGCTGATTTGTGTTAGTTGTATTTAATTGATCGTTGGTTTGTATTAGTTGTAGATCACAGAAGTCTGTTTTGTTTGACTATTTGATTAGGTGTAGATTTAAGTATTTTATTCAATGCTTAAAACACAAACAACAACTACCAAATTTTGTGTATGTTCTATAAAATGAACTCTTAATCTGTATCTTAATAAACCACAAACCATACACCTTCTTTGTTCTTTTTTCTTTAGCTTTTACCAAACACAAACTAGGAAATGGATTCTACGAATTCATATAGTCACTCACAAAAATTTATGGACTTTCTAAATACCCTAGAGCCTTTTACCCCTACTATGGTTAATAGCCAAATGCCTTTTACCCCACTGTTTAGTACTCAATGTACTGAAGATCCAATCCTAGAGCAAGACATACCTTAGGAGCAGAAACTAAGAAGGAAATGGACACCCACAGAAGACACCAGCAAGGATGCAGTTGTGGCAAATGAGCAAAAAACAAATACGTTTTGGAAATGTATTACTACTTATTGGAGCATATGAAAAGCGAGAGCCTAGTAACAAAGGTGGCAGAAAATAAATGATCTAGTCTCCAAGTTTGTTGGAGCATATGAGGCTGCAAAAACTCAGAAAACAAGTGGCCACAATGAAAATGAGATTCTGAAGGTGGCTCACCAGATCTTCTACAACGACCACAAAATCAAATTCCACCTTGAGCATGCATGGAAGGAGCTGCGTAATGATCACAAATGGTATTCTTCTAGTACACAAGCTGGTGAAAGCTCAAAAAGAAGAAAGGTAGAGGATGGTTATGCACACTCTCCAACCTCTCACACAGTTAGAGTTATGGAGGATGAAGCAATGGCTCATCCTTCTGGTGGAAAGGCAGCTAAGGGCAAAGGTAAAAAGAGTGTGAGCAAGATAAATATTGTAGAAAGCGATCTAATTTCGAAAGCATTTAGGTGATAAAGTAGAATGATCTAGCCATGAATGAAAGAATATCAAAGATTGGACTTCTTTCTGAGATTGAAGTAGCTCTAAAGAACAAGCTAATAAGTGATATGTTGTCAAATTAGTTAAAGAACTTTAAATTCATGTGTATCAACTTTTTATTTTCTCATTATGAATGAATTTCTGTTTTGTTTGTTGTTTAAGTTAAATGCTTTTGTGCTGAATGAGTCCATGTTCTCTACTATGTGTGAATGTGTTTCTTTACTTCAGTTATTCTCTGTCTAATCAATCACCACATTTGTTCTCTGACTAATGAATGTGTACATGAATATGCTTTTGATACTTGAACTAACTCTTATGTACTATAATGATAAATTGTTGAATGAGTTTATGTTCATGCTCTACTAGTTTCATTTATGTAAATAGGTTAATTCTCATTATTAATGGTAGTTAGTTTGCTTTGTATTCATTAATACAAATACACTTGTGAATTGAATGTTTATGTCCTTGTGCAGGAGGTGAGTAAAGGACTGAGATGACAAGGACAAACTCACATAAGACTTATTGCACATTCAAACAAAGAAAGACCAACTTGGTAGTACCTTGGTTGTCTTCTTGCTTTTTCGGCACATTCAAACAAAGAAAGACCAACTTGCTTTATCTTGGTTATATTTGCTTTGTCCTTGTATGTCATTTGTAATACGAACATTCAATTATTTCCTTTGTATTTTTTTACTCTATTATTTCTTCACTCTATTAGTGCCTTTGTGTTTGTTTGTCAAACAGAACATTCTACGTTTTGCTATATATATGTAGCCTTGTATGTCATTTGAATTCACCATATCTTCTCGTTGTCCAAAAAAACTCAAATTCTCCACAAACTTCTCCTTCTCCTTCTCCTTCTCAACGAAATTCTCTTTGGCTACATATTTCTCATGTCCATATAATTCCTTATATTGGCTAAACCTTTCATTTCTTTTAAACCTTCTAACGTGTTCAACAAAAAATGGCGTCTTTTTCATAATGCTTTCGAATTTCATAACGCATTTCGGCAAGCACTACAAGAAAATAGTCCATAAGTGACTGCGGTTTATGACTGGAAAATCAGTCACTAATATTTGCGACTAACATAAGATTCTTTGCGACTGATTTACGACTCATGAAATATTAGTCACAAATTCGTCACAAATTTGTGACTACTATTTCTAGTCGTAAAGGCGTCGCCTATTAGTAACAGATTTGCGACAACTGTGGGAAGGTTTCAGTCTAGTCACATATCAGTCACTAATTAGCGACTGATTTAAACTGAAAACGGTCGTCACAAATTTGTGACACATTGGTTATGAACATATTAGTCACATATTAGCGACGCCGCTGGGGGAGTCACAAAAGCGTCGCAATTGTTATATTGGCAGATGAAGACAAATGAAAATCTATGTCGGCCAAAAAAAAAAAACAAAAAAAAACGTGTTGAAAACAAGTTTACCTAACTAAGATATTTTTCCTTAAGGTAGTGGCAAAGTAGAGGATAAAGCGTTACAAATTTGTGACTCTTTTGTAGACGTTACAAATTTGTGACTCCTTTGTAGACGTCACAAAGTTGTGGCAAATGATTTTGCCTATAAATACAACTCACCCTCATCTCATTTCACTCACTCACTGACTCACTCACTCACTCATATCTCTCTCTCGCTCATTACTAACCTTACGATGAATAATGTTTTTATGTGTGTGTATTGTATTAAGTGTGACTATTTATATGTTTGTATGGGTGTAACTATGTAATTTATGTAATTTGTGTAAGTGTGTAATTTGCGTAACTAAAGTATGTTTTTCATTTAAAAAAAAATTTAAACACATAAACATATACAAGTTAGTGTGATAACTAACGATTAAGTTACAATGGCATATCGGTTTACACCGCATCACACACTCTCTCAATACACAGGTTCGAATCCAGGGAACAATACCCCTTTTTTGTATTTGCTACAAAACCATAGATAAATAAAAGTCAGTATAACTATTAACAATAATATTACAATGGCACATCGGTTTAAACGAATAAAACCAACATACATATCAGAGTTTGAATCCGGGGAACAACACCCCTTTTTGTATTTACTACAACACCATAGATAAATAAAAGTCAGTATAACTATTAACAATAATATTACAATGGCACATCGGTTTAAACGAATAAAACCAACATACATACCAGAGTTTGAATCCGGGGAACAACACCCCTTTTTAAAAAATTCTTAGTGATGATTTTGTGACGCTTTAGTGACACCTATTCACACTTCTTATAAAATAAATTTTTGTCACCGATTTGTGACTGAATAGGGTTTAGGGGTTCGTGGTATTGCAAAGTAGTTGCAAATTTGTGACGAACTTGTGACTCTTTAGTGACTATATAGTGTTTAGGGTTTAAGATCTGAAACCCTATACTAACGTCACAAAATAGTCACAAATATACTACTACTTTGCGACACATTTGCGATGGAGAAGTAAATGTGCGACTGATTAGTCACTATATTGCCACTCCATTTTACATTAATACACATTAAAACCCAAAATGTATGCTTCTATAATTCATGGTTGTATTTAGATTGTACTAAAGTCAATTATAAAGTAGCCAAGATGTGGTTGTAGTGAGTAAATCAAATCCAAAAAAATATTTATGTGAGAACAACATTTCATATACTTTAGGTTATAAAACTTAGAAGTTTTAAACTAAGATTAGGTAAAGTTGATGTTTTTCTAAATTAGCTTTGTTAGTGGTGGTATAATAGTTATATTAGTTTATTTAGGGTGTATGGTTTAGAGAAAGGCTAAAAGAACAAATTTTGGGTCTAAATGTTTAGGGTTTAGAGATTTGATTTGTGACTAATTTAAAATCGTCACAAATCAGTCATAAATTTTGAGACTAATTAGCGACATAGACCTTAGTCACAAATTTGCCAAGCCTAAAAATGACTAAGCGGGAAACGAAATTTGCCAAAATTTTTCATTTTGCGCCTAAGTGTAAAAGTTAAAACAAAAGATGCTATTTTATTCTTCTGATTTCACAAAGAATTTAAAAAAAACTCATCTTATCTCTTGGTCTCCTATTCTCTTTTCTTCGATCTCCTCTTCGATCTCTTCTTCTACCTTTGGCTCCATCTTCTCTCTTCTTTCTCCTGGGTTTATACCTCTCACCAAAATATTCCCCTTTGATTTCACCGACGTAACCCTCTTGACCCTTTTCCGATTTCTAGGGTCGATCTCGACATCTCAGCCACCGTGTGGTGTCACTTGTGAGGTCTTCCTTCACGGCGGCTTTGTGACTCTCATCTCCTAGTTCAGGTAAATGCTTAACTCAACCTTCTCAATTGCCCATTAGAGATCCGTGGAGGAGAATTTCTAGCAGATCAATCTGTTTCTACAAATCTCTGTCTTTGTCGGAAACTTGAATCATCATAAACTATGGGTTTGTGGGATGATTTTCTCAATTAGCTTCGTAGGTCAGTTCTTTCTTCTTCTGTGTTTATGGGTTTTTGATTTGGGTTTGTTTCTCTTTGGTGTTTGAGTTCAAAAAAATCAAAATTTGATTGTGATTTGTGATTTTACGGACGAAATTAGAGCTTTTTTAGCATTAGGGTTCATTTATATGAATGGATTCGAATTAGGGTTTTTTTGGTAGTGATAGTATTGGCCTGTTATTTTTGTTGGGTCAAATACTAGACTGTTTGAGAGTGTATATAATCTATCGCTTCTTGTTTTTCATTATAAATCAGACTATAATCCCTCTAGTTTTACTTCTCTATGATTATGTTAAAGTTAATCGTATTTAGGATCTGGGTTTCAATAGATGTTTGCATAGATTCACAATTCAAGAGGGGCACTGTATTTGCAAAACTTTGAGGTAGACATGTATTTACTTTGATTGGTAATTGTGTCGTAGATTTGAGTTTTATGTAATATATATATCACTGAGATGCATATTAATATTTTGGGAATTTTCAGGTCTCTGATGTTAAGAAAGCTATAGAAACTGTTCAAGGTGCACAATACCCTGCTCCTCTGCAAATACTGATCCACCAAGGGAAGGTTGTTAAGGATGAGACAACATTGGCAGCGAACAACGTTGAAGAGAACAGTTTCATTGTTATCATGTTGTCGAAGGTGATGTTCTTTCTCTGTTGATGTTTTGATGCATATTTGATAGGTTTATTTGAGAGTATAGGAGGAGAAATTCTGTAACGTTTTTACCCAAATAAGGAATTGCAATACAATCACATCAATCTCTGGCTCAAGAAAGCAACAAAATTGCTTATACCGTTTTCTGAAACAAACCTTAACCTTCTCGATTTGGAAAATAAACATCCATAAATTTGGCTCACAACAACTCTCTTGACTTGTCTTTTCATATTAGATTCGCAAACCCTAACCTTGTCTTATTGTTTGTAGCTTTTGCGACCTCGTTGGTCAGGACTGAACTCATGGAAGGCGGTACTCTTCAGAAGTTTATGTTGAGTACTCGTCCAAAGCCTCTTGATTTCAAGCTAGCGATTAGCTTTGCGTTGGATATTGCTCGGGCAAAATGGACAGGTAACTCATCATCTATTCCATTGTTTTTTATTTTGTTGAGACTTTGAATTGATTATATATATATATATATATATATTTTTTTTTTTTCCTAGGTTATTCTGCTCAATGCTTTGCTCAGACCCCAAGCTTGATTCACACCGTTTCAAAGACATTCTCAATGAGGAACAAAGATCCAACACTTAGGCTGCTTCTTCAACTCTTGAACTCTCTCTTCTTCTTGTTTTTTGAGACAAGAACTCTCTCTTCTTAACAAACTAGCATGTTGTAATATTTTTTGTACTTTGGTTTCAACACTTTTGTACTTTAAATGCTTGATTATATAGTATGCCTTTAATTTCAAGGTTTTTGGTTATTCATTCAATTTGGACAATTCAAAAAAAAAACAAAACAAAGAAACAATTAGTAGCATATAAGTGGCAAAATCAGTGGCAAATCAGTGATCAAAATGTGACTAACCCAAAATGTGACAACAACAATATAGTCTCTAATTAGAAGCTAATTAGTGGTTAATTTGCGACTGACGATTATAGTTAGTCATAACTCAGTCGCAAAATTAAAAGTTGCTAATTAGTCTCTTATTTGTCACGCACAATCAGTCTCAAATCCGTTGCTTATTAGTGACTACCTGCTTGAGTCTCACAAGTGTTGCTAATTTGCGACTGAGTTATGGAGTCCTAAATCCGTAGCAAATTACCGACGAATAAAATAAAGTCACAAATACGTCGCTAATTAGCAACGGATTTGCAGCGTCACAAATTTGCAACGCACGTTTTGCGATGACTTTTGTTCGTCGCAAAGTAAATGCCTAACGAATTTGACGAAGCATATGAGAATGAGTTCGACGGTTGTGGTCCGCCTAAGAAGGCAACCAAGTCAAAGAAAAAATGAATCCATATTGAAAGAGACTGCGAAGCAGGACACATCTGTTTATGGAACGACTATTTCAGTGAAGATGCAACATACCCTACTCATATATTTCGACGCCGTTTTCGGATGAACAAGCCCTTGTTCATGAAAATAGTTGATCGACTCTCCAATGAACTTCCATTCTTTCAACAAAGAAGAGATGCTACCGGAAGGTTCGGTCTCTCTGGACTACAAAGTGTAAAACCACAATTCGTATGATGGCATATGATTTTGCGGCTGATGCATGTGACGAATACCTCTGGCTCGGTGAAAGAAATGTGCTTTCATGCTTGGCTATAATATATTTGTTCAGAGATGAGTACCTCAGAAGACCCACACCAGATGATCTTTAAAAGTTACTCGATGTTGGAGAGGCACGCGGATTTCCCGGGATGATAGGAAGCATTGATTTTATGCATTGGGAGTGGAAAAATTACCCTACAGCTTGGAAAGGGCAATATTCACGTGGATCCGGAACACCAACATTCATTTTAGGGGTTGTAGCGTTACATGATCTCTAGATTTGGCACACATTTTTTGGATCTCCAGGTACATTAAACGGTCTCAATGTTCTTGATCGCTCACCAGTTTTAATGATATATTACAAGGTTGAGCTCCAAGTGTGAATTTCTTTGTCAATGGACGCGAGTACGATTTGACATACTATCTGACTGATGGTATTTATCCGAAATGGGCAACTTTATCCAATTTATTTCACTTCCACAAGATCTGAAAGGTCATTTGCTTCACATCAAGAAGCTGTCCGAAAAGATGTCGAGCAAGCTTTTGGAGTCTTGCAAGCTCGATTTGCTTTTATGAAAAACTAAGCTCTTTTTTTGGATAAAGTCAAAATAGGAAAGATTATGAGAGCATGTATCATACTGCACAATATGATAGTTGAAGACGAACGAGATGGATACATTCTGGTTAATGTTTCAGAATTCTAACAAAGAGAAGGAAACAGAACTTCACAAGTGGATTTTACGTACTATATCAATATCCTTACAAATATTGTCAATATGATGGCCAATCGTAATCGAATTCGTGAGAGAACAATCCATCACCAATTGGAAGCTAATTTGGTTGAGCTTATATGCCAAAAATTTGGACAAAGTTAAGATTACAACTGAGCGATCATTTTCGTTTATGATTTATGAATCTATATTCTAAATGTTTTAATGTCATGTATTTTTCAAATATTACTAAATGCATATATTTTAGGTTTTATTATATGTATTATGTTACAAATTTAAATAAAATAGTTTTCAAAATTTATTTATTTTATTCTTAAGAATTCTTAATGGAGTTCTACCATTGGACGAGCAAAAAATTAAAACTTTTAATTGAAGTTCTTAAATTTTAATGATGGAGAATTTATAATAAAAATGAGAAATTCTTTAAAATACACATTTTGAAGTTTCGTTTCCAAACTTACCACCAGTTTTTAAAAATTCCAAAAATACCATGTTTTCAAAAAAAATTCAAAAGTTCCAAAAATACCACAAACACAAAATTTAATTTTGAATAGGTTTAGAATTTAAATTTTTTGGTTTGGGTTAACAATTGTACAATTAGAGTATAGTTTTAGGGGGTTGGGTATAGGTTTAGGGTTTAGGGTTTAGTTTTGAATATTTTAAAGTTAATTTTAATTTTGTGGTATTTAAAAACTTTTGAAAAAGTATTATTTTTTGAAACTTCTAAAAATACAACACTTTTCAATTTTGTTTCCAAAAACTAAATAGTGTAGTATTTTTGAGAATTGTTCTAAAAAAATTGGTAAGAACTCTGCGAAAGGTTCTACCTTTACAGGTGGGTGGTCTTTACATTTCTAATTTCGTGAATCTGTCACCTCGCATCATAATAATGCGCGCATATCTTCTCTCTCTCTCTCATTAGATCTGGTCAAACGTCACGTGACCCTGCTCTTACCTTTTGTCTTTTTTACCTCTTAAAAATAGAATACACAAAAGATCAAAGAACCAATCAAAAAATTTTTAAACAAGATCGTTCGGTTTCGGTTCGTGTCATTGAGTTCTCCACTTTCCTTTTTTGGCAACGTACCTCTTAGTCCCGTAATAGAAACTTCATTCACTCACTCACCAAAAACAAAACACAAGCAAGAAAGATCAAGATCCGGTTTTTCTGAATCTTGAATGTTTCCGTTTGGTTCCTTTTAGAGAAATGCGACGGCGGAGGACGACGACGGTTGTGGTGGTCACCATACGGAGGATGCTAACGTGCGCCATATGCGCAATCGCACTTCTCGGTTTCCTCTCCGTACACATCCACATTGCTCCTTTCAATAGACTCCCTAGGCTTCACCTTAACCACGCTCGAGTCCGTAACCATATTTCGAGTAATTTTACGGTTTTCTGACATTGGGTCGTTTTACGGATTTGATTTTCTATGTTTCACAGCGAGGAGGTAACATCGATTACAACAAATCCATCACAGAACAGAGCTTGACCAAGAACATGTCTCGTATGGAATCGATTGAAGAAGCTCCGTTCATTTCCAAACCAAAGGTTCAGTTTCTTGAAATCTTCTTGTTTTGGAGTAATGTTTTGATCTTTGGGTATCAATATGGTTTCTTTTTAACTTGTGGCTGATTCTTTGTCAAATTTTAGAGATATGAGACTAATGAGTATCAGAGTTTAACATCGGAACACATCAAAAACACACAGGAGCTAGTTCCTCCTCATATCTCCACAAGCCCTTCTTCTTCTTCTTCCAAGGTTTGAATATTTCTTACTTTGATTCTTTGTACAATTTATAGGGGAGGCTTGTAAGTATATCATTAGTGGGTAATTTATACTCCCTTTGTTTTTATTTGTTTGATTTTGTAGAGTTTTCACAAATATTAAGAAAACACATTAATGGTTAACTATAAATGTCTTATTTTTTGCAATACACAATTTTCCATAAGTCTAAATCAATAGTAATCCAATAAAATTAATAAATATGTCTTGAAGTTTACAATTCACCTTTATACTTTCATTAAAAATGCATTGAAAATGTGAAAAATCAATTTTTTATAAATAATTTTTTTTCCTAGAACATCAATAAATACAAAACGGAGGGAGTAAATGATAAAACAAAACAATGTTTCTTGATGGTGGGTTTGGTTCTTGAACAAGAGTGGAATTAGGGGAAAGTGTTTTCAGAGTGAAGATTGAGTTTTAGATTGTATTTGAATACAAGGATCATGCTTCTTTTCGTGTTTTTCACTCTTTTAGATTTGACAGTTGAACATATCAAGCGGGATGATACCGGAATTTGACAAGCTTTGGAAACCTCCACCAAACCGCAATTTCGTCCCTTGCGTCAATCCCACTCCTCATTACACATGTGAGAAATTAAAAACTGTCTAATTTGGTTACTTTGTGTTGACTCATGACTCAAATCTTGTTTATACTCTTTGGTTATTTTGTTCTTTAGTTCCATTGGAATCTCGAGGCTATCTTCTTGTTCATACGAATGGCGGGCTTAATCAAATGCGCGCTGGGGTAAGTTTATAGTAGTACTCTTTGTGTTTCTCCGCACTCACAAGTATAAAATACTTATGGTTCCTTGCGTTGCAAAATTTACAGATATGTGATATGGTAGCTATTGTGCGTATTATAAATGCGACACTTGTAGTCCCGGAGCTCGATAAACGATCTTTCTGGCAGGATACTAGGTTATAACTCCATGTTAAAATACTCAGTTTTTTTCTTCTTCTTCTTGTCTTTACCATTTCTTGATCATGTTTTTAACCTGCTTTTGTTTCTCCGATCAAAACAGTAAATTTTCCGATGTCTTTGATGAAGATCACTTCATCGATGCTTTATCTAAAGATGTAAAAGTCATAAAGAAGCTTCCAAAAGGTATTGATGCATTCACAAAAGTAGTTAAACATTTCAAAAGCTATTCAGGATTGAGTTACTACCAAAATGATCATCATATTCTCTCAACTTCTTATTTTGGGTGTTAAATAGTTTTATGCTTTTTTAATGTGTTTTCTTCATTCAGGTGATCCGAGCGGCTAAATCTGATTCTCGTCTAGCAAACAACGATCTACCTCCTGATATCCAGAAGCTGCGTTGTCGTGCTTGTTATGAGGCTCTACGCTTCTCTACTAAAATCAAATCAATGGGAAAAGTAAAACTATTGATTTACATACAACATGTGACATATACTCCTCTCTAAATGAGTTTTAACCCAAAGTTTTGGATTTTGATGATAAATCTTGCAGCTTTTGGTTGATAGGATGAGGTCTTACGGTCTTTACATTGCGTTACATTTGAGATACGAGAAAGACATGCTAGCTTTTAGCGGATGCAACCACGGTTTATCCGCTTCTGAAGCTGCTGAGCTAAGGAAGATAAGGTGACCAAAATGACAATGTACTTCTTTTGTGTAATTTCTTGCGGGTTGTTATGTTCGAATGAGAAGTTTGCGTGTTTAGGAAGAACACAGCGTATTGGAAAGTGAAAGATATTGATGGAAGAGTACAAAGACTCAAAGGGTATTGCCCATTGATTCCAAAAGAAGTTGGAATTTTGCTCACAGCTCTTGGATATTCATCAAACACACCAATCTATATAGCTGCTGGTGAGATCTACGGTGGTGAATCCCGTTTAGCCGCTTTACGCTCTCGTTTCACCATGTTAATGAGCAAGGTACTTACAAAGTTTGAAGCTTTTGTGGTTATTGTTAGTAATTTTTGCTCGAATTTAAGAATTTAAGACGTACTGACCCTGTTTCATTTGTGTGTATTAATATTAAGGAAAAATTGGCAACAAGAGAAGAACTTAAGCCGTTTGTGAACCACTCAACTCAAATGGCTGCACTTGACTACATTGTTTCTGTTGAAAGCGATGTTTTTATCCCGTCTTATAGCGGAAACATGGCGAGAGCTGTTGAAGGGCACCGTCGGTATCTTGGTCACCGGAAAACCATCTCTCCGGACAGGTGAAAATTGTGTTTGTTTTGGGTTATGCAATGGAATCAATGTTACTTACATTTTCTTGTTGTATGTGTGATTCAGGAAAGGCATCGTGAGGTTGATAGACAAAATTGGAAGAGGAGCTGAGAAAGATAACCGGAAAGTGTATGAAAGAATCATAGAGATTCACATAACCCGGTAAGGGAAAAACCCAACATTTTTTGTGATATTTTCAGACTACTAACACACTGTTTTAGTGACTCTAATTGTTGTGGTCATAATACAGACAAGGATCACCGAGGAGGAGAAAAGGACCGGGTTCGGGAACAAAGGGTTTGGAGAGACGCCGTTCTGAAGAACCGTTCTACGAAAATCCATTACTGGACTGTCTATGCCAGAATGAGCCAAGTAAAGCCAGATGATGAACATGTATATTTCACAAGCCTTATGGAACTTTTCCCCCCATGCTTATGGCATTGGAATGATAGTTTTAGGTTATAGCATAATAGTGAAAAGTGAAAACCATTACTGATTAATGAATCAGATGTCATGTGACCAAACAGCTTGGTTAGTAAATTCTTCAGAACACGATATGTTACATTTCTTTTTTACGTTTTCAGAACGCGATTCTACTATCTTCTGCCATTTTTTACGTTTTAAAAACCAGATTCTACTAGAAAATTTTAACATTCATAACATTTACAAAATCTCTACTACAAAAAACGATTTCGTGATTTTAGAGATAAAAAATTATCAAGTTTCCTCTATGGAATTCGCACTCTATATACGTACCATCAAATCATAAAGGAAATATTGCCACAAATGTATAAGATAGAACCTCAAAAGTTTCTTTTGATAGGAATAGTAACGATAAATAATTATGTATGCAACCCTTAAGAGTAACGGAAGACAAAAATGTCTCCGGTACTTAGAATTGAAGCTCGCCATGGAATAACCATAAATCGGTGAGAACAACAGATCAGAATCGGATGATCCTCAAAACTTGCGAACAAATATATAGAAAGAAAACTGAGATTATAAGTTTATGTTAAATTCTCACATTTTATGATTGGGAAAACCAGTGCTGGTTTTGTAAAATCTTATTAAACTCTGCAGTGTAATTCGAGGCAAACATCATGAAGAAGGTAACAGCAAATAGCATCATGGTGCAGCAATCTTACAGAGGACCGGGGAACGTTCCATTCTCTCTTTGCTCGTTCCACCTCTCAACCTGTTGCAGTATTAAGAGCGGAAAAATATCACTAAACAACACGAAATGTGATCTCAAAACAGCAAAGCACTAACTAAATGGAAAGTATACCCATTCACTGGGACAGAGAGATCGATAAAACTTTGCAAACTTATCGCATTCTGGAGCTTCGTCACCCTTAGCAGCTACACATCTAGAGATAAAGAAAACAATTACGATACTTAGACATGTGTGAGAGTGAGAGAGACATCAAAATGTCAGAAAAAAAATCGGTTTTTCACCTGTGATATTCGATGTAACGAGTGAAGCAATGCCTCGTTTGGTTTGTAGTCGGGAAACGGAAATCTGCTGGCGCTGTCTCAAGCTAGAAAACAAACGACCACAAGGAAATATCAAGAGAGAGTTATCGAAAAAAAATGTCTCTTTTTCGGTAAGTAGAATCAATACATACCTTGATCTCATCAGGAGTTTCCTCGGCAACTTCTTCGCTAGTGTTTTCGACATTACTTTCTTCAGCAGCAGGAGTCTCTTCTTCAGCTGCAGATTCAGGAGTCTCTTCAGTCACTTCAGGAGATTCAGATTTCTCTTCAACTTTAGAAACCGCTTCCTCAACAGGAGACTCTTCCTTGGTTTCATCTTTGCTAACCTCATCAGCTTGAGGAGTGACTTCTGATGCTACTTCTTTCACTTCCACAGGCTTTGCATTTGTTTCTTGCTTCACTTCTTTCTCCAAATGATATTGCTACCAAAATGAAACAAACCCACCACAGATCAATAGTGTTAATTGATACTAAACAAAGAGTAACGAATTTGTGAAACATATATCCTAAAAAAGATTGAAACTTTCATGATCCAAATTTGTTGACTTATTCAAAGTCAATCTTTTTTTCTGGTGACTCAATCTAAAATTCGAAGACCCTAATATGTAATTCCGTTCATTCTGAATTGATAATCAAAACCCAAAACGAAATCAGATCTATCAAAGTGAAAGATTATCAAATCCGAATCCTAAATCGAAAGATAATTGGAGAAATCAAAGAGAATGAGGTGTTAGATGAAGATAATTGAGTAGATCGGATGAAAAAAAAACAGAGCATCGGCGAGATTAGAGCACAGAGAGCAAAATGAGGTGTTAGATGAAGAATTTACCTCGGAGAGAGACGGAGTTTGAGCAGCAACAGCTTCCGCCATTGAAGTGTATGGTAAGAAAGAAAGACAATCGGAGATTCTTCAGAGAAGGAGGAAGATCGGAGACAGAATCTTCTGATGATAATATACACACACTTGAGAAATTGTTAGGTTTAAGCTCTTTCAGGAACCTATCTGGTTATTTCCTGACAGACAAAAACGACCGTGTTTTGTTTTAACACTAATTGGGCCTGGATTATTCGAAAACACCCTTTAGGCCCAATATATGCTTCTAAACTATGGGGTCCGGTAAATGAATGTTTACAACTATTTTTGGGGACTTTCAATTACAAAACATTAAATTTGAATATAAGTTTTGTGAAACCTTGTAATGGTTCTTAGTATTAGTATATAACCCTGTTCAAAAAATCGGCCCCCTAGCCGATTAATCGCTGTCGGACACCCTCTATCATTTTAAGTTCAAAATCTATTAAAACTTGATGGATCTGTCATATTTTGATATTGAGAACAAAAAAAAGTAAAAAAAAATGAAGAATAACGTGAGGAATTTTCACATATATGGCGGCTAGGGTTGCAGAAATTGCTTTTCTTCATGAGGAAAACGAGGGCAATTTCGTCATTTTGCATTTCATTAAAGTAAATACGCAGAAATAAATAAAAAGGCAGATAAGAGATTCGAACACACGTTGTCAATGTATAATTAGTCTCATCGTACCACCAGACTATCTTAACTTATTGATATTTATCCGCAAAAACAAAATATATACTATATTTCCTTTTAAATGTGTAAAACTAATCCCCGATTAATCCCCGAATTAATCCCCGTTCAATCTCCGATTTTCTCATTAATCGCTAGGCCCACTCCGACCGCCCGATTAACGCCTAGCGAATTTTTGAATATTGGTATATAATGCCATGTGTTTGAGAGAAAAACAAATAAAATATAAATTTTGAAAACAATAACACTACAATAACTTTGACTCCATTCACCAAAAAAAAAAACAATAACTTTTGACTCCAAATTTACTAGTATGGTAGCGAGATTCTGATGGAGTTTTAACAAGTTTCACTCTAATAAATTATGTACTGGATAATCAGATGGTAGCCTTGGTTTTCGGATGATTGATGATGACTTTAACACTGCTTTGCTAGTAAAAATAGATGTGGAGATTGCTAGATCAGCTTGACTCCCTTTTCGTGAAAATGTTTCAGGGTAGATATTACCACCATACAAACGTATTGGACCAAGTTAAAATTTACTCTACCTCTCACAGATGAGAAATTATTCTCTCGGCTAGATCTCCGGTAAAAAAAGGGACTAGTTCAAAGAATTGGGTCCGAAAAGTCTATTTCAGTATGGAACAATCATTTGATCCATGTAACTAGTCGGTGATCTGTTGGAACTAAATTTAAATAAACAAATAGGCCATTAATTTGGGTATTTGGTTTATGGAAAATTGAGTTAAAGTTTGAATGAGAAATTAATTTGGGTCATATTGGAAAAATCCCAAATGGTGTGGAATGAAGTGTGTATGTAAAAAGTCTCACATCCCTTAGGGGAAACTTTTTCTAGTGGTATATAAGGAGTTTAAGATATCCCTATGATTAAAACATAACACCCACACATGGAGAGACACAAGGATACCACGCGTGCACCACCACCACCACCGAACCGAACCGAGCCGGGTTTGGGTTTGGAAAATTGTACCGAAGGTCCATTAAAGACTATTCTTTTTGGGGAAAATTTTTATTAAAAATTTAACCGAAGAATCGCACCTATTCGGTTCATGATAGCCGAACAATCGCGACTCAAAATCGCGACCGGTAGGTTCATGTTCACCGAACAAATCGCGATTCAAAATTGCACCCGATCGAGTCTTCAAATTCTGCGCGGCTTCGTCTTCTTCAGGAACCTTTTTTCTCTGCGAAATTTTTCTTCTTCAAAAAAAACTTCGATCCTCCACAAAGTAAGTCTCGAGAGTATTCATAGTTATCTGTTCGTCAGATTACGATTTTGAGTGTTGCGAAATCGTTCTTCCTTACGGTTTTATCCTGGGATTCGTAATCGTATCAAACCGTCTCATTACGGACGATTTTTCGAATTAAGGAAAAAAAGCAATCTCGACCCTGTGTTCGTTTTATCATCGAGAATTCCTTCTTCTTCGTAATTCGTATTCTCATTTCATTCGGTTTTTTCAATTCGGTTTTCGCGGTTCGTACATGATCATTAGATGAGCAACATGTACGGGTTTTAATTATTACCCTTCCTTTAAATATAATCACCTAATTGACCCAATGAAAAAAACATATAAGTGTGATTTGATAAATACAACCATCGACCTAAAAGATGTTCATATTATACGGAGTATTCCGATTGGTCAAATGTATCGCCCGGACACTCTTGGTTGGCATTATTCTAAATTTGAACGATATACTGTTAAGTCAAGATATAGTATTGAACGTGAATCAGCTTACTCAGCTTTGGATACACGTTCTTACGAACCAATTATCTTGTCACTTACAGGTCATATATGGAAGTTGAAATGTTCACCCAAGTTAAGACATTTTTTATGGGAAGATTTTGCAAGGTGTATTTGGGTAACACATAATTTACGGGCTGTGACAAATGCAATATAGAGGAAACCACTAATCATGTATTATTTGAATGCCGTCCGGCAGGACACATAGACACTATCTCAAATTCCATCGGCAATAGAATCTTTCCCATGGTCCTCAATACTTACCAATATAGATTACCTTTACTTGCGATTTCAGGCTGACCGACCGGAATTTCCGTGGATACTTTGGTATATTTGAAAAGCTAGAAATAATAAATGTTCAACAGTGTGGATCGTAATCCGAGGCGAGTTGTTGGGCGTCTACTCAATTGGATATAGATTCACACCACCTACGACAAAAAAAAGATTCACACCACCTCGTTTGCAGTCCATAAGGATGGTCTCTTTCGGCCTTAGATGTTTTATTGATGGGTCCTTTTTTAGGAGGGGGATAAATATATACTCTTCTTTTGCTGATGCATATTTCTTGATGAGCACCAAAAACTTTAGATACATAATCAAAAAAGAATATCTAAACGAATTACACGATTAACACCATATACTTTATTCATTAAGGAACATATAAATTTTGTTTATCTTCCAGCTTCCAACTTAAGCTAAGCAATGTCAGCAAATCATCAACAACAAAATTTACATATGATAATTTTGTAAATATCTTTTACTGATTTTTGTCCCCATTATGTTTAGGGACATGGATATTATTGGATGAATCAGAAGAAGAAAAAAAAAATCAAATGAGGTACAGTTATTTATCCATCCACAAAACACATCGGATAGTCTTTCCTCCCACCAATAAATCGAAAGCTTTGTTAATTTCCTCAAACCGTAATTCGTGTGTAATAAAACCATCCAGATTAAGCTCCTGCAGTGTAAAAACAAAAATAATTATAGTAAATCGCTTTTTATGATACGTAACATTTGCAAAAATGATGACTTGGTGTCGACGTGTCATTTTGGATAAATTGTGTATTTTATTTTATATATTTTCAAAAACAGCATAGATTAATTCGTACATACTTTGTTAAAATATCATGTTATTTGATAACATGTTATATTACATAACATTGTATCTTTTAACATGCGAGATCAAATACCCCAATTATCTACAATTATTTTTGAAAATAGAATTAGTAGATTATTATAATACCAACACATCATTGCAAATATTTTCCAAAATTAGTAAATTACGTTATCCCAACAAATAGAGGCTAAAAATATATAGATAAGTGACACCTATAGTAGAAAAATACCACAAAATTAAAATTAGTTTTAAATGGACAAAACTAAATCCTAAATCTACATCATACCCCCAAAAACTATATTCTAATTGTACGATAATTAATCTAAACCCAAAATTTTAAATTCTAGATCATTTGAAAAGCAATTTTTGTGTGTGGTATTTTTGGAAATTTTGAATTTTGTTTGAAAAAAGTAATATCTAAAGAACTTTTAAAAATTAATGGTAGCTAAAGAACAAAAACTTTTTTTTGTGGCATCCTAGGGAATTTCTCTAATTAATTGGAGAATAATTACAACTTTAACTTTTAGTTCTTTTATAAGTAATCACATAAATATAAATAGATTAAATCTTTTATATACCTTTTTCAAATAACGATCCACGATGATGGGAATATCAAGTTTGGGTTTGAGACCGCCAAATAGAGTTCCACATACAGTCCTGCCTCTGAGAATATCATGACTACCCAACCTTATTGGCAACATATCTTTTGTCATCCCCAATATTACGGTTTTTCCCGATCCCTACAAAGAAATTTTTTACTGTAAAAACGATTTCGGTTTAATCCATGAAATGTTCTTAATCCAAATAGAATCCGGTAGGAACCGGTTAAAAATACCGTGCGAGTGCTATTGAAAGCCTCCTCCATTAGAGGTTCTAAACCAATGCATTCAAAACTGTAGTCAACTCCTCCATCTGTCATTTCTTTAATCACCTAATTTCGTAGTTATTCAACAACTCTAGGCACGTAAGCTTCGAATTTAAAAAACTGAAAACTATATGCTCTTTAAAGAAAAAGTAATAAACTTAGGGTCTGACTGTTAACCATCGACAGAAGAAAAGAGAGGAAAAGAAAAATTAATACTCTCAACATTTGATTTATGATTTTACCAGTCAGGTATAAAAGAAAGGAAAAATATTTCTTCTGATTTCATCTGAGCCCACAAGAAAGAGTGAATTATTTTTTTTAACCAAGCAAATTTTTTATTCTGTGGAAGAAAACTGTCCACCATTAAATTGCAGAAGAAAAATTTCTTCATCGTCAAATAAGTTCGTGGTGGGCCCATAATTTGTTAGAAGAATTGTTTTTCTTCTCAATTCTACTTATTTTACAAACAGTCAGACCCTTATACTATAAAAATACTTCAAACCAACAAACCTGGCTAATAGTTTTCTCCTTGCACAAACCAGAGTTGACGAAATCCGTGATCCCGAATCGTTTACCTACTCCACATCAATAATTATATAAAAATACAACATGCAGGCCGCATCAAAATATTCCGAGAATTGTAGGCGCATAATACATGCAACTTGTAGGCAAATAATATATTTCGAAAATTCAGACAATCAAAGGGATCGGGTCCGATTCTCTAAATTAAAATCCATGTCTTCTTTTTAAAATGAGAAATTGGGGTCTGAATCCGTATATATTATATTATATGATATATATATTGTGTGTGTTTTTAAATAGTTTTTGAAAATTCTTGTTATATAAAGTATTATAGTTTTACATTTGTAATTTTACATCACTATTATTTTTCACATTTAGCTTAATATCTAGAACTTGCGTGTTCGGAAGTTGCGGATTCAGATTTTGATTTTATTTTTAAGTCCAAGATATTTGATGTGACATGTACTATTTCAATTCAACTAGTGTCTTAATTTTTATTTTTTTTATAGAAGTTTAGACCCCTCCCCTCCCCCAAAAAAGGTTGCAAGAATATAAAACCAAACCTAATTCAAATTTGTTGGGTTTGAGATCCACTCCAATGATCTTTGCAGCCCCACGTAGCCTGGCTGCTTCTGCAACCTGTTTACCAAAACATTTTTAGTTTTTGTTCTGTCTTCTAAATCATTTTGAGTATGTGATTAGAAAATAATCACTAATTTAAACATAATAACTAACTTGTTAATACATTGTGAAAGAAACATGAAAATGTACCGCAAGTCCAACAGCACCAATGCCAAAGATTGCAACGGTGGAACCTTCCTCTACGTCTGCCACTTTCCAAACTGCTCCAAGTCCTGTTTAACATGGCGCAATCGTCAGTTCATTGTACATCTAATCTAACAAAATTGTAATTTATATCAAACCCACCGGAAAAAAGCTATGAGACGATTGATATATTAGACAAAACGGTGTTGTAACAAAAATCTATATACATATTTCGGATAAAGTGAAAACTATCAAAATAAATCCTACACCAATATGATTAACCTGTGGCGACACCGCAGCTGAGTAGAGCGGCTTTATCAACGGGAATTTCGGGTGAAATTTTCACGAGATGTGCAATATCAACGACCGTATATTCGGAAAAAGTCGAGACAAAGAAAAAATGGTGAATATCTTGTCCTGAAGAATCTTTGAATCTTGAAGCCATTCCGTATCGTCTTGTGTTCGATAAGAAATCGTCTGCAAATCTTGTGCACCAGTTGCTCTTTGAAGACTTGCAGTCTTTGCATTCTTCACATTGAGGATGAAACACTGGCAATACGACGTCGCCTTGCTTAAATCCGTCCACGTTTTCTCCAATGCTCTCGACCACACTATAGATTACATTCCCAATGAATGAAAAATAAAATAATTAGGCTTATTATTGAAGAAGAGTGAAATTTTTTTTTTTTGAAGAAGCATATTATGAAAGATTTACCCGACTGCTTCGTGTCCTAGAATCCTAGGAAACCTTGCAAGCGGTCCCTAAAAATATGTGAAAAATGGTTAGTGAAATTGATCGAATGTTGAATGACACTTTGACATGTACTTACACTGTCTAATTTCCAGAAAGTAACATCGGTGTGACACAGAGATGTGCATAGGATCTTAATCCTAACTTCGTAAGCTTGAGGTGGATCAACATGGATCTCTTCTATTACAAATGGCTCTCCTGCTTTTCTACATAGCGCTGCTCTGCATCTAATCGGCTTTCCTTCATTGCTGGAGAATGGTGTGATCTTGTTCATGGTGAATGATGGATAATGATGAACAATAATGGAGAGAGAGAGAGAGAGAGAGAGAGTCATTTCTTCCTATCTTGCATTATTGGATATATATAGCAAAAAGATTCCCTAGCTTTTATGAATAGCTTATTGTAATAATAAATAAATAAAATTCCCTAGATGCACCGATCAAAATTTTTGTTTCTTAGATACCATTAATTTTTAAAAGTTTTTTATATATCATTTTTTTAAATCAAAATTTCCAAAAATACCACAAACACAAAAATTGATTTTTAAAGGATCTAAAATTTATTTTTTTTGGGTTTGGGTTAACTATTGTACAATTAGGGTATAGTTTTAGGGGGTAGAATGTAGGTTTAGGGTTTAGGGTTTAGTTTTGACCATTTAAAAATAATTTAAATTTTGTGGTATTTTTGGAATATTTAAAAATGGTAAAAAAATGGTATCTAAGGAACTTTTAAAAATTAATGGTATCTAAAGAACAAAAACTTTAAAAAATGGTATCTATGAGAATTGCCCAATAAATAATTTGAAAGTGGACGGTTTGTTCATAGTTAAGCTCGTCTCTATATGAAAAAAATGGTGATCGCCTACCTTAACTTTGTCATGTAGTCTGTTTTTAATAATGCATGACTAATCGTAAAAAAAATGAAAACATTGGTAGATTGTATCAATGAAAACATATATATCTCGACTAGTGGTTGATACAAAACTACAAAACTTAAAACCCAACTAAAAGATCTTTATTACACTACAAGAAAACAGAACATGAGTAACTACTTTTTGTGACTGTTTTTTCAGTCACAAATTTTTGCGATTCTTTTACGACCGCTTTGTGGCACTTTTAATTACGACTACCCAATATACAGTCGCAAAATAATCGCATATTTACGACCAAAAATGTTAGTCGTTTAATAGTCCTTAATTAGCAACTAAATTAGGACGAAGATAAAAACAGTCACAAATTTGAGACTGTTTTCCAACTTTATTTTTAGTCAATAAGTGTAGTCCCAAAATTGTCCCAAAAGTACGACCAATTTGCTACTGAGTGTTGACTAATTTGTATGATTTATGAAAATTCATAAAAAATCACTATAAATATTTTTGTTTTAAGCTTCAATGTAAATTCAACTGCTACTTATTCTAATATATTATCTACTAATGCATTTTTTACCTAACAAATGTTATAATCTTCAACTTATCTAATACTAGAAAATGTCTCGCACGATGCGCGAGCTTTGTTTTAAAATTTTATTAGATTTATCAACAAACAATATGTTTTATCTTATTATTTATGTTTGACAAATATAATTAATTCATTACATCAATATTGATTGCTAGTAAACGAAAAATAATAATTGATTTAAAACTAAATTAGTTGCTTTTTTATCTATATTGCATGAACATTGAAATATAAAGTGATTTGTTTCAATAATTGTGGTTACTATTTGAATATATTTGCTTGCAACTTCGTTAACTACATAAATTTGGCAACTAAATCAATTATGTTATAATAAAAAAAATTAAGAAATCTAAACTCAATAAACTTTAGCTATTCAAATATTTATAATATTTAAATACATAAAATAACAAAGCTATTATTTAAGATATTGTATTTAATGTAATAGTAGTATTAATTCTAGTAATTAATTACATTTAATTATATTCTCCCTCCGTTTCACGAAGATAGATTTTTTGAGTTTTTCACACATATTAAGAAAAACAATTATTATCTCTAAAAAGTGTATTGATTTCTACAATAAACAGTTTTCAAGAAATTGTAACCAATAGTATTTGATTCTTTTTCTTGAAAGATAAAACCCCTCATCAATAAATGCTGAAAATCTATCTTCATGAAACAACTTAAAAAATTCAAAAAATCTATATTCGTGAAACGGAGGGAGTACTAAACTTTACAAATACACATCTTGTTCTTGTCGAAAAAGAATTCTATGTTATTTCAATTAACATATTAGTTACATCATATATTTTCACATTATCTACACAACAATACAGATTTTTTGTTGTTGCTCTTTCTTATAATTACATGTAAATTTCTCCTTTGTTAAAATTAAACATATTATTATATCAATAACTCTATTATTATAAATTTTCTGATTTAAATATGGGAATGAATTTTTCAAATCCCTCATTAATATTGATTCCACATTAAAAAAAAAAAGTAATTGCAATTTCAAAATATTTCTAACTTTTGTGAATGACTTTTAGAAAGAATTTTAGTAGTGGGTTATATATGTTTCTTTCCGTGATACATACAAGTGTCTTTAGTAGTCTAGTGGCTCTTCTCCAATTAAATTACCAAGGTTTGCTAGGTTCGAAACCCAGAAAAAACATTTTAAACTTTTTGTTCAATAAATAATTTTAGAGAAAGAGGTGACACATATCGTCGAAAAATAATTCTATGTTATTTCAATTAACATATTAGTTACATCATATATTTTTACATTATCTACACAACAATACAGATTTTTTGTTGTTGATCTTTCTTATAATTACATGTAAATTTCTCCTTTGTTAAAATTAAACATATTATTATATCAATAACTCTATTATTAAAGATTTGCAGATTTAAATATGAAAATGACTATTCAAATCCCTCATTAATTTTGATTCCACATTACAAAAAAAATAAAAGTAATTGCAATTTCAAAATATTTCCTACTTTTGTGAAAGACTTTTAGAAAAAAATTTAGTAGTGGGTTATATATATGTTTCTTTTCGTGATACATACAAGTGCATTTAGTAGTCTAGTGGCTTTTCTCCAATTAAATTATCAAGGGTTGCTAGATTCAAAACCCAGAAGAAACATTTTAAACTTTTTTAAAATAAAGAATTTTAGAGAAAGAGGTGACACATGTCATCTTGTCAGAGCTTGTTGGCTTTGGTAAACCTTAAAATATTATAAAGATTTGTATCTTTCATAACAATTGCACTTATATTACATATGTGTTTGCAATTTAATGATGGTTAAAGAGTATAATTTTTCAAACTTTACTTGACTATATAATGAAACATAGACTTAAGAAATATAATCAAAGTTATTGAATAATCATGTGTACCAATTTTAAGGGTTTAAATGTTTAGGGTTTAGGGTATTGATTGTGACTAACAAATTAGTGTCATAAAACAGTCACAAATTTGTGACATTTTTATTTTTTCACAAATTAAATTTTAAAATAATTCGGGTTTGTTGAAAAATTATTTGGGTTTTTGGGCGGGAATTTATCCCTCTGAAAAATTTGTTGCAACTAATTAGAGACTATTTACATACTCTAGTAAAAAAACAACTAGTCTAAATTTTCTAATTCCCAAATCAGTTCATAAACCCTAGGTTTTTATTTCTCTCTAGATCTCATCCGATTCAACTAATCTCTCTCTCTCTCTCTCTCTCTCTCTCTCTCTCTCTCTCTCTCTCTCTCTCTCTCTCTCTCTCTCTCTCTCTCTCTCTCTCTCTCTCTCTCTCTCTCTCTCTCTCGATTTTATTCTTGTAAGTTGTCCATCTCTCGGTCTCTTTTTGGAGTTGGGTTTGAATCTTCAGCTCTCCCTCTCTCTCGGGTTCCTTCCTACGACATGTTCATCTCTCTATTTCTCTCGATTTCCTTCCTAAAGTTGACAAAGACATGGCTGGATCAAAAGGAAAATCCACTAGAGGTCGAGGTGATAAGTCTCTCGGTGGGAGTAGACCAACGGTAGAGAGGGTTCACCCGCAAGCGCAGTTTCAAGAGATAACGGTGGAGAGGGTTCGCACTCAGGCTCAATTGCAAGAACCAACAGCGAACATAGTACCATCTCTTTAAAACCATGTCTCTTCACTCCCTAATCATCTTTGTTACTCAAAGGTAAATCTCAAAATTTTGTCTCCAATCTCTGAAAACACAGTGTTGAATTGAAGGAACCCAAAAAAAAAAGACTTTTTATTTTATTTTTCGTGTGTGGGTTTCTTTTTAGACAGGAAGGGAGAGAAGAGACTAGTCCATTGAGAAGAGTGGTTTTGTCATTAGGAGAAGAAGTTTCAAAGAGAAGTCCACTTCCACTTGTCTCTGTTACCCTCTTTTCCGTTGATAATGCTCTTGCTTATAAGTTAATTCCTTTTAATTGTTTTCTGTAATCTGTAAAGAGAGTAAAAAAAGACTTTTATATATTGTGGTGGTACACAATTGGTGAATTATAAAGTTCAGGACTTTAGGGAAGTGATGATCAGATTCCTAGGTAAAGTTATGTTATTTATAGAAATGTTTTTCAGCCAATGTGAATTTGAAACCATTGAAATGTAAAGGTTGGAACTTTCTTTAATGTAACCGAAATGAAAAAGTTGGAAACAATCTTCCATGTAGTTTCACTAGAAATCTTAATGGTTTGAACTTTGTGAGGCAGTCGGCCCTAATAGCACAAGGTATGTGCCTTATGACACATTGGGTTTCTTTTGTCCTCCTTGATAGAAATATGCTTTCTTTTTTGTGAAACAATTTTGTGACCAACAAGCACTGCGTTTGTTGGAAGTTTTCTTTGATCCATATCAGAGCCTTGGATAGCTTTAGCTTTATTCATGTATCTTATTATTTTCACACCAAATTTATGTTGTTATATCTCTAGGGCGAATTTGGTTCCAGCATATGTGAGATTGCTACGGACAATGAAGCTGAAGTGTCTTGCATATTCTGATTCGATTATACTTAACATATCAACTCTGCTCTAGCTTCAGTAATAATGGGAATGACTCCTATTCTTGGGAAAGTATGAACTTGAGATAGCCAACATCTTTGCGTCTTGCATCTATTTTGTTTTTTCAATCAAAGTTCACAACAAACTGGATGGAAAACTGATGTTATATAAGATATGGATCTTATATTTGATGTATCTTTTTGTGTTAATAGTTTTACATTCCTTTCTTTGGTTACAATTTTTGCTTTTCAATCTGAAATATATGCAAAAATAATTTTGTTTGAAAAGAAGTTGCTAATAAGTCTTTAACTTATCAGTCTTAAAAATGTCACAAATCTATCTACTAGTATATAAAAGCCCTTAGGATCTCTCCATGGCTTGACACATCATCTCTCCATAGCTCTCCATATACTGCCACGTGGGGATTCCAAAATTGATGATAGTCCGAACAACTTCCACACTTTCCGGCTTCCGCCGTTTCGCTTGAGATGTCGTCTAAAGATCCATTAAATTCTACAACTTCTACCATCACAACCTCCTCTTAAAACCTAACGTTCCATCTCCATAGACTTGAACAAAACATGGATTTCATAACTTTGCTTTATTCCTCTATGTCAATGGTTACTGCATGGCTCTTTCCGGCGCGCCCGAACCCGATGGTGGTGGGTTACAACTTGGAGATGACGAACTCTGATTGCATGTAGAAGAACCAGACCCTTTTGCATCACTATAGAAAACAAATAGTTGAAAAGATTTAGATTTCTGACCTGTAGAGTAGATGCTTCGTATATATAGCGTAATTATTTATGGTTCCAATGTTACAATTATGTATGATCTTATACCAGATTGGAGAAGATGAGGCTTTTAGGCGTATCAACGGTGCAGTTGTGGCGCTTCTTTCCTTATCTATTTGCCAACATGTTCAGCTTCATTTTCAATGTCGTTTGACTCTGACAAAAATTCTAATTTTGTAAGTTTCATATTTTTCCTCCCACCATAATTCTGATGCTTTTTTTTTCATTGTTCTCGATATTTGGATGTAAGAGATTAAAAGGATTTCCTTTCAGGTAGTCACATTTCTTCGAAGTTTAATCCAAACCTTGATTGTGATGATATCATGAGTACATTCATGAACCAAGAGAGCATTAGAACTACGAGAGTCAGATTCATTGGTTAATTAAAGCAAAAGATATAGGTCAACTACTCTTAGCTATTTGAAATTAAATCTGTTGAGAAAAGACTAAGGTCTACACTTTTGTCACCCATTTTATGTTTGGGTTAAATTCCTATTGTATATGTGCACCCAATTTGGGTTATCGATCTAACAGTCTATTATCTTCTGGAAATACAGTGATGATACATGAAATTATGTGATATATCGTTTGTCTACTTACACAGCTTGGACATGCTGAAAATATGTTCTGATGTAAGATGGTTAATTTACATTAGTTTGATTAATATGCATCATGGTAAAAGATGGTTAAGAGGACAATTGATAGGAGAAGAAAAGATTGATGATGATGAATTAGCTAAAGGAAGATCTTATCCACCCAAAAGAAAAAGTCTTTATAACTGTTTTAGTTCTATCAAACTCTAATGCTCGAATTGAATGTATCTACATTAATGGTTGTGGCCATCGGAGAAGCTTATATTTAAAATACCTTCCTGGAAGAAGGATGTATGAGAATTATTCTGATGTGGAAGTGCTACACTTTACAAAAGCAATCAAGGTACGTAATAATCCATTCATAAACTTTTTTACACACATTCGCTTAGTCAAGATTTTTACTCTGTTTCAACTTTTTGGTTGTTTTGGCCGTCTTGTTTTTTCATAATTTGTGGATCTATTCAATCCACTTTCCGATATAGCTATCATGCTTTTACTGAGTACTTTCTTTAATAATCATTCAAAATGTATGTAAAGATCTGTTTAAACATTTTTAACATTTTAATCATTTTTGTTTTAACATTTCTACCCGAGTTTGTGCACCCCAATAATAGTGTCGTATGGCTGGCAAGATTCATTTGGTAGGTTTTTAACCATTTCATGTTAGTTTGTGTGGTCAAGAAAATATTATACAATGATGAGGCAAGTTGTGTTATCTTTCTCAAGACTTAGTAAGAAAACCAGAGCTTTTCAACAATGGTGAACTGAAAAAATCTTAAATTGCAAAATTAAATTTAGAAACATTCAAACTCAGCCTCCGTTGTTGATAACGTTGCTTCTTCGATGCCCAAGAAACGGCTCCTCCTCCTAACATGAATACACATCCAGATGTACTCTTCCTAACGTCTACATCTCCGGCATAATCACTGTCAACAAACCCCAATCAAATCTTGGTCTTCTCCGCTCTTGTAACGAATGCCAAACTCTCGAGTACCCTGAACGTATCTCAAAATACTCTTCGTAGCCAACATATGTTGTTCATTGGGACTCTCCATGTACCTACTAACCAGATTGACCGAATAGATAAGATCAGGACGAGTGACTGTCAAGTACCTGAGACTACCAACGTGCTGTTTGAAAGTGGTTGAATCAAGCGATGGTCCGGCTCCTTCTTTATTCAGCTTATGTCCAGGAACAATCAGATTCCTCACAGAATTACAATCTTCCATACCAAATTTCTTCAAAGTATCCATCGCATAATTCTTTTGAGATATGAAAATACCTTGCTCATCTTGAATTACTTCCACACCAAGAAAGTATTTCATCCTCTCAAGGTCTGTCATTGCGAACTCCTCTTTCATCGAAGTCTTGAATTTCTCAAGCATATCTTCCGAATTACTTGTGTAGATAAGATCATCTACATACAAGCTTAAGATCAAGACGCTCTCTCCTTCCGTCTTTACAAACAGAGTGTGTTCACAATAACACCTTTTGAAACCTTCCCTTGCAAAATAGCTCTCGATTCTACTGTACCAAGCCCTTGGCGCTACGTAGACATCTTCCACAAGCTCTCCATGTAAGAACGCACTCTTCACATCTAGTTGAAAAACATTCCATCTCCGTTGCACCGCCAACGCAAGAATCAGTCTAATTGTATCCCATCTCGCTTTAAACTTGTCAATTTCTCCTTTTTCATGTTTGACCGCATCTTCAAATTTCTCTGGCTTATCCTCCGCTACAAACATTGCTATCAACTCCCCATCTTCTTCTTCTTCTATTATTAATCTCATTCCCTCATAATCCTTATCCAAATCGGTTTTTGAACCTTTCAGGTCATACCGCTGCCACTCGCAATCACCGTCGTTTCAGAGTTAACAACAACTTTGGTTGTTTCTCTTTGCTCACCAACATTATGTTCTCCTCCTTCGGCACCATTTAGATCTTCATCATCATTCGAGATTTTCGGTAAACCGTTCACCATCTCTTTCTCAGCAAGAATTTTTAAGCTGTTGTGGTTTAGGTGACCAAACCTCTCATGCCATATTCCTTCTTCAACCGAACTCAACATATTACGCACCTCCGATTCTTCCCTTGGTTCTTTCACCGTAGCAAAAATCACAAACATCTTGTTTCTAGACATGGTTGAATGCATGATTACCCTCTTCTGTTGTTTATGCCAAATTTCACACGCATCGTCTTCGATAGTGATTCTCAAGCCTTTTTGTTGTAGTTGTCCAACACTAAGCAAGTTATTCTTCAAACCAGGTACAAAATAAATGTCAGAGATCACTTGCGTTCTTCCATCGATCTCTAGACGCAACTTTCCTCTTTCTTCTACCGCCATTTTTCTGTAATCTCCGAGCTTGACGTTTTGTTTAAAGGTGTGATCCAACTCAACGAACCACTCCTTCATGCCACACATGTGGTTGCTGCATCCTGAGTCAAGAAAGAAGATTTTTTTTCCCCTCCGTATGATCATAATCCACATGAGCCATGAGTAATAAATCTTCCTCCATTTCAACATAATTCGCCTCTTTTTCCCAGCTTGGACATTCTGATTTGTAGTGACCCATCTTATGGCATTTGTAACACTCGATCATGTCTCTGCTTGTGTTACCACGTCCTCTTCCTTGAGGAACTCCTCTGCCTCTTCCTCTGTTTGGATAGGCTCCTCTGCCTCTACCTCCGTCAGACCGCCAATATTGGCCTTCAACTTTTAACACCTTTTCTTCTGGCTCATCTCTAGTAAGATTAAGCTCATGAACAGTCAATGAGCTTTCTAATCCATCTACGGTCAGCGTCTTAACATCATTCGACTTTTCGATTGCACAAACAACGTGTGAGAACTTCTCTGTAAGAGTTCGTAAAATTTTCTCCACAACCTTAAAATCCGGCATCTCTTCTCCTTGATTTCTCATGTCATTGGTGATCTCCATCACTCTTGAGACATACTCCTCTATCTTTTCTCCTCTTCTCATCTCAAGAACCTCGAAGTTCCTCTGCAACCTCTGCAATTGCGCACTCTTAACTCTTTCATTGTCTTGATACTTCTTCTTCATTGAATCCCACAACTCCTTTGAGGTATCCTTTTTCATGATGGTTTTGAGAACCGTCTTATCTATCGAGGCAAACAGATAATTCTTCACTTTGTGATCTTTCACAATCTTCTCGGCTCGCTCCGTTCGTTGCGCGCTGTAGGGGTCAAATCTCTCCTAGAAGAATCGATAGCCTAAACCGACTAAATACACATTAAACCGGCAATTCCGAGGATTCGGTTAACCGATGACAGAACCGAAGATTTATTACAAACCAGCCCAAAAGTCAAAGCCCAGAAGATAAAAGCCCATTAACGGCCCAACACTATTTGTCCGAACCGACCTATTTCTCTAAGCATGTACCCCCCTCATTTGAGGGGATCCGAAATTCTAAACTGTAATAAGACAAAAAACAGCTCTCAGTTAGCTAATAAATAAGAATAGTTCAAGAACCCTAATTCGTAATCTATCTGAGTGTTTGAAACCCTAAAGAAGCTCTTTTTCCACGAATCTTCACAAATTCTATTGTATGAAATTTCCAGCTCGCACAATTTGGCGATACAAGGAGGGGCTACTCGCAACATTAGCTTCATACACGAAACAAACACTTAGACGAAATCGCAATACCGGCTCGGCTGACCCGGCCACACCAGGAGCTTACGATCAGCTCAAAGCAATGCTCAAGCAGTTGCTCAAGCAGTCGCAGAACCAGCAAACCATCAAAAGTAACCTGACCGCCGAAATCAAGGCCTTGTCAACAGCTCGTCAGTCTCAAGGACTACCTCAAGGTGCCGCAATTTGTGTCACCCCGGTCGCTCTCAGCTTCACCCTGGCGACCTCGCCTTCAGCTCGCGGGGCTCGCGAGGATCATACACCCACACCTCTCGGAGATGGAGTCGTTCCCGTCGCATATGCGACTGATGACGTTATTGGTATCGCAGACGATCCAGTGAAACGTGAGTTCGGAGCCTCACGACCTAGCCGAGCGACCTGTCATATCCAAAGTCTGGATGAGGGCGAAATCGCGGAAAATATGCGATGGGCGGAACAGGCCGAAGCCCCGACCAATCGTAGAATTATTGCAATGCAGCAAAAGGAGATGGACGAGCTCAAGGCCATCATGCAGCAGACAGCCCGCGATCTCAAGGACATGCGATCATAAGTGCATCGTGCTACCAGCAAGGCACCGGAAATCGAACGCGTTCTTGAAAAAGCTCGCACTACTCCTTTTACCGAGCGAATAACCAAGGCGCGTCTATCTGATCCGGGGAAGATCAGGGTCCCTATTTATGAGGGAAAGGGCGACCCCACGGAGCATATTAGAGCATTCTCAATCGTAATAGAGCGAGCTAATTTCCGACTCGAAGAAAGGGACATTGGTCACTGCCTCCTCTTCGTGGAGCACCTCAAAGGGGAAGCTCTCTACTGGTTAACGGGAATGAAGAGGAATTCGATCGACAGCTTTGCGCAGCTCTCCGAAGCATTTCTGAAGCTGTATGCCATTTTAATCAAGCGCAGGTCATCGGAGGCGGATCTTTACACCATATCGCAGGCGGCCAGCGAACCCTTGGGAGTTTTCATTAAACGCTTCAAGGCGATGCTTACTCAGGTCAAAGGGATTGACGACCAGTCCGCACTAAGCGCGTTGCGAAAGGCCCTGTGGTACAATTCGGATTTTTGAAAGGAAATGAAAATTAACGAGCCCTCTTCTATTCAAGATGCGCTTCATCGCGCTAATGGTTTTGCAAAAAGCGAGGATGAAACCAAAATTCTGAGCCAGAAGTATGGAAAGGCCAGAAATCCTAACCCGCAAGAAGCCCCAGCTACAGCAAAGAAGAAGCAAGGCAACTTTGTGCAGCACGAGGGAGGTTTTAAAGGTGCCCATAACTACCAGGTGGACTCGCCCGGCTATGGTCGAGGAAGAGGGCGAGGTCGCGGTAGTAGCACTCTGGGCCGTAGTAATGGTAACACATGGACGAGGAACTCGCAGTATGACGAATCCGCATATTGCGACTTGCATAAAATGGGAGGACACTCAACGGCTAACTGCAGAGTACTCGGCATGCGACTCGCAGCGAAGCTGGCCGCAGGCGAACTCAGAGGAAATATAAGTGTTAACGATTTCCAACTCGAGCAATTCGACGATGCAAGAGAAGGAGATAACTCGTCTGGGGAGAATAACAGAGGTAACAAACAAGACAGGCGGAACGATAACGAAGGCCACCCTGGCAGGCGGAACGATAATGGAAGCCAGGGCGGCTCGAAGCAAAAAGTCTGCAACATGATTATGGGCAGCTCGCGTTATTGCTCAAAACACCGTCTCGTCAATCAAAGCTTATCAGAGACAAGCTGAGATAGGGGCGAACAAACCCAATCCATCCAAGTTCCCAAACGATGTCATACAGTTTGAAGAGCAGGAGGTCGAAGGCATTGAAAAACCTCACGACGACCAGCTTGTCATCCGACTCTCCGTCGCAGGTTGGGACACGGGTCGCGTTTTGATCGATACTGGAAGCACGGTAGACATCATTTTCATAGACGCTTATAAGCGAATGGAAATCGACCTCGCTCAAGTCGAATCCCATCCTAAACCTTTGACCGGGTTCAATGGCGAGACGACAATGACACTCGGAACTATCAAACTTCCGGTATGTGCGCAAGGGATAACTAAAATTGTAGAATTCGCAGTATCCGATAACCCGGCGATTTACAATGTTATAATGGGAACACCTTGGCCCAACCAAAAGCGAGATCAAAGCAATTAGAGGAAGTCAGGCAGCGTTGCGATCTTGCTTCATAGCCGCGCGTAAACTAAGGAGTCAGGTGGCAGACCCGATCCCGAGCGAGAAACGAAAAAAGATTAAGACTGACATGGAGCCCGTCAAAGAGCTCTCGAATGTTTTATAGCAACTACGGATCGCGGAAGCCGCTGAAGAGGAAGGGGCGGGTCCGACCTGCAAACCTGTCATATCGGTTTACATAGATGACTAGTCCCCGTAGAAATGTGTGGATATAGGCGCGACGTTAGACGAAGCCGTCAGGCTCGACCTCGTCGAATTCCTTAAGAGGAATGTTAGTACTTTTGCATAGGTAGTCGAGGACATGCCCGGGATCGATATCAATATCATCAGTCACGAGTTGAATGTTGATACGACTTTCAAACCCGTAAAGAAAAAGCGAAGGCGGCTTGGACCGGATAGAGCTCAAGCGGTAAATGACGAAGTAGAAAGACTTTTGAAAGTCGGCTCAATCGCCAAAGTCAGATATCCAGATTGGCTCGCTAATCCAGTCGTCGTGAAGAAGAAAAATGGTAAATGGCGAGTCTGTGTAGACTTCACAGATTTAAACAAGGCATGCCCAAAGGACAGTTTCCCTCTTCCTCATATCGACCGCCTCGTCGAGGCGACATCTGGAAACAGATTGTTGTCATTTATGGATGTTTTTTCTGGCTATAATTAAATCTTCATGCACCCTGGCGATCGCGACAAAACATCTTTCACTACTGATCGCAGGATCTATTGCTACAAGGTCATGCCTTTTGGCCTTAAGAACGCTTGGGCAACTTATCAATGATTGGTGAATAGGATGTTTGCGGACCTCCTTGGCAAGACAATGGAGGTCTACATAGACGACATGCTCGTCAAGTCGCTCAAGGAAAAAGATCATGTTGGCCATCTCGCGGAATGTTTCGCGTTGTTAAACAAGTATAACATGAAGCTTAATCCGGCCAAGTGTTGTTTCGGCGTAACATTAGGCGAGTTCCTCGACTATATAGTAACTTGTCGCGGGATCGAAGCAAACCCGAAGCAAATCCATGCGCTCATCCAAATGGCCTCGCCGAAGATGAAAAGAGAGGTCCAACGATTGACAGGAAGAGTGGCAGCGTTGAATAGATTCATCTTACGTTCTACCGACAAATGCTTGCCTTTTTATGATACACTCAAAGACGAAAAGGGAGCAATCGTCAGGTATTCGAATGGACAGATAAGTGTGAAGCGGCCTTCCAGGAGTTGAAACAATATCTCGCGACTCCACCCGTTTTGACAAAGCCCATTGCTGGCGAACCGCTTTATCTTTATATCGCGGTTTCCTTATCGGCAGTCAGTGGATTTCTAGTTCGCGAAGACGGCACAGAGCAGAAGCTTATTTTCTACATCAGTAAGTCGCTAACCGATGCGGAAACAAGATATCCTCTAACGGAGAAATTAGTACTCGCGGTTATTACATCGGCTCGCAAGCTTTGACCCTATTTCCAATCTCACTCGATCATAGAATGAAGACTCATCCCAAATCTGGCAATTGCAAGTGGACGGCTCGTCATCTAAACACGGGTCGGGAGAATGAAGACTCATCCCAAATCTGGCAATTGCATGTGGACGGCTCGTCATCTAAACACGGGTCGGGAGTAGGCATTTGACTGTCATCACCAGACGGAAAATCTCTGGAACAATCATTTTGCCTTGGCTTCAGAGCATCAAACAATGAGGTAGAATATGAAGCCTTAGTCGCATGCCTTCGATTGGCTAAAGCGCTAAAAATTACAAGGATAGAAGCATTTAGCGACTCCTAACTCGTTGTGAATCAGTTCAACGGCGAATACGCGACAAAGGACGAACGCATGGAAGTATACCTCGCCTTCGTCAAAACATTTACAACGGCATTCAAATTTTTTACCTTAACAAGAATTCCAAGGGCAGAGAACTCGCAAGCAGATGCTCTCGCATCACTCGGCTCATCGGCGCAGCCAGACAAAGCTCTTCAAAGAATCGTCAAAGTTGAGTTCATCGAAGAGCTGAGTATTGCGGTTGCCAAGGAAGTCAATGTACTGACAAGATCTCGAGCCGCGACGCAGTGAACGGGTTTAAGCAACGGCTCGCCTACTCGTTCTACGACAAATCTAATTGACCTCGAAAAAATCGAAGATATTGTTGAACCCATCCCGATGGATCTCGACCAGTCCGACGCAGTCGACACAAATGAAAAGACGGATGTGATGGCAAAAGACAACGAGCTCGATCCGGATAATATAACTTTTGACCGTGGTCTCCTCCCTGAACAACTCGAGGATGCTTACCTCTGTAGCGAAGAACCGCCACCAGGGCATGAAATCATCGATATTCCCATTGACGACGAGACCACAGTCTATGGTTGCGACACCAAGTGGATGGCTGATGTTCGCGAATATCTCGCAGACAGCAAAGTGCCAATAGACAAATGGGCGGCTCGCAAGCTAAAGGCGCAGTCGTCTCGTTATATTTTATTTCACAGAGAAGTGTTTAAATGGCGACTGTCCGGGCCCGCAAGATAATGCACGAAGTTCATGGCGGATCCTGCGGTAACCATTCAGGAGGTCGCTCGCTCGCCATCCGAATTAAAAGACATGGATATTTTTGGCCAACAATGGTTAAAGACTGCGAGCTGTTTGCGGCAAAGTGCGAGAAATGTCAACGCCATGGTCCTTTCATCCATCAACCTACAGAGTTTTTGAGCTCGGTCACCTCGCCTTATCCATTCATGAGATGGGCGATGGATATAGTTGGACCGCTCTATCCGTCTCGGCAGAAGCGATATCTTTTGGTCCTAACGGACTATTTTTCTAAGTGGATTGAGGCGGAAGCATTTGGATCGATTAAGGACAAGCACGTCGAACACTACGTCTGGAAGAATATCATTTGTCGACACGGCATACCCTACGAAATAGTCACGGACAACGGTTCGCAGTTTATTTCCAAGCGATTTGAACTTTTCTGCGATAAATGGAAGATCAGAGTCAGCAACTCGACACCTCGCTGCCCACAGGGCAACGGTCAGGCAGAGGCGTCGAACAAAACACTTATTCACGGACTAAAGACTCGACTCGACGCTAAGAAGGGCTGTTGGGCAGATGAATTCGAAGGCGTTTTATGGTCCTATCGAACCACGCCCCGTCGCGCTACGGGCGAGACACCCTTAGCCCTCGTCTACGGAACAGAGTGTGTGATTCCTCCAGAGGTTCATTTTCCAGGAGTTCGCCGACGATTACTTCTAGAACAGGAAGGTCTGAATCACCTCCTCATGCTCGACGAGCTCGACCTAATCAACGAAAGGCGCGATCGATCTCTCGTCAAGATGATCGAATATCAAACTGCGGCATCCAAGTATTATAATTCCAAAGTGCGGGTTCGGCGTTTCTACGAAGGAGACCTTGTCCTTCGCGCAGTTTTTCAGAAGACGGCCGAATCGAATGTCGGCAAGCTCAACGCTCACTGGGAAGGACCTTACCAAATCACAAAGGTGGTTCGTCCAGGCGTCTACGAAATCGCTAACATGAAAGGAGAAATGATCCCGCGTTCCAGGAATTCGTGACATCTGAAAAAGTTCTACTGCTAAAACTACTAAGTCACTTGACTTGAACTACGGCGCGACTTGATCCCTTCAAAGGGTACGTAGGCAGCTCATCTTCGGACGAGTTTAGTTGCGCCCCCTATTCAAAAAAGGGGGGGAGTGGGTCCGTATATTCATACTCCCAAACTCGATGTGTACTAAACTAAAAATTTATTACGACTCGATCAGCTCGCAAACGAATTAATTGTCTAAAACGCGACAGCTCGCAAACGACTTAACTGTCTAAAACGCGATAATTGGTAAATGACTTAATCGTCTAACCGTGACTTCGATGTCGACTTGTCGTCATTTACTGACCATAATGGCGATCTCTAACACTTCATCGCGAAGTATATCCCTTATACATCCATAACGGATAAAGCGCGCTATATAAATTTAGAGTTCATCACTGGAGCTTATGTATTCACGGGAATATGTCTG
Organism: Draba incana; assembly: GCA_963576765.1. Taxonomy (NCBI): domain Eukaryota; kingdom Viridiplantae; phylum Streptophyta; class Magnoliopsida; order Brassicales; family Brassicaceae; genus Draba; species Draba incana. Next base: position 10,842,974 of record OY755208.1, read on the forward strand.
TAAACCTGAATGTTCATCTCGCACAACCCAGTTATACTTAACACTGGTCGAACTTGGCAAATATAATCGGGTCAGAGATTATAATCGGGTCGGAGATACTGTGGAACTCGTCGGTACCAAAATTTGTTCCAAGTAACAAACTCTAACAGGCCTCGCCAAAACGGTGAATCCTAAAGCGATAAAAACTTGCTTGAAATACATATTTGTGAAGGCATTCTTTAAAATTTGGTTTCGACCATCCAGGCAATTAAAATGTCACAGGTTGGATAAAGCCGTCCAGACAACAATACAAAAAACAAGTCTTAAAGCCTTAAACAAAAAACAAGTCTTAAAACCTTAAACAAAAACAAGTCCTAAACAAGATTTGGATCAGGCGACCAGCTCGCCTTCTTCAACTCTTTTGTCTTCGGCAGGAGCAACAATGCTATCCGAACCCGCCACCTCGCCATCTTCCTTAGCTTCTTCCCTTTCAGCTGGTATGGAAGGCCCGGCCGAACTCGCGACCTCGCCAGTCGATTTCCCAACAATCGGTTTGCCAGCATTGGGATCATGTTCCGAAGAAGCTGACTCGCATTGAGTTTCAGTCGGCACAAATTTTTCAAGATCAGCAGTATTGTTAGTCTCATCCGACTCGCCATCACTCAAATCCTCGCTCGCGCTTCGCAACCGCATACCCAGAGAGCCGTCATTCGAGCCAGAAGCTACATTAATACCAACAGACTTAGCACTGATCTCGACTCGCGAAGAAACAACTATATCCCTTACATTAATGGAAACCACATTATTCATACCTAAGGTCTTCCTCAACTCGGCAGCTATCGCGTCGAAGATCTCATCGGCTTTTTCAAGTGATACCTTATTCTCGACTAGAAGAGCACGTTCAGCCTTGGGATCGAAAGGTACCTCCGCTTTAGTGTTCTCCATGTCGTCGAGGAGTTGGAGGTTAGATTCCGCTTGCGAAAGAAAGACCATATTCCTAATCGGCTTTTTCATCATTCGACAAAACAGCTCGTTGGCACTGTTCAGTTGAGCTTGAATATCTGCGGCCGCAGATCGTCTTGCCGATGAAGCAGCCTCTTCAAGGACCTTCTCGCGGTTCGCGTTCAGAGCAAACCTTTCCTCAACCTTCTTTTTCTCAAGACCAACTCTTTGAAGATGAATGCCCAAGTCGTCAGAGCTCTTCTTATACGTGTCGCGCTCGGTAGTGAGTTTATTCATCTTCTCCGCGGCTTGGTTCTTCTCAGCGTCCTCCTTCCTCCTGGCCTCGTCGATAAAGGCCTGCCTAGACCTCGCCTCTTGATCATACGCTATGATTATTCTGTTGCAATGAGCGACAGCCTACAAAAAAGTTGAAGTATGAGAAAGGAAGCGAGTCGGAACAGATTGAACAAATGGGAATTTACCTTAGCCTGGCGAGAGGCGAATTCTTTGTAGAGCTCGCTCTTTATCAATATTTCTGGGATCGGAATGTTGTCGCCAGGGTATGTGATCTTAGCCATTAAAGTGGCCGCGGCAGACGGGTCGTCATTGAGTTCGACGGATCTTCCAGATCATGGACCTGGAGGAATGGGCTCGCCTGGGGGCAAGTCGGGAGCTCGCGGCGAGTTTTCTTCACATCGACAGCTTTACCTTTACCCTTATCAGAGGCGGAATGTTTCTGCTTTCGAACCATTTGGTTCTCACACTCGACGGGCTCGTCTGTGATGGTAATCGCCTGAGAAGGAACGATGGCCAGAGGATCACTCGCATCTGCAGCCGCCGCTTCGCCACTCTTTACGACAGAAGTATTCTCCTTGGCAACACTCCGCTCTGACATTTCGGCAACAGCAGTAGCTGCTTTCGGGTCAGCCTTTTTCTTGGTCTTCACAGCTTTCTTCTTGGCAATGTCGCGAAAAGTTGGTCGATTCGGCATCATATCTAGATCGTCGGACTCGCTTTGATAGAGATCGTCTTCCTCGTCTTTTAGAGCAGACTTGCGAGCTCGAATAACTCTCTGATGATGGAAGTGGCGCTCCCAAAGACACTTCCGAGCCTTTAACTTATCGATCAGGTCGTCGATTCCGGGGACGGGAGTAAATAGAGGTCTGCGAGCTGTGAAAACAATCGTACAAAAAGTAAAAATAAAACAAATAAAGGAGGCAGTTCGCGCGATAAACTTTACGGAAATCTACCAAGAATTCCCCACTTCGCCACCGCCGGGTGTTCTTCTTCAACAGACGCGGAAGATATCGCCATAAAGAAAAAGAATTTCCTCCAATTATGGTCTTTGTTCGGGAAGTCATCTAAAATCTTGTACAGGGGTCGACTCGCCAGATTATACAGGTTCTTACCGCTCGGGTCGGCGTTCTTACAGAACTCAAAAAAGTTATTAACATGGCTAACTACGATGGGCTCGCCACATTCAGCAGCTCGCATCAAAAGTCCGACCAATTGACAAACTCCCCTTGTATTGATCTGCGCGAGCGCGATACGATGAACCCACATAAGCCGCAGAATCGTCACAGGAATGGGGAGTGTAAGGTAACAATCCCTAAACCAGCATTCGTACGCGGTGAATGTGCAAACAGGCGGGTCATCTTCTCGCTGACCAATGGATGGCACAATCATCTCGACCGCATCGAGGATCCCGTACTCTAGGCGAAGGGTTGCCGGGGAATCCTTGTCGCACCATCAGGAGCCTGGAGGTGGGTGTTGTTTTCGCCTCGACTTCGTTTTCTTGGCTTTGGCCAGTCCAGATCCAATCCAGGCTTCCAATCTTTCTGCTTCTATGAGAGGGTTATACTCCCAGTTACATTCTTCAATCTTTACTCGGGGAGGCGGCTCGACAGGACTAAGCGACTCGTCACGAAGATGTGGAATTTCAATGACTAACCTTTGCTCATTAGCGGTAGGGGTCTCGCCAATCTGCGAAGGACGCGAAGTCCCAACTCCCTCTTGGAAATCCGTTCTTGGAGCTCGCATCGGTGAAACAGTCTCCCTCGTCTCGCAACTTCGCCTTGAGACGGGAGTGGGATAGGAAAACAAGTCGGCAAGGGGAGAATTACCTCTAGCTCGACCCTCTCGACCAGACAGACTCGTTTCCTCGCGACCAGAAGTACTCGCTTCCTCACAACCGCGGAACCGACTACAACTTGATTTCGCGTCAACAATTGACTCGCTATTGGCGGGATACTCCCAAATCAATCATCCCTTTTCGGGGAGCTCGGCAGATCTCGCGGATACAAATGAATTCGATGACGATATGACTTTTTGGATCTAAAAGGGGATTTTTTCAGATTTCCTCAAAAACACGACGGTGGCGATGAAGAACACGGCTGCGGCGAAGTGATGGGACGGCTAAAACTTGACAAAAACTTGAAAGGAAAAATGAGAGAAAAGGGAGAGAGAGGAATACCTGTTTTCGGAGAATTGGAAATTATGAGAGATATCTGAGGAACATCGCTTCTTTTATAGGCGTGTTGCGGATCTATTTTTGAGGTGGGCCTCATTCCAAAATGGTCCAAAGATCTGGGCTTAGAAGATCATAGTTTCAAGCGGATTTAAACGAACTCGTAATTCCGCGGCCTAGAGTTAGCTCGAAATGTGATCCCGTGAGCTCACCTTCCAGTTAGCTCGCGACTTCACGACTGTGCATTCCCAAGACTTCGATTCTCAGAGATTACCATGACCTCGCAATGCCAATTAATCTGACCAGGTCGCGCCCTCGTAACTTGGTCAAATAAATTTATGGTTACATTGTTAACGTATGGCGAGAAGTAGTCGTACTCGTAGCTCTCTTCGTCGAAACAGCTCGCGGCCTCGCGACTCTCTTCATCAAATCAGCTCGCGGCCTCGCAGCTCTCTTCTACAAATCAGCTCACGGCCTCGCGACTCTCTCCGTCAAATCAGCTCGCGGCCTCGCAGCTTTCTTCAACAAATCAGCTCGCGGCCTCGCGACCCTCTTTGTCAAATCAGCTCGCAGCCTCGCGAGTCATCAACAAATCAGCTCGCGGCCTCGCGACTCTCTTCATCAAATCAGCTCGCGGCCTCGCGACCCTCTTCATCAAATCAGCTCACGGTCTCGCAGCTTTCTTCGTCAAATCACTACACGACCCGTAGACTTTCGTCTCGTTACCTCGCCATAATCGGTTTTGAGACTTCATTACGCCATCTCGCGGTCAATCTCACGAGTCACTTCGCATCTTCGAATGGCTCGCAAAATAAAAGTATTTTCGTCTCGTTGCCTCGAATCTTCGAGCGACTCGCTGATTTTGACCTTAATCAACTTGCGACTTCATCTCATCAGATCAGCTCGCGACTTCATCTCCGTCATCAAATAAGTTCGCGACCCCGCAGATTTTCATATCATCACCTCGCCAAACCCGGTGTGACTTCACTTCGCCATCTTGCGATCAATCTCTCAAGTCGCCTCGCGTCTTCGAACGGCTCGCAGATTTTGAACATGCTCATCTCATCACCTCGCAAGTTCAAGATCGACTCGCTGGTATCGTCGCGTCGGCTAACTCGCCGAATTGGGAACAACTATGTCATCTGGGCTCGACATCATCTCCTGATATCAATCTTCATCAACATGGGTTTAACCACGATAATCGGACCATTGTCAACACGTTAATAGTCTAACGGAAATCGATTCTTCACCTGGACACCATTACTTCAACACTTTTATTTAATAAAACTGTTGAACTAGGGGGCTAACTGTAGGGGTGAAATCTCCCCTAGAAGAATCGATAGCCTAAACCGACTAAATACATGTTAAACCGGAAATTCCGAGGATTGGTTAACCGGTGACAGAACCGAAGTTTATTACAAACCAGCCCACCAGTCAAAGCCCAGAAGAGAAAAGCCCATTAACGGCCCAATACTATATGTCCGAACCGACCTATTTCTCTATAAATAAGCATGTACCCCCCTCATTTGAGGGGATCCGAAATTCTGAACTGTAATAAGATAAAAAACAGCTCTCAGTTAGCTAATAAATAAGAATAGTTCAAGAACCCTAACTCGTAATCTATCTGAGTGTTTGAAACCCTAAAGAAGCTCTTTTTCCACGAATCTTCACAAATTCTATTGTGTGAAATTTCCAGCTCGCACACGCACCGTTCAGAATCACGGTCGGCTCCGATTGCGTGATTCCTTCTTCGATGAGATTCCACCACTCTTTAGATCTCAACAAATTCTCCATGAGCATTGCCCAATGCTCATAATCTCCGTCAAACTTGGGTATGATAATTGAATCATTTCCACACATGATTTCCTCTCTTGTACCAGACTCGTAAAAAGCTCTGATACCACTTGTTATCTTTCTCAAGACTTAGTAAGAAAACCAGAGCTTTTCAACAATGGTGAACTGAAAAACTCTTAAATTGCAAAATTAAATTTAGATGGCCTTTATAGACCTTACAACTAGAAAGCACGAAACTTATGCACTACTTCTACTCTTACTTGAATTAAACAACTATGACCTAGTCTTTCTCTTGTAAACCAGGAGACTTATTCAAACCACGAACAGAGCACGAAACTGTTGGGAATGTCCTGAAATCACACTTGTATTCACTCTAGTGATAGTTTTACTGTCGAGATCAGACATTCATATGATACTAGGTGGTCATGACGTTTTGCTAGAAGCCGCTGATGATCTATGAGTTATGAACTCATTACTAGTATTATATGATCCTACAAGGTCACACACCTAAGCAAACTGGATTTACTTTATATGGGAATGATCATTAATGTAATGATCAAATGATGTGTATTTGATACACATAAGAATCATGTTTTAGAGAAGGTGTCGATCGACACTACATTAGTGTGTCGATCGACACGGGCTAAAAACCGAGATAGGGATTTCGGTTTAATGACTTAATTTGAACCGGTTTAATTGCTGGACGATTAGGTTTTCTCATGTGCCTATATATATGATATGAGGCACGAAATTGAGAGCAGCCTTAGTTGATAGCCACCTCTGAAAACGTAGGATTCCCTGAGAGATCCGATTCTAGGTACTAGCAACCCTGCGGATTCCAGTTTGTGTGCGTGTGGACTAACAGTAGAGGCGCATCAATTGAAGCGCTAATTGATCTCGAATCCCTGATCTTCTTCCGCTGCTAATCTCCAGGTATATTCGAGATCTGTTCTAGATTCATTGTTTACAAACCCTAGATCCTAGGCTAATTGAATTCTCTCTAGGTTGTTTAATAGAGATTAAACCTGTAAAACCTGTGCAAATTCCTTCAGAAACAGAGTAAAACAACGCTTTGGGCCTAAACCGCATTGGGCCATTATTCTTCAAGTTGTAGGCACTCTATCCCTCAAGATAGTTCCTTGACCTATTTATGGTCGTAATTACGAGTACCGGGCCTTATAGTCTCTTTTTGCCATTTACTTTTCTCTACCATAAATTTGATCGTCTATGTTAACTACTTTGATTTCTTCCATGGTAGATTTGAAACAGAGAAGAAAGGTATCCTCTCTTAGTTTAGGTTTCGTTCAATGACAAGAAATTTTATATCTCATGGCGATGGGCTAATGGTATACAGAGAATGGATCGATTGCGTTTACTATTGAGCCAATGTCAACATTTGACTAATAGAGACTGAAGCTGACGAGAAAGCAAAAGAAAAAAATAAATCAAATTAATGAGACTAAGGTTAGTTTGTTCAATTCTAAGGAACATTTAAAACATTGTTGCCTATTTAATTCTCTTAATGTAAGTTATTTGTATATCAATTTTGTTATTTGAGCATTGGTCACTATCTATCTCCAAACCTTTGCTTCTGTCAATCTAATTGACCAACTGTGGAATTGGCTCTTTCTATTTTATGGTCTCGATTTTGCCTACCACTAGGATGAGTTTGTTTACGTATTTGGTGTTATCCAATATCTTTGCAAATCGTAAGTGTAGTAGTTCTCCATAAGAACATGAGGAATGCTTGTAGTTTTGTGTTTTAACTCTCTCCCCAACTTAGAAATGTCTACGGATTGGATCTTACCACTATTGCGTTAAATGAGGATAGGGTTTTCTCCACAGTTCGAATCTGGGACATGTCATATGGGAATAAGCAGATACAAATGTTGTATGGATAAGAATTTTGGAACAACCACTTCTCGATCATTTTATGTTTGCATTAGCTAAAATTGTTTCCAATAAAACATCAAAAGCCCCCACCCCCAGCCCCAAAAAAATATATATACATATATCAAGTAACATTGTACAATTAAGTAAATCAAATAATAAACTAAAACCCGCACGTAGTGCGGGTACGCACCTAGTGACTATAAATGTAGTTACAAATTAGTTTCAGAAATATGACTACTACGATCTGTCACAAAGTAGTCAGAAATTAACGACTACAAAATGTTGTCTCAAAATAGTCGCTTATGTATGACGAAATTTGAGAGTCACAATTTAGTCCCAAAAAAGCGACTATTTTGCAACTATTATATTTTGCGACGACCATTTAGCGACTGTTTTTTTAGTCGCAAATCAGTCGCTTATTGCAGTTTTGTGACTTTTTTGGTAGTTATTCATAGTCTATTTTCTTGTAGTGTTAAAACCCAACTAGTACTATATGTAGTACTATGCTTTTGGGATCTTTATTAAAATCCTTTCAACAACCGTTTTAATTAATTTGTTATGTTACACATCTCAATCTTTTTGATAAAATACATAATGCATGAGATAGTGGTGGTGCCTGAGGCAGGGCTGGCTCATGAGTGGACCCCGAGTGCCCAATTTTTTTTTTTTTTAAAGAAATAAATTGAAAAACAGTTTAAAAGAAAACTGAAAAGGGCTCTTTTTCTATAATTTATTTTTTACTTACAATAACATCAGGATTAAATTAACTAAAAACCTTAGTTAAAAATTACTAGCAAAAAAAACTCACGAAACACATCAAATTATCTCAACTTTTTGTTTTCGGGTCCATAATCATTTTGAGCCGGCGATAGATGAGGAACATACAACTAGAATTCAGATAATTATGTATTGTTTCTATTTTATGTATTATGTATTATCTATTGATTTGGATTTTATGGTTTGTCAAACAAGAAACATATCCCAAATAAGGATTCTATCAAATTTCTTGAACTCGCGGATCGTAAAAGAAAATTTCTTGAATCTTTTGGTTGAGCTGTTTATAATTGCTTCCGCTCTAATTAGGTTTTGTTTTGTAGAACCTAAATTTGTTGAGTTTAGAAGTTCGATTTCCTTTCGAAAAAAATTGTTATAAGGTTATTCATTTGGATTTTTTCGGTTCCAATAGGGCTATTTAATTCGAAATGATCTTGTTAGAAACTTATGCTAAGGAGCCAGAACTATAGACCGATGCCAATAAAATAAAAGGTTTGTTATACAGTTTTTGTAAGAAAATAACGCATTAATTTGAGATAAATATTCACATGGTTCATGGTAAGACCATCTTAAACCATCCAATACAAAGTCTTTAATTGATGCATAATACTTAGCTTCAAGAAGAACAATGTGAGGATATCAATCCGGTAAATTACACAACAAGTAGTTAGTCAAAATTATTTCTCAAAAAAAAAAGTTGTTAGTCAAAATTAAACTCTTCATATTTAAGAGACTAGAAAGCTCTTCACATTATTGAAGAAATGATGGAACATATACACATTTGGAAGAGAGATCCTTTAGTCATAATTGATTTACCACAATGTCTTTTCCAAGATAGTAAAATTGATCAAAAGTTTGTTTTGTTATAATATTCCCTAGCTTAACACAAAAGGGAGTATATTTTGTTCTTAAAAGCAGATACAAAATACAACACAACTTATGCTTGGCGTAATAATTAATCACTTATCCATCCATATAATGCAGCGGAGAGACTTCCCTTCCTCTAATAAATTAAAAGCCTTATTGATTTCTTCAAATTTGAGTTCATGTGTAATAAAACCATCCAAATTAAGCTCCTGCAATTGCAAAAAAGAAATACTTAAATCACATGAAAGCATAACATATAAGTTGGACAGAAGAAGTAAAACATTTTTTCCCCCTCACTAGTAAAATACTTCTTTATAAACAAAAATATGTAATCAAATAAGTAGATTAATATACATACCTTTTTAAGGTAATGATCCACGAGAATTGGAATATCTAGTTTAGGTTTGAGACCACCGAACAAGCATCCGCAAACATGTCTTCCTCTAATAAGATCATAACTACCCAAACTTATTGGTGCTCCATGCTTCTCCATCCCCAACACTATTGTTTTTCCTGATCCCTGTTTCATAATTGTTATAAACAAAAAGACATTGAGAATTGTGAAAATCAATTTGGTTTAACTAGCAGAATTTTCTTGAACCGACTAAGATTCAGTAAGATCCGGTATAAACGTACCGTGCGGGTGCTCATAAAAGCTTCGTTCATTAAAGAAGCTAAACCAACGCATTCGAAACTGTAGTCAACTCCTCCTCCTGTCATTTCTTTAATCACCTTTTCCATAATTACGCAACAAGCAAATTGATCATTATTTGTTTGAATATTTCTAAATCTGATATTCCAATCCGAGGTCTGTAGTCCTTTAGGATAGGGGATAAGAGCAGTTTTTAAATCTCATCTTCCCGGTTGCATAACATTTCAACATTGGACTTCTCCCTTTTCGGTAACATGATTCAACCAATAAAAATATCATCTACACCGATGTAAAATCTATAAAACAGATAAATTGGTGTAAGATAAAAAAAAAAAATAACATACCTCACTAATCTTCTTTTCACCGCACATGGTAGGATTGACGAAATCAGTAAAACCAAATTGCTTACCTATATATATTCAATTTAAATAATTATAACTTCATGAATAATATAAGCTGATAATTTTTTTTTTTTAATTTTGGATACAAATACAAATAATATATAATTTGCATGTTACTATTTTTTAATATATATATTTTTTTTAGTCGACAACTGAAGATTTTATTAAAACTCTAGAACGGAGGTATGCCTCCTAGAGCGTTTTTGGCCAGAGCATCGGCCTTTACATTATGCGTTCAAGGAACGTATCCTATAGCAAAGGAATTAAACATAGGGATAAGATCACGGATGTCACAGAGGAGAAATGAATCTCTTTGTGATCACCATTGTTTTGTAGGAGGTGAACGATGGTAGAGTTGTCGGAGAAGATCTGGAGATCCTCGCAACTCACCGAACTCGCTGCTTGGAGAGCTGACCGGAGCGCAAGGGCTTCGGCTGTCAGTACGGAGGGGATTGAGAAAGCCACCTCCTTTCCTTGGAACGAAATCAAGGGGTTCGTATACGATACAATGAGCCATCCCATACCGCAGGTTAGAGAGTTTGGATTCCAAGCGGAATCAACATGACAAGAGAAGCCATGTTTGTTTGGAGTGATGGTGAGGTTGGAGCTTGGCCCCGAAATCTTGGACGGTACTCCTCTCTGCTCATGAGCTTCTTGCCAAATTTTTGCTTCTCTAACAACTTTGCATAACACTTCCAGGGGAGAGTAGTGTTGATCAGAGAATAGCATCTCATTTCTTGCTTTCCATAGGAACCAGATTATCCAAGCACAGAGATGACCCCGAGAGATTCCTGTAGGTGGAAGTACCTTAAGGTGCAAGGTATCGGTGAGGAGTTGCATGAATGATCCTTGGAGTGAGCCGATATTCGATTCAATCGGTGCTAAAAACCAGATTTCTTTGGCGAAGCGGCAGTCTCTAAAGAGGTGAATGATCGATTCCGATTCACCACATCTCTTGCATCTGGGGTCTACGTCTATGCCACGTTTTAAGAGTTGTTCCCCAACCGGTAGAGCATTTACTACTCTTTTCCATAAGAGATGTTTAATCTTTGGACTCGTGGGGAGTTTCCAGATATTCTTTTGCCAATTAAAGCTCAGGTGCTCTGCTTGCGCTTCTCGCATTGTAGAGAGACTATAGCCTGATTTAGACGTATATTCCCCTTTAGGAGAGAAGAGCCATAAGAGAGTATCATCTCGTTTAACCTTACTGTGAGGTAGGAGTTTGATCTGATCCTCATGGTGAGGTAAAAGTTCTCTGATTGCTTGGACCTTCCATTCATTTGTGATTGGGTTAATAAGATGGGAGACCGTGTACTCGCTTGTGGAGAGAGGTAGAGGTCCGACTGGTCGGATGGGCGCCTCTAAGGAGAGCCATGGTTCGGTCCATAGATTGATTTTTTCCCCACTACCTACTCTCCATCCGAGTCCCTGTTTTAAGACGTCTCGTCCTGCTATGATGCTTCTCCAGCCATGTGAAGAGTTAGAGGGAACTGAGCACTCCATAAAGGAGGAATGGCGGCAATATTTGCCTAGGAGAATTAGACCTAAAAGGGACATGGGGGAACGCATAATTCGCCATCCAATCTTGGCCAATAGAGCATTGTTAAAAGCCTCCACATCTCTGAAACCAAGCCCCCCTGCATTGATTGGTAAGGTTAATTTGGACCATGCAACCCAACTCATCTTTCGGATATTCGGTTTTGAGATGGGGATTTTAAAACAGGACATAGTATATGACGGCATGGATTGGAGTACCGATTTTAGGAGAACCTGTTTCCTGGCTTGCGATAAGTATCGAGTAGACCAACTATGTGACCGTTGTCTAAATCTATCAACCAGGCCGGTGAAGATATCCTTTTTCTTTTGTCCAAAGTTCTCCGGTATTCCTAAGTACTTACCGGTTCCACCTTCGTTTTGTATATTCAGCTGTCTCTTGACTCTGTTTCGATGAGGCCTTGGGGTCTTGGAAGAGAACGTTATTGAGGATTTGGTCACATTAATACTCTGCCCCGATAGTTTCTCGTATTGAGCTTAGATCTTTGCTAGAGTTTGGCAACAGAACGGGCTTGATCGGCAGAAGAACATGGTATCGTCCGCGAATAATAGATGATTAATCGTAGGGCAGTGTCGAGCCACTCTAATCCCCGGTAATCTGCCATCTAGTTGTGCTTTGCGGCAAAGACTAGAGAGTACCTCTGTACAAAGGATAAACAGATAGGGTGAAAGTGGGTCGCCTTGGCGAAGGCCCCGGGATGGTTGGACCCTGCCTTGCGCTGCGCCGTTGATGAGAAAGGAGTATGATACCGTAGTAACACATTCCATTATCCATTCTATCCAGTGGACATGGAAGCTCATCTTCGTTAAAACAGCTCGCAGGAATCCCCATTCGATTCTATCGTAGGCTTTACTCATGTCCGTCTTAACAGCCATATTCCCGCGCTTTGTAGCTTTCGAGGTTCGCAGATAATGGAGGACTTCATGAGTGATTAAAACGTTATCAGAAATAGCTCTCCCTTTAACGAAAGCGGATTGGTTTTCCGATATCAAGGACGGTAGTACTACTTGAAGTCTCTTGGTGAGGATCTTAGCAATAATTTTATAAAAAATATTGCATAAGGCGATTGATCTAAAATCCGCGATTCTTCGGGGACCCAAAATCTTTGGTATCAACCGGACATGGGTTTCATTCATGTTCCTCGAAAAGGATCTCGTCGTGAAGAAGGATCTGATTTCTTCCGAGACTCCCTTGCCTATGATAGGCCAATATTTTTGAAAGAAGCCCGCTGAGAAACCATCCGGTCCTGGGGCTTTGCTCGGGTGGATAGAGAAAACCGCTTCTCTTATTTCCTCATCGTGAGGTATTTGGATTAATTTTTCATTTTCAGTCTCCGCAATACACGGTAAAGGTAAGGAATCCAGGAGCGACATATCACCTGATGCTCGGGAAGAGAAGATATCCGTATAATAGTCACAAATGATCTTTGTAATTTGATGCTCTTCATGTTTTGCGATTCGTGCTGGATCCTCGAGGACTGTAAATCTATTACAGGTACGACGTGCTCTTGTTACTGCATGAAAGTAAGCTGTGTTCCGATCACCGCTATGGAGCCATAAGACACAGCTTCTCTGCTTCCAGAACTGTTCCTCATCTTTATACGCTTTTTCCAAGATAGCCGTATAAGTTCCAATCACTATCGGGTCAGGGATATCAGCTGATAGGGCTGCCTCCAAATTCTCTTGGTTCTCTTTAATAATTGTTGCGCTATTCAGGTGCTGGTCTTTTGACCATTTGACAATGGCTCTTCGATAGTAAATGAGATTCCAATGGGAATGTTGTTTATATACAATTTGATCGATTCGGTTCGATCAAATTGAGACATTTCATGATTTTACCTAGCTCAAATTTATCAGGATTAAGATCAACTCCGATGATCTTTGCCGCTCCACGCAGCCTGGCTCCTTCAGCAGCCTTTGACCAAATTATTGTTAGCGTAGTCTCTAATTAATTACTTTCGTTTTTCCTTTATAAAAGAAAGTTTGTGTAATTATATTTTTTTTTTTTCATCATGAAAAATTAGGAATTAGTACAGTATGTTTGAATAAGACAGAAAAAGAAGAAAATACCGTACGTCCAACAGCACCAAGACCAAATATTGCAACAGTAGAGCCTGCTTCCACATCAGCCACTTTCCACGCTGCTCCAACTCCTGCTCAATGTGACTTTTCATAAATAACCATCTCACCCCTAGTTTCTACTTCTTTTTATGACTTGACCCCGATTATATTTAAAATTATCTATACATACCCTACTAAAAAGAAGAGAAAATGTAAATTACCTGTGGAGACACCGCAACTGAGTAAAGTTGCTTTATCGACGGGAATGTCGCGAGATATCTTGACCAGGTGCACCATATCAACGATGGTGTATTCAGAAAAACTCGAGACAAAGATGAAATGGTGAATATCTTGTCCCGAAGAGTCTTTGAATTTTGAGGCCATTCCATATCGTCTTGTGTTTGATAAGAAATCGTCTGTAAATCTTGTGCACCAGTTGCTCTTTGAGGACTTGCAGTCTTTGCATCCTTCACAATGAGGATGAAACACTGGTAAAACAATGTCGCCTTGTTTCTATCCGACCACGTTTTCTCCAATACTCTCGACCACACTTTATTACATTTCCAAATAATCAAACAAGAAATTCAATTAATTAGGTGATAGAAAATAAGGTTGATTTTTGAACAAGAGTGAAAGTAACTATTGTGCCCATCTTAAAACGTAGTATCACTTTTTGGTTATCTTAATATATATTCTCAAGTTAAATTAAAGATGGTATGTTAGAGAGAAACAAAGAAAGAGTGAAAGTTTGAAATTAAAGAAGCATATTGTGAAGAGTCACCCGACTGCTTCGTGTCCAAGAATTCTAGGCAACCTTGCAAGCGGTTCCTGGAAAATTAATAAATGGTTAGTGGAATCGAGTTTTGAATAATAGACTCTGTGTTGAATATGTTATATTAAATAACTTACACTGTCTAGTTTCCAGAAAGTAACATCAGTGTGACATAGAGAAGTGCATAAAATCTTGATCCTAACTTCGTAGGCTTGAGGTGGATCAACTTGGATCTCTTCTATATCCAATGCTTCTTGGTGAATGATGAGATGCACAATAAGTGAATGGATCAAAAGAGAGAGAGCGAGAGAAAATGTGAGTCTCTTATTGTTTCTATCTTATCTTTATTTATTTTCCAAATGCTACAACACACTATTCAATAGTTTTTCGCTTTTTTTTTTTTTTTTGGGTTTTCCACTATCCAAGAGTTATTATTCTCAATCTTATTATGGAAAACATTAGATGCATGCCACATATATAAAAACATCAGAAACTGCAAAGCATATATATACTAGGGATTACCCACGCGTGCGTGGGTAAAATAATTAACATGGTATAAAGAATTAACATGGTATAATATGCAATAATTTTTAGCTTATTGGTTAATTGCGATTTATTATTACATAAATTTGATGTTTCTATTAAAATTAAATAATTATCAAGTTAGAAGACTAAACATTTGTAGAAAATTGTTGGACATATACAATGTTATATGAAAAAAGAAATAGACAGTTCATAAAATTATAGCATATAGAAGACATCTCTTTTGACACAAATACTTAACTTATATGTATTTATCAATATTAACTACAATTTTCTAAAAAAAGGTTTGTTCGTCTTTTTACTTGCATGAAACATATTAATGATTCTACGAAGACACCTGCATCATCTCAACTAAGATTTTGGATGTATCTTTATGTTTTTTGTATTAGAACCTTGAATCGTAGTTTGAAGTGATTTTTTAAAAAATCAACATAAAATATGCAATGATTTATACCTTAGAAGAATAAGATATTACATGAATTTGGTGCTTATAGTAAATAATTATATATGTTAGAATACTAAGCATTTGTAATAATCATTAGACATAAACAATAATTTCAATAAATATGTTGAAATATATCTATTTCATTTATGAAGATAATTTAATGTTAATTGTTTATTTTAAATCGATAGTATTATCAAACTTTTATTTTAAAGAATTAATTCAAAAATCACAAAATTAAGGGGGTAAATGTCAAAAAAAAATATTATAAGGTTGTAAATTAAAAAAGTGACACATGTTATCCTCTCATAACTTTGCTTTTGAAAAGTCTTAAAATATTATATAGATATTATCACATTTTTATTTTAAAAAATTAATTTAGAAATAAAAATATTAAGGTAAATGTCAAAAAGAAAAAAAAATTATAAGGTTATAAATTTAAAAAGTGACACATGTCATCCTCTCATAACTTTGCTTTTGGAAAACCTTAAAATATTTTATATATATATATATATATATATATATATATATATATTCTGATTGTTTATGTATAAATATTTTTAAAAAAACTAATATAAATTAGACTTTATTTTTAAATCATGTAACCATAAGAAACCAAATGGAAGTTGAAGATAAAGAGAAATAAATGTTAAGACTTGTTTTTGATAAGTGGTCTTGGCCAATTTTTTGGTCTCGTTTGCAACATATTCTATAGGCGGATGGACCGGATTATGAATGCGATGGTTTCTTCACAATACACATTATAACAAAGTGTATTCACATGTCAAGACTGGATTTGTTTTAAATAAAAAATAAAAGTCCAAAACGGACGACATTGAAAATTTGATTTAGTGTTAAAACACAAAGTCTCACATTGATAAAATTAAGTTCAATTCCTCATTTCTATATAATGTTGAAGTCATGAGAAGGGTTTAAAAAAAATTGGGTACAATATGGTGTATTAGACAGATGAGATATCACTCACACGTCCACGGATTATGCTAAGTTCTGGCCCTTGGATTTTTAGGAATGAGCCTACGAACTAAATATGTTTTAGTTTCAAGAAAAGAAAAAAACTAAATATGTTTCGTTTTAAACCAAATTGTTCAAGAACATAAAACTCAAATGATCTATCACATGTACAATTTTAATATGTTACCATATTTATATTTTCAAAAAGACGTTTCTAGGTATCAAAATGTTTCTCTCCTCTTTCATGTAACCTAAATTTTATATCCATTACGGCAAGGAACAAAAAATTCCATCCAATCAATTACATGAACATAATATTTTAAAATAAACAAATATATTATGGTAACTTGATTAGTATAAATCATAATTTTATTTCTATAGAAAAACAAATTGTAGAGAACGTGGGAGTTACATTTTAGCTATTAGGAAATAGGATTGGTTCAACATAGCGTCTATAAAAGACAAGTAATTATAAATGTGTTACCAAAAAGTACAGTAGTCAAAAAATTTGCTAAAGAGTCAAGTACTATCTTATATGGATATATAATCAAATAAGAATGGTGTTTCCAAAAAGTATAGCATTCAACATTGTACATATAATCAAAGTAACTGAAAACTGAGAAAGTCAATTTTAATTATTTTTCAAAAAAAAAGAAGATATAAATAAGTAATTATAAAAATGTTTCCAAAAAGTACTATTTGACTAATGAATTACTAGATAAAACGTTTTTAACATGAAGTGTAGTTACCGAATGATAATAAAAGTGTTTTTGGGAATCTAATTAATTGTTTGGACCTCAAATTTACTAATTTAAAATGGAATGTGTAAAATTTCATATATATATATAAAAGCTAATATGACCATTACATGATAAAATATACAAATAATGATAACTTTCGTGCGTAATTTGAATTATAAAACGTAAAAACATAAAAGAAAACATAATTTGGTTGCCATACCTACACCACAATTACAAATTAAATGTTTTTTTTGGAAATTTAATCAATGGCATGAAAACATTTGTTATATATATCTGACAATTTCATGAGATGAAAAGTAAGAAAAAATAAAATCTAAAAGCTATTTTCATCATCTTCTTCGATTTCTTTCATTTTCGTTTTTATGGATCCTCCTCCTTTGAACAAATTAAGAATAATACCCGTAATGTACCAAAACGTAATATCATTATCAACAATAATGGCGTGAAGATCTACAATACAACCAAAGAAGAGTTCAAGGAGTTGGTTCAGAGACTAACTACACCTTTGAACAACCAACTTGCCATGGCAAATGATGCTCATCTTCCAGCAATTTCGATAACTAATGTTGAATTGGTAAATCCTCAACCGGCCTTGTTGTCGTCTCCATCGTCTCACCCGTCACATCCGCCGAATGTGACAACACATGTGTCTCCACCTCAACAATCCTTGTTGTCACCTCCATCGTCTCAACCGTCACTTCCACCGAATGTGTCTCCACCATCACATTCGTTGCCACCTCTGTTTCTGCCTATTTCGCTACAGCCACCTTTTCCACAATCATTGTTCCGACCACCGATCTTACTGTCTAAGAGTTTACAATCAAAAAACGTTGCACCACCCATTCCATCGTCTTTATCGTCTAGCTAGGAGTCCACCCGATTGGCCTAATTCTGTAAATGATCGTCGTCATTTGACAGAAAGTAGAAATGTTACCCGTTTTTTATCAAATCGTAGCATCGGTGTCAAAACGAATCGTAGGCCGATGATCTACAATACAACCAAAGTAAATTACAAGGCGATGGTTTGCAGACTCACTAGAATTTCTCCAGCCACAGATCTTGAGAAGTTGCATCCTACACCTTCGAACAACCAGCCTACCACACTAAATGATGTTCATATTCCGGCAATTTCGATAACCAACGTCGCCTCAACATCTGAATTGGTAAATCCTCAATCCATTTATGTTTCAAATTATCAAAGGGCCTTTTCATGGTTTTTAAAAACTTAAATTTAATATACTAAAAATCCAATTTTCCCATAAAAATAATATGTTTTATAATTATGGGCTAATTAATGTATAGTTACAAAAAACTAAAGAAATTTTTGTCTTTGACGGGACTTGTTCGACCGCTTTGCAAAAAAAAAAGAAGACCCTGCCTCAACCGGCATTGATGTCGCCTCCACCATCTCAATCATCACATTCGCTGCTGCCACCTTTGTCGCCGTCTAAGTTGCTACCGCCAACTCTATCGCCAGCTTTGCCACAATTACCGTTCCCACTGCCTTCTCCCCGAGGCGAATTAACGGAAGAATTGGTGAGTGCTTCTATGGAATTATTTGGAAACCATGGAGAAAATTTGAATCAACTAGAGAATACTGAACCACCGAAGTGGTCGATGGTACCGTTCGAAAGTCTACAATCAGAAAACGTTTCACCACTCATTCCACCGTCTTTATCTTTTAGGAGTCTACTCGATTGGCCTAGTCCTATATATGATCAACGATCCGATAACATTTTACAACCAGAGGACATTCCACCACCAGTTCCAACAACTTCACCGTCTTGGATGCTACAAAACTGGCCTAATTTTCCTAATGATCAACAATCAGAGATTATTCCACCATCGATTCCGACAATTGTACCATCCGGGAGTCTAGTAGACTGGTCTAGTTCTCTAAGTGACCTACGTTCGGAGAATACTTCACCACCAGTTGCAACGATCTCACCAATATTGGAAAATAACTTTCCACCAGCCATTTCGACAACTTTACCGTATGACAGTCTCGACCAGCCTTATTCTCCAAGTGATCTACTCTCTCCGTCTTTACAATTCTCTCCAACCTTTCAGTCTTCGCCTACAACAGGACTGCGTCCAACTATGCAATAAAGGGATCTTTTTTCCATTTATCATTGGTGTTTTTGTTGTTTCTTTTGTTATCTTCATTTCTCTATTTGATGATCATTGCTTATTATCATAAACTTCATAATGATCATTGCTTCTTATCATATGCCATAAGAGTCTCTTTTTTAATGAATATTTTTAAGATCATCGGTTACATAATCAGTTAATCAAAACTTCAATATTATTTCTCTTTTTAAACCAAAAAGAAAAACATTGCTCAAACATTTCTCTCTTTGTTTATTCCTTCTAACTTAATTGAGAAATTTTGTTTTGTACTCTGAAGTCTAAATCTCATGAAAAAGGGGAAAAAAACTTTCATGATCTGAAAATTGGTGAGAAAAACAGAGCAATGTTCAATTCCAATAATGAAAATAGACGCAATGGGAAAAACATAAGGAGATAAGAGAGTATTTTAACTTGACAAGATAGAGATCTCTTTGATTAGACACATTATTAACAAAGAAGATGATTTTAATACCTAACATTGATAGTAGTAGTAAACATCAAGATCCATAACAAGATAGAATATATATACCACGGTGAATAAGACATTACAATATCAAGCTACAATTGTACATGTGTGGACCTGCATGTCGGATGTCTAGAGAGTGAGGTTGTCATGGAGAAGCTGCATGATCAAAGTGTTGTAGGAGTATTCACCTAGTGTGTCTAACTCCAATTGCAACATCAAAAGCTTGATGTCACATACACATAGACAAGAACAACACTAAAAGGATTTTTGTCAAGAAAATGTTGAAAAGAAAGTAAGACAATAGAAGCAAAGCCGGATCTTAATGAGTAGTTTTCTATTTATATATTGCCATTAAATAAGTATCTAGTATAATTTACATTTTCAAAACCAATTTTTCTTCTTTTTTTTCTTGTTTCAAATATTCGATTTGATGATCCTAAGATGGTGATAATTGATAGCAATATATATATCAAAGATCATATTACCAATTTAGAAGGAGGATGGGATAATCTAAAACACGCAAGTTGCAAAACCAACACCGCATAATCGTGCTCCCTTAATTGCATCCGTACCTACGAATTGCAGAAGTATTGTTCCTCCTTACCAACGTTGTCAATCTGATTGAAGATGCTGGGAAAATGAGACGTTGTTTCGGCCTAAAAACATTGGTTTCTCTCCTTTCCATATGCCCTTGAATTGGGAGGGAACAAGACATATATAGATTGATAATAGAAACTAAAACATAAAATGTCCCTAAAGAAAAATAAAAATAAAATAAAAATAAACTTTAACGTAAAGAAACAATAGACATATAAGACAAACATGGAGAAGTTCTTTTTATATTTTCTTTGGATGCAAAACGTGAGAAAAAAGAAAACGAATATTTCCTTTTCCCCTAAACTCTATCAGACAATAGTCCCTAAAATTTGTTCAAACAGCACACAAATCTGTTAACAACAAAGATAAAATTCAACCGTCCATGGTTTTTATTATATCCAAATTGGAAATTGTATTCGCTAACAATGTTTAAAACAAAAACCTTAGGCATTTCTATTGACCCAAGATTTGAATCAAAAGATAAAAAAGACCGTATTGAGTTTTCACACACACACATTATATATAAATATATAGATATAGATATTATTGCACATGTTTGTGTTGTGATTAAACAGAAAAAGCCTGTTGAGACTTGATCCTTCTCTTTCTAAGACGTTCAGCGATGATGAAGGCGAGCTCGAGAGACTGCGAAGCATTAAGGCGAGGGTCACAATGCGTGTGGTAACGCGAGCCCAAGTCATCAAAGGTGACTGTACGTGAACCACCGATGCACTCAGTCACGTTCTGACCGGTCATCTCTAAGTGAATACCTCCCGGGTGGCTTCCTTCTTGCTCGTGCACATCGAAAAATGCTCTCACTTCAGCCTATCAATCAAATAAAGATAATTGCGTTATATTATTTGCAAATTGCAACCAAACCCACAAACAAATTACCAAAATTAAACAATAACCACCTTTATTTTTACAAAAAAAATCTCTGATAAAATATGGATGTAACATATTGATAGAGGACACATGCTTGATTCTGTATTATACATTTATTTTTTTCTCAGGACCACCTAACTTTAGACAAAAGTAGTTGTGTCAACTTTGGCCCAAACCATCTGATTTTTTGTCACCTTTCACTATCTCACCTACTACACATACATTATTTACTACTAATACTTTTAACTACATTGGAAAATTATATCAAATTATTTCTATCATTTGCTATGATCACAAGAACCTAAATAGTAAAACATTTTCTAATCAATTAAAACGTACCAAGATAGAGTCAAATGGACGAGTCTTGAGACCACAAGGAGCCTTAATGGTGTTTCCATGCATCGGATCGCTGACCCAAGTCACAATCTGTCCAGCATTTCGCACAGCTCTGATCAAATGAGGAAGTTTCACTCTCATATTCTCTGCTCCCATTCTTGTGATAATTGTAATCCTTCCAGGCTTATTGTCAGCATTCAAGATCTCAATCAGCTTCACGAGCTCTTTCGGATCCATCTTATCACTCACCTAATTATACACACACAAAAAGATCTCAAATCAGTTTCACCTAAAACCTGATATGTATTATTATGAGAGAGATGATTGGAAAACAAACCTTGATTCCAAGAGGATTAGCAACACCTCTTAAGAACTCGACGTGGGCTCCATCGAGCTGTCTGGTACGCTCACCGGCCCAAATCATATGAGCAGAACAATCGTAGTAGAGACCAGAGGTTGAGTCTAGCCTAGTTAGTGATTGTTCATAAGGCAATAGCAAACACTCATGAGAAGTCCAGAAATCAGTTGTTTGCATTATGGGATGATCGAGCGTTAGTCCAGCAGCGTGCATGAAGCCGAGCGCCTCATCAACACGATTAGCTAGTTCACGGTACCTGCCAAACACCAATTAAACCGATTTAACACATACCCAAAATGTAGACAACAAAGTAAAGGAAATGCCCTAAAGTTACTTAAGAAGAACAAACAGATTACGCCAAACAATTATTAGGCTTATCAGCTACTAAAACGAGAAACATCGTAAACTTTTCTACATCCATTCGATAAATTAGACCTAACGAGCTAATACCAAATCAGGTAGGTATTCAAAAAGGGAATATTGCATCTAAATAGACCAACACAAGCTTGAAAAAGTACGATGTCAGTCAACTATATAGCGAATAAAGCACACCCGAAATTAGGCTTGGTCGTTACTTTGCGCTTAAACGGAAACACAAACACGAAGAAACTCAAGACTATAAATTAGGCTAATGAGTTACCAAAAGAAGGTACAACAATCCCTAGCTATAACAATCAGAATCTTCCTTTTGTGGCATTAAAAGTAACAGAGAGATCCCAAAAAAGGAGGTTTGGTATAGTTTAGTTTACCTGTCTCCCTGCTCACTTCGTTCAGTGAAATCAAGATTCCACTGAGTAACTCTCTGCATAGCAGCGTAACCACCAGTAGCAAAAGCTCTCAAAAGATTCAAAGTAGCTGCAGATTGACAATAAGCTCTAATCATCCTCTGTGGATCAGGAATCCTAGATTTCGAATCAAATGCATCTCCATTGATGTTATCTCCTCTATAACTCGGCAATTTCACTCCATTCCTCTCCTCAAACGAATCCGATCTCGGTTTCGCAAATTGACCCGCCATTCTACCAACCTAAACCAATCCAAAACTCACAAATTCTCAACCAAATCCAATAACCCATGAACAAAAAAGTCAAAACTTCTAAACAAATCCAAAAACCCATGAACAAAAAATCAAAACTTTATCTAAATTCTCAACCAAATCCAAAAACCCATGAATAAAAATCGAAACTTTTAAAAAAAAATCTCAACCAAATCCAAAAACCCATAAAATAAAAATCAAAACTTTATCAAAATTAATGTTACCTTAATAACAGGGACTTGACCACCGAACATCAAAACAGCACCCATCTGAAGAAGAATCCTAAAAGTATCACGAATGTTATTAGCATTGAATTCTTTGAAACTCTCTGCACAATCTCCTCCTTGTAAGAGAAAAGCTTCACCCATTGCTGCTTGACCTAATTTTTCTTCAAGCAATCTAGCTTCTCCGGCGAAAACGATCGGAGGAAACGCCTCGATCGTCTCTAACACAGCTTCAAGCTCAGCTAAATCTGGATACTCAGGTTGTTGCAAAGCTTTCTTCGTCCTCCAACTCTCCGGTGCCCATTTCCCTTTACCCACATTAACTCCGACGGGTTTCGCCGGAGTCGTTACCGCCGCCGATGGTTTAGGATCGGTTTGTACGGCGGAGATCCGGAAAGAAGTGGGTCTTGGAACGGAGGACGAGAAATTTGATTGACGGTGGTTGTTGGATATCGACGATGATAGATTCATGGTTCCGTTCATGAGCGCCATTGTTGATTAAAGCAAAAAAGTTTGGTTTTTTATGTGTTTGGATTTGAGATTTCGAGGAATGTGTGTGTGAAGATGTTGAACACGAAACCTGAGAAGTGTTAGGAAGAGAGATTTAAAGGTTTTTATAAACGAAGGAATCGGAGAGGTCTGGTAATGGTGTTTGGTGGAAGACTTTGTGTTGCTGCGGTAGGTGAATGCTTATAAGGGTAATTTTGGTAAATCATATGATGGGATTGTTAGAGGGGTAAATTCGGTAATTTTTAATCGTCTTGTAATTAATTAACCGGAAATGGGGGTTTTCCTATGAGAAATGTTATTTTATTTTATTAAGAATTTAAGATGGTCAAGATTTATTTTGTCTATTATATAAAGTAGTCTAGTTTTTGTTGTATTTCTCTATAATAAATTTGGTTGTATTTAGACATATGTTAAAGTTGAAATAGAATATAAGGTAGTCTAAATTTTTGTTGTATATAATAAATGTGGGCGTATTTGGACATTTGTTAGAGTTGAAACAATATAAAATGTGTAATTTAAGTGAGCTTAAAACCGCAAAAACCAGATTGAGAAAATGCGAAAAAAGAAGTAAGATTTAACCGATTGAAAACACGATTACAAAAACATACAGAACCCATAAATGATTTTTTTTCTAACTCAACAAATTCTATTCAGTGTGAAAATAGTAAAAAAATTTCTTAACTAAAACCAAAATCATAAGCGAGTCGTAAATGGTTAGACGGTTGTCATCTACAAAAATATTGTTGTAGGATGATTATAGATTTATAGATCAATGGTCTTTGCACGATGATAGTAGATTTAGGTCACATAACCATTTATGCGAATTTTCATAAGAATTTTTGTGTGTAAATAGTACAAGATTTCTTGACTAGAACCAAAACCATAATCGAGTCGTAGATGGTCATTGTAAATGGTTGCCATATACAAAAATGTCGTTGTAGGATGATAGTAGATTTAAGGCAATGTCTTTGTACCATGGTCGTAGATTTAGGTGACAACTAGTTTCACCATTTATGCGGATTTGCATAAGAATTTTTTGTGTAAATATCCAAGAAAATTGTAAATTGTTAGTTTGAATTTGGATCGAAAAACTACTTTGATTAAAATATACAAAGTTATATGTTTATATGAAGATTTGATTGATAGAGATCAAACGAGGGTAAATAACTCATCTCACCTAACACCCGTCGTGAAGAGGGGAAGAAGCCCACCATTCTACTTCGCCGACTGAAAACACGATTACAAAAACATACAGAACCCATAAATGATTTTTTTTCTAACTCAACAAATTCTATTCAGTGTGAAAATAGTAAAAAAATTTCTTAACTAAAACCAAAATCATAAGCGAGTCGTAAATGGTTAGACGGTTGTCATCTACAAAAATATTGTTGTAGGATGATTATAGATTTATAGATCAATGGTCTTTGCACGATGATAGTAGATTTAGGTCACATAACCATTTATGCGAATTTTCATAAGAATTTTTGTGTGTAAATAGTACAAGATTTCTTGACTAGAACCAAGACCATAATCGAGTCGTAGATGGTCATTGTAAATGGTTGCCATATACAAAAATGTCGTTGTAGGATGATAGTAGATTTAAGGCAATGTCTTTGTACCATGGTCGTAGATTTAGGTGACAACTAGTTTCACCATTTATGCGGATTTGCATAAGAATTTTTTGTGTAAATATCCAAGAAAATTGTAAATTGTTAGTTTGAATTTGGATCGAAAAACTACTTTGATTAAAATATACAAAGTTATATGTTTATATGAAGATTTGATTGATAGAGATCAAACGAGGGTAAATAACTCATCTCACCTAACACCCGTCGTGAAGAGGGGAAGAAGCCCACCATTCTACTTCGCCGACTCCCACTTTTGATTTTATATATATATATATATATATATTGTTATGGATATATGTAATTTTTTATCGTTTCAAGTTTTCTCGATTCAAACATATTTAATCTTTCACCAAACTTTATTTTTGGTTATTATTATTATATTTTTCAAAACTTTCAATGTCGCCAATTCGTGTTCTAATGCATTTCTACATGTAACTAACAATTACATTTTATATTTGTAGACTGAAAACTTACCGTTTACAAAAAAAATCAAATCGCTCTGGCTTCATAATAAAGATCAAGGACCACATAATAAAATTGGACGTATCCTATTGAAATTTCTGAGAATAGAAAAAATGTGTTATGAAGAATCAAAATGAAATGAAATGAAGAGCATACATATTCTTTTGTATCCCTTCCTACACGGTGGAGCTTAGAGGTCGACCCCACGGAGTCTTGTTCTTCAATATGTTGGTGGAAAGGAGAGATAGAGAGACAAAATGTTAGGTGTGTTGACTTTGGAGGTTATGTGCTTATTACAAATGTATACAGTCATTAATTTTATACACTTCTTGTAATCTTTTAGTTTCTGAATCTTTCGGTATTTATTTCGTTTCGTTTCATAGAATTAGCGTATTTGAGAAACATGGCTTTATTTGGTGTAAAGAATATGCCTATTGGACTACAATTCTAAGTCCATGTATCTAGTGGGCTAAGTAACTTCTGTTGTTAGTCATGCTTCCTGATTGTGGGTACCAAATCATATCAAATCACATGACATAGTATCTCCTTTTTTTTTTAATTTGGAATTGTTTCGAAATCGATTCTATCACGTATTACTAGTATTCTAAAAAACGGTTTAAGCGATCATCTAGGCCTTGTTTAGGTGCTAGACCTTCAAACAATGCCTAGAAGACTGCTTCGATCGCCTAAAATTGCATAGGTTTCGTTTTATTTTATTTTTCCAATTTTCACTATGTAAATTTAAATTTATAAGTTGTTATTCCATTTACATAGTTTGGAGCTTATAGCTATGGAGCTTTAGATGTTGCGTGCATATGTTAACTTGTCAGAGCCATATTTATTCGGATTTTGACAGCAGTTTAGGACGTACTTTCGAATTCATGATGGGAGACGATGAAAAGGGTCAATGAACTCACTTTGTCTTTATGTGGATTACAGGTTTAGAGAAAGAAACAAGATCCAAAGAATATGTGAGTTCCCGTATTTTCAAATCTTCTTTCCTGATTAAACTTTTGTTTGCTTGAGGTCAAGCAAAGGGTAAGTCTGGGAGAGTTGATATAGCCGGTATTTTACCACTTTTACTATCCGTTTTTATTTATTTTATATACTATTTAATAAGTTTTTCTATCAAAGAAGGTAGTTTTCTCGTATATTTGTTTTTTAAGAGTCATATAGGTCAAATCATCAAAAAGAGCGTAAATATTAGCGAAATGAGTATTCTTCATCCTGCAACAACTTATCAAGGTCAAAGGAGTCAATCCAAGTTCTCAAAGTTGAAGATTTCACAATTTCCCAAGACAAACAGAATTTACCCGTTGAAATATCAACTCGGACGGAGGATCAAACCTACTTGGACGGCGATGAAATTTCATATGACGATATCCCTTTGAGTTAAATTTCCAATGGGGTTGGAATGAGTTTTATTTTGGAAGATATTCAAGATCTACTGAAGACATGTCATTCTGCCTCAAAGATGAATCAAGTCCAAGATGGGCCAAGACACCGATCCAACCCATGGGCCGGCTCATTTAACTGAAGCCAAGCTCAAGGAGAGCACTTTGGTCAGACCCCAGACACGAGGCCATGAACGGTGCCACTGTCAGGTGCCGTGGCTACTTTTGGACAGTTTTCGGCAAAAAGACTTTTTCGCCCAAAGTGAAACCCTAGAGCCTTTTCCGACCTAGAACCTCTTCCTACACCTATATATACTTGCTTTTATCCTCTTGAGAGAAGTAGAGCAGCCCTAGGCACTACAAATCAATAATAAACATGTATTTTTGTTATTCTTTTAGTTCTTCATCTTATGTCTTGTTAAAGAGCGATGAAGGCCATGATGTTCTTCTCAAGCTTTATTCTTCGAAATCCATCTATTCCGAGCACTTATCTATCACGAATATACTGTTTTATCAACTTCTCTAGTTGCTTTATGTTTCATAACATGTAGAGTAGTTGTATGTTTGATATAAAATTATTTTAAAGTTCTTTTGTTGCATCTTTTACATCTTTATTGAGCGTATTTCTAGATTGATTCTCTATCTTTATTTATACTCAAGGCATGATCTAGATTAGCTAACTAGTGAACGATTTTAGGTTGGTACCGATTCCAAAAGCTTTTGTACCGACATGATCTAGTATTTGATAGGCTACGCGTCTTAATAATTCGAAAGGTTAGTTAAGGAGTTTAGTGAGCAATCGAATCTCAATCTTAGAGTGTGATTCCACCTTGTAATAACCATCGAAAGTTGAGTCTATTTAGGTAGCAGTTATAGGTTTCGAAGCCACCAAAGTGGAAAATCACTACAAGAAAACAGCCGCAAAACCGACGGAAGTGATTCCGTCGGAAAGTTGCCGACGCTAAACCGACCGATTTCTGACGGAACTGAAATTTTTCAATTCCGTCGGCAATCTGTCAGAATTATTTCCGACTGATAAGAAGACCGTCGGAAATCGGTCGGATTATTGGACCGTGTAACTAGCCGGTGCCGACGCCGGAGGAGATTCCGGTTGTTTGTCGGAAATCCGTCGGAAAATACGAACGTCAATATTACCGTTAATATTTTTCGACAGATATCCGACAGACACCCAACTAGCTGTCGGAAATCTGTCGGAAAAAATAGCCGTTATATAGCCATTATTATATCCGTTGGCTTTCCGACGCATTTCCGACAGATTTCCAACGGTCAGCGTATTTATATATATGATTCCACACATCTTCATTCACTCACAACAACAACAACTTCCAACCAAACATTTGTTAGAAAAAATCGTTAAGAGAGGGAGATGTCATCTTCTAGATATTATAGATCGTGGATGGGTGAAGAGATGTATGATCCGGAGTCGAAAGCATTAAATGAAAGTTATGCACGAGGTATATGCGATTTCATGGAGGTTGTCGGGAATCGACAGGAGATAAAATGTCCATGTTTAAATTGTTGCAATTCGCGTAATGTTAATGTAGAACAAGTTTGACATCACTTGTATACCCATGGTTTTATGCCGGGATACAAAATTTGGTTTTTTCATGGAGAAACTAATTATGATGGTGGTAGTAGTAGCAGTGCACCATATGTTGCGGATAGCTTAGGCAAACATAGAACGGATAGCTTAGGTGAACATAGAACGGATAGCTTAGGCGAACATAGAACGGAAGTAGATTTTGGTGTAGGTACCGCTGAGATGGTTCATGATGCGTTTAGAGATAATTTTCCATCGATCATAATAGGGGAGGATAGAGTAGAAGAACCAAATGAAGAAGCTAGAAGATTTTTTGATATGTTAGACGCAGGGAAGCAGCCATTATATCATGGGTGTAGAGACGGACATTCACCTTTATCAACTGCTAGTAGACTGATGACCCTTAAGACGGACTTCAATTTGGCGAAAGAGTGTGTTGATGCGATAGCAGATTTTGTGAAAGATATTTTGCCTGAAGATAATCAGGCACCTGCATCATACTATGAGATACAGAAACTTGTAGCTGGTCTTGGTATGCTGTATCAGGCTATAGATGTATGCATCGACAACTGTATGCTATATTGGAGAGAAGACGAAGACCGGAGAAGATGTAAATTTTGTCGTAAACCACGGTATCAAGATACTGGTGGCAGAGTTCCAATTCCATATAAACGTATGTGGTACTTACCATTGACAGCGAGGTTAAAGAGGTTATATCAATATGCGCGAACGGCAGAAGAAATGAGATGGCATGCAGAGCATCGTCATGATGGAGAGATTACACATCCTTCAGATACAAAAGCGTGGAAACATTTTCAAATGTTGTATCCGGATTTTGCATACGAGTCAAGAAATGTGTACCTCGGGTTAAGTACGGATGGTTTCAACCCATTTGGAAAGCATGGAAGGCAGTATTCTTTGTGGCCCATAATCGTAACACCGTACAATTTGCCCCCTGGTATGTGCATGCATCGAAAGTTTTTATTCCTCTTCGTTCTTATTCCCGGCCCTGAGCATCTGAAGAGATCACTTGATGTATTCCTCCAGCCATTGATTTATGAAATACAAATGCTATGGAGTCACGGTGTCGAAGCGTTTGATGTTTCGCGGCAGCAGAATTTTCATATGCGTGTGGTCCTTATGTGGACTATTAGCGATTTCCCAGCATACGCTATGCTATCTGGATGGATTACTCATTGAAGATTATCGTGCCCGTTTTGCCAAGACAACACTGACGCTTTCCAATTGAGGAATGGAAGAAAGCCATGTTGGTTTGATTGCCATAGAAGGTTTCTACCGGACGGTCATCCCTATCGTCGGTCTAAAAGATTATTTAAGAAAAATAAACAAGTGTTTGATGCTCCAATTGATGAGATAGATGGTCGTACTATATTGGAGCAGTTGAGAGATTTTGGTACTGAGAGGACTCCTGATTGTGGGGGTAATGGGCATGAACCGGTTTGTGGTGTAGGGGAAGCTCATAATTGGCACAAGAAGAGTATATTTTGGGATTTGCCGTATTGGAAGGATCATTTATTAAGGCACAACCTCGATGTGATGCATGTTGAAAAGAACTTCTTTGACAACATCATGAATACGGTCTTAAACGTCCCGGGAAAGACAAAAGACAATGTGAAGTCTAGGATGGATATTTCAAAGATTTGAAACCGTGATTATCTTGAACGTCTTCCCGATGGTACATATCATTTTCCTCCGTACCGATTGCAAATAGAAAAGATAAGAGATTTTTTCCGGTGGATTAAAGACGAAGTTAAATTCACTGATGGATATGCAGCTAATCTGGCTAACTGCGTAGACTCGCGATACCTAAAGTTTATGGGACTGAAGAGTCATGATTGTCATGTAGTGATGCAGAGGCTTCTTCCATTTGCTTTTACCCATCTCCTTCCTCAAACTGTCCACAAAGCTATCGTAGCAGTTGGTGCTTTCTTTAAGGATTTATGCACGAGGACACTTACAGTTGAGGGGATTCGCAATTTAGATGTCAATATACCAGTGATCCTTTGCAATCTTGAGAAGATCTTTTCGTTGATGTTATGGAACATCTTCCCCTACACCTCCCCCACGAAGCCAAACTAGGTGGTCCCGTTCAATTTCGTTGGATGTATCCTTTTGAGCGGTACATGTTCCATCTAAAGAAGAAGGTCAAAAATTTGGCTCGAGTTGAAGGTTCTATTGTCGCACAGAGTATCAATGAAGAATCATCACAGTTTGCGGAATATTACTTTCCACGGGAAGTTCGTACGAAGAGTAGACGTCCTGCTCGTCATGATGATAGAGGTGAGAGAGTCATGTATCCCGCACTGGTCCCTGAGTTGTTTTCGCAAGTTGGCCGAGTGACTGGGAGAGGGAAGAAACGCTCCCTATCACAAGATGAGTGGAGTCAATTACATATGTATATCCTAACGAATTGTGAGGAGATGGCGGAGTACGAAAGGTAAAAACAGAACTTATTTAAATACTTCTTTTTTTTTAATACCTAAGTAATATATAGGTTTCATATGTTATATATTGTTGTTTGCTTTCAGGATTTACATTGCATCAATATGTCGCTATTATCCAGAAATGACAGAAGATGAACTTGGAGAATCTAAGAAAACCGAGTTTGTAAATTGGCTGCAATATTACGTAAGTTTTTTAAAAACGCTTATATATCTTAAAATTAGTGAATTAATTAATACTTAATTAAATGATTGTTTATTAATTTGTCTAAATTATTATCTCAGGTTTCTGAAGGAATGAAGAATGGAGAAAGGTTTCCGACATGGTTACAAGAGATAGTTTCTGGCCCAAGCTTCGAAGCAACTTCATACGTTCGGTATTGCACTAGGGGATTTGCATTTAGGATTCATGAAGAAAGGCCGAGGCCAACTGCAGATTACGGTATTTCAGCTACAAGTGGTGATGTAGTCTACTACGGGATTCTCAAAGAAATATTGCAAGTGCGCTATCCAGGAATGTTGGGCACGAGGTGCATTGTTTTCTTGTGTGAGCGGTATGATCCATCATATCCAGAAGGTGTTTAGGTGAGCCAATTTGGCGTCACTTCATTAAATTCTTCTAGGAGACTGCAAAAGTATGACCCATTCATCCTAGCATCACAGGCATACCAGGTTTGATTTTAAAATTTTATAATACGTGCGTTATTGATAAATAATGATATTGTAATTGCCTAAATTAAATATGTTTGTTTCAGGTATGCTACATTTCTTACCCTAGGGTAACATATCGAGGAGATCATTGGATTATAGTGACTCCAATTAATCCAAGGGGGAGACTATATGGAGTTGCTGAGCAAGATACTATGCAACAAACTAGAATTACTCCGATGGATCCAGTTGATCATTCGCCTGCGGTGGACCTTTTTGTTGATTTCACAGAATTTGGTGATAATATAGTACATTCAGAATCAGAAGAAGAAGTTGGAGAATTTGATGAAGACGAAGACACAATTCCTTTGGAAGGATCAGAATCAGACTCAGATTAGTTACATTATATGTTTGTATCTGTAAACATAAACAAGAATTTCAGATTATTTATATTTTTGTATTTTTTTTTTAATAACTTGATTTTGCGTCGGAAATCTGTCGGAAATATATATATATATATATATATATATATATATATATATATATTTCCGACGGATGCTTCATATCAGGCTAACCTTAATGGAAGACACGTGTTACCATTAAATCTGTCAGAAATCTGTCGGAAACGTATCCATTTTTCCAACAAATTTCCGACGAGTTTGAGGATTTGAGGTCAAATTCCAGAATTTCGAGAAGACAAATTCTCGGCATACAATTCTAACAACTAAAGTAAATGATAAGTGAGTAAATAACCTTGTGGATGATATACAGAGCATGATTTGCGATTTGGTCATGTTTCAACCAAAAGCATTTCATACAGTTACAAAGACATAAACATAGATGTTTACGAAAAAATACTAAAAAAACTAAATGTTTAGAATTTGAAAGTAAAAATAATATTATCAAGTATTTTATCTTCTAAATCATGCTCCAACCATGCTATTAACTTGTAACTACGAAAACGGATTGTTAACAAGCTTAAAACCACAAACCTGTCGGAAATATGTCGGAAATTTGTATATTTTTCCGACAAATTTCCGACGGATGTGCCAAATTTTACCCGCGAAATGAAAATTAAATACCGATGGATTTCCGACAGATTTAAATTCGTCGGAAATTCTAATTTATTGATAGATCTTCTTCTCCCCGAAGAACATCTTGAAAAAATCGCCGACTCCACCACTCGCCCTTCCGATCTGCCAATTTGGCCGGTTGTCTTCGCCGGAATTCGCCCCCAACCCCTAACCTCTCCGCCTCCGATCATCTCCCCCACCGAGCCTCACCGTAGCCGCCTCCGCCTCTTCATCTTCTCGTCCTCGCCGGATTTCGCCTCCGGAATTAGCCGCCGCCGCGTCCTCCTCTTCGCCGGATAACAAATGGCGGATCTTCCTTCTCATTTGTAAGTTTCCTCAAATTATCTATTTAATTCGGAATTAGGAATTAGTTTGTGAATTAGGAATTTAGTTTGTGAATTAGGAATTAGTTTGTGAATTAGGAATTAGGAATTAGTTTGTGAATTAGGAATTCAGTTTGTGAATTAGGAATTAGTTTGTGAATTAGGAATTTAGTTTGTGAATTAAGATTTTAGTTTGTGAATTAGGAATTTAGATGTTATATTTAGGATTAGGGAAGTTAGATTTTAGGGTTTGGAAATTGTTGGTTTTTTGGAAATTTATGAAATGTTTTTTAAAACAATGGTATTTTTATAATTAAATATTTAAACAATTTCGAAATTTTAAGACACTGAATTAATTTTTGAATTTATATATATATATTTATTATAAATTTTGGAAAACATTGTTCGCATTTTCTACAAATTTTGAAACTATTTTAAATATTAATTTCGAATTTTTGAATTTTAATATTTTAGAATTTTAAATTATATAACAATTACTTAAGAATTTTTGAATTTCTTAATAAGTTTACAATTATTTCGAAATTTGAAGATAATGAATTAATTTTTGAATTTATATCTATATTTTTAAAAAATTTAAATAATTAGATTTAGGAAAATTTTATTTTATATATTTTGGAAAAAATTGTTAGCATTTTCTACTAATTTTTAAACAATTTTAAGAATTAATTCATAATTTTAGAATTTTAATATTTTATAATTTTAAATTATGTAAAAATTTCTTAAGAATTTTAGAATTTCTTAATAATTTTAGAATTATATGAAATATTTATCATTTTTTCATAACTTTATAATATATTAATATAAATGTAGGGATTATAGTGGTTTCGCTGCATCTGCCAGCGGCCAACGTCGTCGTCGTACGCGTAGACCTCCTTCGAGTGCGACGTCTACACCTCTACATTCGTCTACACCTCTACAGACGCTGGAGACACCACTAGCCACCATAGCACCGTCCCAGACCAACGCGATACAGACACATGGTATGTGTATTGTTACATTTTTGTAAGTTTTTTTTTACTAATTTAATTTAAATTAGTAAAAAATGTAATTATATTGTTACATTTTTTTTTCCGTAGGTTTGGTGATTCTCGAAGCGGGATTTCGAAGTCCCTCAACAAGATGGAAAACTCTTTGCTCAGCCGTCCGTATCCGACGTACACCGCCATGCCACTAGAGGATCAAGGAATATGGTTTCGCCAATTTGCGGTAAGTCATCTGTTTTCACAATTTTTACTTTCATTTAAAGTTATATTTTTTTTATTTAATTTTTCTTTTTGCATCAAGAATTTAGGTGGGAACCACACTTGACCGCTACGGTCAGGAGGGAATTCGACTTGAAATTGGGACGACACTACTCGAAGAAGGTAAACGAGTGGAAGGATAAGTGGCAACACGAGAAGGTGCCAAAGGAGATGGTTGAGAAGCCAGACTTGTGGAACGGGTTTGTCGCCTATTGGCAACGAGAGGATACCAAGGCGAGCTCTACATATCACTCTACCAACCGGAACAGCACGCGCAACGGCAAGGGTTTAGCCACCCACAACCTTGGAGCTACCAGCAAGAAGACAAAGGCTAGGGATATGGTTAGTTTTTTATGTACGTCTTGATTTTTATTAATTTTTTTTTTAGTTTTATACATTTATATTATCAAATAAATATCAAACAACTGCAGGCTAAGGAGTTGGGTCGGGAACCCAACAACTTGGAACTTCTGCTAGCAACACACACCGACAAGGATAGTGTCGTCCAGGATCAGCTAGCTCGGGAGATTCAGGAGAGCGTCCGAAGAATGGAAGACGAGTACATTCTGTCTCAGCCATCCACGGAAGGAACCCCTCCCCTCACCCAAGCCCCGGACGACATCATCAACCAATTCGTCTTAAAGGTATGTAAAGTTTAAAATAGTTTTCAAATCTTTTTCATTTACAATTTAATTTGTTCCGCAGGTTGCTCCGCAGAGCAAATGGCGGATTTATGGTCTTCCCGACGATGCATGATCATCGAGGTCTTCTCGTTACTACAACGAGTCATCCGAGCTGAGAGCCCAAATGCAGGAAAAGGACGTTGAAATTTTAGAATTGAAGACGACATTCCAGCAGATACAAGATGCACAAGCCGCCATAAAAGCCGACCGGGAGAAGGACACAGAGATGGTGCAACCTGGATTTTCCTCTGCCGCCCACCGATTAGATTTTTATTTTCAACGTTTTTGTAAAACAATCTTACTTTTTATTTTAATTTAAATAATTTTATTTTAATTTAAATAATTTCAAATTTTAAATTAAAATTTTATATTAAATTAATTATTATTTAAATTATTATCATTTTTAATAATTTCTACGAATCCGTCGGAAATTCGTCAGAAATTGATCTGTCGAAAAGCTGTCGAAAATAATACTGTCGGAAATCTGTCGGAAATTCATCCGCCGGAAAGTTGTTGAAAATTCGTCGGTTTACAAGTTATCAGAACCTGTCGGCATTTTGTCGGAAACAAAACCGACGGTTAACCGACGGCTATTCTTCCGACGGGTTGCCGGACTCCGGCCACCCGTCGGAATTCCGTCAGAAATCTCTCGGCATTTGTGACGGATTTTCGACAGACTTATCATTTCCGACATGATAGAACTAACAGAAATATCTGTCGGAATATGCTTTTTCCGACAGAGTTCCGACGGATTTTGCCGTCAGTTTCTCGCTGTTTTCTTGTAGTGAATTCTACCTTAGTGATTTGAGTTCTATAACACTAGTTTCATGTCTTTAAAAACCGGTGTAGAACATGTTGCATTTGTTTCTTTTAATTTCTTTTATCTTGCGTGTTTTGATTTATCTATCCCTTTATTTTATTGCTAAAACCAAAGATATTTTCTCTTAACTTATTCTCTATCGTATAAATTTGTAGCGTAACATCATAGTCTCTTGTGGATCGACCCCTAAGTACTACAATTGTCAACTGTGCACTTTTAGATTAGAGTTTGTAAATTTAAAACTCTTTTGCACCCCTAATTTAGGACGCATCACATGTCTTGAAGCTAAACTTGAAGGAGGCTCAAGATCAATAAAGGGTTTACGCCAATAAGAGGAGGAGAGGGTTTGAGTTCGCGCTCGGAGGTAGAATTTAACTAAAGATGGCTATATTGCGAGGTCCTAATAGATTGATCTCGGAGATTAAGCTGAGTCCAAGATTTTTGGGTTCATTCCTAGTAGTGGTGCGAGTTGGACCGGTGGCATACCGGTTAGAGTTACCTCCGGTCATGAAGGCATTTCATAAGGTATTTTATGTGTCGATGTTAAGGAAGTCCATGCATGCTTCAGAGGATTTAGTGGCTAAGATTTCAGAGGATC
Source organism: Draba incana (assembly GCA_963576765.1). NCBI lineage: Eukaryota > Viridiplantae > Streptophyta > Magnoliopsida > Brassicales > Brassicaceae > Draba > Draba incana. Next base: position 10,879,304 of record OY755208.1, read on the forward strand.
TTCACCAAGATTGTCGGTGGCGACGAAACCTTTGAGGATTCTCGAGAGGAGAATTAAGGTGCTGCGTCGGAAGAATTTCCATTGTTGTTTGGAGGAGGAGATTTGGGAACCTGAGACAAGAGTGAAGTTGAAGTTCAGGAAGAGGTTCGACAAGAAAGTCGCAGTTTGAGAGCTTTACTTTCTTTGTGGTTCCAGTTCGGTTGTTTAGCGTGGGCTGTTTTGTCATTTGGTTAGTGTATTCTCGTTCTGTTGTAACGACTATACATTTTCGAGATTTATAAGATGGAGTTCCTTATATTTCTGTGTTATAAGATGAGTGATTCTTATTCGTGTTGATATTTCGAGTGAGGGAGTATCTTGTTTTGGACCATGTGAGGCAGCTCTATCATAGATGTTTATAGGCGTTCTAAAATTTATTACTAGTTACTTGGACGGTAGTTTCCAGTATAAGAACTAAGAGACGGTGCTTCTCTCTATGGGATGGTGGTTTTCCTGTGTACTTATTTGGACGGTGGTTTCCAGTATAAGTACTGAGAGACGGTGGTTATCTCGAGGGGACGGTGGTTTCCCTGTGTAACTAGAGCTCAAGGGATTTTTTCCTGAGAGTGTTAGGGGATATGTGGCACCAAGAGCTCAAAGGATGTATTCATGTGAGTTAGAGGGTGCGATAATGAGTTAAGAGTAGTAAATGTCTAGGAACGTGCGTATAAATATGTGATTAGAGGTGAGCTTCTGAGATCAAGTGAGGATCTCTAGTGGTACTGACCGGTTTGGGTCAGGGTTTTGTGTCTTTGTTAGACGTTTTGTTGAGATTCGAGGACGAATCCAGAGTGGTAGGGAAGAGTTGTAACATCCCAAAAACAAAAATTGTGTCTTTGGTAGGGGTGTCAATCGACATCAGGTGTGGGTGTCGATCGACACCAATGTTTCGGGATTGTTCGGTTTGATTTTTAACCGTGCGGTTTGCTGCAGTTTAACGAAGAAGTCCTAGGTCTTTGTATAAATGGATCCAGCCGCACATGAGTAACGTTTTTCAGATTTTTGGAAAAGAAAATTGTTTTAGAATTAAGAGAGAAAGAGATTCAAGTGTGTTCTTGAGAAAGAGAGTTGATTGTGAGAATGAGGCAGTTATGTTGCCTTGTATTGGAGAAGAGGATCGGATAAGAAAATCAGTTCTGATCATCGTGAAATTTTATGGATAAGTTTTCCTTTCTCTTAGCTAGCCGTGAGGCAAATCGGTTTGTCAATCGGATGTGTATGCTAAGAGATATCTTTGTTTTCGCGTGTGAGGTCTGTGCAGAATCAGGTTTGTGATCAGACCACTTCGAGGCTGTTTTTCCGGAGTTCTATACGGAGTTAGGCGACAATTTATATATCATTAGAAAGCCTTCATGTCTAGTTTCCGAATCATATTTCCAATTGTTATTTGGAGGTAAGGTATGTCCTCAAAGTTAATTTGGAGTCAGCGCGTCGGTTCTGTTTTCAGAATATTCTAATTTGGTTTAGGGAAAACCTTGTTAGTGAGTCTTAGGTGATAGAGAAGGATAACCAGTAGCTTTTGGATCCTGTCGAGGCTGTGATTCGTGCTGGTTATGTTGTTGGTTAATCTCATAATCCCTAAGGCTAAGGTGAGTGCATGATCGTGGTTATGGAATTGAATGTTAGAGTTTTGATTGATTGCGTTTGATGGAATTGATGTTGTCAATGCATAGTTTCATTGGTTATTAACTGATATTTATTTGGCTCGATTCAGGTTTCTGCGAAGAGTGTCGATCGACACCTACAGGGTGTATCGATCGACACCTACAGGGAGTATCGATTGACACCCCTTATTTTCTCGCAATGGATTGTATGGTGAGATGGTGTGTTGATCGACACCTAGTGATAGTGTCGATCGACACCTAGTGATAGTGTCAATCGACACCTAGTGCTAGTTTCGATCGAGACCCTGTTATGAATTATGTGTTTTGTGTTGTTGTGTCGATCGACACTGATTGCTGAGTTGCAGATTTTGGTGGATTGTTCTTATTACGGTAATTGAACGTTGTGAAATGCGGGTTGTTTGTGTAGTATTTTGGCATTCATTTTCCTCATTATGTAACCGGTAGACGGGATGACCGCCTCACTAAGTATTTGTGATAATACTCACGAAACTCTTTTTCCATGTGTTGCAGGTAAAGGAAAAGTGTGATCGCGGAATCATGACGTAGGAAGAGAATGATTAGGATTTTGTTATGTTCGGTAGAACTAAGTAGAACTTGGTGTTAGGTTGCTAGCTTAGTTGAATATGGAGTTCTGTTTATTGTGGAATTGTTTCTGGTTAAATTGGTTGTTGGTTTAATTGTTTAATAGAATTAACTGGTTTAAATTGTTTGTAGCTGGTTATTGATGGCTTGAAATTGACCGTTGAAAATTAGGATTTATATGAATACTAAATTCATGTTAATTATTTATTTATTAAAAAAATGTTCTGGTTGTTTCAGTAGGCATTTTATGAATTATTTTTGTTGTTTTATATAACTTAATATTTTTGGTTGTATTATATATCTACATTTTACATTTATACCAAACTAAATGGAGTTAAAATAGTGGATATACAATCTTAATATGGGAGCATACACCATCACACATGTTAAATGATTTAAAACAATCGATTTAATTTAATTTATCGATTTTAAAGGTCACTTCATCACAATATGGGAACAACCTAAACTCTCACAAATGAACGTAAAATATTGAATGATGTAAAACACTCCGTTTGAATAATTTGGTGGACTTGAAGAGGTACCAAACTATAATATAGGAGCCTAAATCTTCACAACAAACGTAAATCATTGAATGAGATTTCTTCTTTTTGACAAAAAATATTGAATGATTTAAAACGTAAAAGATTCTCGTTAATCATTGGATTTTGTGTGCAAGACCGGCTCACTTAGGGGCGGTCGCATCCCATGTCCCAAGAATTAAGGGGTCCAAAGTTTTTTTTTTAAAAAAACTAATTTAGATTAAATTTAATTATAAGTAAAATAAAAAAGGCCCATCTAAAAAAAATATTTTCAAATTTTTTTAGTTAGCAAAAAAAAAATGTTTGCCCTAGGCCCCATAATAATTTTGAGTCGGCACTCTGTGTGCACTTAGTCGTTTGTCTGGTTTTGTATATCTTCCATATGCATCCTTTTAATCTGGTGAAGCTTTATCCACTTGCTTCCACCGACCTTTAGTTTAGTTGAATAATCAAGTTTTGTCTTTAATTTTCCTTGGTCGGTTCTTGTGAGACTAATCTCTGGTGCAAATACAAAGTCCTAGATTTAGATTTGGACTTTTTATGTTAAAGATTAGATAGGTAGGAATTTAGATTTATGATCATGGTTTATTATTTTTGTTAATTGTCGTACTAATTAAGTCCATTATTTGTGATTTCCCCTTCTATAGGCATCGATTGTGATCTCTGGTTTTGTGCGTAAACTGCTCTTTCCACGATCTCTGTTGATTTGATGGCGATTTTTTTTTTAATGTTTACTGGTAGTTATGTTTTCCAGATATCCTAATACATATGTAGACGTTGCTTCCCAGTAACTTTTCATGCTTTGTTTTCCGGTAATCTTTCGGGTTTTGCTTCCCAGTAATCTTGTAAATTTTTGGGCATTACAATTTATAACCTATGTTTTCCAATAATTTAATCTTTTATATTTAATTTAATATTTTTGTTCTATATATGACTACAATATACATTTTTATGAAAATAAAAACAACTAAAATGGTGAATAATGAACAATAAAATGTTTACTAATTATATAATATATAAATATATATATCCTTAATTATTTAAAAAAACCAAGGGTACTATACCCTAATATGGAAGCCTAAACCCTCACACATTTACTAACAGTATGGAATTGTTTAAACATATCGATTTTAATGAATTCAAATTGATGAAATCTGTGGATTTTATGTGGTACTAAACTCTCCTATGGAAACCCAAATCCTCACAAATGTACTTATAGTATGGAATGGTTTAAGCAAATCGATTTTAATAAATATATCGATTTTAGTCACTTGGAACTGACTATGTCTGTGGATTTTAAGTGGTATTACACCCTAATATATTTTAAATAGTACTAAACCCTAATATGAGAACCTTAACTCTCACAAATGTATTTACAATATAGAATGGTTTAAATGAATCGATCTGAATAAATTTACGATTTCAGTTAGCTCGAGTTGACTAAATGTGTGGATTTTAAGTGATATTAAACCCTATTATGGGAGCCTAAACCCACACACATGTACACAAAATATGGAATGATTTAAAACGATTGATCTTGCTAAATGTATAGACTTTAAGGAATCTATAGATTGTGGGTATTGCTCTCCCGTTTGTCAAGTAAAAACGATAAACGGAAAGAATGAGATGAATTTGGCAAAATTATTTTGATGGAGTTGCTTTTAATATAAGATATTGTACAAAAAAGCTCATAATATACATGAAACCTGTGTCATGATTATACGATGATACTCAGTAAAAATATATTTATATATACTAGTCTATAGAGTAAACAAAAAGAAATATAGTGAAATGGTATAAACTAACAAAGTTTTGGAAAATTAGAACTTAAATGAGTATAGCTATGTCTCACCAATCTTGACACTAACTCACTCTTATTTTCCTCACAAATTATTGATCCTTGAGTTTATTCAAATGCTTTCGTTGAAATGTTTTAATACAAGGCTTCAAACTCGTCCACTAACTGTTTCGAAACATACAATGATCATCATATGTTTCAAAATGCAGACTCAAAGAACAGCCGGATGCTCCTTCTTCCACCATCTGGTTATTACGTGAATCGTAAGCTACTCTCAGGTCGATAAACATCATAAGCACACTAACAATGATGATAGTAATATTAAAATAAAAATGATTTACTTAGTAAAAATATATTAAAAACGAAATAAAAGAATAGTGTGATATACAAGTATATTAAATAACAACTAAATCAACAATATTATACCTCCAGATAATATTGTATGAAAAATATACCGGGTAGGAATGCCTCTATACAAAACCATCCACATCGTGGAATCCGGATCGAACACAAAATAAAAAGAATAATGTACATGAGAAAAAAAACCAATTAATAACTAATGTTAAACAAAATAATATAAAAACAAACAAATCCAATTAATTGAATGTAATCAAAAGACAAACAAAATCAATATACATAAAACATATTACCTATAAGACAATGACTCACTGGAAAATATTGAAAACCATTGAACAAACCTATTAGATGAATATCGCATATGAAAAACTCAGACCAGCATCACGTCAAAGTACTAATGGTAATTAAAAAAAACTTCAAAAATAATCCATGAATCATGATATATGAGTTTTGGCTTTATTAATCATGATCTAATATATATATATATATATATATATATATATATATATATATATATATATATATATATATATATATATGAGTTTTAAGAAAGACTGCAAGGAGCTAGGGTAATTTGTAGTAGTGGCAACAAAATCAAGTTAAGCAAAAAAAGAAAATCAAAAACCCCAAAACATCATGGCATTAGGAAGTGAAAAATAGATACATCACCTTGTCAATCGTAGTATTAACCTGCAAAATCTACCAAACATTAACAATTCGAGAGAAAGATTTATCATTATTCGAATGTAAACCAAGAGAAAAAGTGAAGAACATAATGGTAAAAGCCTATAACATAATAAACCATGTTAAAAAAAAATTTAACAAAATCAGTAAAAACCAAAACATCAGATCAATTATATACACAAACAAAAAGAAAATATATATCTTTGATCGGCGGATTAATTTATGAATCTAAAAAAAAAAAAAAAGACGATAAAGAGTATAAAAACCATAAGACTCAAAGTACGAATTGAAACCAACTTGGACAAAATAAAAAACAATCATAAATCAACATATTACATATCTTGTTAATCAGAGAACCAATACACAAAAAACCTACAAAACATCAAACACAAATCATATCATTGCAAAACAACTTGTTAATATAATTTTTTGTTATTAAAAATAAAATAAACCATACATCGACAAAGGAGTCTCATACACAAAATAAAAAACAAACAATTTGTTATAACAAAGATAGACGATTAGTAAGAAAACAATATACTAACAAAACTATAAAAGAACAGACATGTAAGTACTTTATTACGTATCAGTTATCACCATACGAAACCTACAAAACAACAAAAAATTTTAACAAACAAAGTCGGTACAAATCACAACACAAAAGAATTTAATAATAAAGATCAATCTTATGTTATAATAAAGACCTATCACGAAACCATACCTTATCATCCGAAGTTATAATACTCATGAAACAACCAACGCTTATTTTTTCTTTTTAATTTAAATAACCCGAATTAAACATTTCCATAAATGCTAATTCTCTACGGTTATTTCTAACGGTTGCGGAATTATCATAAAAATAATTCAATAAATAAACTAATATTCCGAATTATCAATTCAACAAGTCAACTCCAATTCAGTAATAAATAAAAACTCTAGCAACCTAACACCAGGTTCACTAGACAAAACGAAAACAGATAAAACATCCTATCATCCTCTTCACCGGCCTTGATTCCGCGATCACGCATTTCTTTTACCTGCAACACATGGTAATAAGAGTTGCGTAAGTATTTCATAAATACTTAGTAAGCCGGTCATACTCCCTACGGGCGTAACAAGCACGCTCAAGCAACATAACAAACGACAGTATAAATATCACAATCCATCAAAACATGACATGGCATTTTAAAACATTTTCGGAACCACAAATTGGTCATGTCGAGCGACGCCAGCAAGGTGTCGATCGACACGACTCAAGTGCTCGTATCGAGCAACACCCTCCTGGTGTCGATCGACACGCCTCTGTATCTCGTTGGAATCGTGTTTCTCCTCTCTCAACCCGATTCCGATGAATACGAGTCGCAAACCTACATAGAAAAGACAATCCCAGACCACAAAGTTCACACAGAACACGCAGCAATAATGAAACATCCCCAAACCGAAAAAATGCATTTTGGTAAGGGTGTCGATCGACACCATGGGCAGTGTCGATCGACACCATGTTAATTGGTCGGTTCGGTTTTGATTTTTCAATCGCGGTTTGGGCTCGGTTTTTTGTATTGATACGCCTAGGGTTATGTGAAAAATCGCAGCCGTCGTGATAAAAACCATTATCAGAGAAAAGTGAGAGTTTGTGAGGAAAAATGGAGGATTAGTGAGCGTTTGTTTAGTGAATTGTTCAGGTTATCGAGTGTTCTTTATTAATTCGTTCTCGGGATCGTTCGTGGCGTGTTTTCGGGTGATTTCCAGTGCGAATCAGTGACTTTCCAACCTTGTAGAATCTGGGTTCGTCGTGTTTTTAGCCGTTTTCGTGATCAAACCCCTTCGAATCGCGAAATGAGTGCGTGATCGCGGGTTCCCATTAGGTTAGCGAATGATCCGTGATGTTTGTGTGATTCTCGTGGTTTGAATGATTTTTGTGGATGGTTTGATGATTGTTGTTGATGTTTTTGTGTGTTGTGATTGTTGTGGTGATTCGTGTAGATTCCGAGTCGAGTCGTGAGAGGATAGACTCGGCTCTGTCTTCTGTAACGAGGTGTCGATCCACGTCTAGAGGCTGTGTTGATCAACACCACTTAAAAATTGATACTCGTGGTTAGAGAATGTCGATCGACACCATGGTGGTGTGTCGATCGACACCTTGTTTTAAATTATGGAATTTTGTGAATTATTGAGTAATTGTTGAGTAATGGAATAATAATGTGGTTAAAACTGTTTAATTAAGTAATAAATTGTTAATTGTTTTTCTGTGTTTAACCTGTTGGCGGGATGACCGCTCTACTGAGTATTTATGATAATACTCACGCAACTCCCGGTTTCCTTTTTGAGTTGCAGGTAAAGGAAAATTGTGATCGTGGAATCGAGGCCGTTGGAAGAGGATGATAGGATTGTTTGTGCTGTTTTAGACTAGTGAACCGAATGTTTTAGGTTGCTAGCTTATTTAATTGATCATTCCTGAATTTTGATTTATTTGGTTATAGAAATCATTTATTTAATAAAAGTATTGGATTATTAGATTGGTTTAAATGTTTATGTTTTCCGCAGTAGAAATGCTTAGCTTAAAAAAAAAAACTTGGTTGTTTCATTTTCGTATTAGAGCCTAGACGGTTTTAGGACAATGGAATTTGGATGTCTGAGACTATGTGTTTAAATTGATTTCTGTGTTTAGTCAATTTAATAAAGTCTTAGTATCATCCTCTTCAGCCTATGATGATTGTCCTCTGTGTGAGTACAGAGAGATGGACGCCGGAGCTATAGGTCGTGGACGGGGTAGAGGTCGGGGTAGAGGTCGTGGTCGGGGACCAGTGGTTGAGTCGTCTTCGAGTGCTACGCATGCGTCAGAGACTCCTATGCCATAGGTGGGATCCAAGGGCGAGGCTAGTGGTAACGCTAGTGAGAGTATTATGTGTGCCGGGAGAGGCGTCGGTATTGCTGGCAGAGGAGCAGGCCCAGGCATGGGTCGTGTTCCAGCTCAGGATCGCTGGGAGCGTATCAAGGGCTTTTGGACGCAGTTGTTGGAGTGGTTTCCGGCGGCAGTTCCGGTTCAGGCTACAGTGGTGCCACCAGTGGCAGAGGTGCAGCCGAGGGCTGCAGTTGCAGAGGTACGTCTGTCTTACCTGGAGATAGTGAGTCAGATGTGTACGGCATTCTTTTCAGGTGGTGTTAGCTCCGAGAATGCGGATGAGTGGTGTATGCGTGTAGAGCGCAATTTTTGCTCAGTTTGTTTCCCCGATGAGTATCGAGTGGAGTTGGCGGTCCACTATCTAAGCGGTGATGCGCAAGTGTGGTGGAGAGACATTGAGGCCAGGAGGCGCGGTGCAGGGTTGACTTGGGGGGAATTTATGGCTGAGTTCAGCGCCAAATATTTTCCCCAGGAGGCTTTAGATTGCCTCGCGACGAGATTTGTGGATTTGGTTCATGGAGATCGTTCAGTGCGCGAGTACGATGCTGAGTTTGGTCGTTTATTGGCTTATACGGGTGGAGGCATGATAGATCAGCGGTCGCAGGTCCAGAGGTTCCGGAGGGGACTACATCCAGATTTGTGGACCAAATGCAGAGTGATAGAGTACGCTTCGAGGGCCAAGCTGGTAGAGGTGGTTGCTGGTATTGAGGAGGACCTGAGAGGTCAGTCGGTTACGGTGGTTCCAGTGACAGTTGTTCTTGCTGCTCAGCCGAAGAGGCAGTAGGGTGGTTCTGGTTCTGGCAAAGGCGGCGAGCCTGCGCAGGGTCAGAAACATAAGTGGGATGGCGCTCCCCAGACCAGTCAGGGTCAAAGGAGCAGAACGTGCTATGGATGCAGTAGTTTCAAGCATCGTCTATCGAGTTGCCCCCAAAAGGGCGACTATCAACACCACTCGCAACAGTCAGATTTGAGGGTTTACTTCCATTCCAGAGAGCCGGGGCATATCAGGCCGATGTGTCTCAAGTTACAGCTGTTGGCGCTTGTAGTGGTTCATCCAGTGGCAGCACAACCATTTGCTCAGATAGAGGCAGGGCAGCCACGGAGTCTGAAAGGAGGAGTTCAACTGGAGTATGAGTAGTAGGGGAGCAGAGGTTAGAGCGGGTTGGGGCTGCGGCAGCAGTGGTTGAGGATCAAGCGGTGTTCATTTTCTTTGTTTTTTTTTTTTTTAGTTTCAGGAATTCTTCTTCTTTTTAGCTTTGGCATAAATTTATTTCTGAGTTGTTTTTGTACTTTGTTGGTTTTAAGATTAATAAAGATATGAAAAAAAAAAATTAAGTTTCGTCTTTTCCTTGTCTTGCGGCGGAACTGGTAATTTTAAGCATGTGTAGATGTTCGACTTTTTCCGAAGTAGGGTCTGCCTGGAGCATTCGGAGTTCACCAGATTTGCAATTGAAGGTGTGTGATTATGGAACATGAGGGAACGAGTTTGTTTATCATGTGGGCGGGACCGACTACGAGGAGTCGCGTGTTTTGGCGGTTCAGTGCTAGCATTGGGCATTTTTGGGTTCGTAAGGCATTGTTGAGTTATCGAAGGCATCAACGGAGGTCATGAGGATGAGGAACGGGGTATCTCTGGAATACTAGGATGTCTTTTTGATTTTTGGTCATCGACGATGTCCTAACGTACTCGAGGAGTCTTGAGAATCATGCACGCAATTGAGGTTAGTTCCACAAAGGTTCCGGAGCAAAAGCGTTTGGGTATTGATATATTAGTATTTTGGTCTCTTTTACGTAATATTTTCTATCTGTTTTTGGTTCTTTCTAGTTCCTTTTGTGTCTTTTCAGGTTCTAGGAGGCTCTCAAGCATGGATTGGAGTAATTGGGAGTCATTGGAGCAAAAGGGACGAATCTGGAGAAAAGTTGGCGTTTTCCATAACCGAGCACCTGCTCGGTTTAGAGCAAGCACCTGCTCGCCCGAGGAGTCAAGAAGCCGAAGCACCCTGGAATTCGGACCGACCGGTTCAGATGAAAAGACTGACCGGTCCACACCCAAAGTCCCGAAGCCGAAGCTCCCTGGAAACCGGACCGGTCGATCCAACCACAAGACCGACTGGTCCCGACACTCGAAGACCCGAAGCCGAAGCCCCCTGGAATCCGGACCGACTGGTTCGGATGAAAAGATCGACCGATCCCGACACTCGAAGACCCGAAGACCGTAGCTTCTGGAAGACGGACCGACCGGTCGGTCACCCAGAACCAAGTTGCCCTAATTTTTACTATAAATTAGAGGCAGCCACTTTCCTAAAAACAAGTTCACTTTTTCTGATATTTTTGCATTTCACGATTTTTGAGAGGCTGAGACTCATTTGTTCCAAAATTCTTGAGATCCTTCAAGTGTTTTTCATTCCTTGGATTTTGCTTGTAAGATTGGAGAAGAATTCTTAAACCCTTATCTCTTTATTTTACCATGATGAATCTTTCTCAATTGATTACTGCGCTTTTGTTCTCCATGGTCGAGTAGTCTCATAGCTAGATTAGGGGATTTCAATGGTGAATTAGGATGATAGTGACTGAGCCAAATAGGAATGATATCATTTGTCTTCATCAATTGGGATTCGTATTGCTTAGGCTAATTTGATCACCTAGTCTATGTTCTCAAGTTTAACTTATTCACGACAGTGCTCTAGGTTGTTGGATAAACCATTGATGAGCAATCGGTGTGTAACCAACGACAGTTGATTGTTACCATCGATTGTAAACAAATCGAACCAACTTGTTAATGCTTATCAACATCTCTGAATTCAAACGATAGTTTAGGCATTTAGGGTGTTAGATAAAGATATTGATGCATCACGACAGTGGGGCAATATTACATTTATGTTTGAGTTCTAGACCGCGCTTAATTTAAATCTTGAATAGATGCTCAGTCCTTAATCCGAAGTCACCGGCGAATGAACCTGATCTAGTGCCTTTCTCTTAGTGAATTTACATCGTTTTTAATTGCTGTCTCGTTCATTGTTTCATTGCAAACCAACCCCCATTTTGTCTTAGCTTTAAATATAAATCCATAGTTTCATAGAGTAACCTTGGTCTCTGAGGATCCGATACCTAAAATACTATTGCTTTTGTCTGTGCACTTGGGGATTTTATTTGGGTTAAAACTTTGCTCACACCAGGTATTCCGAGCAAGAGTAATTTGTGGCAGCGTGAGATGGTGTTTCCCGATCGCGTTTTGTGGAAAAGAAGTTTCCGAGGATCAGACTAAGTTTGAGACTATCGAAAGTGGGCGTAAGTTGCATAACGCCACGCGTTTGGAGAGCACTGGAAGTTTTCGTGTGGCCCAGGAGAAGAATCTGAGTTTGAAAGATATTTTGAGTCAGTTGGTTCAGCTTTTCAGGTCTCTTTGAATAGGATAGTCGATTGCGCACGCAAGAGTATGGACCAAGGGATATGTACGCTGAGGCATCATGAGTGGTTTTGGACCTTAAGCAGTTTTAAGCTCGATGTGTAGGTGTTCGTCATTTTTTCTCTAGGGACTACGGTCCTGAATAACTCTCCTTTATTTTTATTTGGGATGTGAGTTCCCAGTATAGGTAGTGGGGCGTGTGAGTTCTCTCGCGGGGATGTGAGTTTCCCAGTTACCGATGGCTCAAAGGATGCGTCCCGAGAGTGCGAGTGGTATGTGTTCCTAATAGGTCGTAAGATGCGCCTGTGAGTGGAAGGTGTTGAAATGAGTTAAGAGAAATAGGTGTTTGTATCGTACGAGTAATCTTCTGTTTAGCGATGTGCTTTGAAGATTTGGCGTGATTCTTCCGGAGGTCGGTTGTGTTAGCCAAATGTTCGGTTAGAGGAGAGATGTTGTGCAAGAGTAAGGAATGGCGAGTTTTTATCTCGGAAAGTATTCCTGATTTCAGGTGCTTGTACACGCATGTGTTGATTACTTTAAAGGAAACGTTTTCCTATTTAGAGCCAGAGCTTGAGGGAGACGTCCTAAGAGTGGAGTGGCATCGGCATCGTTACCTTGAGGGAGACATCCTGAGAGTGTGATGATGACGGTATAAGTATGAGTAATCAATGTCTGACTGTGGCATGAGCACGAGACGAAATACGGACCTTAAAGTTTTTTCTTTTTCTTTTGCGTTTGGTTCCGATAACCGGATTAACGAATGTAGCATCTTTGGTTGTGCATGTTCTTGTTTGATTATTAAGCAATCAACCGATCCAATTCTGGGTCTACAGTTGGTGGTGCATGTTCTTGTTTGATTGTTGCGCCATGAATTGGGCAGACCTAGTCAGGATTATGAAACATTGCATTATGTATATTCCGGGTTAGGAGCCTTGCGTTTCTTTCAGTTAAGAGGAGGGTTTGGGTTTTGTGCGGTGTTGTTGTTTTGATTCTTGTATTGTTGTTTCGTTGTAAAGACGCACATTTTCGAGATTTATAAGATGAAGTTTCTTATTTATCTATGTTTATAAGATGAATAGATCTTATATGGTTTATGTGTAGGCTGGTGTGGGTCCTGTTTTTAAGATATTTTGGGTTAGGGAGTATCGAGTTTGACCACGGGAGGTCGTTCTAGTCGATAGATGTTGATAGACGTTTTAGGATTTATTACTCTAGGGGCTGCGACTCTGAATAACTCATTTATTTTGTCTGGAGATGATTAGTTCTTCAGTGAGGATGATTCGTTCCTCAGAGGAGATGATTAGTTCTCATGTATACTCTTTGGAATGATTAGTTTCCATTATGAGTATCGAATGATGATTAGTTCTCTCGAGGAGATGATTAGTCCCCTGTGTACCCGGAGCTCAAGGGATGCGCCCTGATAGTGGATGGGGCATGTGACATCGATAGCTCAAGGGATGCGTCATGCGAGTGGGAGGGGTGTCGAATGAGTTAAGAGTGATAAATGTCTGAAAATGGGCGTATAAACATGAGATTAGACCTTGGAGATCGGGTGTTAGGATCTCGGTTGTTATTGACCGGTTTAGGGTCAGGTTGTGGGTCTTTGTTAGACAGTTAAGCGGATTCGAGGACGAATCCAGTTTAGTGGGGGAGAATTGTATCACCCCAAACCGAAAAAATGCATTTTGGTAAGGGTGTCGATCGACACCATGGGCAGTGTCGATCGACACCATGTTAATTGGTCGGTTCGGTTTTGATTTTTTGATCGCGGTTTGGGCTCGGTTTTTAGTATTTATACGCCTAGTGTTGCGTGATAAATCCCAGCCGTCGTGATAACAGAGAAAAGTGAGAGTTGGTGAGGAAAATTGGAGGATTAGTGAGCGTTTGTTTAGTGAATCGTTCGGGTTATCGAGTGTTCTTTGTTCATTTGTCCTCGGGATCGTTTGTGGCGTGTTTTCGGGTGATTTCCGGTGCGAATCAGTGACGTTCTATCCTTGTGGAGTCTGTGTTTGTTGTTTTCTTAGCCGTTTTCGTGATCAAACCCCTTCGAATTGCGAGGTGAGTGCGTGATCGCGGGTTCCATTAGATTAGCGAATGATCCGTGATGTTTTTGTGATTCTCGTGGTTTGAATGATTTTTGTGGATGGTTTGATGATTATTGTTGATGTTTTTGTGTGTTGTGATTGCTGTGGTGATTCGTGTTGATTCCGAGTCGAGTCGTGAGAGGATAGACTCGGCTCTGTTTTCTGTAACGAGGTGTCGATCGACGCCTAGAGGCTAGGATTTTAGCCGCGCCCCTGCGCGGGCATTACGAGTTATAATAGGAATTTTAAGAATTATTTTTTGTTATTTTATATAAATTAATACTTTTTGGTTGTATTACACATCTACATTTTACATTTATATCAAATTAATTGGAATTAAATTAGTGGATATACAATCTGAATATGGGAGTCTGAACCTTCACACATATTAAATGATTTAAAATAATCGATTTGATTTAATTTATCGATTTGAAAGGTCGCTTAATTCTATATGGGAGCATCCTAAACACTCGGAAACAAACGTAAAATATTATATGATTTAAAACACTCAGTTTGAATAATTGGATGGATTTGAAAGGATTTTGAACTGTAATATTTGAGACTAAACCCTTACAAATAAACGTAAAATATTTAAATTTTAAAAATAAAATATTTAAACATTCAATATGCACCCAGTGTGGGCATTAATATATTTAAATTTTATAAATGAAATATGTTTTTAAATAATTCATTGACTGTATTTCTCGTATAAAGTCTACACATCTTCATGTTTTACTTTTGTAAACATCGGTAATAATCAGCTAAAGTTTTTTTCTGATTCACTCACAATATCTTTAGTGCTCAACTCCTCAATATCTTTTATGGTTGCGTTAACTCACCAAATAGCAAAGAAAAAGAAAACAAAAGCAAAAAAACAGCAAAACTAAGTTTTAAATTGATTGATTTTGAACGGGACTAAACCTTAGTATGAGAGCCTGAACCCTCACATCCGAACATAAATAAATGAATGGTTTAAAACGTTCATGTTGACTAAATTTATTGGTTTAAAAGGGCAATAAACTCTAGTATTGGATCCTAGACCCTCACACATGAACATCAAATATGGAATGGTTTAAAAACATTTAGTTTGATTAAATTTGTTGATTTTGAAAGTTGCTAAAACCTAGTGTGGGAATCTAAACCCTCACACACAAACATAAAATACTGAATGGCTTAAAACGTTTAATTTGACTAAATTCGTTGGTTTGAAAGGCACTAAACCCTAGTATGAGAGCATAAACCTTACATATGAAAACAAAATACCAAATGATTTAAAACGTTTAATTAGACTAAATTCGTTGATTTTCAAGGACACTAATTGGGACATTTACGAAAATGCCACTTTTGACATGCCACTTTTCAAATATACCACTTTTTAATTATTTTTTTACTAATATGCCACTTGTAAATCTGTTTAAAAACCTTATATCTCAAATTTTTCAATTTAAAAAAATGTTTTGATCCCTCACAAACCTTAAACCAAAAAAACTAAACCCTAATATAACATAGTTAACCCAATAAATTACACGAAACTACATGCCACAACCTACATAAAACCCACGATGAACGTTACGGTTTTTACTCAAATCACATATCAAGAATTGAAACAGAGAGTCCAAAGAGATATGAAAACCTGGACAAGACTGGCTGCAAGAAGGTTTACAGCTCCACCACCATTCATCATTGAAAGTTTATGATTCGTCTGGGAGTTCTGCTGTTTTTTTGTTCTTTGATGGACTCGCTTAGCTGCTCATTAAAAAAACCGCAGATGATTTGATTGCAGAGGTTGCCGAGGTATAATGTTTCTGTTTCACTCCATGTATTACTTTCTCTGTTTTTTATTTTTATCAATTATTTTAGTTAATAAGCTGTGTTAAATTTAGGATCCTATTGTGCTGCCTGAATCATTAGAAAATCTGAAGAAAAAAGAGCTCCTGTTTAAGGTTTCTGTTACGAACGATCACATTGCCGGAATAAAGAAGTCGTATACTGTCGAGAGGTTTACAAGTGATGAAGATTACATTGAAGATTTCATTGCACAAACTTTTACAGTGGTATAATAATCTGAATTATATGAATTTGTTTTTCATTCAACTAATTTATATATTTTGATATTGATTCTGGTTTTTTTTAAAAGGCACCTAATGTTGAAATTGTTCTCGAGAGTGATGTTGATGAAGATGATGATCAGACTGATGATGATGCTCATGCTGATATGAAATCTTCCGATGTAGCAGAGACACCTATGAATTCTGCAGTGATTTCTACCAATATTGTAGAGAAGCCTCTGATTTCTAAAGATGTGGATTCTTCCAGTGCCGCCGAGAATCAACGGTATTCTGAGAATGTGATATCTTCTGGTATCGCAGAGAAGCGTCAGATTCCACCTGGTGTAGTTTCTCCCCTTGTCACAAAGAAGCGTCGGAATTCTAGGAATTAGTCTTATATTTCATGTTTTAAGTTTGTTATTTTTTTTTATTTTTTTTTTTTGGTGAGTTTTCCTGTTTGGTGAGTTTAGCTTTTAATGGTTTTTATCTATTTTTTAATTTTTTTGGTGTTTATTACTATGGATATTAATATTTATTAAATAGATTATTCACAATTTCTTTTTGCTTGGCGAGTTTATTTTTAATAGTGTTTATCTATTTTTATAATATATTTGGTGTTTATTACTGTGTATATTAATATTTGTTGTTATTTTAAGTTGTTAAACATTGTATATATTTGGATTTATTATATGCATGTTATATATTATTTCTAATAGGTATTTCTAATAGGTGTTTTAAGATTACTTTATTAGTTTTTTTATTTAATTATCTATAACAAAAATATTAGATATATAAATATAATATGGATCTAAGGTATTGTGACGTCTCTACTGTGTAAATCTTTTATAAGAGTAATATGTTAATGTAATTCAAAGGAAAAAAATGGGATTGCATCCATAAAGAACAAAATAATAGTAAGTGGTGAATCTTGGATGTAGACACTCTGATCCGTCATTTCAACGTGCCGTCTTTTGAACGTGTTTTCGTTGCCGATTAGTGATAGTATAGTAGTATTTGTTGAAAAATAATTCGATTACCTAAATTTGTGTACAAATGGTTCTTGATTCTTTCTAAAAGTATGTAAGGTCGTACGTGCACGCTGGCTCTTCTTCTTAAAAAATATTTCTAAATAAATTCAGATATGTTTCACTATTTTAAAAAAAAATTTATTATATTATTAATATATATATATATATATGATAACATCATCCCGTATCCTATAAATATATGACTTTCTCTAAGCATTTGCTAATCTCCAGTTTTTTGTAAGTTTACGCTATTCTATAAAGATGTTTCTCTACATTGACCTTGGTTTCAATCAAACTTATTCATCTTTTGGATTTAGTTATCCTATGAGGATTATTCTGAGTTTCCTATGGCGGTTGCTTTCGCAATGACTATCAATAAAAGTCAAGGTCGAACATTGGAAAAGGTTGGTTTGTATTTACCAAAACTTGTTTTTACCCATGGTTAGTTGTATGTTGCCGTTTCAAGGGTTACGTCGAGAGCAGGCTTGAAAATATTGATCACTGATAATGATGGGAAGCCACAGAGTAAGACTTTGAATGTTGTCTACGAGGAAGTTTTCCAGAATATTTGATTTGATGATTCCGATATTGGTTTTTCTTTTTTCACCTTTTTATTTATTTACAAAAACATTATTTGATATTATTTTAGTTTTTTGGGATTGTTTACAATGACATTTCGAATCTCCATATTGTTGCTTTTGTCTTCCTTTGATCCGTTACCTTGCTTGATTGCTTTCGCCTTTCCACTTCCGTACACAAAACTACACGCCACAACCTACATAAAACCCACGATGAACGTTACGGTTTTTACTCAAATCACATATCAAGAATTGAAACAGAGAGTCCAAAGAGATATGAAAACCTGGACAAGACTGGCTGCAATAAGGTTTACAGCTCCACCACCAACCAGACTACCATCAGCGCGAGAAAGAGAGACACTAATACCGCCCGTTCGGGTTTTAGGCCCACCTTCTTCGTTCACCAAGTAAGACCCTCCTAAACTTAGTATCTCAAGAGACCCCTTCACAGCAAAAATTAAAAATGGGTAAGGAAGTTTTCTTTGAGAGAGGAGAGTAGAAAGAAGTGAATTTGAGAACCTGAAAACACCGAGAAAGCTCTGATGTTCCGGGTTGATGTAGCGTCACTGAGGAAACCGTTCCTGTTCCTGATATTATACAAAGTGCTCTTGGTCTTTGTTGCGAAAACGAATAGACTTTCGAAACAATGTCATGCGTCAGAAACAAAGAAAGATTTTGTTAATAAGCAAAAGCAACATTCTATGCAAAAGAAACAATGGTGAGTTAAAAAGGTGCCTCTCCGGCTTCAACACTGATCACATGTGGAGCAAAAGCAAGTCCAGCTGAAGTATTCATCCACGGACCTACACCAGTAAAACACAAGCAATGACGTCTACGTTGCAATATTTTTACAGAAACTTAAAATCAACCTCATGTCAAAGTACTGAAAACCGGAACAAAGTGGACGAATCATCAACAACAGAGCTATAAGCTTCACTCGAATATAGAAATCCTATTTCGGTTCACGAGCCATCGAGTCAGTGAACTAACCACATTCAGGAACCCAATTCACATAATAGCAACATGAACTCAATCAGCTAGCTCAAAACCAAAATTGAGTAGCTTAACAAGAGAGCTAAATGCAACTTCTTTAACTCAAACATAGAATCATATAGGTCACAAGCGAACGAAAACCGGGATTCACAAAACACCATCACTCTCTATAACTTCGAATACGCGGATGCATACAACATTAATGTATTAATATGCTTCTATATACATGTTTGCTTTCTATCTTTGAAAGCTCACACTTAAATTCTATTGCTACCGTTTCAAGATTTTTGTTGTATTTTTTTAATTTAGTACTGACTTAGTTAATTTGCCAGATTTATACAAAGCAATTTAATGTTGTAAGTTTGTTTTAAATTTATACTTTGCCTACATTTTTGTTTATATTTTGATATATGATAAAAATAATATGTCATTAAATTTAAGGTTTCATTAAATTATCACCCGAATACATTAAATTTCATTTTATTTTCAATTCATTATAAGAAAGATAACACTATTTTTCTATTTTACTACAAAGGTTAATTCTAATACCGACATCTAAAATGTTTTGTCTGACAATTCAAGTACAAATAGTTAGCAAATACATGAAAATCTTACACGTTTTTTGGAAAATAAAACTTACATCTAAGAATTCATTAAGTTGGTATTTGTCCATACAAATATTAATACCAAAAACAAAAAACCATAAAACTTCGATTCCGTGTGCATAATTATAATTTCATACAATGCATTAAAAACAGGAGTGTTCCTAACATTCGATTTAACAGACATCCTAAAAAATTAAGAGAATATACATTCCAAGTATATTAACTATTATATAATACAATACATTAATATTGATAATAATATTATTATAACATATAACGCCCGCGCAAGGCGCAGGTACAATCCTAGTCCACTGAGTATTTATGATAATACTCACGGAACTCTCGGTTTCCTTTTTGAGTTGCAGGTAAAGGAAAAGTGTGATTGTGGAATCGAGGCCGTTGGAAGAGGATGATAGGATTGTTTGTGCTGTTTTAGACTAGTGAACCGAATGTTGTAGGTTGCTAGTTTATTTAGTTGATCATTCCTGAATTTTGGTTTATTTGGTTACAGAAATTATTTATTTAATGAAATTATTGGATTATTGGATTGGTTTAAATGTTTATGTTTTCCGCAGTAGAAATGCTTAGCTTAAAAAAAACTTGGTTATTTCAAATAATCATACTCAAACTCAAACACAAACCATTCAAACAATCAACACGAAAATGCCTTCATTGCCTAGAAACCGAGGTCGCAAACTCACCTTAGACAAGCAAGGGAATTGGATTCGGATCTGAGACAAACAACACTCACGAGAAGACCTACTAGCACTAGGAAAGCGATAAGGAATTGCTCGAGCAACACCTTCGAACAATGAACGAAACCTAACACTCTCAAAACCACAACGATCACCGATCAATCACACTTTTTCTCTAAAAAAAATCTCTTTTTCAGCCTTTCCCCACGGCCACCACTTAAACACGTAACTTATAGACGAAACCTAGGGCTCACAAACCCTAACCCAACCCAAAAACCGTAATTAAAATGTTAATTACCTGGTTCGGCAAAACCACGTGTCGAGCGACACACAAACCGTGTCGAGCGACACGCAGACCGTGTCGAGCGACACGCCATAATCCTTCGTGTCGATCGACACAGCCCTTGTGTCGCTCGACACGAACATTGAAAATAACTTATTGAGTTCGCGGATGTTACATTCAGAACCTAGAAAAATAATAAATAAATTGTTATAAGAACATGAGAACAGAACATACAAATAAATAAAAGAAAAAAAAACTTGAAAATTTCAAATAAAAAAAGAACGTGTTGATTTTTTTAACATGAAGAAGGTATACAAAAGTATTTATAAGAATAAAAAAAAAGAGAAGATATGGATGAAAGTAATTTTGATATCATCAAATTTGATATCTATCTATATATATCCATAACTAATAAATTAATAAAAAAAAATAACAATTATACCTGTTAAAAATAAAAATCATGTAAAGACAACATTAAAACATGATGTAATAAAAACTCAACTTTCATTCTGGTGCATAGTTACCTCTCTTATAATATAATAGATAGATGTGAACAATCATACTTAATTAATTTTAATCTTATTGGTAAAGAATGAGCTAAAGATAACTACAAATATATGTCGCCGAAACCTAAATTGTTTTATATATATCACAAAATAACAAACACTACCATAATATCATTCTATTTATACTAGAATAATAGTAAACAAATCTATAAATAACATATCTTGGCGTAGCTCGGAACATCCCCTCGTGGAAAATAAAACAAAGAACGAACAAAAGTATAAATACATGGAATTTGACGGAAATCCATGGAATTCTCCGGGACATTCAACAAATCTCGACGAAGTTCAAAGATTTCTCCGAGCGAGAAGAATGTTCGGCCGATCAATTAGCAAAATCTGCACTTTCAAATTATTATGGACCTATTGTAAACTCTGGGCCTGAGGCCTTTTAAGTTCATTAAGTAATATTCAGAACAAGAAAAAAAAAAAAAAAACGAACAAAAGTACAAATAACATATTGTTGTAAAAGCTAAAAAGACACAGAAAAAAATAATGATTGACGTAAATAAAGAGGCAAACATTTGAATAACAACTAAATTAACCTAATTTTCCTGATTGCGCCACTCCAAGGACAAACCCTTAATAGTTCCAAAATTAATAATTTCGCTGAAACAATTAAAGCTATAAATGAAAATTATAGGGGAGTGGTCCACTCTCTATCCTATATATATTAATGGAGGAGACACTAAAACCTCAAAATCTTAGATGTCATTCATTGAAACATTCTAACTTAAAAAATCTTATGTGTCATGCTAAAAGTGTTTTAAGAGCTAATTATCATTCTATTAAAAAAATTAAGAAAGAAAAAATTTCTTAAAACTAATGAACAACCCTAAAATTTCACATAGATTTTCCTACAACATTCCGAAATATATAGTTTCCTAAACTATAAACATTTATGACAAAAATTGTTTTTATAAAATTATAAAATCATAAAGATTTAATATACACATTCTAATTACCATAAGATTTATTACCGACTTTCCTATTAATTCTAAAGACATTAGAAAAAATTTTTGATTTGTGGATCAAAGATTAATAATTAATGATTTGCAAGTTTTTATTTATTTGGCTTTGGTACTATTACAGTTTTTTAGTTGTACGTTTAAAGATAAAAGTATCGGTTTTGTAAATAAAATTTAAATTTTGATTAATTATTCATATTTTTGTCAAAATACATGTAAATTTATTAACTTGAGTGTATAGAAATATTTTGTACATTACACAAAAATCAAAGTACCAAATTTATTTCCATAAATAAACTAAATAAATCGCATATAATATTTATTTAATATTTAACGATAGGATTTGAGATTATTTCATAAAATTATTTTTCAATTTATGTGTTGCTCCTATGTATTTTATGTAAATAAAAATATATAAATTAATTAATTAAAATTTATAATCCCGCGTTTGACGCGAGTCCAAATCTAGTCTCAATACAATTGACATACTTACGTTACGTCCTCATTAATATTGGATTAACATTTGGTTCTAAAAATGCTTATGTCTTCCATTTAAGATGAAAATTTAGTATGAAATATATAAATAAGGGTGAAGGTGTGGGAAAACCAAAACTAAAACTATAATCTAAAAACTAACCAATTGGTTATAGAGAGATTAAAAAAAAAAAAAAAGTAAAAATTGGTTAGTTTTTAGATTATAGTTACTTTGTGTGTTATTTTTGTCAAAACACGATAAATAAAGCAGATAGTAAATTTCAATTTAGGTACAAGCAAAACAGATACAAGTAATTTGAAGATTTTCGGTTAAAAATAGATATATGTGTCTTGCTTCACGCACCACGTGAAGAAAGATCCCCTATATATTATTAGGGAGGTGATTTCTTCTAAGAATCTTGCATGTCATCCTCTCATTCACTCTTATAGTTTTAATATGACATGTCATCCCCTAAAATGTGAAAAGGCAAAAAGTTTAGTGGGCTAAATGACAAATTTATTTTGATATAAGGATTTTGATTAGTGGGCAAATGATAATTTTAGTGGTCCAAATAACAAATTAATTATGATATAAGTATTATGATTAGTGGGTTAATGACAATTCTTTTAAAGGAAATTTATATAAATAAATATACGTATTTAAAAAAAAATCTAACATAAGAAAATCTCCTATATATTATTAGGGAAGTTATTTCTTCTAAGAATCATACATGTCATCCTCTCATTCACTCTTATAGTTTTAATATGACATGACATCCCTTAAAATGTGATATGGCAAAAAGTTTAGTGGGCTAAATGACAAAATCATTTTGATATAAGTATTTTGATTAGTGGGCTAATGATAATTTTAGTGGTCCAAATAACAAATTAATTATGATATAAGTATTATGATTAGTGGGTTAATGACAATTCTTTTAAAGAAAATTTATATAAACAAATCCCCTATATATTATTAGGGAGGTGATTTCTTCTAAGAATCATACATGTCATCCTCTCATTCGCTCTTATAGTTTTAATATGACATGACATCTCCTAAAATGTGACATGACAAAAAGTTTAGTGGGCTAAATGACAAATTCATTTTGATATAAGTATTTTAATTAGTGGGCAAATGATAATTTTAGTGGTCCAAATAACAAATTAATTATGATTTAAGTATTATGATTAGTGGGTTAATGACAATTCTTTTAAAGAAAATTTATATAAATAAATATACGTATTTTTAAAAAAAAAATTCTAACATAAGAAAATTTAAAAAGAATAAAATAATTTAAGAGAAATTGTTATATATATTTTTTATCTATAGATTAAATTTTTTTTGAGAAGATTGAAACTTTTTAACTATCTAATTTCCTATTTCAAATTATTTATCCATTTATAATCACATAAACATTTATTATAAATATTTCAACCATTAAATAAAGTTCTATAATTTATTTGGTAACTAAAAAAGTAAGTAATATCAAAATGATTTATATCATCTTACGCACAATATCAAATTATTTTGAAACAAAATGATTTATACTATCATACACACACTGTCAAATTATTGTTAAATTGTTTTTAATTATTATTTCCGCGTATACCGCAGGAAGTCACCTAGTTTCATCATATTAAAAAATCTAAAGTTTGGTTACAATTACAAAGACATGAAACATAATTGTTTTATATATATATATATTCTATCGGCTGATCCGGCCAACCTTGATAAGAACACCAAAGTGCTATAAAGTAGACTTATATTTGAAGGATCATCACACTGCCTAATGCTACATGTTATTTGGATTATCAGGTAAACTGTTTGGCCCAAACCCAGATTTTCCACATAGATGTGTTTTTGTATTAAGGGAAACTTGAAACCTGGAGAGGATGTTTTAACACGTTAATAAGTCTTATCTTCCACTAGACCACGGCAACGTGGGCATGAAATATAATTGAAGACGTAATGCAGTTTCCGAAGACGGAATAGCTTTAAAAAATTGTGTTTAACTTGTTGCCTTTTTTTTAAATGGTCAGTGTAATATATAAAATAATTTCTCTTTGTGCCAACATCGTTGAATACAACAAGTTTACTAGAAATTAACTATTATAAAACCAAAATTTTTGAAGTGTATTCTTATTGAAACTAAAAAACACTTTCGAGGTTGTATATACTATAATTTACTAGGTATAATTTTCAAATTTATACAAATCATGAGCCACAGAAACCTACCTATTTTGTTGCACTAATCCCTAAATGAATAGGTCCATACATAGCAAGTCTGATTTTCTATCTTTCTGCAATTCGCTATTGTAGATAAACATTAACTTTTGTTTATAAATTTTAGACAAGTATATCGATAAATCCCGGCCTCGATAGGTGGCTCATGGCAGGTGGGCAAACTTCCCACGTGAGATAGATTTGTCCGCTACAGCCACGTGCGAGAAACACATATTCGTCTCCCCTTTCTTTTCCTATTAAATGGCGTATGTCAATGCTTATAAGCAACGAAAAATCCCATTTCTCCATTACAAAACACACACATTTATCTTGGCAGAAGAGAGAAAATGGGATCTCATGCTGTTTATAATGGACAAAAACCACACGTAGTTTGCGTGCCTTACCCGGCACAAGGCCACATCAATCCAATGATGAACGTGGCGAAACTCCTCCACATTAGAGGCTTCCACGTCACCTTCGTCAACACCGTCTACAACCACAACCGTCTCCTCAAATCCCGTGGGCCCTGCGCCCTCGACGGGCTTCCTTCCTTCCGTTTCGAGTCTATCCCTGATGGTCTACCAGAGACTGACGTGGACTTCACACAGGACATCACTGTCCTGTGCGAGTCCACCATGAAGAACTGTCTCATTCCGTTTAAGAAGCTTCTCCGGCAGATCAACGCCGGAGATGATGTTCCTCCGGTGAGTTGTATACTATCGGACGGTTGTATGAGTTTCGCTCTTGATGCTGCGGAGGAGCTTGGTGTCCCGGAGGTTCTTTTTTGGACCGTTAGTACTTGTGCTTTCATGGCTTATCTACACTTTTATCGCTTCGTCGAGATGGGTTTATCTCCTTTCAAAGGTATGTATTAAAAGTTAAAACCATACGATACGAACGAAGCCGGTGAAGGTCTTTAAGGTTTTTTTTTTTTTAGTAGTCTATTAATTTGTTAATTCTACCTAGGTTGGCATATATCTTAACTAAATCTAATAAAATATAAGACGAGAAATTCGGGTAATAAACTGGATTGAAATTATGATTTAAACTTTCGTTAATTAGGGTTAACGACAAATATGAAGACCAAGTATTTTAGATGATTTATTGATAATAAACAATTCAATCGGATTATCTATTCCATAACCGCTTCGTGTCTACTAGAATAAATTGAATAGTTTCACACGCGTTTTTATTTATGAAGAAATAACTAATACTCCATCTATCCCAAAATATAAGTTGTTTTATCTAAAAACACAAAAATTAAGAAACTACTTAAATATAATTTAGTCAAACCTAAAAAAGACCACTGAATATTATTGGTCACACAATATTCAATAAAGCTGAAAAGTACATAGAATTCTCAAAACAACTTATATTTTGAAAAAAAAAACACCTAAAACAACTTATTTTGGAACAGAGTGAGTATAAAACAGAAAAGTCGAGATAGATATGGGGCACATCGGAAATCCATTTGAATGGACAACTTTCGTTTATAAAATAATGTTAACAGAAAATCAATGTTTTGAAAATCGAACCGGACTGGGGGTTGGACCGGTTTAAATCGAGAACTGGCCACTGGTCCGGTTCGTCAAACCATATATAAAACTGAGTTGAGCCGGTAAAAAACCGGAAACCGGTATTAAACCGGAACCGCATTAAACCGGGTTTAATAATATTTTTAATTAAAATTTTTCTTTTTCATTTTATTTTCTTTTAGTTATAAATTTTTAGTCAAAATTTTTGATAAAACTAATGAAATAGTAAATTTTTTCGATATAAAATATTTTAAAATTATAAAATGCGTAAATATTTAGACCAAAACGCTTAAATTTGCTCCAATTGTTATTATCTATAATTTAGTTTTATTTTGCTATT
Source organism: Draba incana (assembly GCA_963576765.1). NCBI lineage: Eukaryota > Viridiplantae > Streptophyta > Magnoliopsida > Brassicales > Brassicaceae > Draba > Draba incana. The sequence goes on from OY755208.1 coordinate 10,905,651, forward strand.
GATTTTTTTTGTTTTTCAAATGTTTGAAATAATTGAAATGTTTTATTTGATATTTGGATAGATATGGACATATATATAGAAAAAAATATAAAACCAAATATATATAAACTAATATTTAAATTTTTTTATTAAACTTGGTTGAACCCGGTTAGACCCGATTGGACCATATTAACCCACGACCCGAAAGCTTTCCGGTTCAGTTGTCTGTCTAGTTTTAAAAACATTGCAGAAAATCGTAATAAATGTCTTAATTTTTTATTTTTTTTGTCGCCTGTCTTAAAACTATTTTCAATTGCATTTACTTGACAACTAACCAAAAAAAATCATAATTAGTAATCTAAAATTATTTAAAATGGTCTAAACATATCCATTAAATTTAAGTTAAATGGTTCAAATTTTAATTAAAAATATTTTGTTAGCCAACCAATTTCCCTTGTCAATTTCCATGGGTTAGCATTTTTCTTGTAACTTGTTTGATTGTTTTTAAAGCATTGATATCCTTTCAACCGTCTTCCACTATCTCCTGCTAATTCACCATTGGTATCCACTAATTCACCATATTAATGAGAAACGAAATATTTTAATATGGTGAATTCCTGCTGTATTTTTAAATTAAATTATAGTCAATTAGAAGAAATAATGTAAACCAGTATTGAATTGTAGGCAAGGATGTGTAGATCAATCTAGTTTAAGTTTCACTCTAACAGTCTAACCTATTAACAATTATTCTATCCGTTGTAACGAACTTATGTTTACAATTTCATTTTCGTATTTTTAACATCAAGTATTTTTCGTTGACTTATAAATTTATTTATAAGTGGCACATATAAAATATTTAGTTACGGTAGAGAAATTCTTCTAAAATAATACTTCGATTTTGTTTTGCATAATACTTCCTTTTTATAAACACCTAAATTTGGCTTGTTTGTTTTAAACCAAAAATTTACAATTTTTTTTATTAACGTTCACATAAAAAAATCTTACGAAAATTTGCATAGATGATAATACTAGTTTTGTGACCTAAATCTACGACTATCCTACAAAGACGGAAAGACCATTGACCCATATCTACTGTAACGCCCCAATCCAGGATCTAGACCGGAACGGTACTGAGGATCACTAGAACGCCCTATCCGAGGTTCCAGGAACGAATCCTAAAGCCTTAGACTAGACATTCCAGCAACCGTCCCTATCGAATACGACTCAAGGCTTGCCAACCCGAGTCTTACTCGACAGTTGGTTCGTCTGGACAAGACTAAGTATCGTATGAAACCCCATTTAATAAAAACCTTCCTTTATTTATTTATACTTAGTCTTTCAAAACGATTACAAGATTATATCGATCCTGAGCCTATTACTCCAAAAAGGCTTGTACATATTACATATATACATTTACAAAAACAAGGAAATTCTACCACTGATTTCCTAGTGTTCCGAGTGCCACATGGTCTAATAGTCTATGGTTACCTGCAAAACAGATTGAGTCGTAAGCACTAGATGCTTAGTGAGTCTAGGTTTTACCTAAACGATTTTAAACATATACAACCCAATCCGAAACCAAAATCAAGCAGCACGCAATCACTCAAAGGGATGCATAATTAACATGACCGCTCGTATGCAATTAAACGTTCTCTATTCTCTTAAGGCCTTACGCGTTGTCCATTCCCGTCACGTGAATGTTAAGGCATCACTCGGTCCTTTGCCACAAAGGCTAAGACTTATGATCCTTTAACAATTCCGTCGCCGAATCTTTACGGACTCTAACGGAATTTATGCATCGATCGCTTATGCATACATGGCCAAGGCTGCAATCCCGTCTCTCCATGTCATCGTGAGTATTAATTAGTACCCCACGGGTAACTAACTAAGTCACGGGACACGGGAATGACATACCGCGTATTTATAAAGTTTTATATCATTTAACCATGCATATAAACTCATAAATATTCAATCATGGATTTAAGTCCAACACTTAGCAATTCTTATTAATAAACTATTTGAACCTCGGTTCGCATAGTGCAATAAATCAAGCAAGGTGTTCTACTCATCAACACCCTCACACATACTTCTGTCTACATGTATTCTACTCATCAATACACGAACTTAGACTCACCGAGATGATGAAGTATGAAGCCGGCTCAAGACTTGATCTCGGTTCCTTCCTTTGGACTTGGCTTGATCCTAACAAGTAAGTCCCAAGGTTACTAAGGCACGCTTAGAGTTTTCCCTTTAGAGATAGGCTAAAGAATATCTACTAAGGTTGAAATGGACATGAACCAACCTTACGGAAACTTCTAAGGATGCTAGAATGGACTTTCCGGCTCGGCAAAGGCTCGGATTGATTCTTCGGGCGGATCGGATCGGGTCCTTTTCTCTATCGGGTCGCGGATCGGGACGGTACGGGTTCAGTATGCCTGGTGCGTATCGTTCTCGGACTGAGTACGTGATCGGTACAAGCGCGGTACGAGATCAGTACGGATCGGTACGGATTCGATTACTTCTCTTTATCGTGAGGATTTTAGGGTTTCCGAATGATAGCTCACGGTCCCAAAGGGTTTCTAACGGTCCAAAAGAACAAGGGGGTCCTTCCTTTTATAGGAAAATGGAAGCTAACAAGGACCTAGGGTTTCCCGGTCCTTGTGGCTCACATGCAAGCCGGAACTCACCATCGGGTGACACGTGGCATCGTGTCACGGTGAAGGCATGCAAAAAGGGCCTCTCTAGCGTGTGACACGTGTTTTTCACGTCGGCAACACGTCCCTATCGCTACCGACATACAGTTCGGCGTTGACCACGGCCGAACGGACCGGTCTCGGCGCGTGACTAGGCGCGGTCTTCATCCGATCGGGGCACGATCACAGGTCGCGCCTAAGGCAAAAATCCTTGCCTGGCCGGTCGCTTCCCTTATCTGGACTGGCCGTTCCGCGTGATCTGGGCCGGCCTCTGCCTAGATCGCGGTATGGGTCACTACATCTACGAGCTAGGGCCATCCTACACGGGCACTTTTTGTAGATGGGAGCCGTCTATAAGCATTTTTGCTCAATATGTGAGAAAATAGTTTTAAATAGTAACAAACTTTAGAGCATGTTTATCAGCAGTATTTAGTGAGTTTCTTAGTGGCAAAAAACATTTTTTAATAAAATGAGGTGCTTAAAATTAAACTACCGGTTCTAATTATAACATCTGAAGAATCGGTTTTTTATGGATACGTGGCATCATCTGGCTGCCACGAATAGCCACGATCCACGACGGATCCAAGCGGCGACGGAGCAGATCGATGATGGATCCTCGATTAATCGGCTGCACAGCGACGAAGGTAGCAACGGCGACGGCGAGATCGCCGGAGAAGACAACCGGAGCAACAGACGGCGAACGCACGAAAGTTAATTATGGAAGAAGAAGTAGGGGTGGGCGTTCGGGTACCCGTTCGGGTACCCGTTCGGGTTTGGGTCGGGTATTTCGGGTATCAGGTACCCTATGTTTTGGGATATGATACCCTAACGGGTATTACATATGTTCGGGTCGGGTTCGGTTCGGGTTCGGGTATTTTCGGGTATACCCGAACTATACCCGAAACAGGTTTTTTTTTTTTTTTTTTTTTTGTCGAAACCCGAAATATTTCTGTAGACTTAAAAATGAACATATGAAATGTAAAGGAATAATGCTCAATCAAGTCAAGAAATCGAAGCTACATATGAATGAATAAGTTATAATTCTTTAAAAAAATGTGAAAACAGTGAAGTTTAAAAGAACGGTAACTGTTCTAAGGTTTTACCGGAATCATCTCCAAATTTTTAAAATCTAAAAAATCCACTCTTGGTTATTAAAAAAAAAATAAGAAAACTTTTCGATTTCAATAAGAAATTGAATTGAGTTTGTCATACAATATTATTAATACTGACCAATTAATCAATGACATCCAACCCTAACCACTAATGTGTATGTAAAAAAAAAAAAAGGATCGGGTAGCCGATCTGGTACGGGTACCCTATCTTTAAGAAATTGAAACCCGATCGGGTATTTTCACATTCAAGATCGGGTTCGGATCGGGTATTTTCGGGTCGGGTCGGGTTCGGTAATCGGGTCCGGATAAAAGCCCAGCCCTAAGAAGAAGAGGAAATTTTTTTTTTCCAAAAGAAAAAAAAAAATAATAAAAAAATCAATAATCTACTATTAGACAAAAAACAAAAATCAAATTTACCTTTTACTTTGGCAAAATCTCTTGGTAACTATAAAGGGATAAAAAGGGACATATTTATATCGGGAAGATTTCTTAAAAAGCTGATTTAGTTAAGCATAGATGGCAAAAATTTCGATATGATCAAGATAACAACTGACCGTTCCTTTTAAACGTAATATCTTATCAATTTTCATAAACTCTATTTTTCAAATTTCCATTTATGATTTCAAAACATAGATTTTAGAATCATAAATGAAAATAAACAAAAACAACAACTGATCATTCATTTTCATTTATGATTTTGAAATCTATGTTTTAAATACTTTTGTTTCATATATGTTTTAAATTTCATTCAATATATGTTTTATTAAATGTAATATCTTATCAATTTTAATAAATTCTATTTTTCAATTTTTTTTTAAGAACCTCCTTTTAGCACCTGCCAATAATCGACCAAAACTACATAATTTTTTAGGGGTTCTAATTTTTACTCCAACACATTTTTTTATTCAAAATAATAACAAGCACCCCAATTATAACTACCATCAATAAACATGCTCTTAGGTTGACTAGCATGTACGAAGTTTGTGTGGGTTCAAAAAAATTTTGATGATAGATGCGCAAATAGGGGTGGGCATTCGGGTACCCGTTCGGGTTCGGATTGGGTATTTCGGATTTTCGGGTATTTCGGTTTAGAGATATAATATCCATTCGGGTATTAGAAAATTTCGGGTCGGGTTCAGTTCGGTTTCGGTTAGGTTCGGGTCGGGTTCGGATTATCCATATAACTAAAAAATTGTCAAAAATATTTAAAAACTACTCCAAAATTTAATAACTACCTCCCTTTCTTTTTCATTTGGTTCAATTTTATTATTTGGTATTTAAATTATCCAAAAATACTCTAAACAAAATAACAAAAAAAAATTGTAATATTACAAATAATAACATAAATTGGTTATTTTTACCGAAATGTATATACAATATCCGAATAGATAAAAAAATCAAAGAAAAAATTATAAAAATTACATAAACTATATGAACACACACGACCTTAACTCTAAATATATTAAGGTTTGTTTATGTTTTGTATATTTCGGGTACCCGTTCGGTTATCGGTTCGGTTCGGGTTCGGTTTCGGGTTTTCGGTTTTAAGTATGGAGGATCCGTTCGGATATTTTAAAAAATTGGTTCGGATTCGGTTCGGGTAATTTCGGTCAGGTTCGGTTCGGTTTTTTGGTTCCGGATATTTTGCCCACCCCTATGCGCAAATATGGAATTTCGATCATGACAGCCCAAAAGATACCCAATGTTTTAGATAAACTTGAACAAAATCAAGAGAGAACAAGTAACTATAATTAATGCACTTAGGCTGATATAATTGTCCAGACCACATTTTCGCTTTGAAATTACACTATCAATGTCGTGTCCTATATTGAGCTATATGTCAATGCATCAAACTTTATGCTTTAATACGGTGCTTTAGTTTGTTTTTTAATTAACAAGTATGGGAAAGCCATATTAATGAACGGTAATGGATTTGGTAGATGAGAGTTGCTTGACGAAGGAACACTTAGACACTGTTGTAGATTTCATACCGTCGATGAAGAATCTGAAATTCAAGGACATTCCTAGCTTCATCCGTACCACTAATCCTGATGACATTATGCTAAATTTCGCTCTTCGTGAGACTGAGCGAGCCAAACGTGCTTCTGGTATCATTCTGAACACATTTGATGACCTCGATCATGACATCCTCCTGTCTCTGCAATCCATTTTACCTCCGGTTTATTCAGTTGGACCGCTACATCTTTTAGCAAACCAGGAGGTTACAGAAGATAGTGAGGTTGGAAAGATGGGATCAAATTTATGGAAAGAGGAGACAGAGTGTTTAGATTGGCTGGATACAAAGTCTCTAAACAGTGTTGTTTATGTTAACTTTGGGAGCATATCGGTTATGAGCGCAAAACAATTTGAGGAGTTTGCTTGGGGTTTGGCAGGTAGTGGTAAAGAGTTTTTATGGGTGATCCGGCCAGATTTAGTAGCCGGGGATGAGGCGATGGTTCCACCAGATTTTTTAACAGAGACGGCAGATCGGAGAATGTTGGCGAGTTGGTGTCCTCAAGAGAAAGTCCTTTCTCATCCTGCAATTGGAGGGTTCTTGACGCATAGTGGATGGAACTCGACGCTAGAAAGTCTCTCCAGTGGAGTTCCAATGGTTTGTTGGCCGTTCTTTGCAGATCAACAAACGAATTGTAAGTTCACTTGCGATGAGTGGGAGGTTGGGATGGAGATTGGTGGAGATGTGAAGAGAGAGGAGATTGAGGCGGTGGTTAGAGAGCTTATGGACGGAGATAAAAGAAAGAAAATGAGAGAGAAGGCAGAAGACTGGCGTCGCTTGGCGGAAGAAGCGACTCAGCATAAGCTTGGTTCGTCCGTGGTAAATTTTGAGAAGTTTGTAAACAAGGCTCTTTTGGGACAAAGATCAGAGTGAGACCATGATTAATTAAAACCATGAAATGGTGAAAACAAAATATGTTGTACGCATAATTTTTCTTGTTCATCGTTTGCAATAATAATAAAATTTGAATTATACAATAAATTAACGATACTAGTACGTAAAGAAAAGACAGGTTGATGATGTACTTGTTAATAAACATTTGGGGGGGGGGGGGGACAGTTCCACCTTTACTAGTGTTAACTATGCGTTTGTTGTTATTAAAAAAAACTATGCTTTTCTGTTCTTCATTGTCTTCTTTTGTATAAAAGAAAAATCATATTAGAAAACGGAAAAAGATGATGATAACCAAAAAAATGTAATGATATTAGAAAACCTAAAATTTTAATTATTACTATTAGCGATACATCCGATAAAATGTGTGAACGTGTATCTAGACTTGCGTTCATTGAAATCCCGAACCAAGTCGTATGGTGTAAATTAAATGAGGTTGCCTTTTGTAGGGTGTTGTCTGCACTTTCTCTTTCTAGATTTCATCCACGCGCGGATGGTTGCATAATGAATTTTAAGTTACGATATATCATAGCTTAAGTCAATGGAGCCTTATTCCAAATAAGGAATTGGTCGAAGTTTGATCAGGGAGTAATAAGTCATGCTCGAGACAAGAAATCACATATTTTTTACTGAAATCAGAACAAAAAATAAGCTATCCATCTTTTTCTTTTTATCATATAGTGAGCAAGAGGGTTGGACCATTAAGTCTCCAATTACAAAAAAAACTAAGTAGCAATATATCTTCTTTAATAGTATACGTTAATTATCATATCAAATTTGTATAATATATGTTTGTTGGAAATAAAATAATCCGATTGACTATTGGCGAATCACATGGTTGGATTCCTAGCATTTCACGTGTATTTTTTTGTCCAATGATGGCCTTATCACGGTTTTGAACCTTAATCCAAAATGATCCAAACCCACAAGTGAAGATACCTTAGTCAAAACAAATCCTCGGCAGCGGATTCGCAACCCAGAGGAAACAAGACTCGGGGCAGGTATACGAGAGGCCTAAGACATGTATCACTATCTAGAGATGTAACATGTGGCTCAATTTCTCTTATCAAGGGATCCGACAAGGTACAAAATATATTCATAGCATGTCATTATTAGGGACACAGCCACACATCGGAAGTTGAAAAAGAATCTAAGCAACATATAAAAGATATTGGTCAATCCACTCATTGTCAATTGGTTTTAAATTGGAAGCCCATATTTTAACATGGTATCAGAGCCCACGATTCACATAGTCCATTTGACACCCCGGTTTCAGGGCATATGTGGTATATGCGGAGATGCTTAAAAGAATTGATTTGACTACCTATATCACCAAAGTGCACTTATCTTTTCGATCACAGGTCTTGAGAGAACTCCAGAGTTAAGCGTGTTTTAGCTGGAGCAACTTAAGGATGGGTGACATACTGGGAAGTTATTTCTAATACCGTGTGAGTGAGGTCAAAACACGGGGAAAGATCGCGTGGTGATTTGCAGGGTCAGTAAACAAGACTTCCGAGCCTCCCGGACTAACGCACCGACCGTCGGACTTGGTGGGCCCATAGGCCTGAGAGTGAACGGGGGCCGATGGGAGGGGCGGTCGGGGCGGTTGGAGCGTTATAGTCCAACCCGATCCATAATCGATCCGAACAGAAAATGGTCTCATCGATCCATGTCCAAACATTCCGAGATTAATGGTCAAAGAACCATCATCTCAAGGGGGGTATTAGGGACTAAAGTCCCATATCGGAAGTTTGAAAGGAATCTAAACAACATATAAAGGATATGGGTCAATCCACTCATTGACAATTGATTTTGAGTTGGAAACCCATATTATAACACTCATATCAAAAAAAAATTTAGTTTTTAATGTTTGAATTTCCAACTAAAAAGTAAAACTATTTTCAACTTATGTGTGTCAGGGTAAAAGACGGAGGTCCACGGTTGAGAAAACGATGAACAAACTTAGGAACGTAGACCCCGATTTCCGAACCAAGCAGGTAACTGTATATAAATACTCTTTTATCTACTTTATAATGACGATCTAGACTATGAACTTACAATTCATATACTAAGCTCAATTCTTTCAAGAGCTCAGAGCTCATTTTCTTGCGCTTTGAACATCTTTTTTGGCTGTATAAGGTCAACCTCACAAATTCTTTATGTTTCTCTTGGCTAGTTCCAAATATCCTACGACTCACCGTGGTTTTACTCTGTTTTGTCTTTCTCTTGTCTTTCATTATTACTTGAGCATCAGAGTGTCATCGGAAATCACTCTAGTCATGTTTTCAGATACCTTCACATATTTGTTGACTATGGAGAAGCGGCCCCCAAACTCCAATGATTGTTTCAGAAGAATAATATTTTCCAAAAAAATGTTGTTAACGTAAGTACTACCTCTGTTTGGAAATATAGGTTGTTATAAGATGTTCTCACTTTCTAATATAACATTAATAGAATTTTCTTGTTTTTGACTTTTTGAATTTTGTAGATTGTTTTTCTATGAATTAAAATGGTTTAGATAGACAAAACTGATGTTTTACATAAAAAAATAAAATAAAAATTAACAAATTCTTAATTGGAGGGTATATACCTTAAACATCTTATAATTTCAAATAGAAAAAGTACAATTCCATTTAGTTCAGTGTTCTAAAATGTGCTAGGCGCTTACTAGGCGGCAAAGGGGGATCTAGCGCCTAAATGTATACATGGGAGTATATACGGAGCCTAGGCGGATTGACTTACAAGAATATACATCTTTAAAATTGAATATATATAATACATTGAATCAAACATGAATATATCTTATATTTAGAAATGAGAAAATAAAATATAATCCCAAATATTAAATTTTAATATATTATTATGTAAAGAACATTTCGTTTTAAATATACATATGATCTTAAAATATAAATTTAAGAAACATAATCGTTTAAATATAGAATGTCTAAACTTATATTTAAAAGAATTTAACTAATAGTATAATCTTTAGAGCCTTATATTGTTTATCATAAATATTGTTTATGATAAACACTTATAGTCTACTATATAATTAAAAAATATATGATTTTTTAAAAAGTTTTTAATATGGCCGTGTAATAAATTTTATTGTTGGGTTATAAATTCTACACACACGTAAATAAATAATAAGCACGTGAGGTAAATTCGTCGCTAAACACATGGTCTCGCGACTCTCGGCGTTTACCTATAAATGGGCTTACCTCAATCAAAGCTTAAGCAAAATGTCTTTGGCAAAAGAGAGAGAAAATTTCAACCAAAAAGTGGCCAAACTCCTTCACGCCAAAGGCTTCCACGTCACCTTCGTCAACACCGTCTACTCTGGTCCCGTGGGCCCAACATTCTCGACGGGCTTCCTTCCTTCCAGTTCGAGGTCTTCCTGAAACCGATGTGGAAACCACGCAGGACATCTCTGCCCTTTGCGAGTCCACTATGAAGAACTGTCTAGCTCCGTTTAAGAAGCTTCTCCAGCTAATTAACGCTGGAGATTATGTCCCCCCGGTGAGTTGTATTTTATCAGATGGTTCTATGAGCTTTACTCTTGACGCCGCAGACGAGCTCGGTGTCCCGGAGGTTCTTTTCTGGAACACTAGTGCTTGTGGCTTCATGGCTTATGTACACTTTTATCTCTTCATCGAAAAAGGTTTATGCCCATTAAAAGGTACGAACGTGGTCTTACTGAATAGTGAAATAACATTGTCTACGTGTGATTAGAAAGCTTTTAAACATCTACTTCTAAGAAAAGGAGAATATTAGACACATCGACACACACACCAAAAAACGAAAAGATCATTAAAAAAAAATATAACATGACCAACTACCGTGGCATTTTTTTTGTTTTCTGGAAAATAAATTTGATGGAGATGAGATCTAAAAAAAGTTAGGTACAGTGGAAACCCCTTGGCCCAATGGTTAAGGGTTTAAAGGCTTCTACATCAGGTCTGGGGTTCGAATCCCAGATAATACAGTTTATTGCAGATTAATGGAGAAAACGCTTCTTGGAGGTTCTAGTGTGCAGAGAGACCATGTCTATCAGTGGAGATGTCGTACATGCTAAGCCGATCCCCGGGGAGAGTCTGTCCATCATGGAAGATGTCGTACATGCATAACCGTTCGTCGGGGAGAGCTTGTCCATCATGGGGATGTCATACATGGAGAGTTGCATCAGAAGAGATGTCGTACATGGAGAGCTGCATCATGGAGGCAAATGTAGAAGCTATTCACCTTAACCGCAAAAGACAAGAGATAGATGAATATCATCATAATAGAACTAGGTCAAATAGATCAAATTAGTCTAGTGATGATTGTAATATCTATAATAATTCCAGACGTTTTAAAAAAAAAAGTTAGGTGCATAAAAATGGAAGTATGATTACGACGACAACAACAACAACAAAAAATGATAAGTCAAAAACAAGAAAGAAAGAAAGAAAAATAAGTCAAAGAGAACCCTTAAACCTAAATGCAATCAGGCCTGGCCAACATCAATCACTGTCTAGGCCAGTTTTTTTTTGCCAAGAACCAAATCTATCTCTGAAACTACAGGATCAATCGAAATGTTTAATATTTTGGACGTTAATTTTTTAATTTTTACATTTTAAAAAAATAATTAAAAAAGTGTGATGGATTTTGCAGATGCGAGCGGGTTAACGAAGGAACACTTGGATACGGTTATAGATTGGATCCCATCGATGAGGAATCTAAAATTAAAGGACATTCCTACTTTCATCCGTACCACTAGTCCCTACGACATAATGGTCAATTTCATTGTCCACGAGACCAGTCGAGCCAAACGTGCTTTTGCTATAATTCTCAACACATTTGATGACCTCGAACATGATATCATCCAATCAATGCAATCCATTTTACCACCGGTTTTTTCGATTGGGCCGCTTCATCTCTTTGTGTTTTTGATCGAATGTTTTAATATGTTCTTCGTGGTAGAACAGGGTGTCGATCGACACCACGGTGAAACGATATCAGAATTGTCGAGGTGTCGATCGACACCTAGAGGTAGTGTCGATCGACACCCAGTTGAATCATGTGTGTATTTTAATTATTTTTATTCGGTTTTGATTTATCCGTACTTAGTCTGTAGACGGGAAGACCGTCTCACTAAGTATTTATTAAATACTTACGCAACTATGTTTTTCCCTTTTGAGTTGCAGGTAACAGAAATGCGTGATCGCGGAATCAAGGTCAGTTGAAGAGGATGATTAGGGTGTTGTAGTTCCTGTTTAGTCTAGTGAAACCTGATGCTTAGGTTGCTAGATTTTTATTATTTCTGGAATTTGATTTATGGAATTGTTGGATTATTGTTTTAATTAATTTATTGAATTATTTTATGAGAATTTCCGCAACTGTTTAATTAAAAAAAAAAAAATGTTGGTTGTTTCATAGCAAAAATACGTACTTAAAAAATAAAGCTCAACAAAAGCCAAATGAATTCCTAAAAACATCATAGTAATCGAAAAACAAAGTATATAGCTTTTCTAGAATGAAAAACCGAAAGTACGTAGCCTACTTGACAACTGATCCAAAAAGAGTGCTCTCACATTCACTATATCATTATACAAATATTATAATATACACAAATATATCGTTCATTGGTCCGTAAGACCATCTTCATCCATGTGTTTTATCAAAGATCTTATGTTTTTAAAAAATGAAAAATAAATAAAAGAGAATAAAGAGAATGAAGAGGTGGTCTAAGTGTGAATTTTATTCTTTTTGATGGATTTTGGTTACAGATCCGAGTTTTAGATTTGATTTTGGTTAGATATGAGTTTTGATTTTTGTTTTTGTTAGATCTATTTTTTGATAATCTTCTTATTATTTTAGGGATTTTATTAAAGCATCCTCCTCCTTTGAAATAGAGGAGAAGAAATGACTTTTTTTGTTCAAAGATTTTTTTTAGTTTGTAACAATGGTAGTATGAGAATTTGTATAAAATGGATGATACTTGTAAAGAATTTTAAATTCTGACATTTTTGAAAAAGGCATTCAGAAAATAGCATAACTTGAAATTGCTCTATTTTTTCCTTTTTGTTGAAAAAGTTTATACTACTTTTCTTTTTTCTCCTCATTGGTTTTTCTATAACAATTTTTTAATGAATAGTACCATAGAAACTAAATAATGTGTTATACTATTTATGATTTTTTCATCAATATATATTGTTATAATCATTACTTTAGCATTAAAATGAATGACAATTTATGTTTTCCTATGGCCAAAATTGGTGGGTGGGATAGAGTAAAAGAAATTTTCTATATATTATTAGAAAAGTGATTTTTACTAAAAATCCTATATGGTATTTTTTCATAAGAAATAACATTCTTTAAAATATGATGTGGCAAAATACATTTCAAAAATTTGGAAAGATTTTCCATAGCTTTTATCAGATTTTGAATAGATTATGGAGGTATTTATGGTTTTAAAAATTTGGAAAGAGATATTTATGGTTTCAATTCTATATATTATGAATCGTTCTATATAAATAAAACAAATATATGCCAAATCGAAACATAGCAAGAATACGTACTTTAAAAATAAAGCTCAACAAAAGCCAAATGAATCCCTAAAAACATCATAGTAATCGAAAAACAAAGTATATATCTTTTCTAGAATGAAAAACCGAACATACGTGGCCTACTTGACAACTGATCATGCTCTCAGAGCATCATTATTAGAGACTAGGGTCTAAAGTGTTTATAAAATTATTAAAATTTGAATAAAAAGAAGAAAGAGAATGTTTTTGTGGGCTATATTGAAATATAAAATTTGAGTAAAAGGAAGAAAGAGAGTATGTTTAAATATAAAATTAATAAAAGTTGAGTAAAAATGAGAGAGAGGGATCTAATATTGGATATTTTAGAGAGTGTGTTTAAAAATAAAAGAGAGTGTTTAAATATAAAATTAATAAAAGTTGAGTAAAAGGATAAAAGAGAAGGTATAAGGTAGAGTAAAAGGAAGAGAGATGGTGTGTTTTAATAATTTTAAAATCACATTAGATCCCTAAGGATCTGCAATAAGGATGCCCTCACATTCACTATATCATAATACAAATATTATAATTATAGGTCTGTAAGTGTGACGAGGCCTGGCCCTGAATAGAAGCAATGGAAGCCCATGCTTCAGACTCCAAAAGCATAAGTACAATTCTGGCCACAAATTTTTTAAAATAGCTTATAGCTCAACTGGTTTGTGTATAAATAAACAGTTCGATCTTGATGGAGGTGGTCGGTTCTAAGTGCAATAATGCTTTATAATTTAGTTACTTTTTTAAATATACTCTCTTTGTTTCACGAAGATAGATTTTTTGAGTTTTTAAATTTATTTTATAATGATAGATTTTTAGCATTTATTGATGAGAGATTGTTGCTATCAAGACAAAAAATCAAATACTATTGGTTAGAATTTCTTGAAAATAGTTTATTGTAAAAATCAATACACTTTTTAATAATAATAATTGTTTTTTTTAATATATATAAAAAATCCAAAGAATCAATCTTGGTGAAAATGAGAGAATATTAATCAAGTGGCCATAATTTTTTTTTTTTTTCCAGCCCAAAAAAGTTCAGCACCGGTACTGAGTGTGACGAATGCACTTGCTCTAATGGTCAAAACTAGTGGCCGTAGGCTTTCTTTTCGAGATTGGACGGTCAATGTTTAAACAAACAATATCTTTTGCGTACGTATTTTTAATACATATTTCAGCCTAGAGATTGCGAATGCTCGATAAGGGAAATCTTCGCACGTGATCTAGATTCGTTGACGATCTCCACGTGCGAAAATTATTGTTTCACCGTCTTGTTCTCAATTATCTTTCTATAAAACATGGAATCCTTCAAAGCCTAGTGAAATCGATCGTTCTCACTTCAATCACATATCCATTTTCATATTTCGGTTTCCTTACAAACGAGAAAAAAGACAATGGAATCTCAAGCCGTTAGTAAGGCACAAAAACCACACGCAGTTTGCGTGCCTTACCCGGCACAAGGCCACATCAACCCAATGCTCAAGGTTGCTAAACTTCTCCACGCCAAAGGCTTCCATGTCACCTTTGTCAACACCATCTACAATCACAATCGACTCCTCCGGTCTCGTGGGCCCAAAGCCCTCGACGGACTTTCTTCTTTCCGGTTCGAGTCAATCCCAGACGGTCTACCGGAGACCGACGTGGAGGCCACGCAAGATATCCCTACCCTTTGTGAGTCCACCATGAAGACCTGTCTCGCTCCCTTCAAGGAGCTTCTCCGGCGGATTAACACCGAAGACGACTTTCCTCCGGTGAGTTGTATCGTATCCGACGGTTGTATGAGCTTCACTCTTGATGCTGCGGAAGAGCTTGGAGTTCCCGAGGTTCTTTTCTGGACAACCAGTGCTTGTGGCTTCTTGGCTTATTTACACTTCTATCGCTTCGTCGAGAAGGGGTTATCTCCATTAAAAGGTTTGTATTATTGTTTTGGATAATGATTAATCTGTGTTATATATGTTTTCCCGAATTATAATATTTAATTATGAATTATATTTTGGTTAAACCCAAAAACAAACCTATAAAACGCTAGTTATAAAAATATGTAAGTAAAAAAAAAACATGGTTAGTTTGGATTAGCACTATCGTCATCTCAGAAGTTTGGTTTGAGTTCAGAAATATTCATCAGCAAAAAACCATGAAACTAAAACGAACACCTTGACTAATCAGGTTCGTATAGTAAAAACATGCTTGAATGACCTCAGAAACTTTAAACTATAAACTAGTAGTGATTTAGAATAATTTCAAATTCCATGAATTTGCATTTGTCTCATAGTTTAGTTATTTCCCAAACTTTTGAACAAATCAATTACACAATGAAAAGCAGAAAAGTACACATCAATGAACTATAAATTATCTTTTGAAATTCTATATTTTGACCAGTCGTATATATCCATTTAACCTTTTTCCCCCTATTTCGAGCGTACTATTATCACTTAATTCTTGTGAAACATATGAATATTAGGCCTGGACCGGAAAAAATACAATATTTGTGATTCAATTTATTTTTCACGGATGTTGAATTTTTCGATTTGCTTTGCTTCGGAAAAATTTGGATATATGGAGTTACGGATATCCGGATTTTTTCCCGGATATTTGCGGATATTCGGATACTCGCGGATATTTGTTTTAAACGGAAAAACAATAGAATTTTTTTTTTTTAAGTTATTTATTTAATATATAAGATTTAAACTAATTAGTGAAAAAATAATATAAGCTATATAATATTATTCGATATAATTAAAAATAAAAAATGAAAGATAAAAATAGTGGACAACTAAACATTTATTATTTTTTTAGGAAAAAAAATGAAAATAATAATTTTCAGTTAAAAAATTATTAACTACTTAAATTTACTATAAATATATCCGTTCAATGTATTGAAAAAATTAAAAAATGCAAATATATGTTGTAGATCTATCATATTATATGTACATATATATAATTTACGGATCGAATCGGATATTCGGATTTTGAAAATTAGTATTTGTGATTTGCTTTGCTTTAGACGGATCGTAGATTTTACTATTTGCTTTGTTTTGATTCATAACGGATATCCGGATTTTACGAATCGAATCAAAATGGATCTCGGATCAGTGCAAATCTAACGGATAATTTTCCAGACCTAATGAATATTGCCATCGGTACGGAAAATGTTATTCTTTAAATCGCAATATCTAAAAACTACTTCCGGATATCAAATAGATTACGAATGAAATGTTTAGAATTCCCACAATTTAATAAAAAAAAAAAATTCCGATAGATTTTTCACTTTTGATTTAGATATCCACCCATTATAATATTAGTATTTTTTTTTTTTAAATGAAAACATTATTGGAGGTACTACTAATTGCTCTAATTGTCTAATATGGTGGGTCCCTTATCAAGAATATAGAATAATTGTTATGTTTTGTCATCATTGAAAGTAGGATAACCCCAATGATTCTCATTTTGGTCAATAATCAGCAAACTAATTAAGTTTCGCTTTTATTTTCTAAACGATTATTTTTAGAGTTTTGTGGTTGATTTAAGCGAAATTGGTGGGAGAGCGATAAGTGTTTATGTTTAGAAAAGGTACGAACAGGAAGAAGTAAAACGATGGTCAGAGAAAGTAGTTGATAACTTTCTCCTTTATTAAATTGCCAGAAAGTTCAAGATTGATACAAAGAAAACAAAATGTTGCAAATAGAGCACGTACTTGAAGAAAAGTAAACTCGATGCAATTGGGTCCAATATTCCGATGTATAATATTAATAATATTTTGTCAAGCGTTTGGCGACTTTTTGTTTGTTATTGTTGGCCAGATAAGCTTTTGTATGCATCTGGTTTTACACTGAGTGTAAGATTTTGCATATTAATGCGGCCTTTAATTAACAAATTCTAGATTCTTACCAAAAATTTGTTGTGGATTTTGCAGATGAGAGTTACTTGACCAAGGAGCACTTAGACACAGAAATCGATTGGATACCATCGATGAGGAACCTACGACTAAAAGACGTCCCTAGCTTCATCCGTACGACTAATTCTGTGGACATAATGCTCAACTTCATTATCGGTGAGGCCGACCGAGCCAAACGCGCTTCTGCAATTATTCTCAACACATTCGATAACCTTGAACATGACGTCCTCCGGTCCATTCAATCTACTTTACCTCCAGTTTATTCCATTGGACCGCTCCATCTACTAGCGGACCGAGAGTTTGATGATGAGGCTAGCCAGATTAGACAAATAGGATCAAATTTATGGAGAGAGGAAACAGAGTGTTTAAATTGGCTCGATACTAAGTCTCAAAACAGTGTTGTTTATGTTAACTTTGGGAGCATAACAGTTATGACTGCGAAACAGCTAGTGGAGTTCGCTTGGGGTTTGGCAGGAAGCGGAAAAGAGTTTTTATGGGTGATCCGACCGGATTTAGTAGCCGGAGAAGAGGCGATGGTTCCGCCAGAGTTTTTAACGGAAACGGCAGGTCGGAGATTGCTAGCGAGTTGGTGTCCTCAAGAGAAAGTCCTTTCTCATCCTGCGATTGGAGGATTTCTTACGCATTGTGGATGGAACTCAACGTTAGAGAGTCTCTCTAGCGGAGTTCCAATGGTGTGTTGGCCGTTCTTTGCAGAACAACAAACGAATTGTAAGTTCACTTGTGTTGATTGGGAAATTGGGATGGAGATCGGTGGAGATGTGAGGAGGGAGGAGGTTGAGGCGGTGGTTCGAGAGCTTATGGACGGAGAGAAAGGAAAGAAAATGAGAGAGAAGGCGGAAGAGTGGCGTCTTTTGGCAGAGGAATCAGTCAAGCATAAGCTTGGTTCTTCTAACGTGAATTTTGAGACGCTTGTTAATAAGGTTCTTTTAGGACAGAGCCCAACAAAATATGCCATGGCCAATTAAATCATTAAGTGATAATAAACATGTGATATTCTTATGTCTGGATGGATTTATTATTTTATTGTAAATTATGAGAATTGTTACAAAGACGATTTCACATGAACAAATTCACTTCGATCTTATTAGATCTACGACAGACGACACTTTTGTGCTCTATGCTCGAGATATTACGTAAACTTGTTTCCATTAATCTGCATATTTATTAATAAACCGTATTATCTGGATATCGAACCCCAAACTTCCAGGTGCAGAAGCATTAATTAAACCTTAAAACACAATTGAGGTTTTAAAAGTAGGCATGGGCGTTCGGGTACCCGTTCGGGTTCGATGCGGGTAGTTATATTCGTCGGGTATCCGTTTTCACAATTATAAAACCCATTCGGGTATAACGTATAAGCGGGTTGGGTACGGATTGGGTACTAGCGGGTTCGGGTAATACCCGAATATTATGATTTTTTTTTTAAACATACCTGAATATTATGATTATACAAAAAAAAATAAAACAAAATGATCAAAAGACTAAACTTTTTATTCAAAAAAACAAATCTTAAACACAAATTGAGTTTAAAATGCCAAAGTTGACGAAACACCAAGATATGACAGTAAAAAAACGGAAAAGAAATTCAAAACACAACCCAAATGTAGTAAATTTACTACTAAATAAACACACCACAAATAAAGGAAACAAAAGAATAATAGTTTTCAATCCGGAAAAACAAGGATCTCGATCAAGTAAACCATAGGCGAAAAAAGAAGATGAAATGAGTGTTTTAGGGTTAGGTTTAGTGATTTAAATACATAATCGTGTATGTGTATGTATAGATTCGGGTACTGATCGGATATCGGATTTTACCCTATCGGGTTCGGATACCCGAATGTTGATAAAATGAAACCCGATCGGGAAATTTACGATACTCGTACCCTACCCATACCCTAATTTTCGGGTCGGATTCGGGTTCGGGTATCAGGTATGGATTTTAAGCCCAACCCTATTTAAAAGGGGGAAAAAAATATATAATAAATTGAAAAAAAAAATGTTGATTTTGTGGTTTTACTAGGAGGTATTTAAAAGGATAGGAGTTAAACAACGGTATAAAATAATTTAGTACACACTTTACTATTTGTACCTTATAATTTGATACTCGGCCTTTATTTTGCACATTACTCAGCACAGTAAATATTTTGGACCCGTCAGTCTCACCCCCATCTATCATTTATTGAGACTCTTAAATTTATGCTTCCAAATTGTTGTCTCTCGGAGTTGGGAAATATTTGCAATGCATTTTTGTGGAACAAAAATGACGTGGACAAAAATTTGCACTCCAAAACAATTTGGGGAAAATAGGATCAAGGAACTTGCTTATATACATTCTTTAGCTACGTACAATTTTCAGCTAGTGGATCCTTGTGCGTATAAGGGTTCACCGAAATATGATCCAAGACATCAGAATTTAGAACCACAACTCACAATGTTATATAGAAAAAGCTAGATTCGAAAGAGATTATGCAACTTTAGTCCTTTAGCCTCACTTTGTAATGATTGTCGACTTGGGAATGGGACGGAATATCACTTTTAGTATGATAATTAGACTGGGATTGACCATCTTATTTATGAAGTTGGTCGTGATTGTCTTCATTTCACATGTATGATGTATCCCTTTAAGCCATGCTCACAGAAGTTTCCAACAGCATAAGGTGGCTTCTCCCGGTATGACGTAGTCCGCTCGAAGTGTGTCAAGACTGAAAGAGTTGATGCGAAAGTGTAAAGAGAAAAAGTATTTATTTAACCTTGGGTTTGCATCAGTGTTTAGAGAAACATTGCTGTTAAAGAAATCGCGACGAAATATTTGATAGGGCTTGTAGATATAGTTTTCAAGAAGGGAAAAAAAATCAAGATCCTTTTCTTTACAACAACAGATATATTTTCTGTCAATTAAAAATTTAAAATAGATATTTTCATAAAAAAATTGACATTTAAGAAAAGAAAATATATATAAAAAAATAAGGACTTTTAGTTTCATTTTTATTTTTTTTTGGTCAACAAGGACTTTTAGTTTACATGCATATTTTGGAGAAAGCAAAACTCATATAAAAAAGGGAAGTATTTTGTTACTATTTTACCTTTCTACCTCACCATAAGAAACATTGCTTTCACGGATTATTGCCTTATCTAGACCACTAATCTCATTTATATTACGTATCTGATTTATTGCCTTATCTGCCTTATGTGGACCACTAATCTGAATTATTGTCTTATCATGTAGATACACAATGATCTTTTGTTGGCAGCATATCAGCTCTACACATATCGTGAGATCGCTCATCCGAAGTCTTCGCACGTGACGCAGCTTTGTCTACAGTCTATACGTGCAACAATTATATGGTCCCGACGTCTAATTTGTTTAAAGCCTAGCGAACTCATTCACATGCATATCATTTTCATCGCGTTATTGTGGCATATGAGAAAAATGACATCTCATGCCGTTTCCAGTCGACGAAAACCACACGTAGTATGTATGCCTTTCCCGGCTCAAGGCCACATTAATCCGATGCTCAAGGTTGCTAAACTTCTACACGCTAAAGGCTTCCACGTCACGTTCGTCAATACCGTCTACTCCAGTCCCGTGGTCCCAACGCTCTTGATGGACTTTCTTCCTTCCGGTTCGAGTCAATCCCTGACGGTCTACCAGAGACGGACGCGGACGCCAAGAAGGACGTTTCTGCCCTTTGCGAGTCCGCCACAAAGAACTGTTTAGCTCCGTTCAAGGAGCTTCTTTGGAGGCTTAACGCCAGAGATGATGTTCCTCCGGTGAGTTGTATTGTATCGGACGGTGGGTTGAGCTTTACTCTTGATGCTGCGGAGGAGCTTTGGAGTCCCCGAGGTTCTTTTCTGGACCACAAGTGCTTGTGGCTTCTTGGCTTATCTACACTTCTACCTTTTCGTCGAGAAGGGGTTATCTCCACTAAAAGGTTTGTATTATTTTGGTTAAAGATTTAAGGGAGGATTGGTTTAATATTAAAAAAAAAAAAAATTTGAAAACTAATTATTGTTAAGAAAATTTCGAAAATTATTTTTTTTGTTGAATAAAAAGATAAAAATCTCCAGATATTTGAAGATTTAAAATAAATGAAAAAATATTTTTGAAATTAATAATGATTTAGTTATTCAAGCTATATTATGATAAGGAAAAATTACAATTCATACCACTTTTTCAAAAAAATTTATAAAATTAACAATTTAAAATACTTTATTAAATCTACTACATACTCACTTGAAAAGACAATTTTATCCTCAATATATCATCTCTTTATCACTCCTCACCATCTCAAAAACCTTTATCATCTCTCTCTCTCTCTCTCTCTCTCTCTCTCTCTCTCTCTCTCTCTCTCTCTCTCTCTCATGTTGATGGTGGTAGAGACAAAGAAGACAATCTTGGATGGAAACGGTTGTGAAGACGACGATAGTTGTGCAACGGTAGACAGAAACTAAAGCGTGGACAGAAAAGACGATGGAAAAAATAATGAATGGTTGGTAACAAAAACGGTAGATGGAGACGGTGGTGGAGACGACGGTGAATGGTTGTGGACAGAAACGGAGAACAAAGACCGTGGACAGAGACAACAACGAAAACAGTAGACATAAACGACATAAAGGGTAGACATAGACGGCAAAAACGATGGGCATAAACGACGGAAATGGTAGACATAAACGACAACGGTGGTCTTTGACAAAAATGTGATGGTGGTTGGTGACGGTTGTGAACAAAGACGGTGGATAGAAACATTAGTTGTGGACGAAACGGTAGTGACCATGAACTACCACAATATTTAGTCAAATTGATACAAGGGAAGTAATGTCATTTTATCATGTCTACTCCAAATATGGTAGATTTTATAAGACATTTCAAAATGTGGTAGATTTTATAAAAAAAATTTAAAAAGTGGTAGATTTAACAATTTTCCCTTATGATAATCACAAAAAATATATTTTGATATTATAAATTATAGATTACCTTTTAGTTTCAAAATTATAGATTTTCTTTTGAACTGAATTACAGTAAAAAAACTCACAAACGAATGTAACATATTGTACGATTTCAAGCATTCGTTTTGACTAAACTTATAGATTTGAAGGGGTATCCAACCCTAGTGTGAGAGAATAAACCCTCACAAACGAACATACAATATTGCATGATTCAAAACACTTTGTTTGGCTAATTTAGTAGATTTAAAAGAATATGAAACCCTAAAATGTCAGACAAAACCCTCAAAGGCGAACGTAATGTATTGAATAATTTAAAACACTTAATTTGAATGAGGTAATAAACCCTAACATGGAAACATAAAAAAATTACTTAAAAAGTAATTTATATAAAATACAAATTTTAGTTTTATTATTTTTCAAAAAATTTGACATAGGGGTTAGTTTTCAAAACAAAATTTTTTTTGAGATTTTTATCACAAATTTCCTCATAATTTAATCCGCTTTAGTATTTTTAGTTGACATAAAAGATTTGTTAGGAGACCAAGCCAATAAATATATTTTGTTAAATTAAGTAATGGGATAAAATTAGCTTACAACTGCCGTCCAAAACACAAACTTCCGACCAGTAGATTTCGTAGATCGAATTGCAAATTGTAGAAATTCGATCTCCTATTGGAGGAAACAAAATGTTCTCCCTGGACACGTGGTCATTGCCAATCTAAAACAAGCGTTGGAAGAGGCAAAAAATGACAACACAGTTTCCACGGAAACGGTTCAAGCTATTGCTCGAGATTTACTTAAGGCTTATAGAGAGGAAGAAATGTATTGGCAGCAAAAGAGTTCCAATTATTGGTATCGGGAGGGCGATAGAAATACGAAATTTTTTCATGGAACAACGAAACAAAGGAGAGTATGAAATTGCATTGTTGGGCTTTTTAACGATGCAGGGGTGTGGGAAGAAACAGATAAGGGGTTAGAGGTTACAACAACTGAGTATTTTAATTCGTTGTTTACAGCAGCTGGGCCAAGGGATAATACTGAGACTCTGGAGGAGGTTCAGGCAAAAGTTTCAGGGCGTATGAATACTGAGTTGATAAGAGACGTAACCGAGGCAGAAATAAAGAAAGCAATTTTTGTAATGCATCCAGAGAAGGCTCCAGGTCCGAGTCAGAAATAAAGAAAGCAATTTTTGTAATGCATCCAGAGAAGGCCTCAGGTCCGGATGGCATGACAGCTCTCTTTTACCAGAGATATTGGGACTCCATTGATATGCTCAAATGATCCTTTGAACTACTCTCTCAAAGTAAGAGATCACGGTAGTACTTAGGGTTATCGAATCCACATGGAATCAAATTGCACAATAGATCTAAACTTTCGAATTAAGCTAAGAAAGATAATCATAATGAAAAACAATGTAAATAAAGCAAGTAAATCGGTTTTGAAATCAATTAAAAGAAAGCTAGGCACAGGGAAATCGCAGGTGAATCAGATATGCAGATGATAAATAAAAGATAGGATTATGATGCACAGTTCTTAAACATGAACACGAATGTAAAACCAATTAGCTTTCGCTGCAGAGATTATCTATGCTTAAATCATAGAAGACCAAATTTCTTTGCGAATCCTAACAATCTAAACAAGCATTAAAGTTCAAGTTCAATTGTTCACAAAACTCTAAACCAAATTTCTTTGCAAAAAGAAATTTTGCTCATCAAAGTCTAGATCAGGAAATCAATAAAACTGTCGTTTATATTAATTATCCTAATATCAGATTTCAGGTCATGAATCTAAAATCAGCAATAAACTCAAGACAAGATGAAGAACTTTCTAAAGATATTAATCCTATGCAATTCAGATCAGATCTAGCAAAACATCAAACACCTTTGAAAATCCCTAAACCTAACCAGGTTACTACTCAGACATAATCGAAGCAAAAACCATTATATTAATTGAAGATATCTCTTAAATAAAGATAAAATAAAGCATAAGCCTAAACAATGGCTGTAAAAACGTATATATAGAGGTACAAAACCGACTGGAAACCTAAAAGTAAACATCGGGAACTTTCGGACTTCAAACGGACTTCTTCTGATTAAGTTTTGGGCTTGGTCGATATGGATGTCGATCGACACTCATGGTAGTGTCGATCGACACCATCTTGAAAATCATATTCTTCGCTTCGGTTTTCGCCACTTCACTCCGCAATGCTCCAAAACTTCCAGTAAACATCTTTTAAGCTCCAATCGTCCAAGTACCTATAAAGACTCTAAAAACAACTGGAAAACACCAAAATACTCTAGATATAGGACTTATATCATGGTCTAAACTGGGTAAAAACCATGATATATCATCCATCAATTGAGAGGTGATGGAGGAGGTGAAATACTTTTTCCAGGGGGGCAATTTTGATCCCCGTCTAAATGAGACGAATATATGTCTGATTCCAAAGGTTGAGGCACCAAAGAGGATGAGTGATTTTAGACCAACCAATCTATATAATGTGAGTTATAAAATTATTTCTAAGGTGTTGTGTTTACGGTTAAGGAAGATTTTACCAAAGGTTGTTTCGGAGACCCAATCGGCATTTGTGTCCGGAAGGTTGATTACAGATAACATCCTGATAGCCCAGGAAATGTTTCATGGTCTAAGGACTAACGGGATATGTCGGGGCAATTTTATGGCAATTAAAACTGATATGAGTAAAGCATATGATAGGATTGAATGGGATTTCTTGGAACAGGTACTCCAAAAATTGGGTTTTCATCATACTTGGGTAAAATGGATTATGTGGTGTGTCCGAACAGTATCATATCAGGTATTGTTGAATGGGCAGCCAAGAGGTAGAATTATACCTAATCGAGGATTACGGCAAGGTGATCCACTATCGCCATATCTTTTTATTCTATGCACATAGGTATTGATCGCTAACATTCGCAAGGCTGAGAGGATGGGTTTAATCATGGGTATAAAGATAGCCTATCGTAGTCTTTCGATCTCTCATCTGTTATTTGCGGATGATAGTTTATTCTTCTGTAAAGCAGAAGAGAGCGAAGGGAGGGTTATCACGGAGATACTTCAAAAATATTGGAAGACATCAGGCCAGGAGATTAATTTCTCGAAATCTTCCATTATGTTTGGTCATAGAGTTACCGATCAGAATAAGAGGCAAATGAAAACTATTCTCGGGATAGATAAGGAGGGTGGAATGGGGAATTACCTAGGTATTCCAGAGAGCCTGGGAGGCTCAAAGAGTCAGATCTTTAATTATGTCACTGAACGACTTAATGAAAGGGTGAATGGCTGGTCAGCAAAATTTTTGTCCAAAGGGGGGAAGGAGGTCTTGATCAAATCGGTAGGGTTGGCTTTACCTACTTATATTATGTCATGTTTTCAATTGCCTAAAAAATTAACGTCCAAGTTAACAAGTGCAATTGCCAATTTTTGGTGGAGATCAAACGGAAACAATCGGGAATGCATTGGGTTGCTTGGGATAAGTTATGTACGCCTAAAGAAGAAGTTGGTTTAGGCTTTCGGTCTTTACATAATTTTAATTCGGCATTACTAGCTAAACAATTGTGGAGAATGTATAGATTCCCCAATTCATTGGTAGCCAGAGTGATGAAAGGATGGTATTTCAGGAATTGTCATCCGCTATTGGCAAATAAGCCTCGTTCCCCATCTTTCAGGTGGAAGAGTTTATTTTCCGCAAAAGCACTACTTATGAAAGGGAGTCGTAAGTGCTTAGGAACATGAAAAGAAATTGCAGTATGGAAATATCAATGGATACCTGATATTTTTCCTCGCCCTGCCCGGGGACGGGGTCGAATTTGGCACCCAAATCTTATGGTTAATCATTTAATTAACCTTGTGACCAAAGATTGGCATTTGCCAATCCTGCAGGAATTTATGGACCTGGAAGACATATTGCGAGTTACAAGTCCAGAGATTAGCACACGAGATATGGAGGATCATTGGATATGGCATTTTACAAAATCGGGAAATTATACGGTTAAATCAGGATATCAGTTAGCGAATAAACTTCAGGACATGGATTTGGTGCCAGCAATTAAGGAACCAAGTGTTACGGTTTTGCAGGCACATGTGTGGCGTATTGTATGTCCACCAAAGATTCAACATTTTTTGTGGCAAATGTTAACTGGTTCTATGGCAGTAATGACGAGGTTACGTCAGAGGGGCATTGAGTGTCCTACACTTTGTATGAGGTGCGGGATGGAGGATGAGTCGATTAATCATGCGCTTTTTGAGTGCCCAGTTGCCCAGAATACGTGTGAACTTGCAGAGTTTTTTACGATAGATGATCATTTTCCATATTCTTCGGTATTTGCAAATATGGATTTTCTCTTTTGGCGGTGCCCAAAAAGACGAGAGCAGAGTGGTGAACCTGAATTATTCCCATGGATTGCATAGTTTTTATGGAAGGCTAGAAATAAGAAGGTCTTTCAAGGGTTAGACAAGGATCCACAGGAGATACTTACTCAAGCAATAAATGAGTGTAAAGTTTGGAATGAGGCTCAGGCTCAATCTCATCCATACTTCCCACATGTTCTTGTTGCAGAACCTCTAGATGGGACTTTGAGTGGTAAGGTAGACGGATCATGGAAGGAATCGGATACCTTATCTGGAATAAGCTGGTATTGTCAGCAGGGACATCAAACGGTTTTATTAGGTGCGAAGGGGATCAGCCGGCTGCGGTCACCTTTTCATTCAGAGATAGTGGCCCTGATTTGGGCAATGAGTGACATGATAGAAAATAATGTGCAATGTCAGAGGTTTGAGACAGATTGTGCGGATCTGGTGAAGTTTGTTGAAGCAACGGAGTGGCCAGCATTCGCTATCCAAGCAAGCAGACTAGAAGATCTTCGGGCTCAGTTCCCCCTTTTCTCTTTATCGTTAATTCCTCGTTCCTCAAATATTCAGGTTGATTCCTTAGCTCGGGCTGCCCGACTAAGGGGCTTTACGTTTAATTTTGTAAACAATCTTCCTCCTCTTTGGGTTACCAATCGGGAACTTTTTTAATTTATTAATGTTTGGTTGGAAAAAAAAAACACAAGCTTTACAAGGTTAAGTGTAAAAATATAGGGGAATTACAATCATGCCACATTTGAAAATATTTCAAATATGTCACCCTTGAAAATTTATTGCAATCATGTCATCTTTTATAGAAAAACAAAAAATCCGAAAAAAATATTTTTTTTTTTTTATTCTTACCCTCTTTCTCTCTCTTTCTCTATTTTTCTCAAAAATCTAAGTTGGTTTTTAAAGTAGATTAAAACAGATTATAACCCTTATGATATGTTTTAAAAACCTTATGATCTGTTTAAAAAACCTATTATGAAGTTTTAAAACATATTATAAGGTTTTACAAAGTATTATAAGATTTTAAAAACCTAATAATCTGTTTTAAAAAACATTATAATCTGTTTTAAAAACCTATAATATGTTTTAAAAACCTTATCGAATAAAATGATTATCGAATAAAATCAATAGTTTTAGTTAAATAAACAATTATAGTGAATTATTATGCATAATCCAAGATCCACTTTATATATTTGAATTTTACGATTATTTTGTATACGAATGTGTTCCATCCGTGAAATAATTAAAAAATATATATTTCATTAATAATTATTTTACTTGTAGGAAGGTATGTTTATGAAAAAATTAAAAACATCTAATTGCCAAACAAAAAAAACACATGTAAAAAGATATATGAAATTTTTTTACATGCTCATATATTTTAAAAAGATAATAAAATAGTTTTTATTTTATTTTAAATTAAATATTTTTGTATATATATGTTAAATTTTTGTTCACATTTAGTTATATGATTTAAATCTAGAATTTTTGAAATATTTTAGTTTTGGCAAGTTTAAGAAGATTCCAATGTTTTTGACAATTAGAGTTATAGTAATTGAAATAAGTATATTTGGAAATAAATGTGTATGGTGATGAGTATAAGAGAATTAAAAAATGAATTAAAAAAAAGATGAGAAAATTTGTGAAAACGATATCTAAGAAAAATTAGTTTAGATTGCTTCTACTTAAAGATATAGAGTATTTTTAAAAAAAATATTCAATATGTTATGTTTAGAATAATAATAAAATGTGATTAAAACAAATTACATAGAGTAGAATATCCATTAGAAGTAGACGTCTAAACTTTATTAGTTTTAAAAATGTCTATACCTATTATATTTTAAGAAACATAATTATAAATTAAAATAATTAACAAACAAACAAAATTCAAATTTATTAAATAAACCCGGTTCGATGGTTCGGCCCGGTTCCCAGTTTTTTACTGGTATGACGCGGTTTTTAAACCGGTCTAACTTTTTTTGGGTTTTTCAATCAACCCCACCCGGCTCTAGTCCCGGTTCGTGGTCCGACCCGTTTCATCTTCTGGTCTGACCCATTTCATTTCCCGGTCTGGTCCGGTTTTAAAAACATTGATAAAAAGAAATATATAAAGAGAGAGCACGTACTCGAAGGAAAGTAAACAACTTAAACCTTACCAGTTACGAGTGATAATGCAACGTTGTCTAGAACAATTTTTATATGTCATTGGGGCCAACAATAATTCTTTCTGGCCCTGAAGTTAAACTATAATTTTTCCTAAACTATGTATGTAAATGCATCAAACGTTGCTTCAATTTTTTAAAAGAAAATAACTAGAGTATAACTTATCAAATGGTGGTGGATTTAGCAGATGAAAGTTACTTGACCAAGGAGTACTTAGTGAAAGTAAAAGTATTTCCCGTGAATTGTTCTCATTGCATACATCTCAATATATATTACAAGAGGTTACACAAAATCAGGGATTTTCCCTTAATCAGAGATTTCTCAAATATACTAGTTCCTAATTTATCGAAACTATCTACACAATTTAATTACGATTATTTGCATAATCTATTACCCTCCCTCAGTTTAAGCGTGGGGTCTAAAACGCCTAAACTGGACCGAAAGCCAGTGAAGAGAGAAGAAGGTAGACTCTTGGTGAAAATGTCCGCATATTGCAAGGCTGAAGGAATGTGTAAGACTCGAACATGACCCATGGAGACTTTTTCACGGACGAAGTGAATGTCTATCTCAATGTGCTTGGTTCGCTGGTGTTGAACGGGATTAGTGGAGAGGTAAACTGCACTGATGTTGTCACAGAAAACCAATGTAGCTTTACTTAGAGGACAATGCATCTCAAGAAGAAGTTTGCGTATCCAAGTTGTCTCCGCTACTGCATTCGCAACACCCCTATATTCAGCTTCAGCACTTGACCGAGAAATGGTTTGTTGTCTCTTGGAAGACCATGAGATGAGATTGTTCCCTAAGTAGACACAATAACCGGATGTAGGTCTTGTCGTCGGACAACCAGCCCAATCAGCGTCGGAGTAAGCCGTGAGTTCAAGCTTCTGATTCTTCAATAATTGGAGACCGTGACCTTTGGTGCCTTGAAGATAGCGCAAGATGCGTTTCAAAGCGTGGAGGTGAATGGTTCTTGGATCATGCATATGAAGACAAATCTGTTGCACAGCATATGATAAATCTGGTCTCGTGAATGTCAAGTATTGAAGAGCTCCTGCGATGAGGAACTTACGACTAAAAGACATCCCTAGCTTCATCCGTGCGACTAATCCTGAAGACATAATGCTCAACTTTTTTATCCATGAGACCGACCGAGCCAAACGCGCCACTGCGATCATTCTCAACACATTCGACGACCTTGAGCATGATGCCATCCAATATATACAATCCATTTTACCTCCGATTTACTCTATTGGACCGTTACATCTATTAGTAAACCGGGAGATCGACGAGGATAGGGAGATCGGACGGATCGGATCAAACTTATGGAGAGAGGAGACAGAGTGTTTGGACTGGCTTGATACTAAATCCCGAAACAGTGTTGTTTACGTTAACTTCGGAAGCATAACGACAATGACTGTAAAACAGCTCGTAGAGTTTGCTTGGGGTTTGGCGGCAACAATGAAGGAGTTCTTATGGGTGATTCGGCCAAATTTAGTAGCTGGAGTAGAGGCAAGGGTTCCGCCGGAGTTTTTAACGGAGACGGCAGGTCGGAGAATGCTGGTGAGTTGGTGTCATCAAGAGAAAGTCCTTTCTCACCCGGCAATCGGAGGGTTCCTAACGCATAGTGGATGGAACTCAATGCTGGAGAGTCTCTCTAGCGGAGTTCCGATGGTGTGTTGGCCGTTCTTTGCAGAGCAACAAACGAATTGTAAGTTCTGTTGGGATGAGTGGGAAGTTGGGATAGAGATCGGCGGAGATGTGAAGAGGGAGGAGGTTGAGGCGGTGGTTAGAGAGCTTATGGATGAAGAGAAAGGAAAGAAATGAGAGCGAAAGCGGAAGAGTGGCGACACTTGGCCGAGGAAGCGATAGACCATAAGCGTGGCTCGTCGAAATTGAATTTTGAGATGGTTGTTAATAAGGTTCTCTTAGGAGTGTAGAGAACAGAGACTACATAAAGACTATAAAAGGGAAGCAAAAAACAACAGCCGTGAAAAACTTGGATATTCATGACGAGAACATAAAGAATTTTTTTTTTGCTAAGAAACAGAAAAAGAAAAAAAATTTATATATCAACAAAACTATAAAATATAATCGAACAAAGTATATCACTGTCGTGGCCTCTATTGAGCATTTATTAGTGTATCTACAAAACTACAAAATATCAACAATCCTCTATAACGCTTACCGAGTCAATAATGTTCATTTCCATCATCACTTTTTTTTCTTGGAAAAAGATTAAACCAAAACAAAAATGGCCTCTCATGCCGTCTCTAGCTCAAGAAAGCCACACGTCGTTTGCGTGCCTCACCCGGCTCAAGGCCACATCAACCCGATGTTGAAAGTGGCTAAACTCCTCCACGCCAAAGGCTTCCACGTCACCTTTGTCAACACCGTCTACAACCGCAACCGTTTACTCCGGTCACGTGGACCCGAGGCGCTCTACGGGCTTCCTTCGTTCCGATTCGAGTTCATTCCTGATGGTCTACTGGAGACTGACGGGGACACCACGCAGGATATCCCCGCACTTTGCGTGTCCACGATGAAGAACTGTCTAGCTCCGTTCAAGGAGCTCCTCCGGCGGATCAACGCCGGAGATGATGTTCCTCCGGTTAGTTGTATTGTATCGGACGGTGTGATGAGCTTTACACTTGACGTTGCGGAGGAGCTCGGTGTCCCGAATGTTCTTTTTTTGGACCCCTAGTGCTTGTGGATTCATGACTTTTCTACAATTTCATAGCTTTATCGAGAAAGGTTTAGCTCCTTTTAAAGGTACTCTAATTGTTATTATACTTTCATTATCGATTTTAATTCGTATAGTTTTTAGAGGAGAAAAAATACATAAATTTCATTAGACTAATTTAAATGTCTTATGGGCCAATTACCCCTTCTAATTCTTGATTTACCGTTTTACACTAGCTAGGAATGTTTTGTCGTATCCTATAGATTACTTCTTCTTTTTTTATCCTATAGATTACTTATTATGATGGTGGATTGTGACTAGATGAAAGTTGCATGTCTAAGGAGTATCAAGACATGGTATAGATTGGATCCCGTCGATGAAGAATCTAAGATTAAAGGACATCCCTAGTTTCATCCGTATCACTAATCCTGACGACATTATGCTTAATTTCGTCGTTCAAGAGGTCGAGCAATCCAAACGCGCCACTGTAATCATTCTCAATACGTTTGATGATCTCGACCATGACCTTATCCAGGCTATGCAATCTAATTTACCTCCGGTTTACTCGATTGGACCGCTCCATCTCCTAGCAAACCAAGAGATCGACGAGGGTAGTGAAGTCGCACGAATGGGATTAAATTTGTGGAAAGAGGCGGCAGAGTGTTTAGATTGGCTCGATACCAAGACTAAAAACAGTGTTATTTATATCAGTTTTGGATGCATAACGGTGATGAGTGGAAAACAGCTTGTTGCAGTGTTTTGAAAACCGGACCAGACCGGGGGTCGGACCGGGTTCAACCGTGAACCGGCCAGCTAGCCGGGTTGGGTTGACCCGGGTTTGAGGTTTTTTTTTTTTTTTTAATTTCCATTTTTTTTTTTATATTTAAATTTTTTATGATTTAAATTTATAGAAACAAATACTAGTTTTTAATTTAGTAATTTTTGTTATGGTTTAATGTTTTTTGTTTTATTTACATGTAAACTTAACTATTTCTCATTAAATTTTGTCTTTGAATAGTTTTTTTGTTATTAAAATAATTTTCCTAATTTTTAAAAATATATGTTTATTCAAAGGCTATATTATATATTTGGAATTTTGGATATTATAGTTATACAAAATTATTTATATTACTATTTTTTTAAAAATTATTACACCCGGTTCGACCCGGTCGGACCACATTGACCTATACCCAAAAGTTTCTCCGGTTCAGTCGCCGGTCCGGTTTTCAAAACATTGGCTTGTTGAGTTTGCATGGGGTTTGACGGCAAGTGGAAAAGAATTTTTATGGGTGATCCGCCCGTTTAATGGCCAGATATGAGGCCGTGGTTCCACCGGAGTTTTGAGCGGAAACACAGGACCGGAGAATGCTAGCGAGTTGGTGTCCTCAAGAAAAAGTCTTTTCCCACCCGGCAATCGGAGGATTCTTGACGCATTGCGGGTGGAATTCGACGCTAGAGAGTCTATGTGGCGGTGTACCGATGATATGTTGGCCATTTTTTGCGGAACAGTCAACAAATTGTAAGTTTTGTTGTGATGAGTGGGGAGTAGGAATAGAGATCGGCGGAAATGTAATGAGAGAGGAGGTTGAAGCAGTGGTTAGAGAGCTCATGGATGGAGAAAAGGGAAAGAAAATGAGAAAGAAGGCCAAAGAGTGGCAAAACTTAGCGGAGGAAGCGACGAAGCATAAACTTGGTTCCTCGGCTGTTAATTTTGAGACGTTAGTTAATAAAGTTCTTTTAGGATAAAGCCCCGAGATGGACCATGACCACGTTTAGGAAAACATCAAACGATGTATGACCATATATAGGTGACAAGCGGTAGACCATTGCTTGTAGTCATGTCAATTACAATAAGAATAACCATAAAATGTACTCATAAGCTTAGTTTGAAGAGCTATTTGTTGACAAGTTTCGCAAAAACAAATATCAGCATTCATATCTACAAGAAAACAAACTTGCGGCTGTTCTAATTACGTTTGGCAGTTCCTTGGCAAGGAATTAACAAATCGGAAGCTTGCATTTGGAGGATGCAGCGGCTCGGTTAGTCGTATGTGAATTTTGAGACCGGTAGTTAAAAACGTCCCTTTTGGATTGGGCCAATTTAGGTGCGGCACATTCTCTTTGTAAAGAGTTTTAACTTGATTAATTGAACCAAAAGCTATTTGAGATGCATGTGCTTTTCATTTTTTCCTTTTAACTAAAAAATATTGATTAAAGTACTAAATTACTAATCATGCTTGAAGAAAAATTTGTGAAAGCTAAGAGAAACATGTAAATTAGTATGAAAACAGAAATAATTATTTATAGATATAGAATTACATAATTCGTAAACACCGCATAATCACAAAATCATTTGATTGTTTCGCACATTATTAACGAACTTTTTTTTACTGCTTTAACTAGAACTAATATACTTCCATCAGGCTTATAAGTTAGGACCTTATTAGTGACACTATAATGTGTCTAAAAATATTTAGTCAGGCATCAGTTCAACATTTTCAGTTGAATTAAAGGAGGAAAATTAATTATATGTACTAGACAGCCCTAAGTTTCACACATATTTGTAAAATTGATGAAATCATCAATTAGTGGAAGTTGGGTGTGCATCTATTTTGTGTAAAGATGGTTTTGAAGCTTAAGTTGAAGAAATTTAGCTAGTTTGGCAGAAACAAAAAAAAAATCAGCCAAAAAATGTCACATGAAGATTAACTTTGAGTTAATTTGCTATATAACACACACAAAATTATAGTGGAGCAACTAACTAATTTTGCTCTATGTGGCAAGATCTTAACCACTAGATTTAGGGCAATTGGTTTGTTGCTACATTATAATTTTTTTGTGCTATATAGCAAATAAACCCATTAACTTTTCCAAAAATCGATTTTGATTTTTTTCTTAACATGCTACATAGGCTCAGCCAAAAGAAATGTACATGGAAGACGATAAATAGCCCATTTATTCTAAAATAATAGAAAGAATATCAAAGTCTACTTATTATATCATACCGTTAGAAAATTAAAATAAAATAAACATGACAAGAGATAGAGCCATCTTTATTTTGGCAGTCATGTTAAGTCATGGATTTGGTTGAGAAAATAAACGAATTAGCTTTTTTTCTCTTTGTTGAATGAAGAGAAAGAGAGTGTAAAAATGTCAAGATTGTGCAAGTTGGAGATGAAGTTGATCATGAAGAAGACGTCAACTCTCTGCCGTTCGTGGTTGTACTTTCAGGTGCATCCGTTGCATCGAATTCTCCTCCTTCTGAGATTTGCTGTGGTGCTTGTGTTTCTGAAGAAAACAAATAACCACAACATTAAACTTTTTTTAACTAATTTTTTTAATAAATCATACAATAGGAATCTACAATTCCACATATAGTCGCCACTCTGCAAAGCAGTTTGGATAATTGCTTAGATAGGGAGTGGTCCCTTGTGAGTTGTGACTAGATCTTTATAACCAATAATATAAAAAAGGTGATAGAAACCCACATGCAAACATGGAAATACATATTGGTTTATGCAAATACATACACATATAATCATCATATATATAAACATGGATGACCCATGATGGATGATAGACAGATGTGAGGGAACAAAAAATTAGACAGCTCAGTTCACATGGACATGACGCAATTACATGTATCCCATGTGCCCAATCATTCACTCTCTTTTTGGTATTTTATTTAATCTTCCGTACTCTTATCACTAGTTATTTCGATTTCTTTTTTTCTCTTAACAAAACTTTTATTACGTAGTAGACTTAGATTACGTTACGATGATGAATGCAATTGCACATTGGACATGCATGGTGATAAACATGTCTAATATATGAAAAATATTTACTGACGTACCGGTGGAAGAAGTTATTGGCCCTTGAGAAGGAGGGGCATTAGAGGAAGAATTGGGGGGCTCAAGATTGGATTGGTAAATTAGGTAAGAAGAAGCAGAAGGTAAACGTTGTTGCTGCTGATGATGATGAACATGATGAGCATATTGCTGATGATGTTGATGAGGGTATGCTCTAGGGTTTGGAGCTTGGATATAGTAGTAAGGAGAAGGCATGATGTTTGATGATGATGGTGATGTTGCTCCTCCTCCGTACATTTGCTGTTGTTGATAGTATTGTGCTTGTTGTAGTTGTGTATTGTATAACGCCTGCATGCAAATAATCCAGTACGAAAATATGTTACTATTTTATTAACAATCACGTACATAAATGTTTTTTTCTTTAGCTAAAAGATATTCGATATTAAAATCACGTTAATGAAAGCTAAAGTAATTCTAGCATTAATAGCCGATAGATTGAAACAATATATTTTCCTATAGAAGATGTATATATCATTTCATGGTTGTAATTGTATATGAATGTTTTTTTTTTTTTTTGATATCTTAGAAGTTCTGGACCTATGCATATAATCTCCTTGTATATGAATGTTATATAAAGAGAAAACGAGAAAAAGAAAGAGAGAGAGAGACTGACATGGTGGTACCCATATTCAGAATTGTAGGTGTACCTGAAAACAAGAGAAATTTAATGATGCTAAACCAATTAGTCTAGACATTCACCAAAATATCAAAGAAACAAAAAGTTTTCTTAATTATTTTACCTCGGGAAATTTAGTGCATGCAAATTTCATCAAGCATATTTATACCTTTATATGTGTTCACATGGCATGCATACAATATTTTTGTTCTATGTTGCGAGGTTGGCTCGGCTAATCTTCATCGTATACTTTATTATACGACAACTAGCTAGTATTTATATTATAAATGTGATATTTACAGGCTGACTCCAACTTGCGCACATTGAAGCATTAACTATCATCTTATGTCTCTTACCATTTCTTTCGCACAGGACCATTTCCTTTGTCTAAGCAAAATGTATAAACTTCTTTACACCCTTTGGGTTTAAAGTAATAAAAATAAGATTTTTTTCATTGTAGAGTATGATTATAAGAAACTAACGTACCCATAGGATGGATACATGAGCTGAGCCGCCGCAGCTTGTTGCAGTGGAGCAGCGATTCCGGTATAGCCTGATTGTCCTCCGCCATGATACTGACTAGGGCTTCCTCCTTGCCCTCTCCCTGTATTTTGAAAGAATATTCACACAAAAAAAATTATAAAAACTTTTACATAAAATTCCTAAATTATTACATTATTGGACAAATGTTGCATATTTTTGTTCGTTTTGTATACCACAAAAAAATTGTTTAAAAAGAAAAAAATCTGATTAATATCTTCAACTATAAAGATTGATGAAGTTACGTTTTGAAAACACTAAAATAGTATTATTCACAAATTTATAATCTAAAATATAATATTATGTAGAAAATAGATAAACCAATAAATAAGATGATCATAAAATTTGAACCTCGAGGGGTTGATGGTCGTGGCCGTCCAAAAGACGCAATATTACAATTGGCCTTTCTTCCGTCGATCACTGGATTAGGATCGGTGACTGCTCTCGTCGCTGAGTCCGGCTCTCGAAACGTGACCTGGACCACCGAGATTATGACGTGGCTGGCCTCGAGAAACAATTTGGATATAGAAGAAAGAAAAGGAAAAAAGGGTTTAACTTACGAAACCATATCCTTTAGATTTTCCGGTGGTTTTATCGGTGATGATGACCGCTTCAAGAATCTCACCGAACTGATCAAAGTAACGACGCATTTCCTCGGTCGGAGTCTCCCATGCTAAACCTCCGACGAAGACTTTGGTGTGAGTCGTGTCTCCGAACGGCGATCGGTAATAGCTCGTATTAGACATATATATTATTAACCGTTTTGGATTTTTTGATGATAATGATTTGTGATGATATATACCGATAACAAAATAAAACTTTTGAATAATCAAATTAAATTGAATGAATGAAATAGATGAAAATGGGGTCTGTCTAATTAAAACATGAGCCAAGAAAGAAAAGAAGAAAAGATCGTAAACGAGGGAAAGTTAGCTTCTTTATATCGTCATTTGCCTCAGAAACGACTTTTTCATTTTCCTCTTTAATTTTGTTTTTGGTTGCAAATTGCAACTCTTAAAACAGTGCCGTATTGTGTCTCCGACCCTACACTTGGTGAGTTAATGTAAAAAGGAATTAGTTTTCGAGTATGTCTTCGCTGTCTGTAAGTTTTGCCAGGTTTGTAACATTATAGCTCTTCCACAACTTTTTTCCCTCCACAATTAAAATATATTCAAAATATTTTTTTTTTTAATATGTAGTGATTCTGGTAAATAACCGTGTTATTTTTATGATTTAAAATCTGATAATGTATTGTAACATACTCTTTCTCGAACGAACAAGAAAGGGCTTGTATTCCTATTCTAATTTGTATCGGATTTTGAAGTAGATATCATAAATCGGTCATAAGGTTTGTAACCATTATCCACATAGTTGATGAAAACCCTAGATAGAAAGGTGTTCGGTTCAGTAACCTTTCTCTTTACTCTTACAAACTCGTGTTTTATTTGTCCTACATTTCCAATTGCACAACAACCCGGTATATGACGATATTAATTTGTTTTAATAACTAAGAAATCTTGGACCAAATTAAAGACCAACTTTTGGAACATGTGAAAAATTGTGTATTCGATCTTATCTTTTAAAATTGTTCATAGTGCTTAACTATGGTTGAAATCACAGTTAACTACAACCCTTGTTTTTCACATTTCCGATTGCACAACAAACCGGTATATGATGAATGATATTAAAAAAATTAATTACTAAGAAATCTTGAACCAAATTAAAGACTATTATTTGGGACATGTGAAACTGTGTATTCGATCTTATAATATAAAATGTTCATAGTGGCTAACTGTAGTTGAAATGGTTTCAAAAAAAAAAAAACTATAGTTGAAATCACAGTAAAAACTGCAAACCATGTTTTCCGATCCCTACTCCAACCACATCGAATCCTTAATAATTAAAATAATACTATTTAAAGACAATTCAGAGTTTTACCAATCAAATAAGTTTTTAGAAGCCGGAGTTTGACTTCACATTGTTAAAGTCAACAATTAAAAAAATACTAAGCCATTTCATAGTTTTCGAACTAGATTTTGTTTAATAGTTTTACGTATTATTTTTCATTCTTTGCAATTTTACCTTATATTACAATAATACACGGTTGCTTATTGAAATTATATTTTTTTTGTTATGTGTGCATGTATCAAATATTGGATAAATACTCGTGAAAATTTGCCCCAAGTTTTCATGATCAGTGGAAATCCATTGTTAAATCAACACCAAGCCATAAGGGGTAAGGGGAAAAAAATTTAAAATTGGTTATAGACATACATGGTCCGATTGGTAATAGAAGTCAGTTTATAAACTTTGATGGTACAAATAGTAGTACAAAAATATCAAGCAATACAAATAGTAATTCGAGATGATACTACAATTAAAACTAGTGATATAACGATGTATTAGTGATTTGGTTACACAAGAGTCACCAATCAAAGCCACAACTTGTATTGCCCTAAATAAGTGTCACCAATCAAAGCCACAACTTTCGTGTAAACAAGTACTAGTAAAGAGTTATATCAGGCTATATATATTGACTATGTGGTTGTAAAGTGTTGTATCGAAAAGATCACATGA
Organism: Draba incana; assembly: GCA_963576765.1. NCBI lineage: Eukaryota > Viridiplantae > Streptophyta > Magnoliopsida > Brassicales > Brassicaceae > Draba > Draba incana. The sequence continues at coordinate 10,944,579 of OY755208.1, forward strand.
AATGAGCAGAGAAACAGCTTTTACATAGTCCCCCGCACGCATGCACGCATTCAATAACGACCATCCCTCTTTTTCACTCCTTTTTTCAATGCAAATTATTACCCCACTATCTGTATCTCTATATCTATCTTTTAAAATATTCTTATATTATTTGACCAGAATAAAATATTAATTTATGTCATTTGTCAGATCAAACTCACGTTTACATTGGTCCGACCTGATTTCGATCAGATTATTGTAGGTCATAGACAGAGAAAATGGGGGAAATTTACATGAAAATGTTGGTTGAAGACAACATTTTGTACAGATATTTCATATTTGTTTGGTAATAAAAATTGGAAGAAAACAAAAAAAAGATGGGGCAAGGTTAGCCAGCATGGCCAAAGAGGAGATAGCTGGAGTGGAGTTTAAAGAAGGAACATAAGAGAATCCGTGAACTGGCAGATCCCTCCACGTCGATCTCTTTCTGTCATTCTTCTCTCTCCATTATCTATCGGTTTACCTGTTTTTTTTTGTTTTATTTCTTCACAAGGATGGTCGAGGTTTATCCCGATTAATCCGACGGAAAAACAAGTTTTTTCTTCTTTTATTGGTTCAGTATAATAAAGAATTCGGACCAAAAATAGAGATATCCACACGCAATTCAATTGTTTGACAAATAATCGAAGCCAAATCTTTTTGAAAATTACGTTCTAATTAAATTGCCAACCCCACATCACTACATGCTAGTTAATTGTTTCTCTCGTACACAAAACAAAAAATAAAATATGAAAAATATATATGTAGTTTGAATTATTTGACATCTTTTCGTGTAAAGTGTTACAGATAAAACAACGGTTAAAATTATGATTTAAAATGTAATCTTAAAAAAAATACGGAGACCTAAACAAATGATTTTTAGTGAATCATAAAACTATCACCGTTCTAGGCTTTTAGCTATGTTAATGAAGTTCGATAATAGGCTTGTAAATTGTACCGTATGAAAAAGAGAAGCCGGTCGACGAGAACGCGGCACATGAGCAAAATTGTAATTCACGAGATTGTGACATGTGTCTAATATTAATTGAGATGATGACATGTGTTAACATTAAAATTAATAAAAATGAAAAATAACGATGGAATTCTTAAGTAACTAATCAAATAGTAAAAAGAAAAATTTATAATAATCCAAACTAATTAGAATAATAAGAAAATTTCTAATATAGTCTAAACTGTAGTGGAAACTACTTATTGAAAAAACTAAGAAAATTTGGGAGAATCAAAGTCGTTAAAAAAAACAAAAGTAGAGAGAATAAAAATTAAAAAACAATAACTTAGAGACAATATAAGTTGTAGAAAAATAAAAAAATATTGAGATAATCAAAAAAAAAAAAACAAAGAATAAAACAAATAAGGATATATAAACTGAAAAACTGGAAAATAGTTAGAAGGGTATGGAAATCTAAATTTAAAATTTTAAGATATGTATAGCTATTTCAAAGATCATATAAATCTATATATAAGCATATTTTCAATAAAATTATATAATCACAAAAAAAAAACGAAAATATTGACTTAAGACAATATTGGTACTTCAATATTTAAAAAAAGAATGAAATTGTATAAAATGAAACTTATATAAGCTAAAAAGATAATAACAATACACCTACTATTAAAAAAATTTATAGGTAGTATGAGATTACTTACACGAAGTTCATATGTCCTAATTTAACTCTACATTATTTGAAGAATATATATTTATTATGGGTAAGAATATATTTAGTAATATGAACTGAATTATACGTATATATTTTATTATCAGTATCAGATGAATTAGAACATGAAAATATAGATAAAAATTGATATCTAATGATTAAAGATGCGTATATTATTGTATGTCGATATATTTTAGTAATTCAACGGGTTATTAACTAAAATTTAAATATTATTTGAATAATGTTTAATATGATTACCCGCGTATCAACGCAACGCGGGTCCTAACCTAGTTATTAGTAAAGTTACAACATATTGAAAAACTTAATACAAGTATCGGAGACTCTATGTTGTGCTTTCGATTAGCAGAAAGATAAAATTGTAGAACACAAAGATGATAAAAGCAACTTATACAACAATTAACCATACAATTGAGTAGAGTATTACTGGCTGCGAGAAGGGGATTAACAACCGTTCTTATCCCTGGTTCGAGAAGATTATAGGCCTAAGGTCCAGACCTTCTAGGATTTCGAAAAAACAAAAAAAAAACATATAATTGAGTAGATAGCGCATAGGTCTTATAGCTACTCAGTGATCCTGAGGTCTGGATATATATATGTATGTTCGTACACATCTTTTCTCTGTTTTCCGAGCTTCTATCACCCGAAACTTCTTTTTATTTTCTAGGAAGTCCATTTCTGTTACGTTATTGATTCGTCAACGTCACAAAGCAATGAATTATCAATTATGTCAATCTGTTGGTCAACAAATCAGAATAAGCCAGAAACATGAGTAAAATACAAAGGATCAAAATCTTATATGCCATAATCATGAAAAACCAAATCACAAAACCAACAAGAATTCTGAAATGCCACAAACACTTCTCCTTCTTTCGTTGTGCCATTAAGGGAGGTGTGAAATGACCAAAAAACCTATTTATCTGAATTTAAAAAAAAAAAAAACATTAATTCCAACCAATCACAACAATTCTTCTCATCTCTTCTTCCCCGACCAAAACTCATCCTCCATTGAAGCTCAAGCTCGGTGAAAGATCCATTGCAGCTCATTGAAGGTTAATTGAGGTGAGTTCTCTTAATTTTAGCCCTAATCGAAGTAGTTTGTTAGTTATTTATCCAACTTTTGGTAGTTCGAATGAGATTATAAATTTGGTTGGTGTTTGATTTTGATTTCTATCCATGCATATTGTCTCAATTCTAATTAGGTCGATTAGAAATTTGCATTGGTAAATAATGTGATGAGAAAGTATTTGAATCGTAGTGCCAATCGTAGAAAACCAAATCTGGGGCTCGAATTGAAATCTGCATATTGATAAACGGAACTGGGTATGACTAGGAACACTAGGTACTACTATGAACATTATGTATTATGGTGAACACTGAAATACTTGGAACAACTGGTTTTCATGATGGTATAACAGATTTAGTTTCAGTAGGTTAAATGACGTTTTATGATTTTTTTCAGGATACAATGAGCACAACTCTCTATTTTGATTATAGAGGACATTATGTGAAGAACGGAGATGGGTATGAATGGATTTCAAGCGAAGAGAAAATGTATCCACTATTGTTCAAGAAATTTTCCGCGGAGGAAATTAGTTATTCGATGTTCTTGGATGGTGTATGCAAAAAGGTTGGGATTGATTCAGCAAGTACAAAGGTTAAACTGAGTTTCATAGCAGTAGACACAACACCTTTGAGACAAGCATATATATGCGATGATGATGATGTTTATGTGTATCTAATGTCAAAGGATACAAATAATCGTAGAAGTGTATTGCATGTGGAGGTTGAAAAAAATAAGTTTGGGAAAGGTGTATTCTCAAGAAGAAAAGAGTTGGAAAATGATAAGGTTGTAGTTTTAAGAGGAGACCAAGGTAGTTCGGTTGGGTTGAATTACGAGAAAGATGATATTCCTTCCAAGGATATTTCTTGTAATGCTCTTACTCTTTATGAACCTAATAAAGATTGAGAGAGTAATGAGAATGAAGGGGACAGTGGTGAGGGGAATGAGACTGAAGGCAATGGTTCGGATGAGGGTTCAGATAGGATTGGAGAGGAAGAAGAACAAAATCAGTTGAATGAGTTTGTTGAAGAAGAAGGAAATCTATTTTACGAGCCTCCAATTGAAGAAGAAATAAATCAGTCGAAGAAAGGATGGGAAGATCAAATTGATTTGGAGGTTGGTAGAGAGTTCAACAACAAGAAGGAAGTGAAATTGTTTATGGAGAAAAGTGCACATAAAGCATCTTTTGCCTTCTACACAAAGAAAAGCGATAAAACGAGATCTATGCTAAAATGTCGTTTTTGGAAGAAAGGGTGTCAATGGTACTTTCATGCTGCAAATATTAATAAATCTACTCGGTTTCGTGTTGCGGTTTACAACAACATTCACACATGCTCTTGGGCTACTGCAAGTGAAAGCAATGAGTGTAGAAACAGAGCAACACAAGGATTAGTCGCTAGTTTATTGAAAGAAGATTATTCAGGATCATTGCAAACGCCAACACCTAAAGCTTTAATGGGTTTGGTACAAAGAAAGTATGGCGTGCCACCGTCATATTCTACTTGTTGGAGGGGAAAGAATAAAGCTATTAACGCGGTGCGTGGTGATCCAGTTGAAGGATACAAGAGGTTGTACTCTTATTTGCATATGTTAGAGAAGGTGAACTGTGGCACAAAAACAGAAGTGGTGTTAGATGACCAAGGAAGGTTCTATTTTTTATTTATCGCATTAAGAGCTTGCATAGAAGGGTTTAATTCCTCAATGAGAAAAGTTCTCATTGTCGGTGCAACTTTTCTTAAGTCTGGATACGGTGGTGTGTTATTGATTGCTACAGCTCAAGATCCGAATCGACACACTTATCCGGTTGCATTTGCTGTAGTAGATAGTGAAAATAATTTAAGTTGGCAATGGTTTTTTGAAACACTAAAGTCAGTTATACCGGACAGTTCTGATCTTATTTTTGTGAGTGACAGAAATTATAGCCACATAAAGGTTGTAGAAGTGGTGTACAAGGATGTTTTGCATGGGTTTTGTATCTATCATTTATCCCAAAATGTGAAAATGCAAGTTGCCACAAACAGAGATATAGTTGTTGTGGGAGCCTAAACTAGCACAATTAAATTTGTAAGGGTTCGTGAGGAAGCAGAGATCCCTAGGGTAAGCTAAGATCACAAGGGATGAGAAAAGAGTTTTGTTATTGCTTTGTAAAAGTTTGAGTACAAAGTTGTGAATGAATTTCAGAATGCCTTTAAGGTTTGTACAAGGACGTATATATAGCTTCCTAAGTCGGCTAAGCCTCCTAAGTCTTTGCGGAGTCGGTTGCATCAACGTGTGCTTCGTGTCTGGACCGGGCTTCAGGCTATCTCTATGTCGTTGAGCTGGAGGCTGTGCTGGACCGTTGACATAATTAGCAGCCGAGGAGAGGACGCGGTCAGTCATTGGGCCGAGGCCGTGGTCGGTCATGAAGCCGAAGCCATGCTCGGTCATGAGGTCGAGGCCATGCTCAGTCATGAGACCAAAGCCGTGCTCGATCATGAGGCCGAAGATGTGCTCGGTCATGAGGCCGAGGCCTTGCTCGGTCATGAGGCCGAGGCCATGCTCGGTCATGAGGCAGAAGCCGTGCTCGGTCATGAGGCCGAGGCCGTGCTCGGTCATGAGGCCGAGGCTGTGGTCGGCTCCGTCGTGCCGAACCCGTCTTCACTCGTGAAGTCTTGTGCGGCCCTCTGCCTTGCCCAGAGACCTTCCATGGCTACCTGCTTTGATCCGCGTTGAGACCTAGGTGCTAATCCGCATTCTTCATCGAGAGTCGGGATGGCCATTTCTTCAGTCGCCTGACTTTGAATGTTAACGTTGAGTGGGTGAAAACTGACCCCAACAGTTAGCCCCCCAGCTCGGCGGTGTTGGAGATAACAGTGCCGAGTTAAAGATGTATTGGGTATCAGCATTAACGTTTGAAGTCAAGACGTTGTTGGCATAACCACTCATGCAGCAGTAGAGGGTGACTTCATACTTGAGGTTTTGAGACTCCGTAAGCACTCTGAAGTTTCAAGACTTCCTGCTTCGTCTGTTGAAGCTGTTGCGTTTCTGCAGAAATTTTTTTTTGTTTTCGAAGGTTTTAAGACTTCGTATTTCTTATGGAGGTTTTAAGACTCCGTGTCCCGAATGCCGGTGGCGAAGTTTGCCAATGCTGTAAGCGTTTGGTTTACCGAAGGTTTTAAGACTTTGTGCTTGATTGAAGGTCTGAAGACTTCTTACTTTTCTTGCCGAAGCCACTGCGTTGTTGCAGAACAAAGAAATTTTTTTGTCCTTTTGCTCATGAATGAGGCTTTGTCCTCTAATGAATGAGGCTTTGTTTGCTCATGAATGAGGCTTCGTTTGCTCATGAATGAGGCTTTGTTCGCTCATGAATGAGGCTTTGTTTTTTCATGAATGAGGCTTTGTTTGCTCATGAATGAGGCTTTGTTCGCTCATGAATGAGGCTTTGTTTGCTCATAAATGAGGCTTTGTTACGTAGAGAAAACGTAAATGCGCTCACGCTCTTTATCTGCCAACGTTGCTGTCGGGCTTTGTAGAATGGTGTTGTTCTCTAGACACGTCTGTCCGAGAATAAGTACACCCTAAGTTTTACTAACGTGCATCCTGGGTTTCCGAATGACTCGTTCAGGGTACATGCCGAACGAAATCATTAGCAGCTGGATTTTACCAATGACGCTTGTTGGGTTTCTGAGTGATCAGTTGGGTTCGTCCGCCCCAATACTGAATACTGATACTTATATAGCGCGCTTTGAATCCGATGCTAGATGTCATTGTGTTCGTATTCCCGCATCATCACTGTGGCCAGCAGCAATGAATGCGAAACGACTCTACTTGAATGAAGCTTTGATTAGCCCATGAAAGACATAGTTGTTCTCATGATGAGGTTTGTGTCAAGTGTTTGAAGTTTCTGGTGATAATGTAGTCAAAGAGTAGAGTACGGGTACCCCACTCCCCCCCCTTTTTAGACGAAGAAGGGAACTGAAATCGTCTAGAGAGATTGAGCTTGTCCGAAGACAAGGCTTTGAAAACACCTACTCCCCCCCCCCTTAAGGCGGAGGAGGTCGGTGGAGCTCATCCGGAGATAACGCTTGTGAAACGCGTAATCCCCCCTCTTTTGACGAAGGGGGGCAACTGAACTCGTCTGAAGACAAGATGCCTATGTACCCTTTGCAGGGATCAAGTCGCCCCGTAGTTCATTGCAAGAGCTTATAAAAGGGTGGTGGCGTCGCAGCGGACTGGGTGGGTTCGTCCGCGTGCTTGGTTTTCCCGCCCCTCTTAGTGCGGATTTCCTCTTCGCTTCGGGCAAAGTCTGTAGCGCGGTGGAGAGCGTATTGGATGGTCGCTGGTGGGTTGACAGTCAATTCCTACCAGAATGGAGAAGGGCATCGAAGCGCTCCTCTCAAGGCCTCCAGCGCGGAGGTGTTTGTAATACCGTCCACCTTTGACAGCGTGTGCTTGAATCTTGTCACGAAAGACCGCAGGCTTTCATTCTCACCCTGCTTGTTTGTCCACAGCTCCGCGTCATAGATTTTTCTTTCCGCGAAGATGTTGTAGTGTTGCACAAACATCTCTGAGAGTTGATGGAAGGTGTGGATTGAGTTTTTCTCCATCTTGTAGAACAACTGGAGGGCAGGCTCTTTGAGGCTCTCTACGAACAGCTTGCAGTAGCCGATGTTCTTCCCGGCTTCTGTGAAGTTTGCCCTTCCTAAGGCGACTTCGAATTCCATCAGATGGACAGCAGGGTCGGTGGTTCCTTCATAGATTGGAAGCTTGACTTTTCCAGGGTCGGAGATTTTAGCCCTCACGACCCTCTCAGCGAAGGTTGTGTTCCATGCCCTCTCGAGCACATAGGAGATCCCAGGAGCCTTCGCCGTGCTCTGGTACATCTGTAGTTGGGTAGCTTTTAGGTCAGAGACAACCTTGTCCAACTGGGCTTTCAGCGCAGCGACCTCTTCGTCTCGGGAACCTCGTGGAGCCTTGTGCTCCTGTTCCCTCTAATACAGCTCTGCTATGGAGGGTTCTCCTTCTCCATCAGCCCTGGCGCTGTCATCAGCAGTCTTCGTTCGGGCACGTCTCCGAGGAGGAGGTTGATCGTTGTCAGACACCTCCATAGCACGCTCGGGGGTTCCATCGGTGTCCCGTCGTGGCGGTGGTAGAGGCAAGTCTTCTGGATCCGTGCAAACCGTCTGAGGCATGTTGATGCGGGATCTCTTGCGCTTTCTTCGTGAAAGCGCCTGCAGCTTGCTTTTCGTCGCCTCGTTGAACTTCTTCTGCTCTTGCGCCTGCTTGACGAGCGTTTCTAGCATCTGCTTGATCTCCGTCATGTATGTTGGGTTGTTAGCAGTGTTGGGTGCAGGAGCTTCGACGGAGTTCTCCTGGTTTCTCCTGCGAGAAGAGGACTCCTCGCTGCGGTTTGACTTGCTGCTGTCGTTGGTCATCTTCCCAGATCTTGTGTAACCTAGCCTTTTTGTGTAAGAAATTCTCTAGTCCCCTTAGTCGGCGCTAAATTGTGGGAGCCTAAACTAGCACAATTAAATTTGTAAGGGGTCGTGAGGAAGCAGAGATTCTTAGGGTAAGCTAAGATCACAAGGGATGAGAAAATTGTTTTGTTATTGCTTTGTAAAAGTTTGAGTACAAAGTTGTGAATGAATTTCAGAATGCCTTTAGGGTTTGTACAAGGACGTATATATAGCTTTCTAAGTCGGCTAAGCCTCCTAAGTCTTTGCGGAGTCGGTTGCATCAACGTGGGCTTCGTGTCTGGACCGGGCTTCAGGCTATCTCTATGTCGTTGGGCTGGAGGTTGTGCTGGACCGTTGACATAATTAGCAGCCGAGGAGAGAACGCGGTCAGTCATTGGGCCGAGGCCGTGGTCGGTCATGAAGCTGAAGCCGTGCTCGGTCATGAGGCCGAGGCCGTGCTCGGTCATGAGGCCGAGGTCATGCTCGGTCACGAGGCCGAGGCCGTGCTCGGTCATGAGGCCGAGGTCGTGCTCGGTTATGAGGTTGAGGCCGTGCTCGATTATGAGGCCGAAGCCGTGCTCGATCATGAGGCCGAGGCCGTGCTCGATTATGAGGCCGAGGCCATGCTCGGTCTTGAGGTTGAGGTTGTGGTCGGCTCCGTCGTGCCGAACCCATCTTCACTCGTGAAGTTTTGTGCGGCCCTCTGCCTTTCCCAGACACCTTCCATGGCTACCTTCTTTGCTCCGCGTTGAGACCTAGGTGTTATTCCGCCTTCTTCATCGAGAGTCCGGAGGGCCATTTCTTCAGTCGCCTGACTTTGAATGTTAACGTTGAGTGGGTGAAAACCGACCCCAACAGTTGCAGAGACATTTCGGGAAGTTGCTCAGATTTATTCAGTTCATGAGTTCGAGAGAAGGTACAATGATTTTAAGACAAGATATCCTAAAACAGGAGTGTATCTAAATAATATTATAGCGGTTGAAAAATGGGCGAAGTGCTACTTTCCCGGAGCAAGGTACAACATGGATACAACGAATTCAGTTGAATCTCTTAACGCTGTGCTTGAGCAAGCAAGACATTACAATTTTCTACCCATGATAGTTGCGAATGTGGGGAAGATTTATGCCCACCGTGGATGACGAATTGCACAAGAGATGTGTAGAGGCATATTTTTTGGTTGCGACCGAGCTGAACTCATTGAGGCTTGAATATAGTGTTGTTGGAAAAGATGGGAAATTGTATACGGTCAACTTGCGAAGCAAAGTTGTACTTGTAAGACCTTTGATATTGACTAATATCCTTGTGTCCATGCATTGTCCGCACGTAACGCACTCATGATGCAAGAATCAAGGACGGAGAGCTTTGAGATACATGATTTGTGTGATGACAAGTACAAGGTTGAATATTAGAAATCGGCTTATGTGAAGACCATTTATCTTGTCCCGCATCATTCTGATTGGCTAGTTCCCCCACACATAGAAGAAATGTGTGCTTTACCTCCGGAATACAAAAACAGAAGGGGAAGAAGACGAGTGCGAAGATTTCCATCACAAGGAGAACCCTATCCAAAAACACCGAAGAAGAAGAAAGATAAGATGTCTGACTTTGAGAGCTAAGAAGGTACCCAACTGAATACCCCAAAAGGAAGACCTAAAATGACACGTAAAGGGACTCCTAAAGGAACTCCTCAAGGGACTCCGCAAGTGACTCCTCAAGGGACTGGTGAAGGGACTTCTAAAAGGACTTTAAAATTGACACCTAGAAGGAATATGAGCTCTAGTAGTGTGGGAAATGGTGGCCCAAGTGTTGTGCCGTGAATGTTATATATTTTGTTTCTTACATTCTGCTGGACAACTAAGAACTACTACTTCGTGTATTTGTACTACTAAGTACTATGTTATATGTGTGTTTTATAATTTGGTTTTCATTTAAACTATTCATCGTGAATTGTGTTTGAAGTTTGGTAATATATTTATATGCATTTTAAATAACTAAAATAAATTTTTTAGAATTAATCGTATTTTAATTGCATTTTTAATAATTAATCTTAAAAGTTTTTTAAAAAATATTAAGCAATCAAAATTTATAAATAAAAAGAGTTACCATTGTAATTGATGTTTATCTTAACCTAAATTAAATTAAAAAAAAATAGAAAACAAGTTTTATCAATTATAACACAAAACTCGTTTATCTTTTATAAACCACCATACACTTATAAGTTGAGTTTCATAGTGTTAGCTACTAGAAGATGCAAATCATCATAGAAAATGTGTTATTGGACATATTATTTCATAGAAACCTTGGAAATGTGGCACAAATCCCAAAAATGAACTGGATAACTAAATTGTCTTCTACTAAAACTATGAACAACATCGTAATACTCTAGAACTAGGGACTACTATGGGAAAAAAAGACGGCGCACGTGTGTGGCACATGTTTTTTTTTCATACCATTTATAACATGTGTTTTTCCTTTTGTTTTTTTTCAAAATTTTGTCCGTTTTATTTTTATAAAACAACGACATCAATGACGAGAGAGAGTGAGTTCGGAAGTTCGGATTTGTGCTCCCAATCCCATTTAAGATTCCGGGTTTCGTTTAAAGGTTCAGCTCACATCCATCAATTCCGGCCGATTTGCACCCACAAACACCGAAAGTAAGTTCAATTGGCAACTCGATTTTGGGTTTTGGGTTACATTGAATTGTGAAATTGATTTGGGGGTTTTGGGTTAAATCTAACCCATTCATCAATTCCGGGTTTTGAGTTAAAGTGATTGGAGAAATTGAATGGTGAATTCAATTTATGAAGTTTATCCACTATATATTTAGGTTGATAAGAGGAAGTGTATGTTTTCTTTCCAAAAATGGTAAAGTTTAGAAACGTGGATATTTTTGGCGAGTTCGACACAGGCTCCAACAATAGCTATACGTCGTCCGAGGAAGACATGCCATTTTGGGGAAACGACTTGGATGCATACCTCAACCCAAGTCCGACGATGTGACCGGAAGAGAAAGGTATTCCGACTGAATGTTACTGTGGAGGCGAAGTTATTGTTAGAACTCACTTACCGGGTCATGCCGACGAGGGGCAGAAATTCTACAGTTGCGGAGGAGATATCGATGTTAGCATAATTGTACTACTTTACTAATTTACTACTTGTTTTGTGATTGTTGGTTGATGCTCTGTGATTGTGTAGGATGGAGAATGTCATATTTATAAAAGGTGCCACAAAGCTATGGTAGAGGAGATTACCGCTGCCAAGATCAAACTGAAAGACCAAGAGGACAAACTAAAAGACCATGAGGCGAAACTCGAAGCATCGGCTAGGGAAATTACTCAATTGAAGGAGATGGTGGTTGAGCTTTAGGCCACGGTTATTCGCCTTCAGAGGAAACCAGTCCCATCGGCTACGATCCATTTCCTATAGCTTATGATGTATTGTGGTTATGTCTAAAACTATCAAACTATGTTGTTTCTTTTGTTGTTATGTCTCAACTTTGAACCTATGTTGTTTCTTTTATTGTATTGTTGTTATATCTCAAACTATCAAACTATCTTACCATATTCTGTCTTAGTAGTACCTAATTGTACCAGTAGTTCATTCTTAGTTGTAACTAAAAAAACTAGTAGTTCAGTGTTAGTAGTACTTAAAATGACTAGTAGTTCGGATCAGAACATTATCCTTACAAAACACAAACAAGCAAAGTTTTCAAGTTTTAAAAACACCAAAAACAAAACACAAACAAGCAAAGTTTGAAACACAGCCAAAACACACCAGCTAAACAAAGTTTAAAAATACATAGGTAGATAGATTAGGAGATTTTTCAATCATTCTTCTCCGATGCCTTCTTTTTTGCCTTCTTTTTTGCCTTCTTCTCCTCCTTCTTTTTTGCCTTCTTCTCCTCCTTCTTTTGTTGCCTCTTTTTGGTCTTGAGTAAGGTGAAAGGAGACTTGGAGACAACAGATGGTTTTTGATCCTCTTCTCACCCCCCCCCCCCCCCCCCCCCCCCCCCCCGATACCATCTTCAGCAGCCTCAACCTCGACCTCGGCCTCATCCTCAGCTTCAACATCCTCCATGTCAATATCTTCCCCGTCCTCATTGGATTCATCCTCATCACATGATTTGAATTCATCCTCACCATTTATCACTATCTCCTTCCCTTTTCCCTTCTCTTGATTCCCCTTTCCCTTCTCATTCTCCTTCTCCTTCGCCTTCGCCTTCTCCTTCTCCTTCTTCTTCTTCTCTTTCTCCTTCTCCTTCTCCTTCTCCTTCTCATTCTCCTTCTCCTTATTCCGACCCTATCCATCACCTCCTCTACTCTCATTTGCCTTCTCTAAACCCTCTTCATCACCTGCTCTACTCTCCTTCTCCTTATCCTTCTCTAAACCCTCTCTATCAACGGTAACACCAACAGGTGTACCACCAGATGTACCACCATCGTACCATGATCTATGACACTCTTCATCATAACCAAAATCACTCCCATACTTATGTGATTTAACCAATGATTCCACAGCCTTGTATCCTGGCCTCCAAGAAATTCAAAGATTTTTTAAGACCCGATTCAACAGTTTTAGTCAAGCTTACCATGTTATTTTTTATTTCGAACAACTCTTTCCCTTGTGATTCCACTTCAGCAGACACCTTAACAACCTCATCAGTAGCCTCATTCGCACCCACATTCGCATCCTCAGCCTCATTCGCAGCCTCGTTCGCACCCGCACCCACATTTGCAGCCTCAACCTCTCTTAGAGGAATCACATCAAGGTTGTATAACCTTTCAAAACAAATCGACCTATGCTCTCTCAACAAAGGTTTGATCCAACTTTTATGAATGGGGTCATGGACGTCTACGTCATCCTCTCGACTATCAAATATACGGTGAAAAAGAGGTCCTCATGATCTTCGGTATGCATAACACTTTGTATATTCTGTAAGGAAAAGAAACAAATACAAAACCAAAATAAGATTACAATACAATAACAACATCAACAAAAAAAATTGGTATTACTAACCTTAGTAGTCCCTAGTGTTTCGTATAACTCAGACAGTGGAAAACCAGTCATAGAACACTTTGCAAACTTTGACTTGCACATCCTTGGGCAGTCAGGGGCTACTCCTCTAATTTGTTCTCTGTATCTGCTTTTCAACCCAGGAATTGCCTCAAATGCTAGAAGCTTCATATAAGGACATAAAAACATCATTATTTTAGAACCTAATAATGTCTACAAAAAATTCAATAATGTATAAATCAATTTACCTGCAAAAGAATATTGAAAGCTGGAAAACACCAGCCATCTTTCTCAACGACACTTCCGAAATTATTAAACAAATTGCGCAATTGACTTAGATTGTCATCATATAAAAACCGTCCCCATGGAAAAGTCTTGCACAACTCGAGATCACTACAAGCTCTAAGGAAGAAAGGAGCAACAGAAGGTGCTCCTTCTCCTCTCCTTGTCTTTCCAGAAATCACACTACATAAGAAGTACAAGACAGCCATACGCAACCTTTTTCCTGAAGTAATACCCTCCACACCCTTCATCTCCAAGAACATCTTCTTCACATCTGCATAGGTTATGGTTGTCCCACAACCAAATTGCTTTCCCACAAAGTCTGTACTGCCCAATCTTTGCCATTAAAGTGGATAATTGTGATAGTATAAACTAGAGATGAGTCCGTGTTCTCTGATAGAATATCGGATCGGAACACCATTCACAATAAACCAAGCTTGCCTTCTTGATGCTAGATTAGCCGTATGAAGAATGAGCATCCACATGCCCTGGACCTTATTCTTTGTCTCTAAATGCATGTGGAAGAAATGCTTGAATTGCGGGTGATTATGAAACCATCTCTTCTCTCTAGTCGTTAGAATGTCATTGATAGCCTCCATTGCCTCCTTGACGAAAGACCTTGATTGGATCTTTATTTGCCTTGTATAGTGGGTGTGTTGGAAGCGCATAGATTCAGGTTCTAATGGAATGTCATCCTCAAACGGATCCTCAAACATATCCTGCAATCATACAACAAATTTCTTGAAATTGGATCCTTATTTTTCTGTATAGTAATACCTAGTAATGTCTAGTAATTCCTACGGTTTCCATACACTATAGTAATACCTAGTAATCTGTAGTAATACCAAATTATTTTGGTTCCAATTCACAAAGTTTTGAATCACATACCATTAGATCCTCTGAATCAGAACCATGATTTTCTTCTTCTTCTTCGTGACCATCATTTGTGTTATCTTCTTCTTCGTCAACCCCTTCTTCTTTAGTACCTTTTTCTTCTTCTTCTTCATCTTCGCCGATTTCTTCTCCAAGACTGATTTCTTCTTCATCATTTTCGGCGGCTTCTTTTGAACTCCCACCGTGTTCAAACACGGACGGAACAATTGGAGGTTCCGCAACAATTAGAGGTTCCGCAGCAGTTGGTGCATCCGCAATTGGATTTATATCCTTCAGTCCATATTGTGGATACTTCGTACGCGCCCTCTTCCGTGATGGTGCCATTTTTGGGTTAAAAAAAACGGAATTTAGTTTCCAAATCGACGAAACACCCTAATCAAATTCAAATCGAGAATAAGATTACAGAATTTGAACAAACCTTGTTCCAATTACTCGAAGATCTTTGTTTCGGTTGTCCGAGTAATCCCTTCGAAGATCTTGTGTTTTTGTTTCAAAACTTCCGCGAATTTCCGACTTAATCGACAAGAATTGGAAAAAAAACGATCAAAAGAAGTTGGGCGGTTTTAACCCTATTTAAGGGGGATCCGGTATTGATCTGGGTCGGATCCACGTTTGTTGGGTCGTAAATATGTTAATAAGGATAGGTTTTTCTGTAATTTACTTCTTTTTCGATTAAAATTAAATAAAAAATAAACTGATTAATGCCTATGACATTTGTGATTTCACCCGAGCCATATGTGGAATATAAGATTTTGATCCAAATACAAAGTCCACACAATTTGAAAACTCACTACTAGTGTTGGGATAAATAACCGAACCGAACTGCCGAACCGGAACCGAACCGGAACCGAACCGAACCGATTCACTGTACACTAACCGATCGGTATGATTTTTTAAAAATTTCGGTTAACCGAACCAAACCGAACCGAACCCGATAACCGATCGGTTAACCGAATAATTTTATTTTATTTTTTTAAAATTTTTTTTCTAGAATTTTAACCGGATTTAACCGGATTTTAACCGGATTATACCAAAATTTTGAAATTAACCGAACCGAACCGAATTAACCGAATTTACCAAAAACTAACCGAATAAACCGAAAATTTTACAAAAAACCGAATTATTCGGTTTATTCGGTTTTTTTTAAAAAACCGAAAAACCGAAAACCGAACCGAACCGAATAGTAGTTCGGTTATTTTCGGTAAGTTTTTCAAAAACCGAATAAACCGAAAAAACCGAAAACCGAACCAAAAACCGAAATCCCAGGGCTACTCACTACCCAACAATACGGGCCTATTTCTGGCCGATAGTAATCGACAACACGTTTTCTATTTCGCGATTGCATTGGTATAACCGGTTTAGCTTAAAATTGAGATAAACCGAACCGAAAAGCGAAAAGCGAGCTCTAAATAAAATCAAAAGGTCTTGCAGTTATCGGAATTCGCATCTTTTCGAAACCGACGGTTGTTGTACACCGACGTGTTCACGGCGGTGACCTCCATGGACGGCGGTGACCTCGGGAACAATCACCCTAACTTCGAAGGTGACTCTAAAGACCGTTTATCCGCCGAATCCTTGCCGTTAATCGATACGTGCCTCTTATCTCAGTCAGAACTTCTCGCGCTCTCTCACTGTTCTTCCTTTTCTCCGTCTTCTACGGCGTCTCTCGCTGATTCCGCCGGAGGAGACGACGATTTGACTCCGAAAATCGATCGTTCCGTTTTCAATGAGTCTGCCGGTAGTCGGAAACAGACATTTCTCCGTCTCCGCCTCGCGCGTCATCCTCCAACAGCTACACCTCCGTCGCCGCAACGCCAACAAAGAGACGACGATTCATCCCGTGAAGAAAACTTGCAAATCGCATCGCTTCTTAGATCTCTGTTCAATGTCGATTCGAATCAGAGGAAAACGGAAGAAGACGAAGAAGAGGAAAACGAAGGTCAGTCGTCGATTCCTTTCCCGATCCATAATAACGTAATTGCTTATCGGAATCCAAATCTTGATTCTATTACTAACGTTCTGATTCAGGGAATCTCCGGGAACGAGATCGGAAGGAGACGAGGACAGCCGCGAAAGATTCGAAACCCTAGCGATGTGGTTGATTCTGAGGTACCTGTAGATAAAACTTGTAGCGATTTAGGAACGAAGAGTAAATTTGATGATTTAGGAATTAAGAGAAAGAGAGGTCGTCCTCGAAAGAGTGGAGATGGTTTCAATGAGCAGATAGTGAACTGTAAAAGCGAAGATAAGGAAGAGATTATGAATTTTGAGAACAGAGAAGGTACAATGGTGGATCTCTTTGCATTGGGGAATTATGAAGATGATCCATCTGGAGAGGAATTAAGGAGGACTACACTGGAGTTGAAGACGAAAGAAGAGTTCTTAGGTTTCTTGGAACAGTTGAATGGTGAATGGGTGAATGTTGGGAAGAAGAAGAAAGTTGTGGAAGCTTGTGATTATGGAGGATACTTGCCTAAAGGATGGAAACTTATGCTCTGCATCAAACAGAAAGGGAGCAGTCTTTGGCTGGCTTGTTGCAAATACGTAAGGTATGATAATGTTTTCGGCCTATTGTTGCCTTAGTTGTCTTCACTGGTTAGATTATGGAATAGAACTGGAATTGGCTTGTGGAATCCTGTTGGTTATAGCAAAGAATGGTACCTTACACTTTTTGTAGCACTGGAGATTTACTTTTACTGATTTAGGAATCATATATGATGTTGTTTCAGTTTCTGCTGCCAGACTTTTGATTGTTCCTCTTGATTATTGATGGACTGTATATAGCCCTGGTGGGCGGGAGTTTGAAACGTGCGAGGAAGTCTCCGCGTATCTGCAATCTCTTGTTGATTCTCAGAGCAAGAACCAGCTAAATGCCTTGCAATCTGACAAGAAGACTCCAGGACAAGCAGTGATGATGGCTAATGAATCTTTAGTAGGTAACCCTGACTTGCCTGATCTGAATGCTGAAACGAACAAGAACCGTGAGAGTAAAAGAACCAACAATGAGGTGTTTGAGGAAGCAGAAAATGGGGATATAATAGAACCAGTGAAAAGCAGTTTGGTGGAGAAAGATGATAAAACAGCAGAATCTGTGAATGGAGACAAGAAAGACGATATGAAGAAACGAGATGATAACATGGAGAATTTGGTGGTTCCAGCGAACTCACAAGCGATCTGAGGAGTTTATAAAAGACCTACCATGGACAGCTGAGGAGATTCAACGGATTTGGGGCTCGAGAAATCCCTGAGTTTGCGTTTTTCTGGAAACTAATTGTTCTCTCATTTGTAGTTTCAGCTTATATGTTTTCATGCAACCAAAGCATGTTTTGGCTGACACAGGATACATATAGAATTTAAAAGGTACATAAACAAAGCAATTGACAAACCAAATTTTCGTACATGTTGAATCAAATATCCACTGGGTTTTTTCTTCAGTTTAATTGTGTTTTCTTTGTGGTTTAAAGAATTTCAGCAGTTAAGTGTTTGTACGATTTGGATTTTGTTTGTACTACACAAGGAAAACAAACCCTAGCGTTCCACTCCAGGACGTGTCTTTCTCCGTCAGTATTTTACATGAAATCGAAAACACATACCTTTAGCAGTAGGTACAATATGAGATGCAGATCACAATAACACATGACGAAAGGTATACACATACTCATTCCAAGTAAAGAAAAAAAAGTAAAAAACGATTCAAGTCTTAAAATCTGTCATTAAAATCATCTCACAATGAAAAGAAAGAAGAGTTTTAGGAATGATAATTACAATGACACGTAGATTGTGAAATTAGCAAAGTTAGAGAATGGTAAAAAGAGATCCTAGCAAGAAAGCTTCTTTGGGCTGCCGAGAGCATGGGGTTTCATAGAATAGAGAAAGTGATCTTTGCTTCGGAATTTTCAGAATTAGTAGGGGCAGTGGCAAGACCAAAAGCTTGGCCATCCTTTGGTTATCATGTAGGTGAAATTCTGAGTGTCATGGAAAGATTTCTGGATTGGAAACAAGTGGTGGAATCAAAGGAAGCTAATAGAGGAGCAACTCTCATTGCTAGGAGTGTAACAAGGGAGGATTGGGTTCATTCTTAAGTAGCATCAGGCTCTCCCTCTTGGTTACAAATTGTTTTTGCAAGTGATAGTGTTTAATCCTCTATTCTGAACTCTTCCCCATTTTTGGCTAGATATGTCTTGAATGGTCTTCATGACCCTTTTGTGATCATGTATTGATCGTTAATCTTTTGTTATAGGTTCCTTTTCGTATATGAATGGCTTGTAAATCTGGGTTGTAACATCTTGTTGGAAGAAATATATAGATTTTCAGATGAAAAAAAAAAGCAAGAAAGCTTGTCTCCGGTTTCTATAAAGAACCACACAAACCGCACCACCGCTTAAGACCCTAAATTTAGAGGGCATTTTTTAAGTTAAATTTTTGTTATAGTTATAATTAAAAAAAATTATAAACTTTTTTCTACAATAATAATAATAATATTCATAAGATTTTGTTTTTCAAATGCTTTTGTAATGTTTATTGTCTTCTCTAAGCAAACATGTTAACTACTCATTTAAAAAAAATTAATTTGAAATTATTAGTTAAAATTCGAACTTGAAGCTGATAACAAAATTATTTGCGGTCTACCATGTGACAAGAGAGATTGAATGGGTTAGATTAACCATCCATTGCAACATATATGGTTGAAAAACTCGACAACGTAAGTATTAATGAGCAATATTTCAAAAATAATTCTATTTTGTTGTTTTTCTTTTATTTCTTACTAACTATTTGGAATTATAAACGGTTTAATGGAGTTTTAATGTGTTTTTTTTATTTAGATTACTATTTTTACGGCATAAGAAAGTGTATGAAAAGGGCACTTTTCTACATATATGAATAGGGCATCCAAAATGATTGGACCGACACTGATACTAACCTATCAAGGAAAAACAAACAAACAAAAGCATACACTGGTCAGTTTCATTGTCTCTAAACTCATACTTGAATTTCGAACTCCTTCTGTTTAAAGATGGGAGTAACACAAATTCCAGCCTTACTTCACTCTTGGTTAGAGATAAGAAGTGCTCGTCCAAAGCCTCCATCTGGACGTTATCAACCAAGAATCTAAACACATGGAATCGATCACATACATCACTGCCCAACCTCCGGAGCTGAGTCGCAGCCGCGTCCACAAAAGAAAGCTAAAAGACCTAACAGAAGAAGAAGGGTTAAGTTAACCTCGAAAAGAAATCATAAGCTGCCAATGCAATTATCAAAGTTGGTTTAGAGTTTTACCTCGAAATCAGAGAGTGTGATGATAGAATCGAAACAATCATCTGTGTAATCAGGTATGTTGACATGGATCCTCCTAATGCCACACTCTTCCCTGATCTTCTGAAGCGTCGAGCGTGACTTGCCAAGCACGAGGCCCATCCGCTCCTTAGGCCACACAATGATTTAACACAAAAATTAAGTATAAAAATGATGAGGAGTACTGCTAGCAGAAAAACCAGACAACTTGGTATAAAGAGGGGGACACTAATTCTCATTTTTACGGGAAAGACAAAGTAAAAAAGAGCTGAAAATAGTCACATGTACCAAGTACATGATTCATAACTTGAGGGATACTACTCGATTGGATTTCTCTCAAGCTGATTTTGTAGAAAATGATTTGAGGGATGCATCGTCTCGTTCGCTTGCAAGAAGTGTCATTGAAAAACTCTCTCATACTCACGGAAACATAAAGGCGTTAAGTTATGAGCCTATCAGAATACAAGATGTATGTGGTACAACTCTTGACTCAAACTTGGGGCTTGTCTCCAATGTTATATAGACTCAAACCGTATCATTACTCTAAACAATAAAAACGATTTTATATTTTTCTTTATTCGCTTTTGATTCTAAGAGCTCTTAGAAGAAGAACTCGATATGTACTTCCATAACACTATATATCTAACCCGCCGTATATATCCATCATAAATTAATTGTGTTTTTCTTGTTAACGGTGACGTTGGATTTATTTAATAAAATTGTTGGGAACATGCTACATATGCATAAACCATATTCTTCTACCGTTTTCTTGTCAGAAAGTGAATACAATTTTCAAAATTGCATTAAAAAAAAAAAAATAGCTTTTCACCAATTTAGGCTGATGAGGACATATTACACTTATAAAAAATGTTATTCCACCTCGTCGCCTATATATATAATGTATATATATATGTGTGTATATTCAAATAGTTGTACTAACGTGTGGTTGCAATCTAAACTTAAATGGCAAATGGAAATAAGTGATTAACCATAAGATTAGGATGCCATATTC
The DNA here is from genome assembly GCA_963576765.1 of Draba incana. Classification (NCBI taxonomy): domain Eukaryota; kingdom Viridiplantae; phylum Streptophyta; class Magnoliopsida; order Brassicales; family Brassicaceae; genus Draba; species Draba incana. The sequence goes on from OY755208.1 coordinate 10,965,285, forward strand.
CCTCGCAGGACGGGAAAAGATGTTTGAAATAACAAAAATGTAATACATTAACATTTACTCAAAAAAATTAACTCTCTCTCGGGCACATGCCATGAGGCAGTCGCGACACCGTAGCTTCATCGCAGATCCGATGGCCCTTTGCCGTCGTCGCACCACTGTCCACACCTGCAACTCGAGAGTATTTCAAAGAACAATATTTACATTCCGTCGGTCTTCAACACCGATGAGACTTTCCGGGCATCTTTGCTTTTGGTAAACTACGGTATTCACTTGCTATTTCCATGGAATCTGGCGAGAATCTTGCAAGCTTTGGCCTCACCACCCGCCTCAGCCACCAAACACTAAATTCTCTGCCGGAGCCACCTGACCCACCGGATCCACCTGATCCTCTGCGGCACGACACAATCTCTCTCCGTCGTCAGTCAATTTCGCACCACCACTGGTTGTTCATTATCGTAACCTTGCCACAATCTCAATCTCTGGCTTCAACGCTTGTTCCATCAACTACTAGTCTCAGTCCATCGCCGAGATCAGATGTAACCTTCTCCGCCTCATCTGAAACCGCGCTCCGCCGTCAAGATCTCTGCTCCGACCAGAGATTTTCCAAACATTGCCTCCCTTGCTGCCCTAATCAACTATGAGCATGGTCCAATTGCATCTGTGAGATTTCAAGCCCAATAAGAACATGTTTCTTTGGCCCGTCTACAATTCAATTGACAAGGCCAGGTCTGTACTCATGTCCTTACTCTGTTATGAATATTGGCTTCGATTCATCTATGATTTTATTATGGAAATTGTCCAAGCCCGATTCTTTTTTGGTTATGAGAAAGTCAAAGTTTGCTGGATTCTCAAATCGTATATCGTATGATCCTGTTAAATTCTATATTATAAGAAGCTTGAAGTTTCCGGATTCTCAAATCCTGTACCGTCCTCCTTGTGGGAGAGAACTTGTTCCTCCTTTCTTCTCTCATTGAGAGTAAGAATTCTCTCGGAATTAAAACCGAGCAATTTCCCACCTGTTTGGCGTTGTTGTGTCTCGAGTGCTTCGAGGTCTAAAGATTTAACCGGTTTCGTCTTGACGAAACTTGGAGGTACGAGAAGTCTTTCAAAGTCACTACTCAATGTGACTAAACCTATGTGGTTCCTTGGCTTAGCCGTGAATTTTATACCGACGCATTGAAAAATTATTTTCGATCCGTTGTCGTATAACTATGTTACTTTTTATGCTTTAATTGCTTTTATGTATGATGGTATGTTTGGATGTAACCTGAAGTTTATGATTAATGAAACAAGTTGTTGAACAAAAAAAACAAAAATCTTATTATATAAAAAAGAGTTCGCAAAATTGTAACTCACGAGATCGTGACACGTGTATAATATCGTTTAGATGATGACACATGTCAAAATCAAAATTACCCAAAAAGAAAATATGTAAATAATTACCAAAGTTTTGTAGGTTTAGATGTTTTTAATATTGTAAGTTTTTCAATATCAAAATTGTTAATTACCAAAAAAAAAAAAAAATTATAATGGAAAAATTATGCTTACTCTCTTTTACTCTCTTTTATGAGACTATACTTTTTCAAATTACATTTGAACTAACTTTAATCACTATATTATCTATATTAGGATTTGAATTAAAAAGATAGTATAATTTTCTCCAAAACATTCTTAAAACATAACTATTTACTATAATTCAAATCATCTTCGCATCGCGATGGTCTTGTTCTAGTAATACGTAATTCATAAATAGTTTAATTAAAAGATTATAACGTCCAAAATCGAAGCATTATCTATGTTATTATTTTCTTTAATTTATCAAACAAAACTTATATTCTAACTTTGCTTCTTCGAGAGAAAAGTTCTTAAATTCAAATCTTCCAAACTTAGTCAATTTTTTACTCTTCTATGAAATGAAATTAATCATTTTCAATATTCCACATATGTTAGAGACTATTTTTATAATTAAAATTTCTTATAAATAAAAAAAACAAATATTAGCGTATTCAAATATCCAATTTTATGTTTTTCTAAACTACGAAGATTACCAATGTGCACATACATTTCCAAACTTTTTACTTAATACATTTCAAAACAAGAAACAAATTTAATCGTATTTTCAAATTCATATCTTTAGAAATTTAGATTCCATAACGTTCTACAATGGAAAACAAACCAACTTTCGAATTTGATGGGTTTAATTACGTAACATCTTTAAGTTTATGTTCATTGTGCGTGAAAACAAAAACTTTGAGGCCTCCTTTATAATTTAAAAACAATTTCGTTGTTGACTAAAAAACTTACGTATAGATCCAAGGGCCCGTATATTAGCATCAACAGAGGAATCTTAGGGTTACTTACTAATCTCCAAATCAAAATCGAGCATCCATTGATTCACAGATCAGAGAAAAAGAAGAAGAAGCCATGGAGAATGAGAGGGAAAAGCAAGTTTACTTGGCCAAGCTCTCTGAGCAAACCGAAAGATACGATGGTATTTTGTTTCTTCGATTCCCCGATCGTTTTGTTTCTCAAAACTCAGATCTTTCGATGAAATTATTAATTTAAGATTTGTGTTTTCTGGGCTGATCTAGATTTACAGATTCATACGAACCCTTAAGTAATTTCTTGTTTAATGTTGTTTAGTTTCTCTGATCAATCTTATGTTGATTCAAAGGTGGCTGATTGATAATTTGACATAGATCTATGTTTTTCTGGAATCAATTTTTGCTTTTGTGCTGGATATTCGAAAGATTTGGTGCTTGTTATTATATTTGCAATTGGTTCTAGTCATTTGATTAGTTAGTTTGATTCATGTTTCGGGTCTTTGTTCTTTCGTATCGATGATATCGGTACTCAATACGTTGATTTTTTGTCGCAGAAATGGTTGAGGCGATGAAGAAAGTTGCTCAGCTTGATGTCGAGTTGACGGTAGAGGAGAGGAATTTAGTATCTGTAGGGTATAAGAATGTGATTGGCGCGAGGAGAGCTTCGTGGAGAATACTATCTTCCATTGAGCAGAAGGAAGAGTCAAAGGGGAACGAGGAAAATGTCAAGAGGCTTAAGACTTATCGAAAGAGAGTCGAAGATGAGCTTGCCAAAGTTTGTAATGACATCTTGTCTGTTATTGATAAGCACCTCATTCCTTCCTCTAACGCTGTGGAGTCAAGAGTCTTTTTCTACAAAATGTGAGTGATCCTTTTGCTTCCTTATTCTATACAATTTTTTGCATCTAGTATGACTTAAAGTAAATGTAATGTGAGTTATGGTGCTTGAACGTGCAAAAATGAGACTTTGGGTCATATCGATAATCCGTTTGTCCAAAGTTATATGTTTAATACGTTTTCCTGATTTGGCTTTACTATTATGTTCTTGCTATATGTAGGAAAGGAGATTATTATCGCTATCTGGCTGAGTTCAGTTCTGGTGCTGAACGTAAGGAAGCTGCAGATCAGTCTCTTGAGGCATATAAGGTCCTTGGATCATGTTTCTATCTTTCTGTGTGTGCCTTTTCTATTATATGTGAGCTCGAAAAGCTGAACAATATGTTTGTTTTTCGATACTGGCAATGTAGGCTGCTGTTGCTGCTGCAGAGAACGGTTTGGCACCAACTCATCCAGTTAGGCTTGGCTTGGCTTTGAACTTTTCGGTTTTCTACTATGAGATATTGAACTCTCCTGAAAGGTTTGTTCTGTTTTGCTTACTTTTGGAAAGTATAGATAATGGAATCGGTGGTGTCACTTTCTAACGGTCTGAAACTATGTAATGTACAGCGCGTGCCAATTGGCTAAGCAAGCATTCGACGATGCAATTGCTGAACTTGACAGCCTCAACGAGGAATCGTACAAGGACAGCACTCTTATTATGCAGCTACTTAGAGACAATCTCACCTTGTGGACTTCTGACCTGACAGAGGAAGGAGGTAAGCTTAGAATCAAATAAGCCTTTTGAATCATGTTCATTCTTGAAAACTTTGGATGACTTTGAATCTGCTCCTCAAATTTCTTCTTTTTTGTTCTCTTAGATGAGCGATCCAAAGGCGATGAGCCTCAAGAAGAGGTATGAAAATGCATTTTCATAAAACATTAACTAGTTATTGTTCCTTTGCATTGATAAGTAGGGCTCATGCAAGTAATGGTTCATTGCAGAACTGAATTCTTCCTCTGTGAGTAGAGAAACTGACTCTTGATGCATCCAGAAGCGTAAACTGAAGACAGCAAGTGTCGTTGCTCGGAACACGGAATATGTGTAATGTTTTTTTATGTTTTTGTTGATCATGTTTTCAGATCTTTGGCTTTCTACAACAACACTGCATATCTTCCAACTCTCTTTTATGTTTGTTCTACTCTTAGTTTGCTTCTTTGTTGTTCAATTTAGACTCCAGGCCATTTGGGTTTTTAATACTTTTGACGAATTAAAGTAACCTTAAGTAGTCAAACGAAATGGTATTACATGTAAAGAAAGTAAATACAGCATTCAAATAGTAAAAATAAACCAATTTGTCATATACAATAGAAACTCCGAAATAGGTATTTTGGTGCTATTATTATCACTATAAATTAATAACTCTATAAATTAATAAAATATTAAAATATCATTTGTCGTTTTCAATGTAGTAATGCTTTCAAGGATAATGATTAATGACAGTTACCTACAGCAATGATAAGGATAAAATTGTATATTGTTTGGCAATATAAATCTCATACAAATACCATATGCAAACCTAATCCAAATATTTATATCCCAGATGATTAAAATAACAAATCAACCAATAATAATAACACAAACTCCATCACCCACCAGTCACCACACCAACCCACAATTTTCCTCTCTTCTTATCATTTTCTAGTCGTCTTTAAAAACACAATTTACACAACGAACGCACATAAACGCTATATTGCAAGAAGCTGTCAAGAAATCGAAACTTTAGACCGGTCCAAACCGAACCAAAATCATCAGAGTCGAGTCCAGTGAAAAACAAAGCTTGTGTCCTGATGAATCTTGATTGAAAATGCAGGTTTATTATATTAGGAACCATTCTATCATCCCCCTTTGTAAATAATTTGTCATCTGAATCGGACTACGACACAAGATATGTCGTCTTTACTCTCTCTTCTCAACGCTTCAGCCGTTAATTCCTTTGCCGCTTTCTGCGGATCTTTCACCCTTTTAGCTATCTCCATTGCCTCTTCATTTGTCATCACCTGTCAAAACATTATTCCAACATTTATTCGAAAGCAAAAAATCGGTCTATGTTGTAATTATATACAGAGAATAAGATCTCATTTACCTTCCAAATCCCATCACTGGCCAGGACAAGAACATCTGTCTGGCTATCTACAGTGACATCTCTTATATCAGGCTCTGAACTCAAATGTGTCTTAAGCCCCTTGTCTCCAAAGGCACGAGACACGGCTAATTGACCATTCACCCGAGGAACATCACCTGTAAGATCACAACAATCATTAGATATGATCAAATGAAGTAAACAAAAGAACGATTTAAAGATTCTTTTACCTGGAAGATTGGATACAAATCCGCCTCTATCCTCAATACTCGACCGTTCAGTACGAGGCTCATGGTCAGTACTCATCTGCGTAGTTGTCCCTCCTCGAGAAAGAACAGCTCGTGAATCGCCAACATTCGCTACCCACAACTTCCTCCCGTTAATCAATATAGCAGTCACGGCTGTAGACCCGCCACGACCCAAGTCAGAACTATTCGATAGAATAGCCTGGTCAGTCTTCTCATAAGCTTTCGCAATAGACCTTCGAGGATCGACCCAGAACTCTCCCTGAAATAAAAAACAATTAAGCCTAAGGATATTCGGAACTCGTTTACGTATAAAGCAATAACCTTTACCTCCTTAATGATATTGGAGAAGAGGTTTTTCTGCAGGTAAGCAGGGACACTATCACCCATATGACCATCATAAATTGCAAATAGACCCAATTCATGGTCTTGGATGTTGATAAAGTTAGCTACATGGTAATCTTCCATTGGATGGTTAGCTTTTCCTTTAACTAGACTAAACCCATACTTGATCAATCCTTCATCATTTCTTCCTTTACCCGATCGAGACGACGATTGTCCTCCCACAACCTAAAACCACACCAAGAAATTCTCAAATCTTCACTTCTATACATCATTCTTTTCCATAATGAACCAAATTTTACCAAAAATCTAAGACAAACAATTTTGCAGAATTAAAACATCTAAAACATTCAAAGATTTCATGTTATTTATGAAATCACTTCACTCAAATGATTCTATAAATCCCGGAAAAAAATACTAAAACCCAGATGAATTAAAAAAATAGTGAAAAATCTGTACCTCGGAAGCAGAAGTGAAGCAACATAATTTTCCCATTCGAAAATCGAAGAAAGTTTCTTCGATTTTCCAACTTTCACAGATTTATTCAAAATCAATCTGCAAAATTCACAGAAGCAAAATCAAAACCTCCAAAACAATAAGAGAATCATTATAAAGGAAGAAGGGGATTTTACCAGGAAATAAACCCTAATTTTGATTCAATCGGAGGAACAAGACGATAAATCCACAAAAGTCCTCTGCGACCAAGTCTTCGCTCTCTTCTTTGGTTAATGTCTTTTTCCTACGCGAAATTTTTTATATATATTCAGTGAAGAAAAATGGAAAATTGAGCTCTCTGTATTTTTTTGAAATTGCATTTGCGTGCTTCATAAATATTAAATCTTTTCTTTACGCCTCATACTATGGAGTCTTAAAATATGGACCCAAAACACTTCATTCTTGACGTCGATTGTTTTCAGTAGATAAATTCAATGTTTAGTTTTAGTAAATTATTTTTATTTTTATTTTGTAACGACTGATTAAATATATGCATTCCTATGCAGTTTTGTAAAATAAGGGCGTAGACATACGGTATAAATCTTTTGGGACTAAAAGTGTAAGAAAAGAGAATATAGGGGGAGTTTAAGATGAATATAAATGAAGTTATGGGGGAAAAAAGAAAGTCAAGTGAAAGGGATGGTCGTGGAGCAAAGAGTCATGTGGTCAAAGAAAATTAAAAAAAAAATAGAAAAGCTGCCATATATTTTTAAATTAGTCGTCTTGGTTATTTGGCATGTTTGACTTCCTTTCCCTTCTCATTTATGGTCATCTCCTTAACAATCTCAATCTTTCTTTAATGTTGAATATGCGTTTTCGCTATTAACACCCATTTAATCCCATACATATAATTCTTGATCATAAATTTTGTTTTCAAACCAAGATATCTCATAGTACTAATTAAATCCAATATAATACTAATTAAATCCAATATAATTTTCGAAATTGGGTATTTTTCGTTACTTGTTTACGAATTGGTAAATGAAATGATGGAAAAAAAATATACTTGACAAAACAGTTTTATTTGACACAAAGCATTTGTATGTAAAGTAAATTTATGCGTCCTTTTTTCACACAATTGTTTTGTTTTCCTTTTTACTCATTTTTAATGCATGAAGCAAGTAACAAGCCCTCTACGAGAGAAATCACACAATTGTTTTGTTTTCCTCTTTTCACACAATTAAATGCATGAAACTAGCCGTCCTTGAGAAGAAAAACATGTGATATTATTATTATTAACTAGTTTATCATAGGGAGCGCGACTGAAAAACAATTTGCCTAACACTATATATTAGTATATATTGTATGGTAAATATAATGTCTGTTCCCATGAGAAGAATCTCAGTATCAAGGAATGCGACAAGAAACTTCAAAAGGGTCAAAGGCTTGGACGCGTTTACTAGCCATCATTTGTTGGTCCATTTAATGTGATTCGCACACATTTCAAGACTTTTGACCCCTTAATTAGGTTTTTTGAATCAAACACATCACACTACCTTAACTTAATACCCTTTGTACATTAATTAATTGATTGCTTAAACAAAAGATTTGTTACCCAAAATAAACTAATTTGTTCGTCTCATCCACCGTGATATGTTTCCTCTAAAATAGGTTTATAGGCTAACTAGTCATGTACTCATTTCTAATTATGGGCTTTTTATGAGTCCAACCCATTATTTTATTAAAAATTAAGATTAAGCTTAAGTTATTATTAAATCTAGCGAATATAACAAAAAAGTCCGAATATATTTTAGGCAAATTCTAAAATTCTAACTTAGGGGTTTATTGGTTTTGGTATTTTAGTGGATTTTTGAAATCCACTCCAAATCCTATGTTATTCAATTTATCATTTTAAAATCATTATTCAAATCCAATGTTATTTAATTTATCATTTTTAAATCCTCATTAGAATCTCATGTTATTCAATCAATCATTTTAAAATCCTCATTAGAATCCTATGTTATTCAATTTATTATTTCAAAATACAAAATAGAATCAAGTCTTATTCAATATCAAAATTTTGTATAAGGATTTAGATTTTAATGGATTTGGGAATGATTTTGTATTAAAAATATGAAGAGTGAAATCCTTAACAAAAACTTGTTATTTTGAAATGATTAGACACATCTTCCACATATTTTCCCAAATATTACGTCCATATTTATTTCTTCACATTATCAAAGTACAAAAATATTATGTTCATATTTGTTTTTGTAAATCTCACTATATCTTCAAAAAGATTTTTCTATATCAATGATGTTTATTTTTATGATTTTTTTGTTGCTGGAATTAAGAATGCACTTTATTTGATTTTGAAATCTTTTTTTGTTGATTCTTGAATCCACATTATTTGATTTTGAAATCTTTCTTATTGATTTTTAAATCCATATGATTTAATTTTTAAATCAATGGATTTGCTTCTACATGGATTTCAAAATCCATCAAATACCAAAACCAATTAGTGAATTCTTAAATTCACATTTTTGAAAACAATTTATTTGTGTGTTTAAACTTATTTAAAGACACTTACTTATTTGATTTTGTTTACAAATAAATTACCGTAGAAATTTTTGTTTTTATGCTATGTAAACTTATTTACAGACACTTCTGATATGTTTTTAGAACCATATCTGAAGTCCTAAACTTTGGAATCGACCCAAAATATATGATTTGGATTGGGTTTAAATATGTATCTTTTAACTTGTTAGATAATAAAATTTTATACTCGTGAGTATAGATTTGGGCACAGATTCCTACCCGTGGATATAGATTCATATACAGATTCATATCCGTGGATCTATGTTCAGATAAATTTTTGGAAAGAGATAATCCTCAATAAGGTTAAAAGTTAGATTTTATTAATATGTGAATTTACTTGATTTGCTAAAGAAACATCAAAACAAAAAGATGCGCTTTACAAAACCAAATGCGAAATGAAACCAGTATAACCACTTTAAACCGGTCTTAAGTGTCGAGTCATATAAACCAAAGGCTATTTTCTGTAACTTGCCTAACGGGTATAAGAAAATTCAAAATAAGAGGTACTTTGCTATCTTATAGTTTCAGGGGTAATTTAGTAAATACAAACCCAATGATTAAAGTCTAACCGTTAAGATTATACACAAAATCAAGAGCCTCTCTGTGTTTTCGAATTTCGAGATCGTTCTTCTCTTTTTTTTTCCCTGAAGATCGCTCTTAGGGTTTTACCAAAAACAAATTATCTCCTTCTTCAACCTCTCTGCATCTTCAATTTCAACAAATGCAATTCCACATGATCGGATTCGAAAACCAACCATGGTATATATGGAATGTAGGAAATGACAGAAAACGGCAAATGCTTTTGAATCTGAATATTACTTTCTTATTAGATCATTTCAGGTTATCAACACAAATGCCTCAAAGGCTACATTTATATCAAGGTTCCAATCTAGGTTAAGACTGTAACCTATCTTAATCTAGGTTAGCAGTTAGGTAAACCGACGAGAGATTGTCCCCAAATAGCTCAGGAGTGTTGTGGAGAGGAATACCAAATTCACTTAACACAATACACATCCAAGTAATCTCCATGGCTGTTTCAGAAAGAGACCTATACTCAGCCTCAATTGAGCTTCTAGACACTGTTTCCTGTTTCTTGGACGACCAGGAGATCATATTATTACCTAGGAAGGTGCAATAACCACATGTAGACCTCCTTGTTTCCTTACAACCACCCCAGTCACTATCACTATAGGCTCTCAAGACAAAATCAGTGTTCCTATTGAAGGATATTCCCATAGTAAGAGTTCCTTTGACATACCTTAAAATCCTCTTGAGAAGATGGAAATCAGCAACCGAAGGTTTGTGCATCTTTTGGCAAACATAATTCACCGAGAATTGTAGATCAGGTCTTGTTAAGGTCAGATATTGTAACTTCCCTGCCAGACTTCTAAAGTAAGTAGGATTGTCAAACTCTTCATCTTGAGCTGGGACACGATCAGGTTGAGTAGGTAAAGGAGTTGAGATAGGAGCACATTCTGACATTCCTGCAATAGGTAGAATATCCTCAGCATACTTTTGTTGAGATAAGAACATGCATGCAGGATGAGTGTGAACCTGAATCCCTAAGAAATAGTGTAGGTTGCCCAAGTCTTTAATCCTGAAGTGTTTACTCAGGTCTGCCAAGAGATTCTGCATAGCTTGAGAACTATTCCCTGTGATAGCCATATCATCCACATACAACAGGAGCATAATGATGTCTTCTCCTTTGGAATAAATGAAAAGAGATGGGTCCTTCTTGCTACACACAAAGCCAAAATCCAGAAGATATGTGCTGAACTTGTCATACCATGCCCTGGGTGACTGTTTCAAGCCATACAAAGCTTTATGAAGGAGACATACATGGTCAGGTTGAGCTTTATTCACAAATCCTGCAGGTTGCTTCATGTACACAGTCTCAGTGAGATCTCCATGTAGAAATGCATTCTTTACATCCATCTGCTTTACTTCCCAGTTCATGATAGTTGCAGTGTGAAGAACAATTCTCACTGTGGCCGATCTTACTACAGGGCTATAAGTCTCCAAGTAATATATTCCTTCCTCCTGATCAAAACCTTTTGCCACTATTCTTGCTCTAAGTCTGTCCAGAGAACCATCAGCAGTCAACTTAGTTGTGAAGACCCATTTATTGCCTAGAACATGCATCTCCGGGGTTCTAGGGACAAGAGACCAAGTTCTAGTTTCAGAACAAGTGTTCATCTCATCCATCATAGCAGCTGTCCATTGCTTATCTTTCATACCTAGGGTTTGGTTTTCTTATACCTGCCTTAGCTCTTGTCACCATTGGATGATTAGAAGTAAGACCAGCTTCTGGAGTAGACAATTCTTCAGATGTCTGAATGTGTGGAGAGCTGGTACTGTTGCCTATAAGAACATAATCAAGGTCTGCCGTACACTCAGCTACCACCTCTCTAGCACACTCAGAATTTGGTGAAGGAGACGTTGTAGGATCGGTGACTATTTCTGTATCTGTTTCTGAAGAGTGTGAGGAAGCAGAACTACTCATAGAGCCACTTGACCCCTCAGAACCAGAAGAAGAAGGAAGACTTACTATAGGAATTAGAGAGGTAGGGTAAACTTGAGAGGTTGTTCTCTCTGGTAGATGTTTGGTCAGACATTGTTGCCAAGCTGATAAAAGAGGGGTACCTGGTGATCCTTGGAGATGTTGATAGGTAGTTGCAAATGGGAAAGAATGTTCATCAAATAGCACATTCCTGCTTATGAACACTCTTCCTGTTGCTGGAAATAAGCACCTGTAGCCCTTGTAGTGTTCATTGTAACCCAAGAATACACACTGTAGAGCCTTTGGATCAAACTTGTTACTTGCATAATCCTTGAGGCAAGGGAAACACGCACATCCAAATACTCTAAGAGTTGTATATTCTGGCGGTTTCCCATTTAGCATTTGGAAAGGACTGGCCTGATGAGGTAAAGTAGAAGATGGCAGAAGATTACTAAGGAAGTTAGCTGTGTAAAACGCTTCTACCCAGTATTTTTGAGGAAGTCTAGCCTAGAAGATCATTGAGAGGCCAAGTTCAGTCACATGCCTATGTTTCCTTTCGGCCAAGCCATTTTGTTGTGGCGTATAAGGGCATAATATAAAATGTTGGATCCCTGAGCTAGCCAAGTGACTCTATAGTTTCTGACTCATAAACTCTCCACCCCCATCACTCTGAAATGTACCTATCTTGGTTTGTAGCAAGTTTTCAACAAGGGCTTGAAACTTTAGAAAAACTTCATAAAACTCTGATTTAAACTTCAAAGGGTAACCAGGAGTATCTAGAGTAATTATCTATGAAGACGGCATAGAAACAAAACCCTTGTATAGACATTATTGGAGAAGGGTCCCAGAGATCACAATGTATTCTCTCTAGCGGTCTAGAAGCAATAAAAGATGATAAACTGAAAGGAAGTCTACTGCTCTTTCCAAGCTGACATGCTTCACACATTTGCTTGGTGAGCTTATTGATAGTAATAGCTTTAGAAGAGGCAAGTTGTTGAAGAATTGCTGGATTGGGATGTCCTAGCCTTCTATGCCATACCACATCGCTTGCACATTGCTGCCTTGTGGAATAGAAAACCTTCACTGAAGCATTCTTCAGACAATACACAAGTCATCAATGTTCTTTCCCTTTGTAAGAGACTGTTTGGTTACCTTGTCCTTCACAATCACATCATCACAGTCAAACTCAAAGAAGCAGGGAAAGTCTTTAGTGAGTTTGGAGACAGACAAAAGAGACTTAGCTATATCAGGACACACAAGGACATTATTAAGAGGGAGCTTACCTGAGGTTGAGGCAAGGCTAGTAGTCCCTGTATGAGTAATAGGTAAGAAGTTACCATCCCCAACCATCACTGTGTCAGACCCTAGGTAAGGAGAGACTTGTTGAAGAGTGCCAGGAGAACTAGTGATATGGGCTGAGGCTCCTGTGTCTGGAAACCATTCATGACCAGAGTTACTAGACACATCAATTATCCTCATTGCAGCCAAAGCCTTGGGCATCTCATCATCCTGATAGTTGTACTTGTATCTATGCCAACACTTCATAGCCATGTGTCCTGGCTTGCCACAAATTTGACAAGTTACTCTAGGGGTATCACTGTAATAGCTTTCACTGGATCCTTGGGAAATCTGTTGAGGAAAGCCCCTTCCCTGAGTATTAAAGTGACCTCTCCCACGTCCTTTACATCTGCCTCTTCCTCTGTAGGAGTTATAGGTCTATTCAGACACAAAGGCCATGTGAGGAGAGATAGAGGACCATTGAGAATAGCTTTGGAGATGATCATCAAATGCTGTAAGTCTAGGAATTATCTCTTCATACCCAGGGTACTGAAAACTATCCATCTGACCCTCAATGCTAGTCTTAATTGGCTCATACTCCTGACCTAGGCCATGTAACGCAGCAAAAACCTTCATTTTTCATTGACTAGACTACCTATAGAAGCTAGCTAGTCACACACTAATTTTACTTCCTTAAGATAATCTACCATTATCTTATTCCCTTTAAACGTAGTCTGTAACTTTTCCTGTAGCTCAAACAGCCTAGCAGAAGTGACTCTATTGAAATGATTTTGGAGAGTGACCCATATTTCTCTAGAGGTAGTAGTACTTACCACCACACTCAGAAGATCATCGGACAACGACCCCAACAGCCAAGACTGAACCACCTGATCTGATCTTATCCTGGACTGAAAGAAAGGATTTTGTGTCTGACCTAACGAACCATCTATTCCAGGTACTGAGATGGTAGTACTTGGTGCAGACACATCTCTATTCACAAAACCTATAAGATTTTGTGCTGTAAGAAAAGACTCAAATTGGCGACGCCACAGTAAGTAGTTTTGCTCAGTAAGCTTTACAGTAACACAATTTGTGATACTTTGGCTCGGACAAGCAAACAGTTCCATGAATTGATTTTCCATGGCTCTGATACCATGTAGGAAATGACAGAAAACGGCAAATGCCTTTGAATCTGAATATTACTTTCTTATTAGATCATTTCAGGTTATCAACACAAATGCCTCAAAGGCTACATTTATATCAAGGTTCCAATCTAGGTTAAGACTGTAACCTATCTTAATCTACTAACACTTGTCAGACTTACAATCGACCTCATCTAAGGATTCTAGAATTGCAAATCTATTGGATGAAGGGTTTTGACCTACCGTACCTTGAGCTAGCCTCACCTTCATCTTTTTCTTCTCTGCAACTCCCTTTTTGTCGTTTTCCAGCTGAGAAGATAAGAGAGCCGTTGGGATAGCTCTTATCTCTTTCTTCTGCGTATTGGGCTTCGTCTGAGTCAGGCCCATGTTCTCATTTACTCCTTCTCCTTTTGATGTGTCGTTTTGCTCAGCTAAGTGTTTGCCTCCAATATGGAATCGATCGATCATGTCGCGATTGTGAAAAATCGTTTCCTCTAAAAGAATCGTGCGATGGAATCTGGAGATTTTGGTCATTGCGTGGTTCAATTTGATTCCATTGGTTACAATCGCTGAAATGAGGTATTCAAAACCTTTTCTCGCCTTGGAACTGTATGGATTTTTGATTCGCGATGATGTGACTTCGTTTCGTATGGCTTTAACGTCACTGGGTTTTTGTATGAATTCCGATTTAAGAAGTTTGTTTCGAAGTTAAAAGATCTAGCGTATCTTATATTTCTTGGAATTATGCTATTATTTTGTGAGTTTTCATGAAATGGTTAGGGACATAGTTTTTTTTTACTGAATTAGGAATGTCTGCAATTTGCAGTATACATGACTTAATGTAATGGATCTATCGAGGAGATGATAAAGAGATTTGATCAGAACTCTTTGAAAGGTAAATTTTGGTAGCTAATATTTTGTTAATGAATATAAAAATGATGGCCAATGTTTAGAAAGAATTATATTTGTGTGATGTTTGTTAGTGAAAAAGACTCGGTTTCTTTCGAATGTTATACATGTTTTTGTGTCTTATTGACTCACTTTTACACATGTATTTGTTAGTGATACCTCATCGAGATTGAAAATATGAGTCTGCAGCCAAGTTTTGCCTATATCTACCTTTAATAAGGTAACTAGTAAGTTTATTTAGTGATAATTTGTTTTGTATATCCTATATTGTGGTAAACGTTTCTTCTTAATAAAATGTTTTGGTTTTAGGAAGGTGTATTCTTATGCTGCGATATCAGAAATAAACAGTGGTTAAGGTGACGTATACTCTACCTCTCTCTCTCTCTCTCTCTCTCTCTCTCTCTCTCTCTCTCTCTCTTCTCACATAACATAAAAATAGAGCACAAGGTTACAAAAACTCAAACGCATATTCATACACAACAAACAGTACACAAAACACCAAATTGCAATGTAATTCATAGTATAAGACCTGCTCAAACCCACGTTTAGTCACAACAACAACAAAAAACAGAACAAAGAATACTCTATCGCAAAAAAAAAAAAAAAAATCAACCTTAGCACACGCAACAAGAATTTCACATCCCACGAACTCAAACACAAAACTATACAAAAGGAAAAAAAAAAAAGCAATGCAAAAACAGAACAACTGAATAATTATTCAGTTGATTTCTCATATGTTTTAAATTTCAAGAATTTACTTTTATATGATTGTTTCTCAACAATCAAGCATTTTATCGATCAAACCACTACGGTAAACAATGGGTTCTTGCATGCATAAAGAGGTAATTTTCTTCATTACTTTTGCTTAGACGTGATGGTTGTAAATATCTTCAGTTTGAGACATGCAATGCAACTTTCTCTTTCTTATCATGTATGTGTTACTGACTCATGCATAGGTTCTTGAGCTGCAAGAAGCAAAAGTTTTAGAACTCGGCCATTGACGAAAAATCGTACTGAACGATGGTAAATTATGGTATGCTTTTCTTATCCATCATCAAAGTGATTTTATGTAATTGTTTTCAAGCTTAGTTTGTTGTAAAATTCAAGGTTTCAGTTGTTGTTTTCCATATATTCTTTTTAAGATATTTTTTCAGGTTACGTTGTTTGGTGTGCATGTTGGTCTCGACTTCAACAGTACATCAGTTTGTTGAATTGGGATCGTAAACAATGGCACCTTGGTTGAGATCACTGTAACGTTTTTAGTGAGATATTACTGTATATTTTCAGAAAAACTAAGTTTTATACTATGTGGCAGGCTTAGTAACTTTGCAGTTTATAACAGAAATGATCCCTGACCCTATACTGCATTCTCTATGGACGTGTGCTAGATCAAGGTAATATATCTTCGGCCCAATGTTATATTAAGCTATATGGACTTTATCATATTCTCAGTTCTAAATGCTTTTTTCCCACTATGGTTACGTTTCCTTGAAAAAATTGTTCTTCTTTTCTTGATCATGGTGTTATGATGTTTACCATTTTCTTGGAGTTTTTTCTATGGTGGGTGCTAGGTATTGTTCTCTCTGTTTTTTTTATTCTTTAAGACATCAATATTGATGCTATTGCTATTACTCATGTGGCAGTTGTAAGAATTTGACCTTTGATTAACAATGGGAACTCAAGATTTTTCGTTGAAGCTTCCAGTTATTCAACAATCAAGCATTCTATCGATCAAGCGACAACGATAAAAATGGTTTTGTGCATTCATGAAGAGGTAATTTTCTTATTTGTGATGGTGAAAATATCTTCAGTTTGAGCTAGGCATGTTTATATTAGTGAACGTTTCAGATGCGTCTAATAGCCCAAAGCAAATGATGAGACAACTATTTTACCTTTCTCTTTTGTCTAATGTCTTTTTAGGTTCTTGAGCTGCAACAAACAAAAGATTAAAATTCGATGATTGGCAGAGAATCCTGAAGCACCACATGTGGTTTATGTTTAGAAGGAAGGTGATATTTTTTATGCTTATACATAATCTTTAATCCGAAAGCTTACCCTTCTACTATGTGGCAGACTTACGAATGTTTTTGGTTTCGATATTATGCAGAGAATGATGTCAAATCTGACATGGACATTTATATCAGTTTTTGGTTTAAGAATTTTCTAAACAGAATTTCTTTTAATCTCCATTTCAGAGTTATAACGCCTTAAAGATGCAATGGATCAGATTTGAGGTATAGAATCTTAGTCTCGGGGAGTTTTGTGCATATCGTATCTCTCAACTCTCTCCATTTCTCATGTCTCTATTGCCTCATGCTCATGAAGATGCAGAAGTATGCCAAGAACAAATGACGGATCATGGGAAGTCTCTTTTTCTCTCTTCTCATGTCAAATACACACAACAAAAACACAGCTACACAACAAAAGACAAAAACTAAACCAAAAAGCAACAAACTATATACTCAATTCATATATCTCACACACAAAACTACAAAAATACACAGCAAAAATACAATCAAAGCAAAAAAAAAAAAAAAAAAAACCAACTCTCAAAACGAAACTGGGAACTTCACACGACACAAACTAGCAAACTACATAACAACATCAAAACCAAATCGAAAAACTTGGAAAAAAAACAAATTTAGTTTAATAAAATGTAATCATGTCACAAACCATCAACTTATACTGTTGTCAATATTCATAGCGATTTTATGCAATATTTATAATGTTTAATATCAGTTGTTTCTTATTTTTTGTATGCAACATATCTTGTCGCAAATGTCAAATATTTCTATCATTTGTTGTTTCTTTTTTTTTTTGTATGTTGTTGCCAAATGCCAATGCCATTTTATTTCTTGTATGCAATATTTTCTCTTTTTGAATTCGTAAAGCTCTTTTTCCAAACTTAAAAGAGTTTAATGCCATCTAGTTATAATGCTGTCAATAACAATTTGTAGCCTTTTATGAAATATATCGGTTCCTTTTTTGGATTTTAAAGGGTTTTAATTAAAGGATTTGTACGTATATACTATATTTAGTATATCATAATTTTCAGAATTATATGTTTAAAAAACAATATATATATATATATCTCGAGACTTAGGAGAATTAAGCCAGAATTTGCGACCAAGTTTTACGTCATTTTAAAAGAGAATAAAAACTCATCCCCTGGTCTTTAAGGCAAAAAAATATCTTATCGGTTTTGTATTATGTTTTACATGCCATGATTTTTTAGACAACAAAAATATCCTATAATGTTTTTTAATAGCAATTTAAAAATAAAGAAGTCGTAATTGTGTGCACAAACAAAATAAAAAGTTGGAATTGGTGTTGGCAAGAAAAAATAAAAATTGGGGATTAGACTTATCTTTTTCGTTTTTTGTTTTACCTCCCAAATATAAGTATACTTTTGCTGCCTTCAATTTATCTGATTGGAATATAGGTATGGAGTTCACAGTGTATTTAAAAAAAAGAGAGAGAAAACAACCATATATATATATATTATTACTATTATTTTAATTATCAGGAGGTTCGAGACCGAAACTCGTAATCCTCTGAAGCCCGAAATTATAGCATGTAATATAAATTTCGACTCAGATGCCACTCGAACCAACGATCTCTATCATTCTACAAATCGATGAATTTCAGCGTTTCCATGTTGGTTCTGGTATAAAAGCAAATGAAGCTGAAGAACTTGCATAACTATTGGTAGTCCAAAACAACCTTCACTCGTATGATTACACATGATGCAAGCAAAACAACTCCTCTCTCTCTCTCCCGTCCCATCCACATCCACATCTTCTTCCGATCATAATCTCTCTCTCACTCGTACTTCGCTAAGAGGAGGTTTTAGTGGCAGCATTTGTCAAAAGGGAGTCTAAGGGCTAGTAACATGAATCATGATCAAATGCTTTAAAATCTATAGACTATAGTTGAAAGAAGTTAAAGCGTCGGTTCTTGAACGAATTAAAAGCGGACAGTAAATTTATTTTTATTCACTATGGCGGAGAAGAGTCATTTGAAACGGCGTTATTGTTTTCTTAACTTTTTCTGTCAACTTGGTCTATTATAGAGAGTTGATGTAGCTAGCAATACATGGAGAGAGTCTTTTGTGATTTTCATATAGCCAGATTTAAAAAAAAAAAAAAAAAAAAAGGTTTACTATGAACGGACCTGGAAACTAGTGGGTCAATTAACGGGCCTGTCTTTTGGCCGTTTGGGCCGAGTAAGGGTATTTTAGACATTTCACAAAAACCCTTGGACGCATAAGCATCTTCTTCTTCCTCTTCACTTTCTACTTCCTCTTTGCTTTTCTTAGGTTTACCATCGAGGGATCGAGAGAGAGAGAGATGAGGCTAATAACGCACAACATGCTTTCCTGCAACATCAAAGGAGTCGTTAATGGATTTCCTCTGAAGATCGAAGCCGGAAAAGTCATCGAGAAGGAAGTCGATTTCAATCCCGATTTTCTCAAACACATGTTCGCCAAAATCGAGTGGAAAGCTCTCGTTGAAGGTGCTCGTTCCATGGGTTACGCCGAGTTACCGGAAGATTCGCCGGATTCGACGGTTCTAGATTCCGGCGATGAGTCGTTCCTCAAAAAACTCCACCACGCGTTGCTCGAGCTTCACCTTGAAGAAGGCGCTCTTGTTTGCCCTGAGACTGGACGGAAATTTCCGGTTAGTAAAGGAATCCCCAATATGCTTCTCCATGAAGACGAGGTTTAATTTTGGATTTGAATATTTAGTTCCTTTGTTAGGGTTTCTGGATTTTTGCTGCTTATGTTTGTGATTTTGAAACCTTTGTAGTGGAATATGCAATTGGAATTGAGTAATTCGATTTTAATCTTTTCTTGATTCTGAAATTTGCTTAAATTAGGGTTTGATTATTGTGAAGCCATTTGATAGAAGCATAGAAATAAAATTATTAGTAATTGTATCTACATAACTTATACATTATCTAGTTTCACACATTCTTGGACTAATTAAACCAAACGTACCATGAAACGAAAAAGCTAGCATAAGAGCTTAAACAAACTCAGAGGCTTAAACTGTTTTGTTGAGCTGTGATCATCAGGGTGCATAAATTTGCAATTTGGACACACAAGAGTTGATTTGCATAGCATAACTAGCATGTGGCACTTGATGCACACTGTTGTTACCATTTCTTGCTTCTTCTGATCGTTATTATCATCAAACGCTAGCCACGACGGGGATCGGCTTAGCCCTTTAGCACCTGATATCTCCTTCTTACTTGGAGTCGTAATCAATGTTTCGCCTTTTGAACATTCGTCTTTGTTCATGATTGTTTTTACGGTGGAAGTTGATGAGGAAGAAAGGTTTAGCTCTAGGTCCAAGTGTGTCCTATGATCTTCAAATGTCTCTGACTGGGTCTGCAAAACAGAATTGAAACATATTTTAGTTCATGTTTGTGTGAATAAATATTTCGATTTTTGCGCATATACCTTGGCGTCTAGGTGAAGTTGAACATCAGGCTTTATCGACACGGCGCTCTCTGACTTTGATTTTTGATAGAACAGAGTAGGGTTGTTCTCAAGTTTGGTTTGTGTTTGATCTCCTTGTTTGCTTCGCTTCAAGGAAGGATGAAACGATTCTACATAGACTTTCGTATGATCTCTCTTTTTCGAACAGAGGGTTCGATCATGCAGAGAAAACATGTCTCTGTTATTATTCTTAAGAATCTCTCACTTTGCTTTGGTCCTGGAGAAGGAATGATCAGATAGATGAAATTTGTGAAAGTCGTATAGATATATAAAGAGGAGCCGCACAGAGAGTTATTATCTCCACCGGTTCATGAAGAATAGTAGACAAGAGTAAATGAGTTAGATACCAAAATTAAAACCGTAAATTATCGCATAGGGGTTTGTTTGGGATTATTTTGCATGGTACAAGATAATTTCTGCCTTGGTATTTGTTACTCGAGAAGGAGTTACTTTGCATAAATGATCCATATTAGTGATCATATCTATCTAAATACATAATGGTAAAACTCGTTTTTAGCCAATGTATATTTTTTGTTTTATTCAGTCAAGATAAGCAAGATTAAATCCTGAAATTTCCTTTTTGGGATTAATTTGAGTTTTGAAGGAAATTAATAAATGGGATAATATAAAAAAAAGAGTAAGTAATATGTAGAGGATGGTGTGTGAGTTCCAAGTTGGGTGTGTTCAATAAGTGAGGGTATTGCTCCAAGGAACCTCATTGACATGTGTAGATTTGTAGTTCTATCGAATTCCTCTTTCTGATTTTTGCCTTTTTCTTCCATCACCATTCCATTATCATCAATCATGATCTTTACCTTTGTAAAACATACGAATTGTATGTATTTTTTATTTATTTTTCAGGGATAGACATGTATTCTTGTTGGCCGTGAAATTCGTCTACATGTAATAAACTACGTATGCATATGCATATTTATGATGAGTGGTGATATGTGAATGTGTGAGTGAAGAGGTCAATAAATATTAAATAGAGAGAAACTAAATACAGTTGAAGGAGGAAGGTTCATGACTTCATGAATGCGATGCAACTTTTAATACCACAATAACTCACTTCTTTTTTCAATATATAACACCAAGAATACCAAACATATACGTGTCATAGTATTATTATTATCATAATATTGAAAATATTCTAATAGTAAGCTCACAAACAATTCCAAATAACAGATCGAAAGTCCAAACCTTGTTGAACGGCCTACCATCCCACGACCTTCGCCTCCTCATTTAATTTTAGGACTCTTTTCTATGTTTTCCCTTTCTTTGAATTCAACGGATGCATTTATATACATGTATTTAACTATTTATATTTATATATAAGTATACAATTGTAGATATTATTGATTCAGGTCAACCTATAAAAGAGTAACAAATTGCGAAAAAAAGTTGGAAGGGATGGGAGGCAAAAGATTTTAAATCTCACAAATCACAACACCAGCTACTTCATGCATGCAGTTATAATTAACATTCATGTCTCATCGGTTTATTTAAAGCTAGCACCAGAAACTTATAATTTCTTAAATTGAAATATGCAAAAAATATTGAAGAAAACAAAAGTTGTTCTTGAATAAAAGCTCCAAGTAGTATTATTTTGGTCACTTATCAAAAGAACATATTTTGTTAAAGTATATAAACCATGGTCTAGTAAAAACGAACTTCGGGATTTTTAAAACAAAGCAATTTTTGAATTGAAACTCAAATAGCGATTTCAAAAGAGATTTATCAAGAGCAAGTATTAGTAACCAAAGAGAAACATAAAATCGTAGAACTGAATGAGTCAATAGGTTCTAAAGTAAAAACGAAAAATCGGACTTAACACTGAAAGACTAAATGAAAGTACTAGAGGATAAAAAAAACAGTTCTAAACACACAGTTACACCCATACGTCCCATTGAAATTTCACTTTCTTAGTATCTGAAGGCATTTCCTTTGGATCGTCAATATATTGATTAAAGTCCATTAATAGAAATTCCTCTTCATATTGTTATTAGTTTTTTTTTTCTCTACCACTCGAATTTTTTTTTTTTACATACAGACCATATCTCTTAACCAAAATCAACTCATAAATTTATGGTTGTTGAGCATTTTGCACCAACAATTCATATCTTGAATTCTTGGTCAGACAGAGAATCATAGAAGTAGTTTTCAAAAGTAGCACCAGAAATTACTTATAGTGGGTTATACTGTATATTAATTGAAAAAATAAAGTTGTATGAATAGAAAGCTCAACCAAGTTGCCTTGGTCCAGTGGTAATGGGGTCACGGCTGTGACTTCCGCCACTTGGGTTCGAGTCTCCTTGGTCACCAAGCCGCGCTTTAAATTTGGATTATTTCCAAACGCGTATCCGGATGCAAGGTCTCGTGGGATTAGTCTTTGGGCCTAGAAAGCCTTTAGGATCCCCACGGTTATCAAAAAAAAAAAAAAAAAGAATAGAGTTACTAATACATATGTTGAATTACTTCTTGGTTAGATGGGGAATCATAATTGTGCCCCTCGATTAATATTATTTTCTAAAAATACGAAAATATTTATTATTTCCTTGGTGGAAGAATTTAAGATTTGAGTACTTGTCTACCCGTTTTCATCAAATAAAGTATAAATGCCTACATTACCTACAAATAGTTACAACACATAATAAAAAAGACTATTCTCAAAAATGCCATTATTTTTTGAAAATTTCCAAAAATACCACTTTTGTTTAAAATTTCAAAAATACTACAAAATTAAAATGAAGTTTTAACATTTAAAACTCAACCCTAAACCCCAAACTCAAACCTTACCCCTTAAAACTATACCCTAATTTGAGAATAGTTAACCCAAACCCAAAAATTTTAATTACAAATCTATTGAAAATCAATTTTTGTATTTGTGGTATTTTTGGAACTATTGAAAAAGTGGTATTTTTGGAATTTTTTTTAAAAAGTGGCATATTAGGGAATTCTTCTATTAAAAAACGGATTTTTTTTTTGTTTCATCAACAATTTTGCAGAACTACCAGAACATTTATGCAAATACGTGTAAACAGAAGGTAACTACAAGTACCAATTTAGATTTCAATGACTAGAGGATGGTAAGTTATTAAAAATACCGATATAATTTATTCAATATGTGCTCTTGCATGCAAAATTCTGGAAAAGAATGTTTGATGTTGTTGGCCTTTTATGTTAACTCTAACAATAAAATGTTGATGCTTGTTGGTTGTTAGTAATGCTTGTTTGATGTGTGAGAATCGTTTGGTAAAGAAAGAATGTTAAAGATTAAAATGATTGTTTGAGATTGTTAGAATATGATAAATCTGCGGACGATCGCGTATGTAAGTCCGTTGCAGAACTTTGCTTGTTGGACTACGGACGATTGCATGTGTATGCATGTTGTAGCTCCATTAAGCCTTAGAGGGCCATTGACGGGAAGGACATGCCCAAAACATGAGAAAAGGATTGGCTCTGTCGTAAGTGAATAAGTAAATAATATGTAAAGCAAAGTAAAGAATGTGGAAAGCTAAGTAAAATATGTGAAAGATTTAAGTATGAGACAATGGATAAGTAAAAGATTTTGTTGTGGAAATGTTAAGTATGAATTGCATGATTGCTAATAATAAGTTGGGTGATGCATGATTTCTTCGATTGCTTATAGTTTTTGAGTATTGTTGTTACTGCGAGTAACTTCTTTGCTAAGTAATTCTTCCCTAAATTGTTCAACCCTGTTTTCCTCTTTTCTAGCGTGTGTATATGTATTTCTTATGTTGCAAATTAGGGTTCGAAATCTAGGGCTCAAAATGATCTGGGTTGGATCTTGTCACCAAATAATAGAAGAAGACGACACAAAAACTCCGACTGTTAAACATAGTAGAAGAAGAGATTGTGAAGTGCACCAAAAATGTAGTACATAAGGAAGATGTAGCTTTGTGGAAACACAAAGAAGATACGTTTAAGAAAAGGTTTTTCTCCACGAAAAATGGAACTTAATTGGGAAAGAGAAATTAGTTTGCAGCTGGAATAGAGGTATGTGGTTCCTATATACAACACCACAGTTCTCATTCCTTCTATGGATTACAATCGACAATCAACATGTGACTGAAAGCTACAATGAAACACATACGTGGATTTGTCATGTATTATATGCAATGAACCTCTGGAAACTAGAAATCACCTTTTGTTTGAGTGTGGTTTCTCTGCGTAAGTTTGGGAAACACTAGTGAGAGTGATCTTGAAAGAACAAGATATTATTATGCGCATCTCAGATACGACACAAAATAAGATACGACTTTTGATTTTACGATATGTCTTTCAGTCCAAAACATAGCTGTTGGAAAGAAAGGAATAATCACTGTCTCAAGAATTTCTTTCTGGGACTAATTAAACCATTGATAGAAACATGGAGAAATAGGCTTGGCTCTAAAAATAATGGGGGATAAAAGCTTTGAGGAGAGAGTCTAAGTTTATGGTTCGCCACATGATCACCCACTTGACATCAAAAATATTCTTTGATTAGGAAATAGCATTCTTTGATTTGTTAGTCTTTCATTTCTCTAACTTATGTAATCAAAATATTTTTTGTGGGTTTCTTATTGGGCTTAGACAAATCAACAAAATATGGGCTTAGTTTGGTTAAGGCCTATAACGAGTTTTGGAAGATTAATTATGATCGGTTAAGTTGGTTCAAGGTCATACGAAGCTTTATAAAAGGAAGAGATTGAGGCAGAATAAGGTTAAGGAGGATTGTCATCATCTCTAAGCTTTTCTTTCTTGTATTCTCTCTCGATAATCTTTGTTGTAACCGTACTTCGATTCTAGTGGAAATTCCGGTGATAAGTTGTCACCGGCGAGCCTAGGGTGCCGGAACTAAGCACCCGAACTTGAGTCTTGTGTTCTTACTTTTATGCTCAAGCGATTCTACAAAGATCAAACATATAGAATTAGAGTTTGGATTCCGCTATAATAAACTCTACAAGTGGTATCAGAGCTCCAGGCTGTAGAAATCAGAGCTAGGGTAAGAAGGATTGGTGATCGAAGGAAAGGATCTTACCGGAATAGGAGATTCTGGTGATCGGAGCTTTCTGGGTTACGTCGGAGTAGATATCAGAATCAGATTTGGATCATCAAAGGCTTTTGATTGTATTAGGCCAGATCTGTGAAGAAGAAAGAAGAATTAATCTCAAATCACAAGGAAGAAGAAGATAAGATCAAAGAATTTGATCAAGAACAGGATTAAGGAGCTGCGTGCCTTAATCATTATCAGGTGTTTCTTGATACCTTGCTTTGTGAATCTTTTCAGGTTCTACCTATTGAGTTTGTGGTCTACAGATTGCTATTGCGTCTTGTTGCTTTATTGATTCTGCAGGTCATATAAAGAAAGGAAGATATTAGTAATCATGGATCCAACTCCAGGAAGATTTGAGATGGAGAAATTTGATGGTTCAGGGGATTTTGGTCTCTGGAAATTCAAGTTGATGGGACAGCTTGAGATACAGGGTTTGTTACCAGTTCTTGGTGAGGATTGGTCTATAATGTCTACAAGAGAAGTCTTAAAGCCAGGGGATGATAAGGTAGCAGTAAGGGAGTCTTATGTGGATACTAAGAAAGCTGATAAGGATCTCAGAACAAGGAATTTGATAGCTACCTGCTTGAGTGACCGCATCCTGAGGAAGGTTATGAAAGAGACTACTGCTCTTGGTATGTGGAAAGCCCTGGAAAGAGATCATCAAACCAAGTCACTTCCAAACAGGATTTATCTTAAACAGAGATTTGCAAGTTTCAAGATGGAAGAAAGCAAATCAATTGAAGATAACGTTGATACCTTTCTTAAGTTGGTTGCAGATTTGGCTAGCTTGAAAGTTGAAGTTTCTGAGGAGGATCAAGCCATTTAACTTCTGTCAAGCTTACCTCCAGCCTTTGAACCTCTTGTACACACTCTGAAATATGGAACAGGGAAGGAAACAATTACTGTCAATGAAGTTACTAGTGCAGCATATGATAAGGAGATGGAACTTAAGCAGAAAGGAAAGCTACACAAGGGTAATTCAGGTGGAGACAGTTTGTTTGTGGGTTCAAGAGGAAGGTCTACCTACAGGAATAACAAGGGAAAAAGAAATAACTACAGGGGAAGGTCTAACAGTAGAGGCAGGTCAAAATCTAAAGGTAGATTTACCAGAGAATTCAAGGGTGGTTGTTTCATTTGTGGAAAAGAAGGGCATTGGAAAAGGGAGTGTCCAAATAAAGGAAAAGGAGAATCAAATGATACAACTAATGTGGTATTAGAAGTACCTGGGCCTATGGTGCTGACTGTTAATACAGACTTGTCTGATGGTGAATGGATCTTGGACTCTGGATGCACATTCCACATGACTCCAGATAAGGATCTCCTGTTTGACCTGAATGAATACGAAGGAGCTAAAGTCAGAATGGCAAACAAGAGTATAAGTCAGGTTAAAGGAATGGGAAAAATCAGAATTATCAATCCAGACGAGTCAGTTGTTATTCTAAGTGAGGTGAGATATGTTCCTGATTTTGATAAAAGTCTCATCTCTTTGGGAATGCTAGATAGAAATGGTGTCAGATATGAAGGTGGAGATGGTGTTCAACACTACTACAAGGATAAGAAAAAGGTCTTTACTGCTAAATGGGAAAACGGTTTATACTACTTACAAGCTCAAGTAGTTAAAATAGAAGCAAATGTAGCAAGTGTGAATGAATCAGATGCAAATCTATGGCATTCAAGACTAGGTCACATGAGTGAGAAGCAAATGAGTATTCTGATCAAGAATGGCTATCTAAGTAAGGTAAAGATAGAAGGACTTAGCTTTTGTGAAAGTTGTGTCTTGGGCAAGTCTCATAGGTTGAGTTTCCCATCTGCCAAGCACACAACTAAAGGCATTCTTGAGTATATTCATTCTGATCTCTGGGGTTCTCCTGCTAATCCAGAGAGTCTAACTGGGTGTAAGTACTTCATCAGCTTTATAGACGATTTCTCCAAGAAGTGCTGGGTCTATTTCCTGAAAACAAAAGATGAAGCCTTTAGTAAATTTGAAAAATGGAAACAAGCAGTTGAAAATCAAACAGCAAAGAGGATTAAATGTCTAAGAACAGACAATGGTTTAGAATTCTGTAATGCTAAGTTTGATGGGTTATGTAAGTCTTCAGGGATTAAACGTCATAGGATGTGTACTTACACTCCACAGCAAAATGGAGTTGCTGAAAGGTTAAACAGGACAATAATGGATAAGGTGAGGAGTATGTTGGCTGAAACAGGTTTAAAAAAGAAGTTTTGGGCAGAGGCTACTTCTACAGCAGTTTATCTAATCAATAGGTCTCCTAATTCTTCTATTGATTTCAAGTTACCAGAAGAGGTGTGGTCAGGTTCTAAGGTTGATCTATCTCAGCTTAAGGTTTGGTTGTTCTGCTTATGTGCATACGGTTCAGGATAAAACCAGTCCTAGAGCTTTAAAGGGAGTATTTCTAGGTTATCCATCTGGTACTAAGGGATATAAGGTTTGGCTAACTGAGGAAGGCATAAGCACAGTTAGTAGAAGTGTCGTGTTTAATGAGATGGAACTCTATAAACACACACTAGCTGATTTAGAGAAAACTGTTCCAGGTGGAGCAGATTCTGGAAAGAGTACTAAGGGGAAATCTAAGAAAAGAGTGTCATTTAGTTCTGATCTAATACAGGGACCTACACCTACCGGATCTGTAGAAGGTGAATCTTTAGCTCAAGGTGGAGACTCAGAAGGAACTTACAGTTCTGAAAGTTCATATAAAGAAAGTGATGAATCTGATTCTGAGTCAACAGCTACAAGGTCATCTCAAGTTATTTTAGGATCAGGAGAAAGTCAAACTAATCTGGATAATTATATCTTAGCCAGAGACAGGTCAAGAAGAGAAGGTGTTAAGAAACCTTCAAGGTTTGACGATGAGGATTTTGTTGCCTACGCTTTATCAGCAGCAAGTGATATTGAGATTATGGAGCCAAAGTCTCATAAGGAAGCTATGACTTGCAAGGATAGAAAGAAGTGGACTAATGCTGAAAGAGACGAAATGGATTCTTTATGGAGGAATGGTACTTGGATCCTAATAGAAAGGCCACTAGATGCTAAAATTGTTGGTTGCAAATGGATCTTCAAACTGAAACCAGGGATTCCAGGAGTTAAAGATCAGAGACATAAGGCTAGATTAGTGGCTCAAGGGTTTTCTCAAACAGAGGGTGTTGACTACAATGAGATATTCTCACCGGTAGTAAAACATGTATCCATCCGGATAATGTTATCAGTGGTTGTTAATCTAGACTGTGAATTGGAGCAAATGGATGTCAAGACTGCGTTCTTACATGGAAGTCTAGATGAAAGAATCCTAATGCAGCAACCAGAAGGTTTTATCAAGAAAGGAGATGAGAACAAAGTCTATTTGTTAAAGAAGTCTTTATACGGTTTAAAGCAATCTCCTAGACAGTGGAATCTAAGGTTTGATTCTTATATGAAGTCTCAAAAGTTTCATCGAAGTGAATATGATTCTTGTGTATACATGAGAGACATTCAAACTGATAAGGCTGTCTATCTACTTCTATATGTGGATGACATGCTAATAGCCTCGGGTAATTGGACAATTATCAAAAAGGTAAAGGCTAGTTTGAGTAAGGAGTTTGAGATGAAGGATATAGGTAAAGCCTCTAGGATTTTGGGTATGGATATTATAAGAGATAGGGAAAAAGGAACTCTTATATTATCTCAGAGGAACTATCTAGAGAAAGTCTTAAGGACTTTTGGGATGTTAGATGCAAAACCAGTGAGCACACCAATTGCATCACACTTCAAGCTAAGGAGTGTAGCTAAAGATGATCAGGAAGATGAGGCTGTTCATATGAGGGATAAGCCTTATGTTAGTGCTGTTGGAAGTTTAATGTATGGGATGATTGGATCTAGACCTGATCTTGGTTTTGCAGTTGGCTTAGTGAGTAGGTTTATGGCTACACCTAGTAGAGAACACTGGGAAGCTGTTAAATGGGTCCTACGATATCTAAAAGGAGTTTTGGATACTAATCTAGTATTCAGAAAGAACAAGGAATTCAGTATTGAGGGGTTTTGTGATTCAGATTACGGTACTGATTTGGATAAAAGAAGGTCAGTAACAGGCTATGTGTTTCAGGTATGGGGAAATACTGTGAGTTGGAGATCTAATCTACAGGAAGTGGTAGCTCTATCTACTACAGAAGCTGAATACATGGCAGTGTCAGCTTCATCTAAAGAAGCTATTTGGCTGAAATGGTTCTGTGAAGAAATGGGATTTAAGGTCGACAATGTAAGGATACATTGTGATTCTCAGAGTGCTTTGGCCCTAGCTAAAAATGCAGTATTTCATGAAAGGACTAAACACATAGCTACTAAGTTTCACAAAATCAGAGAGTTGGTTGCAACAGGTGATGTGAGTTTATCTAAAATTCACACAAGCAAGAACTCAGCAGATTTCTTAACTAAAGTCTTACCTAGACAGAAGTTTGAACTCTGTTGTGATCTGGTCAACATCGCCTAAGAAGGAACAGCTCCGGGTAACTCTAGGTCAGTGATATCTCGTTGAACAGGAAATGGGAAATTGTGTTAGTCACTGGAGAAAATCAATATAGTTGTGCAGGTTATATTGATTAAGGAATTAGGAGTTACCTGTGATGCTTAGGAACTGGTAATAGAGGTTTCAGTTCCAGGTGGAGTTTCTGCTCATGAAAAAAAAAAAAACATTGAATGGGTTAATGTTCATATTTTGGGTTTCGGCAAAATCAGAAGAAAAAAAAAACTTCGAGGTTACATGGTTTTATGAGAAGCATATAATCGGTTGCTTCAGGGTATTGGATCTTCTGGATTGGATTTTCTATTTTGCAGATTAAAAGGGAAGCTGAAGAATCTGTATCAAGGAGAAGAAGATTTAATAAGAACCAGAAGAGAATAAGAATAGTGAAGTGTCATTATTGTTGGTTCGGCAAAGTTCATAAATAAGGAGTTTTGCGATTTGCTTATGGATTCTTATTAATCAGAAAGGGTTCAAAGTTACCTGATTCTGAAGTGAATCTAGTGATTGGTTTTCATGAGAAGCATCTCGGGTTATTTGCTTCTGAAATCAGTCTTCGGTTCGTCTCGGTTGAATGAGAAGTTGCAGGTTTAAGTGAGAAATGAATCGGTTTGGTCTGGGTATGAACACGATCGGGAGAATCAGCTACTGGAGTTTTTTGGTTTCGTGTGAGCTTCAAAAGTTCTGGGTTTATGGATCTTCGCTGTGATTTGGTGATTGCAGGATAAAGGAATTGAAATGGGTTAATCGATTGGTTATGGAAAGCTGAATGGTCGGTTTTTGCTGAAGCTATTGTGGTCGATTGGTAATCTAAACTCGATTGGTTTATGTATCTGCAACAGAGATCAAGGTTGATTAGAATCATTGAAGACGAAGCTTCGAAGGTCTCCGTTTCAGGTTTCATCTCTGTTTTGAATAACTCACATCATGTTTGTTCAACGAAGCAAAGAGAGATTGAAGGTTTACCTGAGATAGTCGGAGAGGAGGAGTGAACGGCGGTCAAAGGAGTGAGGAGATCATCGGAAGTGTGACACGATCGGAGGAGCTCATCTCTGTCTCATTCCCGCCGCCACCACAGGATCGAAGAAGACAAAAGAAGTCTAGGTTACGGGAGAATTTTTTTTTGTTGGTCTAAGTCCAAAGGTGGAGTTTGTGGGTTTCTTATTGGGCTTAGACAAATCAACAAAATATGGGCTTAGTTTGGTTAAGGCCTATAACGAGTTTTGGAAGATTAATTATGATCGGTTAAGTTGGTTCAAGGTCATACGAAGCTTTATAAAAGGAAGAGATTGAGGCAGAATAAGGTTAAGGAGGATTGTCATCATCTCTAAGCTTTTCTTTCTTGTATTCTCTCTCGATAATCTTTGTTGTAACCGTACTTCGATTCTAGTGGAAATTCCGGTGATAAGTTGTCACCGGCGAGCCTAGGGTGCCGGAACTAAGCACCCGAACTCGAGTCTTGTGTTCTTACTTTTATGCTCAAGCGATTCTACAAAGATCAAACATATAAGATTAGAGTTTGGATTCCGCTATAATAAACTCTACATTTTTGGTTGAATAAATATAACATTCAAATTAAAAATACAAATTTTTTTTTAATTCATTGAGTTTTAACATTAATTACTTATATTGTTAAGCATATTTTTGACTAAAAAAAAAAAGTTTTCTTAAAAAATTTAAGATTAATATATTCCTTTCTTATTTTTTTCCAACTGTTTTTTTATTTGTCGCTTTTTTTTTAATTTCTTGATAACCAAATTAATTAGTGGCAGAAAGTCGCATAACATCTAGTATTTCTAATTTCTTGATAACCAAATTAAATAGTGGCAGAAAGTCACATAACATATATTATTCTAAGGCGAACAGAGTTTAGAGAAAATTGATGATCCGTACCCACAACATAACATTCCATTCCAAGAACCAATTAGATGAGATAAAAAAACAACAACAACAAGAGAGCATTGTCTGCTAGTAGACCTAGATAATTAGTAGGTTTGGAAGTTTAACAAACTTGGCGAAGAAGCAAACAACAACATATAATTTTGAAGTTACATACTCTCCCACCTGAGAAACAGAGAGAGTCTTTTGATTTTCAATTCTTCAAGAGATTTCTTGAGAAAATCCTTTTACAATAAGGATTGTTACGCAGAATCGAGTGAGGCATTATGACTTCAATGAGCGTGGCATGAAGCGAACCCTGTTTCATTCCACAAAATCTTAATCAGTAAAGACTTGAATCAAAAGTTAGGGTTATAAAAAAGTTTCAAAAAACTTGAATTGGTTATGTACCTTGGTTACAGAAAGAGCAGCTTGGATGACAAAATTAGCATAAGGATCTTGAATCAAATGGTCGAAATGCGGAACAGAGATGAGTTCACGCACGATTTGAAGACGACTCTCTGGACAATGTGTTAAGCATCGTTCCACCAAATGACTACTAAATTTCTGCATCGAAAGCTCTACATAATGCCCTTTTAACACCGCGAGCACCATGGAAATTGCTGAATACTCCCTTAGTTCTATAACGAATTGGACAGCGTAGTTCCTTCATTTGATCAAGAAGAAAAAAAAATCATCTTACATTAATGTCTCTCTCAATCTCAGAGTCTATAATTCTTATTTTTGTTTATGAATTTACCCGTAAGGGTCTTGAGCAAGGAAGAGACTGTTTCTAGAGATTTCAGTTATAAGCTTCTCTCGTTTCTCTGCAGTGGAATAAGCAATGCACTTTTGTAGCACACAACATCCATGTCGATGTGTCGCGATATGTCAATGCAGAACTTTGTAGCATTTTCAAATATGAACTACAAAAGAATCACCAATAAGTTTTGAGCCTAAGAGTGAAAAGAGAAAATGTCGATTTATTACCTCGTTATCTTCGGTACTAAGGCATTGCAAGCACCGTTGAATAACATGATTCCCATTCAAATCCCTAATGAGATTTAAAAATCCAGGTCTTAAAGCTGACTTCACTAGAGAAATTTGGTTCCTTGTTTTGATTAGTTCCACTAATCTCTGCACAACTCGAGTACTTAAAACACAAAAAAAAAAACTTAGCCTTAAACAAGAAATTGATCGTATAGTAAACCAAAAAATGTCGTTTTACCCGTAAGCGTTAAGGGAAATGCGGATAAGTTGTCCAGGTTTTGAAGTAACCATGAGTATGATTTGTGTTCTTTGTTCTTCATTACAAAAATCTAATAGTTTTTGAATCAAGTAATTCCCAAAAGGATCCATCATTAGCTCAACAACATGAGGAATCACTTCATTGAAAATCATCATAGCTTCTAAAACAGTTCCTTCTTCAAATATCCTTTGCAAGAATCTGCATCCATGTTGATCTTTAGCCATCAAATACACATATCCCTGAAATTTCAAGGAGCTTGATTTGAGATTTGGTCATTGGGATTAAACCGGTTTTGATTTCGGTACAGTGAAGATCCAAACCGGAATCCATTATCATGAAATTCGTAATTCCCCAGATTTCTCAGTTGATTCTGATCTTCTTCTTCTTCTCCGATGTTCAATCGTTTGATACTTTCGCATAAACCTAAATCGCGATCTCCGAAACTCATGATTCCATCGAATTGAGACGAAGAACAATCATCGGAAGAACACAATCCGTTTGAGAAGTAACTCGAAATCGAGTAATCGGACGGCGATCGGAGATAGAATCTACTCGATTCTCCTCCGGGAAAGAGATTTTGATGATTCCGGTGGAAGTTCGGCGAGTGGTGATTCCATGGTGTTTGTAGAGGAGACGAAGGAGAGCGTGAGAGAGACGAAGCTTCTCCGTATTTATCTCGCATCATCATCTTCTACAAAAATCAGAGATTCAGATTCAGATTCAGAGATCAGAATTGTAACGGAATTTATGAATGATCGGAATTTGTGGAAGATGAGCTCTGAGTGACTGGAGAAAGGGAGGAAATGGAGAAGGAAGGGAGTGTGTAAAAGGGGTTTGCATGAAATATTTATTATTATTTAATTATTTTTTGTGTTTTTTTAATTTAAACATCATTTCTTTTTTGTGTTTTCTTAGTATAATAACAAGTTAAATTAACAGACACATACGATTAGATATACTGGATTTTCTCATTCTGTTACTACTGTTTTGGCATAAATGATCTTAATTGGATGGGAAAAAAACTATACACAAAATTTATTGGGATCTCCAAATCATTTTTTTTTTTACTAAGCGTTTTACACTTGAAATTTTCAATGTTACTAATAGAGGAATATGCAATGTGGGATATGAAAATTGAAAGGTCATCACTAAATGTTTGACTGATTTTAAAACAATGGATGTAGATATGATCATAAGAACTTGTGAAAATAGACGGTTCAAATGTTATTAAACGATTTATATAATTGATATAGCGGTTGAAAATGAAATACATTTACAAGATATTTATGACTGCGGACAATGAGTGTGATAATTGTCTAACACAAGTTATTAAATACATATAATATAGTATCTTTTAAATAAGGAAACCAAAAAATATTATTATACAAGTTTCAAATTCTAATTTTAAATCATCATAGAATAGCTAAATACAAATTCGGTCTCAAGAGGTTAAAATTAATAATTTTTTTTTTACGATAAATATTTTTATTTTTTCATTTTTTGTCAACATTTTTATTTTTTTCATATATGTCAAATATATATAATTTTATATTGTAATGTTTGATAAAAAAAATAATTAACAAATTCGTCAAGTTTTTATATTTTGTAAATTTTGTTAATGTTCAAATTAAAAAAAATTTACCACTCGGAATCGTAATATATACTAACCTTGTGATTTGTGAACGCTTCTAGTTTCGGAGATGATTTATATTCTTGATGAAAAAAATCAATAATACGAACGTTAATTCTCTATATTATCATGTGTGTCTGTGTGTGTAGAGAGCTGAAAGGATGATTGTCTATTTATAACTAAACAACATTTGCCATCCTTGACCTTGACCTAATAAATGGGTCTTGTGACTCTTATTATACACATAACTTAAATATTGTTATTTTTATCTAAATGGTAAGACTTTTTTTTTTGGTCGGGATCTAAATGGTAGACTTAACATGGGGCTTATGACTATTACAATTTACACACATAACTTAAATATTAGTACGAAAACACTCTTTTAAATACCGTGCGAGTTGGGACGTTTTCTTTCTCTTTCATATATTTTTCCATCATCTCAATTAATTCACCAATTCGACTAATATTATAACAACCCTTAATTTCTTGTAAATTATAAATAGATTTACGTTCTAGATACATGCAAAAATGCAATGCAAAGATATAATAATAGTTTAAAGCTCACGTCCAACTGATCTCGGTAAAGGCTCTCTAATCATGAAACTAATTGAGAAAGCTAAATATAACTTATCTTTGTATATATTTTTTTTTTTAGCTTACTAGTACAACTACATAATTTACACACACACACATAAAAGAGAGGTAAAAACATAATCTCAAAGAACAAATTATATACGTTCATTCGTTCTTCATACATAATTTTGTCATCATCTTTCTCTTGGAAACATTATGTAAGTTACACGACTTTCCTGATATAATGAATTGCTATAAGACAGACTGACGCGTCTTCGCTGATAGTCTCTTGAGATTGGTCCTGCTTTGGGCTTCTTTAGTCAATAACTTTCTATTTTAGGTTAGTGAAGCTGACTTGGAATATCATTAATTCGGTTTCCAAATTAGGAAAATGCACTTAAAAAAGAATAACTTCTGACAGAAGCTACTCACTTTTTTGACTACTTTTAGTTACCCCTGGATCCCTCTGCTTGTAATTATGGCTTCCTTCTTTCCTCGTAGTTTCCTCTCTTCACGTCACCATCAAATGTATCTTCTTCTGCGTGTTTGTGTCGATTAGTCTTTGGTTCTTACGTACGAAGGTAATGAGATTTTGTATTTGGGTCAATGTACTCGGGCCTGAAGCATTTGTTTCCCTGAATTGGGTTTTGGTGAAGTACATAAAGCATAATAATGTATTTAATTAATGATGAATAGTAGTTACCACTAAGTAGTAAGTACTATCGATTTAATTCTCTCTCGAGATCCAATTACAAGATAATCAAAGTCATTATTGTAATATTCGAAAGTGTATATAGTCTTTGTTACAAGTATACAAACTCTGTAAACCGAGCAAACTCTAGAGAAGCAAAGCAAGTGAAACATTTTATTGATTATAGGTTGAGAACTAGTCTCAAATTTATTCTGAGGAATGTTATTATAAGAAACCCTTGCTTATAAATTCACAAGAACATGTATTTAGTTTTGCAAAAGGTATTTATTGACGATCACGAGAACGAAGGTCATTTCTTGCAAATTCGACAACAAAACAGATGTTTTAATTATTCTTCACTGCATCTGTTTCGAATCCGTCATGTAAACACAATAACAGAGTTTTGTTTATTGTTCTTCACTGCATATGTTATGGGTCCATCATAAAAATCAAAATGAATTCTGTTTGCAACTTATTCACTGCATTTCATAAAAATTAAGAAAAACAAAGTTGATATGGCTATTGCCGGTTCGGGGTAAACCGGTGGCCAATATTTACAAAACCAAGAAAAAAATGAGGGCAAAACGGGAAACTACATAAACGGCGACGATGGAATCAGAAGGAGAGAAGAAGAAACCCTAAGTATATATATACCTCTTCTTCATCCTTCTCCTCCATTTTCGCTTTCTCTCGAAAACACTCAAAAGCTTCCTGCTCCTCGAATCCTTTTGGTACTCTTTTCTTTCAACTTCTATGAATCGTTGTCTTGTGTTTGATTCCATTTCTGCTAATACGATTTTACTTTTCGCTGTGCAGAAAAAAATGAAGGTAGTCGCTGCTTTCCTCCTCGCCGTCCTAGGCGGAAACCCTAATCCTTCCGCTGATAACATCAAGGATATTATCGGAGCTGGTAATTTCCTTTTCCTTTTATCAAATTCGATGAATGTTAGTGTTTGAGCGGTTATAATTGTGTTACTGGATCTAGAAGCGATTAGGGATTCCGATTTTGTTCTGCATTTTTGTTTTTTAATCGTTTAGTTTGATTCCTGGAGCTGTGATGTGATATTAGTGATTTCAAATCGAGGTTTAATAGTGTAAGATTACTGTATAAGAGAAGTTATTGTGAATTTATTTGCTTCTTGTTTTAGTCTTTGGTGAAATGTGAATTCAATTCAAAAGGCCTTGTTTTTGTGTGTTGTTTTTGAAGTTGGTGCTGATTTTAATCGTTTAGTTTGATTCCTGGAGCTGAAAATTGTGTTGGTGGTTTCAAATCAAGGTTTAATAGTATAAGATTACTGAATAAGAGAAGTTATTGAAAGGCCTTGTGAATTCACTTGCTTCTTGTTTAAAAGGCCTTGTTCTTCTGTGTGTGTGTGTGTATTGGTAATGAGTGTTGTGTGTTGTTTTTATGTAGTTGGTGCTGATGTTGATGGAGAGAGCATTGAGCTTCTTTTGAAAGAAGTGAAAGGTAAAGACATTACCGAGCTGATTGCAGCCGGTAGGGAGAAATTGGCGTCTGTGCCATCTGGTGGCGGTGTTGCTGTTGCAGCTTCTCCATCGAGCGGTGGTGCTGCCGCTGCTCCTGCTGCTGCCGAGAAGAAAGAGGCGAAGAAGGAAGAGAAAGAAGAGTCCGATGATGTAAGCCTTTTCTCTTCTTACGAATTAGCTCTCGATTTTGCATTGTGGTACTGACTTTGCTCGACTTTGATGCAGGACATGGGATTCAGTCTCTTCGAGTAAGGATCGAGTCGAGATTTTGCAGTTAGTGAACCTTTTTTGTTGCTCTTGTTGTTTTCACATTTTGGCATTTTCTTTAGATTTTTATACATGATTAATGCTTATGTGTTTTCTCTATGACTTTGGTAGACAAATCTAGTGGTTTTACATAGCACCTACATAATCATCATAACTGAAAATGTGTAAGAAAGGCTCCATTTGATACATACTTCACATTGGATTGATGAAAAAACCAGTCTCAATTTTATTCACAGGAAACGCTTAGTTATAAATTCACAAGATCATTTCTTTGAGCTTCGACTTCGAAACAGATGATCTTGAATTCCATCAACGACCCAAGTTTCCTTGGCGATATCTGCAGAGAGTCTGTAATAATTCGTGTCGTAATTCATCACGACCAAATTCTTCTTATTGTTCTCGTCCTCCATCAATGATCTCAAATCATTCTTCTTTCTTTTCACCGTCTCTGTTTCTCCAATGTGTTTTTCAGTGTTTTCTCTTTTATCTTCTTCCTCTGCTTCTACTTTCTTCTCCTCTTCCAACTCTAACCAATTCTTAACCGGCGCAGATCTGCACCGCATAAGTAACAATGCATTTGGCGGTGGAACCGCAGTTTCCGCATCCGAAAATGCTGTTTCCTTCTTGTCGACGCACTCTTCATTGTTCTGCTTTTCGTGTAGAACCATGAACCATTTCGAGAAAACTGTCCCTGAGTTTTTTTCATCTTCAACCTCTTCTGCTTCCTCGTCTTCATCATCGTCTTCTTCTTCGTCTGAGATAAGATCTACCGGAGGAAACGCACCAAAACACCGGAAATCAAACCGGAGATCGCGGAGACAAGTCAAGAACCCCTTGATCCCAAAGAACTTACTCTCTGACTTGCTTTTATGTATCTCTTCAATCTCCGCCATTAACGACTGCCAATTCTTGCTTCCACCATCTCCTTTGCTCGGTCGGACTTTGATCTGACCGGCACACGTGACTTTCGGAGACGTCGGTTCATCTACTATCTCCCTTCCACCACCACGGAACCCTCCGCTGCTTTCGGAGAGTTTACTGACGCTACGACGGTGGTGAGGAGCGTTTTGACGACGGTTTAGGGAATGAGAAGGACTAGAAATGGATTTTGGAGGTAAAGACAAGTGTGTTCTTGAAGGGAAACAAACCATCAAATCTGCAGAGTAACCTGAAGATTTTCCTCCTCCTCCTTTGATCATCTCTCTGTTTTTTTTTGTTTGGTTGTTCCAATTTGATTCTCTATATTTCTTTGATTGTTCACTAGTTTCTTAGATATATAGGATCGATCTTGAAGAAGGTGGTTTAGCTTTTTTATGTGTTTGGTTCCTTTTTAGCTTTAAAATTGCTTACTTCTTCTTCTTTTATTTGAAATTTTGTTTATTGAGAGCTTTTAGCTTCTTTTTTTGTGATGACAGCTTCGCAAAGCTTTAGCTTTCTGCCATAATTTTTTTGTAGAAAGTTAAATCCGGATCGTTAAATGAAAGTTAAATGATAAACAAATGTTTTAAAAACTCACTATAAATTTTTTATCGGAAAACTTGTTTTCGTATTTATTCATTCAAAAAATTATTATAAATGCATTGGTAATCATTGGTTTGGTTGGTACCATCAACCATGTATAAAATATAATGGTTGAATGACAGATTCTGAGATTCACATGCTATTATTAACAATACAATTATTAAGTAATTTAGCGATCAGTGAGTTTGATGACAGAAAGAAAAAGCATTTTGTTAAATCATGTTTTTTTCCTATAAATTTGTTTTATGATCTAGACATCTAGTACATGGTCTTTGATTTTAGCCGTATGACATTACTTTTGTGAACACTTTAATATCCCAAAAATGAATATTTGACTACTATGGATACGAAATCACGAATGTACACATCTAGCGATGGTTGATGATCAAATAGCCATGAAATTGGACACTTTTAAAGGTTTCACATTTCCAACTTTACTATACAGATTAAAAGAATGATAAAAAAGAGAGAGAGAAGGGTTTGTTGAATTGATAAGTAGGCATCGTAATTCAATTCGATTTGAATCTCTCGTTGCTAACTAGAAATTGGATTCATATCTATATTAGTGGTATTGGATTTAACACCCGTTACTATGTTTCGAACCATAATCAAATCGATCCGAAGTTTCGGTTAGACAGAACGCGATTTGGACCAAAAGATCATGGTTCAGTCCTAATAAAAGATTTGAGCCCAAATAGAAGATTCAAGCCCAAATCTCTGCTTTTCGACCGACTTTGCGACTTCCGAAGAAAAAAAAAGGAAAATTACAAACATGTCACCTTTGAAAATATTTTTTTCAAATATGTCATTTTTGAAAATTTATTGCAAATATGCCATCTTTTAAGAATAAAACAAAATCATTAATTTTTTTTCTCTCTCAAAACCCAAACTTTAAACTCTACTCCCAAAAACTATATCCTAAATATAAAATAGTTAACCCAAACCAAAAAATATAAAAGTTAAGTTTAAAAAAAAGACGGCATTTTTGCAAAGATTTTCAAACGATGCCAAAAGTGACATCTCATGAATATTCTCAAAAAAGAATTAGAAGATTTTTCATTATTTTTCCAAGGTTTATTCCACCGACTTATGTTTGTATAAATATGCAATGTAATTCTCTCGGAGGGCGATCTGCAACTTTTATCAACAATACAATTTTCACAAATTTCTTTCATCATTTTTTAGCTTTCGAGTTTATTTTTCTCTAAAGCCTAAGACCATAATTGTTTGGATTGAACCCGAAAAACTTACGTGATTCGGATTCACCACACATGGTTCCAAAAGCAGACTTATATTTATCAAAACATAACGATAAAAATAAAATTTATTGATCAAAGATCACATATATAAATGTTTTGCCTTAACTTCTAATTTAATGTTTTGGATTAGTCATCATTCGTACCTATGGGCTATATACTTGAGCTAAACTACGCACTACAAATAAAGGCATAAAGCTAATTATAAGAGATATTCTGTAATATATTATATTCGTTTCACAGAACAAAATCATTTTGGTAATCATGTAACATGTATGGACCACATCTTTGTTCTTATACACCCCATGTTTAAATACTTCCGCAGCTTTTAAATTTATAAAAACCGAAAACGTGATTAAATTAGTGTGTTAACAACGTCCTTTGGTCATGATGCCACTTAGTGGCTACAACAATGATCACCATATTACATTAGTTGCTTCTATGATACCAGAATCAATTATTCATAATTCTTTTATCTTTATTGAAAGGAAATCTAAGACCATTGTCATTTCAAATTTATTCCACTGCTCATGTGCTGTCATAATTTTTTAGAAATATTGAAAACTTTTTTAGAAAGAATAGTAACTAAAAAGTGACGTACATCGTTTTAATTTATGGACTGTTAAATTCCGGTTTGAGATGTCACACTCGTTTGTTAGAACCGAACGAGGTTCAGGACTTCTGATATATTATATATACTAGGTGAGCACTCACGCATACGCGCGAGTTTAGTTTAGTAAATCAAAAACAATTTTTTTGTTTGTTTTAGCCATGGTTTCATACTCGAAAAATGAAGTTAGAAGATGAATTTCTAGTTATAAACATAGGGATCTATGAACATACCTCGTACTCTTATTTGTGGTCTATGAACATACCTCATACTCTTATTATACTAAATATTTTGATTGGACATACCAAAATAAATACATGCATGTACTGATATACATCATTGGTGTAATGCCCCGACCGCCCCTCCCATGGGCCCTCGTCCACTCTCTGGCCCGTGGGCCCACCATGTCTGAAGGTCGGGGCGTTAGTCCGGGAGGCTCGGAAGTCATGTTTACTGACCCTGCAAATCACCACGCGATCTTTTCCCGTGTTTTGACCTCACTCACACGGTACTGGAAATGACTTCCTAGTAGGTCACCCATCCTGAAACTACTTCAGCTCAAGCACGCTTAACTCTGGAGTTCTCTCAAGACCTGTGACCGAAAAGATAAGTGCACTTTGGTGATATAGGTAGCCAAATCAATTCTTTTAAGCGTCTCCGCATATATTGCATATATCATATATGCCATGAAACCGGAGTGTCACAATCACCCCCACTAACATATCGCAACGTCCTCGTTGCGCATACCAAGATCGTTACCCCCGATAATCTGACTCACACAGTTGTCAGAGTTCGCTCTGATACCACTTGTAACGCCCCGACCGCCCCTCCCATGGGCCCTCGTCCACTCTCTGGCCCATGGGCCCACCATGTCTGACAGTCGGTGCGTTAGTCCGAGAGGCTCGGAAGTCATGTTTACTGACCCTGCAAATCACCACGCGATCTTTTCCCGTGTTTTGACCTCACTCACACGGTACATGGAATTTAGAGTGATTTGATTGTACTTGTGTTTTTAAATGATTTGGGATGATTTATTGTGATTTTAACTAAATCACATAAAATCCCATATAAAACAAAAGGATTTGCTTTGTCTCTTTTTTAACTAAGGAATCCCACCAAAACACATTAAAATTACAACAAATCTCCTTAAATCCACTGCTTAAAACATTTCCAATAACACTAAATTTTGAAGTTGATTTGAAAATCATAAGTTCAATAACAGTGGATTTGAAGTGAGTTTTTAAAATTCATGTTTCAATAACAGAGGATTTGTCAATTTAATACAAATCACTCCAAATTCCATGTTCAATACACCCCCCTAAATCTTTATGATAAACTCTACTCGGGTAAAAATGATTCACTCACTTTGTTTAGAACAATGGAAAGAGTATAAGAGTTGACATTACATAACAAATAAGAAATTTTCACTACAAGAAATATGGGTATTAATAGCACTTGAAGATAGCGTTTTTTGCCTATCTGCTATGTTTGACCAGTGCGCGACTTTTGCATAGCGTTTGTGAACTAAGAAACGCTATGTTATGATGAGCGAGTAAAACCAATTGTTGTGGCGCTTAATTTTTTGGTTCTCTTTATGTGTAATAGCACATAGAACTTGTTAACCGCTATGGTAAGGTTAACCGCGAATAAAACTTTTCATTGCCCGCCTAAGTCTTAAAAAAAATAAAACCCATGTTTATTTTTTAGTAAAAAATCGATGGAACCAAAAATAATTAGGGCAAAAAAAAAGAAAAAATCTCCATTTGCTCTCTCCATTCGTCTCTCGCTTCCTCTCCCAAATCCTTTGTCACGAATTACCAAAATCACTCTCTCTTTCGATATCTCATGATCTGATTCTAAATCTCTCATGATCTAAGTCTCTTTCTCTCCAAAAGACATCTCGATCTGGCTCTCACTTTATTTCTCCCTGTCTCAGTTTCGAACCCGCACTCTCTGATTCGATCTCTCTCACTGTCAGTCTCTATCTCTCACACTCTCAGTCTGAATCTTTGTCGACTCAGTCTCAATCACTGAATTTTGTCTCGATCTGAAGGAGAATATCTCGTTTCGTCGTCATCTTCATCGTTCTATAAGATTTGGGAAGTGAAGGTGACGAAATTGTCTTTGAGTTTTTGTTTTTATTTGTATAGAACCAAGGTTTTAATTTGCAGAAAGAATAAGAGTATTAATCAATCGATTATTTTGATTTTTTTACAGGAAGAAATCTCTGAAACTTTCATAAGGTATTTCAGTTTCTTCTTAGAATTTTTGATGTTTCTTTCAGTTTCAGATTATTTGATTTGTGGTGTTTTATTTTGTCAATTTTCGCTTTTGCAGATTATTATTTCTACGGATTTGCTCATTAAGCAATTATTGGTAACTGAGTTGTGGTGATTATTCAAGGCTTGAATCTTCAATTTGCATCATTGGTTTCAATTTTTTCGGATCTCCTGTTTTCTTGAATCGACGTGAAAGCT
The DNA here is from genome assembly GCA_963576765.1 of Draba incana. Taxonomy (NCBI): domain Eukaryota; kingdom Viridiplantae; phylum Streptophyta; class Magnoliopsida; order Brassicales; family Brassicaceae; genus Draba; species Draba incana. Next base: position 11,008,728 of record OY755208.1, read on the forward strand.
TTCCCTTCCCAAAGGCAAATCAAAAACCAATCAACAAAAGCTCTCCAAAACCCTTTCTCTGATAGATTCGTATTAGTTTTTATTTTGGATCTACTGGTATTATATTACTAAAATGCTTTTGGATCATTACTAAACTTGTTTGACGAAATTATGTTTTCTAGGTGAAAACACTGAGTTGGATATTGTACCAGATTGTTTCTGATGCAGTCATTTTCTATGATTTTGAGAGGTAAGTTATACTTCTACTTAATGAGACTTTACTTGTATGTCATAAATCTGGACCGAGTTTCAAAGAAAACAATTAACTTAAGACTTTGTAACAGAGAAGACAGCCTGAGACTAATAGTATGAGGGGTGATTGAAGAGGGATTAGTTCCTCCTTTCCTTTCTCCCTTTGTTCGTTCTGTTGACTGTGATTGATGTATGGGATCTTGGTTTGATTGTCTGATTCTCATAGTCACAGATCTGTCTTCTTAATCTGGATCAATAATAATGTGACTGTGTTTGGGTTTAGGGTTAATGAGATTGTGTCTGAAATTGGGCTTTGCTTGTGTCTCAGATGGAAAGAGGTGAAGCAAGTGAAGAAAATGCAGCGAAGACTAAGAAAGTGTTTGTCGCCGGAGCCTTTAGAAAACCCGGCAAGAGAATTGTGGAATAGTTGTTGTCCTTTGATTTTGCCGCCAAAGCCGGTGTTCGTGATGTAGACTAAGTAATAACATCTTTGAAAACGAGCCTTCTCTTCAGTTCGTATGTTCGTGGTCTAAAATCCGACGGCTGTTAATTCTTAATGAAAGTTCATAACTTCTCTGTGATGTTTGTCCTATAGATTAGAGCAAACAAAAGGCCCTGAGAAGCTATTCTTTTTTTTTTGATAATATATTTTGTTTCTGTTTTAATTAATGTTTCAACGTTTTGTATGACAATTTGAAATTTTATTAATGTAAATGAAATAATTTGAATTTTTTAACTTAAATAGATTTAGGGTTTAGGGTATCATAATTGTATAAATAAATGAGTCTAGGCTTAAGGTTTATGTTCGACAAACTATATAAAAAAAATACAAAAGTTGTTGTTTCACAAATTATAAACGAAATTAAACATGAAAAACAATAACAAAAAAATGTAATGAGTTTTTCATTTAGAGTTTAGGGTATAGGGTTTGAAATATAACTTTTACTGTTATTTACAATATAAATATATAAAAATTATGAATTGATGAGTTTTTGATTTAGGCATAGGATTTGGGGTTTAGGGTATAAAGGGTTAGAGTATTGGGTTTGAAATAATTTTTAATGTTATTTACAATATAAATATAAAAAAATTGTGGACTAATGAGTTTTTTGATTTATGATGTAGAACTTTTAAAAAAATTTAAATGTAACCATTTTCCAAATCTTAAATTGTAAACCCTAAACATCAAACACAAACCGTAAACTTCTAACCCTTGATGATAAACACTATCATTAACATTAACATCAAATAGTTTACCAAAGATTCCAAGATTTCAATTATAATCATTTTGTAAATCTTTCTTTAAACCTAAACATAATATATAATCAATATATAAATGAGTCTTTGATTTAGGGTTTAGGGTTTTCTTAGATTTTAAATTTTCAAGTATCTATGGTAAATACAATAAATTATTTTCTTATACTAAAACATAAACTATATGAAAAAGTTATATGTATTTGGTTAAATATTTATGGATTGACTTAGTTATGTCTTTTGATTAAGGTTTCATCGAATATATTTTCCAATGAGACTTATGAAATTTTCCTATAAACTGAAACACAATACACAGTTTAATCTAAACCTTCCATTCCTCCATATCATCGATCTTACATCTAAATCCAACGGTATAGGATTGGTTTGATCCTCCACGTCATCGATCTCAACCTCCAGAACAATATTACCTCTACCAAAACAATTACTCTCTCTCTATCAATCGACAAACTCTCTCTCTCTCTCTCTCTCTCTCTCAGAGAAGTTCTAACATTTTTTCTGTGAATCCAGATTTCTGACTCGTCGACCACTCGGCTCCTTTTTCATCATCTTTACAGCTTGAACCAATCAATGTTTATATCAACGAAGCGAGTGTTTGGAAGTATGTTGCGTAAGCAGCTTATGGATCCGGAGCCTGGAACCCTAGATTCGCTCAGATGTGGATCGTTTGGGCAGATTTTCTGAGGGATTAGGTTTTGGAGCCCAAAGCCTGCTCCTTTCTGATGATTACTCTTCCTCCAAGCCTTCTGATAAACCTCAGGTAATTTCGGACCACATTTTTAGACAATTTGAGATAGCCACCAAGACGTATCACTAATTATGAAGACCTTCGTTGAATCACCAATATGCTTTAGCCTTAGTCTGAATTATGTGTTATGAATCTGGTTACTAGATTAATACTTTTCTTTAGGTGATTGGTTTTTGCATAAAAGAATCCATTTTACTATCTTGTTAGAGTGATTAGTAGTAAAGGAGGTAGAGATTTTTGTTTGATTCTACTTTCATCGGTGACCAGACACGTCCTACGGTTTTAGGAGTTGAGTTGTGTGTGGTGTTGCAAGAGACGTAGTTCTAAAGTTCATCGTGTTCTGGTTGCTTGTAGCAGGTGGAGGGACCAAAAACTCCAGAAGAAATGGTTGCTATACTACAGAGAGTGGTAGAAGATAGTTCACCTGTTCTGGTAACTGCTAGGGTTGAGGCAGAAGAAAGAAGAAACAATCTGCGTCTGAGAGAGGAACAAGATGCTGCTTACAGGGCTGCTCTTGAAGCCGATCAAGTATGTCTCCTTTTTTCTTTAGGCTGAATTTACAGGATCTCGTATGATTAGTCTGTTGTATAAATTTGTGGCATCTTTTCTGTTGATAAGGCAAGGGAGCGACAAAGACGTGAAGAGGAAGAGCGTTTAGAGAGGGAAGCTGCTGAGGCAGAGAGGAAACGCAAAGAGGAAGAAGAAGCTCGGGAGAGAGCAGAGCGTGAAGCTGCAGAGAGAGAAGTTGCTAGAGTGAGAATGAGACAAGAGAAAGCACTTGCTCTTGGAGATGAACTGGAGAAAGGCCCTGATGTTACACAAGTAAGTTCTCCTTCTTCCTTGGCCATTCATTACTTATTTTTTTGCACATAAGGCTTAGTGTCTCTTTAAAGATTAGGTTCTATGGTCGGATTCTCATTGATCCATGAACCACGATACATAAGTTGTACGACTACGTTGATTCACTTGGAGTATTGGAAACAGAAGAGTACAGCTTAATCACAAACTTCCCAAGGACAGTGTACGGAAGATATAAAGAGACTCATTCGTATTGGGTTTGGTTTGTTTCTGAGCTTTGGTTTGTTTCTCCCATGGTATGAGACTCATTCGTATTGGTTTTTTTTTTTAATAGGAAATGTGAGTTTTCGTCAAGGCCGAGATTACAGAGATTTTAAGATCGGAAAAGACAAGCAAGCTTGTCAAGCGAAAGTTGGGAGCTCACAATAGAAAGTTGAGAAAGTTGGTTTGGTTGGTGGTGTGTCCGAGAAGAAGAAGGGAAGAACTAATTTGGGTTCAAGTTAATTTTGTACAATGTCTATGCTTATCTTTTAGATGCATACTTATACTTTGTAACATATAAACATGAAAATGTTGATGATTTTTGGTTTTGATTGTTGATGATTTTTTGTTTTATAAACATGGAAATGTTTAATGGTATTTATATTATGAAATAATTCTTTAAATTATTATTATTAAAAATAATATTACAAAAATAAATTACAATTTAATAAAAAAATAATTATTTAAATATATTTTTGGGCCATTATAAAATAATTTAATAACACACAAAATTTGCTATCTTTATAAAACAAACTGATATAGTTACAACTCAATCATAACAATTATTACACGCTATTATAAATATTAATAATAGCAGCGTTATAAACGTTATCGTAGTTTAATTAACTATAGCATTCGGAAAGTCCGCTATCTAAAGTGTCTGACCTATGATGACGGGTGCTGTCAGAGCGTTTAAGGAAACGCTATGGAAGATGAATCATAGCGTTTATCGGCCGCTATTAATACCCACATTTCTTGTAGTGTTTGTCTTTATAGATTAGTGAATATCCTGACTCAGAATTGAAAGCAACAAGCAACATCAACCTTTCGGATTGTTAAAGATGTGAGTGAAAAATGTTCCACATTCAAATGGTAAAATGCTATGAAACCAAATGAGACACATAAATAAATAACGTGAAGGGAAGATAAAAGAAAAGATTATTCCCTTACATTCATAGCAAAAAGAAAAGAAAAAATTATTCTCGACCAATATAGGTATATGGCCAGTAGGTATCCCATATATTGGGTTTATCAATCACATGTGAAACCTATTTTAGAAAATCTCCCTACGAGAACTGTGCGTGCTGGATTAATCACACAATCGAATTTGTGAAGATTCGTTTGAAATAGAGCTTCTTTAGGGTTTTCAAACACTTAGAGGAAGATAGAATTAGATTATGAATTAGGGTTCTTATTCATCAAGATCAGAGCTGTAAACAGTGTTTTTACAAGAAATTTTTGGATCCCACAAGTGAAGGGGTACATGCCTATTTATAGTAAAAAGAAGGCGGTATGAACAGTAACACGCTACTGTTCATACCGCAAGTGGAATACTAAAGAATTGTTGTTGGGCCTTTGACAAATCGCTAATGGGCCCTTAATGGATCGCTTAACGGGCCTTCGTCTTCTGGGCTCGATCGCTGAGCCGATTCAACGTGCGTTTAGCCGTTTGGTTTATCGATTCTTCTAGGGGAGTTTTGACCCCTACAGTTAGCCCCCCAGTTCAACACTTTTAGTAAACTAAAAGTGTTGAAGTAAGGGTGTCCCAGAATCGATTCCCGTTTAGACTGTAACGAGTTGAATATGGCGTTGATGAGTTCAGGAGGCGATTTGGCGAGCCGTCCGAGGTGATGTTTAAACAGTTTGACTTTAGATTTGCGAAGTCGCGAGCTGGTCGCGTAGAGCGTGAGATCGTCTGCCGAAGGGAGATGTCGCGAGGTCCCGAGTCGATTCGTTCGAGGAGAGATGTCGCGAGGTCGCGAGTTGATTTGTTCAAGGAGTGGCGACGTTGCGAGTCGATTTGTTCAAGGAGTGGCGACGTTGCGAGTCGATTTGGGCTTTTGGAGAGGAAAAAGAGAGAGCCAAGGCCTCGTTAAAAACCTTATCTTGTAAAACCCAATGGGTAAAAAACCAAGACAAGGAAAAGAGCGCGCTTGAGCCTCTTCGCCTTGAGTCGCACCATTGGCCACTGGCATACGTAATGCTTCGGGTACAAGCTTGTCTCGCTTGGAGGTGGCTTTGACCTCAGTGAAGTGGCGAGATGAATACGTTCTGAATCTGCTAAGTGAATTGATTTGATGAATAAGATCCGGTGTTGCGAGTTGATTCAGACGGAGAGAACTTGCGACTTGATTTGATGATACGAAGTCGCGAGTTTGAAGCAGATGAAGAGACTTGCGACTTGATTTGGTGGGACGAAGTCGCAAGCTGTCCGTTGAGTCGAAGTCGCGAGTTGATTTCTGTGGAGAGAAAGTCGCGACTGATCCAATGAGATGGAGTCGCGAGTGGATTTTCACGGAGAGAAAGTCGCGGCTGATCTATTGAGATGGAGTCGCGAGTTGAAGAAGTCGCGAGTTGATGAAGCCGCGAGTTGATTTCTGTGGAGAGAGAGTCGCGACTGATCCATTGAGATGGAGTCGCGAGTTGATTTTCACGGAGAGAAAGTCGCGACTGATCCATTGAGATGGAGTCGCGAGTTGATTTTCACGGAGAGAAAGTCGCGACTGAACCATTGAGATGGAGTCGCGAGTTGCAAGATGCTGAAGTCGCAGGTTTATTCGTAAGTGAAGTCGCGAGGTCGCGCGATTCTTTGAAGGTAAAAATCCTGAGAATATTGAAACTATGGAGTCGCGAAACGAATCGAGGAGGAGCCCGCGGAGTCGCATTTAGGGCCAGATAACAATTGTGGGACCATTGATTTGGATCAATCTCGCGAAACTGATCTTCTGAGTCCAGAATCTTTGGGCCCATTAAGAAATGAGGCCCACCTCGAAAGTCAAACCGTCGAAAATTTCCTTATAAGAGGCAACGCTCCCTTGATACTTCTCATTATTCTCATTCCTCCGAAAAAACAGGTTCGCTCTCTCTCTCCCTTCTCTGTTTTTTCTTTCGAGTATTAGATAGGAATTTTGCCGTCCCATCACTTCGCCGCCGCCGTGTTCTTCATCGCCGCCGCAGTGTTCTTCAGAAAAACTGAAAAAACTTAAAGTTTTGATCCAAAGAAAGATGTCGTCGACTAGTTCTTTTGCATCCGCGAAGTCTGCCGAACTCCCCGAGAAGGGAAAATTGGCCTGGGAGTATTCTCCTGATAGCGAGTCGATTGTAGATGCGAGTTCGAGTTGTAGTAGGCTCCGTGGTCAAGAGGAAGCGAGTCCTTCAGGCAGCGAGGAGGCGAGCCCCATTAGTCGAGAAGATCGAGCTGGAGGCCATTCTCCTCTTGCCGAACTGTTCTCTTATCCTACTCCCGTCTTAAGACAAAGTCGCGAGATAAGGGAGTCTACTTCATCCATGCGAGCTGGACGAACTTGCTTTGAAGAGGAAGTAGGGACTTCGCATCCTTCGCAAATTGGCGAGGCCTCGACCACTGATGGGCGAAGACTGGTTGTGGAAATCCCACAACTCCGCGATGAGTCCCTTAGTCCTGTCGAGCTGCCTCTCCAAGTAAAGATCGAAGAAGGTAACTGGTCGTACAACTCTTTAGTAGAAAAAGAGAGACTGGAAGCTTGGGCTGCGTGCGGGCTGGCCGAGGTTGTCCAGAAGAAAAAGAAATCGAGGCGAAAGCAACGCCCGCCTCCAGGTTCCTCTTGGTGCGATGAGGACTTCCTGGAAGACTATCGCTCAGAGTGCTGAATTCCCGACTCGGTCGAACTGATCGCGCCTTCTATCGAGCAGCGAGAAGACGATCCCCCTGCCGGCACGTTTACCGCCTATGCGTGTTGGTTTAAGGAGTGTTTCCTCACGTTCCCCATTCCTGCGCTGATTCTCCGATTCGCGCAGGTTCACAAAATCGCGCTCGCGCAAATCAACTCAAGAGGGATTCGCCAATTGGTGGGAATTACGACGCGGGCAGCCGAATGTCGCGAGCCCATCGGAGTTCGCCATCTACACAACCTTCTTGAATGGCGCAAGCAATCAAACCCGGGTGGCATGAAGTACTACAATCTGGCGAGTCGTTCCCTTTATAAAATACTGGACGACTTCCCAAACAAAGATCATAGCTGGAGAAAGTATTTTTTCTTCGTGCCGATATCGGCCGCGTCGGCCGAGGATGAACACTTAGTGGTGGCGAAGTGGGGGACACTTGGTAGATTTTCTCGAATGTTTACTGCGCGAACTGCCCCCTTGTGTTTTATACTAACTTTTCTGCTAATTTGTTTTTACAGCTAGCAGACTGCTATTCACTCCAGTTGCCAACATCGACGATTTGGTCAATAAGTTGAAGGCTCGGAAGTGCCTTTGGAATCGTCACTTCAATCTTCGAAGAGTTGTTCGAGCTCGCGAGTTCATTTCCTACGACGAAGAAGAAGATATCGAACAGAGCGAGTCCGACGATCTAGAGATCATGCCTCCCAAGCTAACTTTCCGCGATCTCGCCAAGAGAAAAGCCGAGAAGGCTAAGAGAAAGGCCAACCCGAAGGCCACTGCCTCCATCGTCGAGACGTCCGAGCGGAGCGTCGATAAAGAGCCTACTCCTACTGCTGAGGGTGATGAAGCGGCTGCTGTAGCCGCGAGTGGTGCGTTGGCTGTTATTACTTCACAGCCAACTACCATTACTGACGAGCCCGCCGAGCCTGAGGCCCAATTGCATCGGAAGAGGAAACGATCTTCTGCCTCTGAGAAGGGCAAAGGTAAAGTTGGCGAGAAGAAGAAGTCTCGTCGCGAGCTGCCGACTCTGTCCCCAGGGCAAACTATTCCTGGAAGCTCCGATGGGCTTTATACTGATCCCTTAGCCGCAGCCGCCATGATGGCTAATGTTACATATCCGGGTGATCGTATGCCGATCCCGGAAAGGCTGGTAAAGAGCGAGCTCTACAAGGAGTTCGCGTCTCGCCAGGCCAAGGTAATTCCACACTTTATTCTTTCTTTTTCACTTAGCTTTATTTTTCATACTGTCAACTCCTTCGCTAGCCATCGCCCATTTCAACAGGCTGATCATGTCGTATGATCAAGACTCGAGGTCTAAGGAGCTCTTTATAGGCGAGGCCAGGCAGAGAGAAGAGGTCGAGAAGGAACAAGTCGCGGCCCAACTGAGAAATCTTGCTGCTGAGCGAGATATGTACAAGAAGAGCTCAGACGACCTGGGCGTGCACCTTCATAGAGTCGGTAAGGAGAAGGAGAAGGTCGAGGAGAGCAACGCCGAGCTGGTGAAAGAGCTATTTGCTCTGAAGGCGAGTCGCGAGCGGGATCTTGAAGAGGCTGTTTCTTCTGCGAGGCGATCTGCGGCCGCCGAAGTGCAAGGCCAGCTTAACCGGGCTTACGAGCTGTTTCAACAGATGATGAAGAAGCCGATTAGGAAAATGGTCTATCTTGCACAAGCGGAGGCTAATCTCTAGCTCCTTGACGACATAGAGAATGCTGAAGCAGAGGAGGCCTTCGATCCCAAGGCCGAGCGTGCCCTTTTAGATGAAAACAAGGCGTCGCTCGGAAAAGCCGACGAGGTCTTCGACGCGATAGCACTCGAATTAAGAAGGACCTTGGGTAAGAACTATGTTGTCCCCATTAGAGTAGCGGATATAGTTGCGTCTCCGCGAATCGAAGTTGTTGCTATGTCTATTGGTATAAATGCAGCTTCTGGGTCGAACGATGGCTCTCTTGGTATGCGCTTGCGAAGCGCGAGTGAGGAGTTAGATGAGAGCGAGTCGGACGAAGCCGATGAGACCGTTGCTCCGATCCCAGTCGCACCAACTGAACCTCTTCGCGAACAGGCTCCTTCGGAACCAGAACCCAAGGACGGCGAGGCTGCGAGTTCGGCTGCTATCATTACTCCAGCCGAAGATCAAGTTGTCGAAGAGGGCGAGCTGGCTTCTGATGACAAAGAGGCCGAAGATGGCGAGACTGTCGCCTAGTCCGGGCTTTGCAACAGTAGGATTAGTTTTTGTTTTTGCTTAAGGATTTTATGACTCGATTTTTGTTTTTGTGCCTGGATGGCTTTATCCAACTTGTAACAACATTTTTATGCCGAGTTGGTCGAGCAGATTTATATGAATGCCCTTAAGCAATTTCTTAACTATATTTTCGATTATTAGTTTGTCGACGAGGCCTGTTAGAGCTTGTCTAAGGCCATAGAAATGATGCGGGTTTTAGACGCGATGCGGTTTTAAGACGCTTAGAGGCGATGCGGTTTTAAGACGCGATGCGGTTTTAAGACGCTTAGAGGCGATGCGGTTTTAAGACGCTTAAACGAACATCCTGGTTATATTCTACTGAATATATCTTATCCAGGCAAATATATATTTGCTAAGTTCGACCAGTCTGTTAAGGTAAAGACTGGGTTTGCGAGTCAAACATCCTGGCTAACGGACACATTCTACTGAATGTGTCTATCCCGAGATGGACTCGCGAGATGGACACCCCGGCTAACGGACAATACTCGCACTGAATACGTCTATCCCAATAATGAACTCTAAATTTATATAGCGCGCTTTATCCGTTGAGGATGTATAAGTTTACTTCATAATGATGATGAAGTTTTAATCAGGTTGCCATTATGGCCATAATGACGCCTAATTTTTATTGATCTCGCGTTTAGACAGTTAAGTCATTTAGCGAGTCGACTTGTCGCGTTTAGACCGAAGTCGTTTAGCGAGTCGACTTGTCGCGTTTAGACCGAAGTCGTTTAGCGAGTCGACTTGTCGCGTTTAGACCGAAGTCGTTTAGCGAGTCGACTTGTCGCGTTTAGACCGAAGTCGTTTAGCGAGTCGACTTGTCGCGTTTAGACCAAAGTCGTTTAGCGAGTTGAGCGAATAAGACTTGGTTTAAACCTTAGCTTATTGCGAATCGATTATCGCGTTTAGACCGGAGTCGTTTGCGAGTTGAGCGAATAAGACTCGGTTAAAACCTTAAGTCGTTACATATTGCGAGTGGGAGTATGAATATACGGACCCACTCCCCCCCTTTTTTTTTGAATAAGGGGGGAACTGAACTCGTCCGAAAACGAGCTGCCTACGTACCCAATGAAGGGATCAAGTCGCGTCGTAGTTCAAGTCTAATGACTTAGTATTTTTAGCAGTGATATTTCTTCAAATGTCGCGCATTCCAGGAACGCGGGACCATCTTGCCTTTCATGTTGGCGATTTCGTAGACGCCCGGGTGAACTACTTTTGTGATCTGATAAGGTCCTTCCCAGTGAGCGCCGAGCTTGCCGGCATTGGGCTCGGCAGTGTTTTGAAATACTGCGCGAAGGACGAGGTCTCCTTCGTAAAAACGCCGAACTCGCACTTTGGAGTTGTAATACTTAGATGCCGCAATTTGATATTCGGTCATCTTTATAAGTGCTTGGTCGCGCCTTTCGTTGATAAGGTCGAGTTCGTCGAGCATGAGGAGATGATTGAGACCTTCCTGCTTTGGAAGCAATCGTCGGCGAACTCCTGGAAAATAGACTTCAGGAGGAATCACACATTCTGTTCCGTAGACGAGGACGAAAGGCGTCTCGCCCGTAGCGCGTCGCGGTGTTGTTCGACAAGACCATAGAACGCCTTCAAGTTCATCTGCCCAACGACCCTTCTTAGCGTCGAGTCGAGTCTTTAGGCCATGGATAAGTGTTTTGTTTGACGATTCTGCCTGGCCGTTGCCTTGCGGGCAGCGAGGCGTTGACTTGCTGATTCTGATTTTCCACTTATCGCAGAAAAGTTCGAACCGTTTAGATATGAATTGCGAACCGTTATCTGTCACTATCTCATAGGGTACGCCGTGACGACATATGATATTCTTCCAGACGAAGTTTTCGACCTGCTTATCCTTGATTGATCCGAATGCTTCCGCCTCGATCCACTTGGAAAAATAATCCGTTAGGACTAAGAGGTATCGTTTCTGCCGAGACGGATGAAGCGGTCCGACTATATCCATTCCCCATCGCATAAACGGGTAGGGCGAGGTGATCGAGCTTAAGAACTCCGTCGGTTGATGGATGAACGGACCATGTCGCTGACACTTCTCGCACTTTGCTGCGAACAGCTCGCAGTCTTTTATCATCGATGGCCAAAAATATCCGTGCCTCTTGATTCGGATGGCGAGTGAGCGACCTCCCGAATGGTTACCGCAGGATCCGCCATGAACCTCGTGCATTATCTCGCGAGCCTCCTGCCCCTCGACACAAGCGAGTAGTGGCCCGGACAGTCGCCATTTGAAGATATTTCCATCAAGTAAAACGTAACGAGACGACTGTGACTTTAATTTGCGAGCCACCCATTTGTCGGTTGGCATCTCGCCGTCTGCGAGATAAACGCGAATGTTGGCCATCCACTTGGTGTCGCATCCATAGATTGTGGTCTCGTCGTCAACGGGAATGTCGACGACTTCATGCCCAGGTGGAGGCTCCTCGCTACATGGGTAAGCATCCTCTGGGGATTCCTCAAGTTGTTCGGGGAGAAAGCCACGGTCAAAAGCTGTGTTATTCGGGTCGAGCTCGTTGTCTGTTGCCATCACATCCGTCGTTTCGTCTGTGCCGACTGTACCGGATTGATTGGGATCCATCGGATCCGGTTCGACGTTATCTTTGGTGTGGTCGAGGTCCATCGGGTCTGCGGCGGAGCGAGCGGGCGAGCCATTGCTGAGAGCTGCTTTTCGCTTCGCTGCCAGGGATCTTGTTAGGACGTTGACTGCTCTTGCGATTGTGATACTCGGCTCTTCAATGAATTCGACCTTGACAATTCTTTGAAGATCTTTATCTAGCTTCGCGGTCGAGCCGAGTGATGCGAGGGCATCCGCTTGGGAGTTTTCCGACCTTGGAATTCTTATCAAGGTAAACAGATCGAATTCAGCTGTTAAAGTTTTGACGAGAGTGAGGTATGCTTCCATGCGCTCGTCCTTTGTCGCGTATTCGCCGTTGAACTGATTTACGACGAGCTGAGAATCGCAAAAAGCTTCTATCCTTGTTATTTTCAACGCTTTAGACAATCGAAGACCTGCGAGAAGGGCCTCGTATTCGGCCTCGTTGTTCGATGCCTTGAAACCAAGGCAGAATGATTGCTCTAGAGATTTTCCGTCTGACGATAGTCGAATGCCTACTCCCGATCCGTGTTTAGATGACGAGCCGTCGACGTGCAGCTGCCAGACTTGGGATGCAGAACTGTCTGCAAGTGTGTCTTCGATTTCGGGCGAGGCTTCCGCCACCGGCAGTTCGATTAAAAAGTCGGCCAATACCTGTGCCTTGATCGTCGTCCTACTGCGATACTCGATATCAAACTCGCTTAGCTCGATCGCCCATTTGGCGAGTCGCCCGGACTGAGTCGGACTGTGGAGAACAGCGCGCAGTGGAAAAGTACTTAGTACCACGATCGAATGTGATTGAAAATACGGTCGAAGCTTTCGAGCCGACGTAATAACTGCGAGTGCGAGTTTCTCCGTCAAAGGATATCTTGTTTCTGCATCGATTAGCGACTTACTAATATAGAAAACAAGCTTTTGCTCGGTGCCGTCTTCGCGAATCAGAACCCCACTAACTGCCGAGGTCGAGACCGCGATGTAAAGATATAGCGGTTCGCCAGCTATTGGCTTTGTCAGAACGGGTGGAGTCGCGAGATACTGCTTCAATTTCTGGAAGGCTTCTTCACATTTTTCAGTCCACTCGAAATCTTGTCGAGCTGCCCCCTTCTTATCCTTGAGCGTTTCATAAAAAGGTAAACACTTATTAGTAGAGCGCGAGATGAACCGGTTCAAGGCCGCGACTCTGCCGTTTAGTCGCTGGACATCTCTTCTCGTTTTTGGCGAAGGCATCTGGATGAGTGCGTCGATTTGTTTTGGATTTGCCTCGATCCCGCGACGAGTAACCATGTAGCCGAGGAACTCGCCGGACGTTACACCGAAACGACACTTAGCCGGATTCAGCTTCATGTTATACTTGTTTAATAACGCAAAGCACTCTGCGAGGTGGCCGACGTGGTCCTTTTCCTCGAGTGATTTGACGAGCATGTCGTCAATGTAAACCTCCATCGTTTTGCCGAGTAAGTCCGCAAACATTTTATTTACCAATCGCTGATAAGTAGCCCCAGCATTCTTAAGTCCAAAGGGCATGACTTTGTAGCAATAGATTCCGCGGTCTGTGATAAAAGATGTTTTGTCGCGATCGCCGGGGTGCATGAAGATCTGATTATAGCCAGAGAATGCGTCCATAAATGACAACAACTTGTTTCCAGATGTCGCCTCGACGAGGCGGTCAATGTGAGGAAGAAGGAAACTGTCTTTAGGGCATGCCTTATTCAAATCCGTGAAGTCTACACAGACTCGCCACTTACCACTTTTCTTCTTCACGACGACTGGGTTCGCGAGCCACTCCGGATATCTGACCTCAGAGATCGAGCCGGCCTGCAAGAGTTTGTATACTTCGTCATTTACCGCTTGAGCCCTTTCAAGACCTAATCGCCTTCGCTTTTGCTTTATCGGTTTGTAGGTCGAGTCCACGTTTAACTCGTGACTGATGATGTCGATATCGGTCCCGGGCATGTCTCCCGCGGACCATGCGAATGTACCGACGTTTTTCTTGAGGAATTCGATGAGGTCGAGCCTGACGGCTTTGTCAAGTGTCGCGCCTATCTCTACGTATTTCTCTGGGAATTTGTCGTTTATACAAACAGATATGACAGGCTCGCAGGTCGGGCCCGCTCCTCTATCTTCAGCGGATTCCGCGATCTGTAGCTGCTATAAGAGGTTTGAGATTTCCTTGACGGGCTCCCTGTCTGTCTTGATCTTTTTCCGCGGCTCGCTTGGGATCGGCACTGTCGCCTGAGCTCTTAGTTTGTGCGCGGTCATGAAACAAGATCTTGACGCCGACTGACTTCCTCTGATTGTTCTGACTCCGCCCTTTGTTGGAAACTTAAGACAGAGATGATACGTTGAGGCGACGGCGCGCATCGAGTTTAGCCAAGGGGTTCCCATTATCACATTGTAAATTGCCGGGTTGTTCGAGACTGCGAACTCAACTATTTTAGTCACACCTTCCGCGCTTACAGGAAGCTTGACCGTACCGAGTGTCATCGTCGTCTCGCCATTGAATCCGGTTAATGGCTTAGGATAGGATTCGACTTGTGCGAGGTCAATTTCCTTGCGCTTCAGAGCGTCTACGAAAATGATGTCGACTGTGCTCCCAGTGTCGATTAAAAAGCGACCCGTGTCCCATCCTGCGACAGAGAGTCGGATGACAAGCGGGTCGTCATGAGGTTTGTCAATGTCATCGACCTCATTCTCTTCGAACTGGATGACGTCGTTCAGGAACTTCGACGGTTCGGGTTTGTTTGCCCCTACCTCCGCTCTTCTCTGTGGCTTTGATCGACGAGACGGTGTTAGAGCAGTAGCGCGAGCCGCCCATGATCATGTTGCATATTTTCTGTTTCGAGGCGCTCCGGCCATCATTACCGTTTCGTCGGTCGAGGTGGGCCTCGTCGTTTCGTCGGTCTCGCTTATTATTCCTGTTGTCTCCCGAAGGGCCGTCCCCTTCTCTTGCATCGTCGAATTGCTCGAGCTGAAAATCGTTAACATTGATGTTTCCTTTGAGCTCGCCGGCGGCCAACTTTGCTGCGAGTCGCATGCCGAGGACTCTGCAGTTAGACGTCGAGTGTCCCTCCATCTTATGCAAGTCGCAATAAGCAGACTCGTCATACTGCGATATTCTCGGCCAAGTGTTGCCGCTAGCGCGACCAGGGGCGCCTCTTCCGCGGCCTCGCCCTCTTCCTCGACCGTAGCCGGGCGAGTCCACCTGGTAGTTATGGGCCCCCTTGAAACCTCCTTCATGTTGTACGAAATTTCCCGGCTTCCTCTTTGTCGCGATTGGGACTTCTTGCGGACTAGGATTCTTGGCCTTTCCATGCTTCTGGCTCAGGATTTTGGTTTCATCTTCGCTTCTTGCGAAGTCGTTAGCGCGATGAAGCGCATCTTGAATTGATGAGGGCTCGTTAATCGTCATCTCTTTTCGGAAATCCGAGCTGTACCACAAAGCTTTTCGCAGGGCACTCAGGGCGGATCCGTCGTCAATCCCTTTTACCTGAATAAGCATCGCTTTGAAGCGTTCAATGAAAACTCCCAAGGGCTCGCCGGCCGCTTGCGTTATAGTATAAAGGTCCACCTCCGATGACCTGCGTTTGATTAGGACGGAATACTGCTTTAGGAAGGCCTCGGAGAGTTGGGCGAAGCTGTCAACAGAGTTCCTTTTCATCCCCGTGAACCAATAGAGGGCCGCCCCTTGGAGATGCTCCACGAAGAGGAGGCAGCAACCAACATCGATTTCATCGAGCCTGAAATTAGCTCGCCCCATTGCGATTGAGAATGCTCTGATATGCTCCGTGGGGTCGCCCTTTCCCTCATAGATAGGAATCTTGAGCTTCCCTGGGTCAGATAAACGCGCCTTTGTTATTCGCTCGGTAAAAGGAGTGGTGCGAGCTTCCTCAAGAACGCGGTCGAGTTCCGGCGCCTTGCTGGTTGCACGATGGACCTGTGACCTCATATCCTTGAGATCGCGAGTGTTTTGCTGCAAGACGGCTCTGAGCTCGTCCATTTCCGTTCCCTGCGAATCGACAGCTCTACGGGCGGTTATGGCTTCGGCTTGTTCCATCCATCGCGTATTTTCTGCGATTTCGCCCTCGTCCCGACTCTAGATACGACTAGTCGGTCGACTGGGCCGAGCTGCTCCGAATTCACGTCCTTCTGAATTGTCTGCGATTGCAGGTATGCCGCCGGGAGCGCCTGCGACGAAAACGGTTCCGTCTCTGAGAGGTGTAGGCGTATGATCTTCGCGAGTGCCACGAGCCGATGGCGATGCCGCCTGAGAGAAGTTAAGAGCGAGCGGGGCGACGCGAAGCGCGTTACCTTGAGGTAGCCCTCGAGACTGACGAGTTGTCGACAAGGCCCTGATTTCAGCAGTCAGGTTGCTGTTGATCGTCTCCTGGTTTTGCGACTGCTTGAGCAACTGCTCGAGCATTGCTTTGAGTTGACCGAAATCTCCTGGTGTGGACGGATCGGCCGTGTTTGTATTCGCGGTTGCCTGGTTCTCTGTCGGGACAGGTCTGCTTGCTTCCGCCCCCAATGCGGACTGGTTGATCAGCCCAGCCACAATGGGCTCGCTTGGACCTGTATCTTCGGCCGCTGGAGACTGCGGGTTCGTTATTGACATGTTGCGAGTAGCGGGTTCGTCTAAGCGTTTGTTTCGTGTATGAAGCTAGTGTTGCGAGCCCCTCCTTCTAGCGCCAAATTGTGCGTGCTGGATTAATCACACAATCGAATTTGTGAAGATTCGTTTGAAATAGAGCTTCTTTAGGGTTTTCAAACACTTAGAGGAAGATAGAATTAGATTATGAATTAGGGTTCTTATTCATCAAGATCAGAGCTGTAAACAGTGTTTTTACAAGAAATTTTTGGATCCCACAAGTGAAGGGGTACATGCCTATTTATAGTAAAAAGAAGGCGGTATGAACAGTAACACGCTACTGTTCATACCGCAAGTGGAATACTAAAGAATTGTTGTTGGGCCTTTGACAAATCGCTAATGGGCCCTTAATGGATCGCTTAACGGGCCTTCGTCTTCTGGGCTCGATCGCTGAGCCGATTCAACGTGCGTTTAGCCGTTTGGTTTATCGATTCTTCTAGGGGAGTTTTGACCCCTACAAGAACTTGGTAGAGGTTCAGTGATAGTAAGCAAGTTTAAATTATATGCATATAAGCAATAAGATAAATAGATGATGAGACATTGTTTTTTTTTTATATGCATATAAGCATGGAGGTTTTTTTTAAGCTAGTAAGTAACTCACCATTCACCAAATCTAGTCTTTGATTGCTTCACAACGGTCTTTTTGTAAATGCTTCCAGGTTGGCCTAGCATATTGGACATGACTCGTGACCCTGACGAAATATGCACTCCGTTCTTAGTTATAGTTCAACAACCGTAGCATCGTGATCTATGCAAAACTCATGTCTCAAATACTATGGTGGGTTTTTGTGGTTCAATTATATGCGATACTAACTTAATCAGAATTTTTTATACTTATGATACTAACATGAGAGGAGATAAGTAAGGTACTAATTACAGACTGACTAATTTGTATGATAAGATCACAGAGAAAAACAATAAGCTTCTACCTTCCAAAGAAATAGATTTGAAGCCTCTGAAAAAAAGTTGTAATAGAAGCTGCTATAGATTTCTACGATAGCGAAAAGGCTTCAACAATATGATCTTTAAGGTGGTGAATCAACCGAACTTCGTGTACCTTTTTATCAGGAGCCATTCTAATTTATTAGATAATTAATATAAAGCATACCTTGATTTTTTCCCAAACGTTTATGTATTTCTCCATGCTACTACTCTCTTTGTTAATTTTTATCTTGACACCATATGCCTCTCTCTGACCAGAGCCCTCTTTGTTTCCCTTTTTTGCTGATGTACTTTATTTAACCATGTTGTAAGCAAATAGCTGAAAGCAAATTGAATCTGAGTAAAAATACTCTTTTTCATAAAAATAATCTTCTATTACTTAATAAGTGCATTGGCCGCTTGATTTAGTAAACAAGTGAAGAAAAAACCAAAAACATGCCTTTGTCACTTGGGTGCAGCGAGGAGAAGGCTTCTAACACGGGATCGCCTCCGTAATTGGGGTTTAAATGTCTCACCACATTGTGTCATGTGTAATTTGAAACATAAGACTGAGTTTTTCTTTTTCTTTTGTATCTACTTCAACGATGGCCAACCATATGAAAAGAGAAAGTACAGCAAACCTTGAACCACATAGATGAAATTGGTAGAGGCGTTTTCGTCGGATATCTTGCTGTGTCAAGGTTTGTAACAGATTGAGATCAAATTTCTCAAGCAATCCGGTCATCTTCGAGTTGTTTCTCAATCCCTATAAATCTCATGTACATATCTGTTTGTTTACTTAAGTTTTTGGAAAACCTCAGAATCGATTAACACAAACTAAAAGCAATTATAAATCTTTGATCTTATTTCAAAGAAGAAACGTTTTTGGGAGAACGAAAGGTCGACGAAGAAGATAGGAGAAGGGTACACATTCTAGTGTGTGCTGATATGTCAGAAGGTTGGAGAGAGCCCTAGTGCTTTCATATAGTAGATATGAGAAAGAGGAATTTGTCAATAACCTAGAGAATTAAAGAAAGGAGATGATTCGATTAGACATAGGGTTTTAGGCCTAAAAGAGAAATAAATAAAAGAGATCTAGAAGAGTTCTTAATATTTTTTTGGGTTCTCTTAAATTATGTTTTGATGTATTCTTTCTATTATATTGGATTCTTTGTTTGTGCCATCCTAATTTTGAAGCTTTTCATAGCTGTCAAATATTTCATCGATTCGTAGGGAAATCTCAGTCTATGAACCTAGAGAGGAATGATCCGCGAGTCAATGTGTCCGAATCTATTTTTAACTTCTACAGAAGGATCTTAGACATTCCCTCGACGAAACCAAAAGACTGCTCGATCGTCACTTTAGATTTCATGCACAATTGAAAAGTTTGGCTTATAGTCTATAGTTTAATTTCAGTTTCTCTTTAGATCTAATTCTGGAGTTATAAAGCGAAATCAAGAGGCTTCCATAAGCGCTAGCAACCTCACTTCGAGGTGCTAACTGGGTAAACAATTCTCTGTATGCAAATCTGTATCTCTATATTTACATGTTTAATCGATCGTTAGACTTCTAGGGTTTGTGAAGCAATCAATCAATTGTACCGATAGATTCACACGTTAAAACACAACAACCCAACGAAAACTGTGGAACCTTTAGAAACTTAATTCGCAATGGATCTTATACTATTTATATTATATATATATAACCTAAAATCTTTAAAATTTATGAGCCCTCGGATAATAATATAAGTGTATATACATCATTAATTTTTTTTTTTAAATCACAAAATACGTCAACAAATTTTAAAATCCTAAATTTTGTACCATTTTAAGATTTGTAACAGAAGTACAAAGATAACAAAGAAATCAGATAGACCAAAAAACTACAAACGAAGACTACGTCTCATTATAGACTAAGAAATATACAAACCTAACAAGATAGCACATACCAATGACCTATGCTCAGAAAATATGCGTTGTTGTTGCAGTTCCTAAAAGCTTGAGTCATAATTGTTGTTGCCACGAGCATCTCCACCTAAGGTCAGTCCTTAAAACCTCGTATGTAGAGAGGGTGCCACATGACTAACACAAAAACGAAGCCTCTACTGATGTTTTTTGGTACCATTCATGCCATGTTATTGTTTTTTGTTTTTTGTTCACGAAGATCAAAATCCGTATATGCTTCGAAAGATTGACCAAATAGGTATACCAAGTCAAGCCTGAAGCCAACTTTGTACAATGTACAAAGTAAAATGCGCACACGGCACACGTGCAGACTGGAGAGAAACAAACTAACATTTTTTTCTTTTCTTTTAAACTAAAACAAATATTTCTTACAAATCAAAAACTTAAAAAGCTCACAATAAGGCCCAATTAGAACGAGTTCATCTCTAAATTATTCTTCTTACATTTTAACAAAGCAACGACCGCTTCACCGTACAAACAATCTCCGACGAAAGCTTCCGTCGCAAACTCATCATCTCCGACTTCGGAATATTCCTCCCTCGGCCTTACAATCACGAGCGTCGCGGATTCTAAACATATACCGTTCTTAAGCTTAAGCCAAGGCGCGTGTCTCATAGTCATCTTCACGCTCGGGACAACACTCCTCTTGTTCCTCTCCACGCGCTCCACATCCTCCTCACGCGCCACCGTATTTCTAAACTCTTTCAGCCCCTCGGATTTCATCACCACCGTCCCTTCTCCTTCTTTGTCACGTATAACCAAACTCTCCATCTCCTCGTGCTCCTTCACGACTTGGTTCATTAGGTAATGACGAGAAGAAGCAGCCATCAACGCGCTTATCGTCCACACCACGCGCGTCTTTAGTCCATTCACGAACTCGGACTCATTGTCCGAAGAGGCATGAGAAGAATTAGAGTCCATGGTGGTAGCGGAACGGAAAGCGACGATGACGCAGCTTTTTAGGGTTTTTCCAAACTCAGCTTTCCACTTAACGACGGTTTCCTTCTCAACCTTGATATCTCCGCCGGGAAGCTCTACGACAAGATTCGTAATCCGGTTAAACCGGGAGAGAATCTTGGAAGGGATATTCGGAGAAAGAGTCATGGTTGGGATCGGTTTAGTTGGTTTAGAGAAAAGAGAGAGGAGACCGTGATGAAAGGACTTGAATAAGGATAGGAAAATGTTGCTGTCCACGGGAGAGTCTGTCTCGGTGGTGGTATCGACGTGGTTGAGTCGGAGGACGAGTGACTCGGACTGAGGGACGAGCAAGTTGAATCGTTTGGATAGAGAAGTGCAACGAAGTAAGGTTTTGACGTCACCAACTTTGTTTAAGATCTCTATGACGATTGCATCGGGAAGTCCATCAAAAACGTCCATTTTAAAAATAAAACCTTTGAAAGGAAAAAAAAAAGAGAGAGAGAGAGTTTTTCTGTGTTTTTCTTTCTCTTACACTTTGTGTTTCTATGTATTATGCTTCGAGTTTGGAGAGTGTGACATAGGGAGTTTAAATAAGGAAATGACGACGAAAGCTAAAAACCAATAAAATTCGTTTTCCGACAATGGGTGGGACCCATTGCCGTCTTTTATCGGTATTTTAATTGGTAAAACAACCAAACAAAAAAAAAAGAAAAAAGAATGAGGACATCTTGCATTTGTTTACCATTATTATCTCATCCCATACAGGGAAAAAATCCTAGTAGATTCTCTTCTTATATGGGAATTTACCACAAGTAGCAAACAAAATTCATAAGTGACTATCTAACCAACTTTTTGTTCATAGTGTATAAATATATATATGGGCAAAAATGTTCTTTTTAATAGGATATAATTTGTACCATTTAGGCTCTAAATAGTGACCACTAAAAAGAAAAAGAATGAACACAAACTTCTCTTCATTCCTTATAAAAAACACTATTTATATGGAAATTTTGTTACCTATAATTCTTCTCCACCTCCTCCATTCATTTTCTAGCAGAAAATTATAGAACAAAAATATTCGTGATCAAATTTGAGAAGGAACAAGAGGAACCATATTTTTCACAATTTCTTTCCATTCATAAAATTTGGTTACTTTTCATTCATTTCATTCTTTTTCCTCATCATTCTTTTTATTCATTTTATTCCTATTATGGTCACTAGCTAGAGCCATATAGTACATATAAACAAGTCGAAAGGCGAGACAGAAATAGAGGTTACCAGTTTCACAATCTACCAGGTCGGAGAAAGATTTGAAAGAAGGCCAAAAAGAAAAAAAAAATTCAAAGCAGAAAAACCACATTAACAAACCATTATAATTTTCGATTAAGAATGAAATATACCTCAATAATCTAAGGACAAAGCGTTACTCTTATACAGAATATACCAAAGGCGGCGAGAAATAGCAACTGTTGTACATTGCAAACTACAAGAACACTTGATGTAGAAACGATTGTACACAAACCTATTCTACCCGAAGTTATACGACATTACACATCTTTTGATTCGTTTCTGGAAAAGTTCCTAATCTACCCAAATTAGCTCTTGTAAATCTTGTTACTTCCTGAGACCTAAACTGTTTCACACAATAACTTTCCTTTACTTTTTGAGTTCTTCAATTGTCACTCTCTGTGAAGAAATGAAGTATCTATTATCAACTTCATTTTCTAATCTGATATCTCCTCCTAAAATCCAAGGGGCAAGCCGATGTTCATCACATATTGATGCCAGACCTTGGCGTGTACTGTTTCACCTGCCACCAGTCACATTACCTCTTTCCAAAAGCCTAAACATGGTGTTTTGCTTTTGCATTTCATCAGATTCTTCTTTGTTTTCCGAACCACTTCTCTGCACCAAGTCACACACGTGCACATCTCTTGACTTGAGACGCCACCTGACGTACCCTCTAGCGCGTTGACTTTTGTTCCACTATACTTCTTCTCCAGTTCTTGAGTGACATAGTGCAGCACACTTGATGTATGAGATATTTTCCATTATATTCCTTAATTTAGATTTTTATGTATTTTCCTTTTCTTTTAGGTTTAGGATACTCTCTTAGGGTTTTTCTTTTGCTATATAAACACTTATTATTGTAGCCTCCAAGGCATAACTGATTTTCTTAATCAAAGTTTGAGAGCTTTTCTCTTTTTGGTGGATTCCAAAACCATTTTTGGTGGATTCCAGAGATTTATCCTTCAAGTTCATCGCTTGTGAACTTGATTTTAATCTAGGTTAGTGCTTGCTAATCCTAGGGTTTTCCAACTGCGTCAAGTGGTATCAGAGCAAACTTTCTCCTACTCATTTCGAAGCTTGATCATGGAAGATCAACCAGCTACCAAATCTGATCTTAAAGTGATTGAAAGAACAACTTAGCTTTGAATAAATACTTCTCTCTTTATTGGTGTTTAGAAAACTAACTCAAAAACTAAACACAAAGCTCTTTGATCTCTCTTATGATTTACCATATCTCGGCAACCATATTTATAAGTCTAGAATTTTTTTTTCCTAAATCTGTTTACTTTTTAGAACTAGATAACTCCTAATTCTATTAGGATTACATTAAGCGTATCTTATTCCTAATCCAACTTGATTAAGGAACTCTTAAGCTTGTATCTTTGAAGCTTATCCAACAATCTCCCTCTTAAGCTTCAATCTTGTCTCAAACATGTCTTGCATTCCAATCAAGCTTCGCATCTCACTACACTTGATCTGCGCCAAAGCCTTCATCAAGATATTAGCCTTTTGCTCTGTTCCCGGTACATGTTCCACTTCGACTAGCTCCTTTTTTATACATTCGCGTATGAAATGGTAGCGCTTGTGGATGTGTTTGCTCTTACCGTGAAACACTAGATTCCTTGTAAGTGATATCGCCGACTTGTTATCAATCTTGATGAGAACCTGCTTGTTCTTCCATCTTGTGATCTCGCCCAAGAGATCTTGAAGCCATATTGCTTACTTACTCGCCTCTATCGCTACCATGAACTCCACTTCACATGTCGAGAGGGCTACTGTGTCCTGCTTCTGTGAATACCAAGTAATAGGCGAGTCTCCAAAGTAGAAGATATGACCCGTAGTGCTTCTTCCGTCATCTAGATCAATGTTATGGCTGCTATCGTTGAATCCAACAATCTTCTTTGATCCACCACATTTGAATTTCAAGCCAAAGGAGACACTTTCCTTTACATAGCGTAGAATGTGTTTCTTAATTTCTCCATGCAATTTCCGAGGACTCACCATGTATTGACTAGCTACTCCAACTGAGAATGCTAAGTCGGGTCGGGTATGGAGTAAATATCGTAAGCATCTAACGTTTCTTCTGTAACTTGTCGGGTCTATTTTTTCTTCTTTAGAGATTTTTATTCCGAATTCCATAGTAACTTTAGTCAGATTGTAAGTATCCAAACCAGCTTCTTTAAGAATCCTTCTTGCATATGATTCTTGTTTGATCTTGATCCCATCATCTCCTTGATGAACTTCTATTTCGAGATAATAAGTGAGTTTTCCGAGGTCCAACATCTCGAACTTAGATGCCATTCCTTTCTTGAATTCACTTTTAGATTTGAGAGTATTACCTTTAACAAACAAGTTATCTACATAAATTGCAATTATTAAGAGTGATTATCCCTCTTCTTTGCGATACACCGAACTCTCTTTTGTGAATTTTTGGAACTTCATGCCTTTTAGAATTTGATCTAGCTTCGTGTTCCAAGCTTATGGAGCTTGTTTAGTCCGTATAAGACTTTTGAAAGCTTGTAAACCTTATGTTCTTCACCTTTTATTTCAAAACTTTGGGTTGTTCTACATAGGCATCTTCCATTAGTTCTCCATGTAAAAACGCATTTTTACATCCAAATGATGAATCTCCCATCTATGTGATATCACCAATGCAATCAACAATCGTATGATTTCTAGACGAGCTATCAGTGCAAAAACTTCATCAAAATCTATGCTGGTTACTTGTATGTATCCTTTAAATACAAGCCACACCTTGTGCTTGTTTATAGTATCATCCGCATTCTTTTTGATTTTGAAAATCCACTTGAGACCAATGACTTTAACCCCACTCGGTTTATCAACAAGATACCACATCTTGTTCTTGTTGATCAAAACGATCTCTTCTCCACATGCATTTATCCACTTTGGTGAGCCCTTTGCTTTTTTAAAATTTCTTGGTTCATCATTGATTGCAAGTAAGAGTCTTTTGCACTCTTCAACAGCTTGTAGAACAAAATCATCAAGGTATCTAGGTTAGAAAACATGTCGTGATGACCTCTTTCGTGGTTGTTCCTCTTAATGTACGTTGTTTTCGTTGGTTTGATCATCATGAGCAGCTTCATCTATACCGATGCCATCTTCGTTCTCATGATTGTCATCAATGGACTCATTGCTTTCTGTCGTGTCATGATCTTGTTCTGGATCATTGTCGATCACAACGCCCTATCTCATATGAAACATTCTAGGATCATGTCTTGATCCTTCTTGTGTTTTACTACATGTTCAACTTGATTTCTCATCAAATATGACATCACAGCTCACAACGATCTTTTGTGTTGCCGGATTAAACAACCTGTAAGCCTTGGTTCCCGACTCGATTCCAAGGTGTACAAGTGTCTTTGATTGATCATCGAGTTTTTTGAGATAAGAAGAATCAACTTTCCTCTATGCTAAGTAACCAAAAACTCTTAACTATTCTATACTCGGTTTCTTTTCACGCAAACACTCAAAAGGAGTTTTGTTCTCAAGAGCTCTCGTTGGTACTCTGTTTATTTTGTAGGTAGAGTGTCGAACTGCCTCCCCCATAAATAGTTTGGTACTTTCATAGCTTTGAGTATACTCTTTGTCATCTCCATTAGAGTTTTGTTTCTTCTTTCCAAAACACCATTTTGTTGTGGCATGTAAGGTGCTGTGAGATTTCTCTTAATCCCACATGTCTTGCAGAACTCAAGAAATTTCCTTGAGGTGAACTCTCCTCAACGATCGGTTCTTGGTGTCATGATAGTTTTCCCATGTTCTTTCTCAACAAGGGATTTGAATGCCTTAAATTTTCCAATGCTTCACTTTTCTCTTTTAACAAAACAGACCACATGTATCTTGAGAAATGTCAATGATAACAAATATGTATTTGTTATGAGCAAACTTCGGCGGTGTAATAGGTCCACAAATATCTGCGTGTAGGAGTTCTAGTGGTTTTAAGGCTCGGTACTTGGATGTTTCCGGAAACGGTTGCCGTGTTTGTTTTTTGACTAAACATGATTCGCAGAATCTATTTTCTTCTCGAATCTCTGGTAATCCATGCACCATCTTTTGTTGAGACATAACTTTTATTGTCTTAAACCTTATATGTCACAATCTCGCATGCCACCTCCATACATCATGATCTATTTTCAAGCTTAAACATATCGATTTTCCTATTTTCAAGCGAACCTTGTAAAGTCTGTTTGGTGTTCATGTGACTTTTACAAAGAGTGTCCTTTTTGGATCATGAACAATTAGATAGTCTTGTCTCATTCTTACGTCGCACCCGGCTTCCGTAGCTTGACCTAAGCTCATGATATTTCTCTTGCGGTCGAGTATATAATATATATCGGTGACAAGTCATTGCTCAACTATTTTGCTTTGGAAAAGAATTGATCCTTTCCCTCATATGTCGATACAAGAACCATCTCCAAACTTTACTCTTCCTTTTATATTCTCATTGAGTTCTAAAAAATAACTTTTATTCCCTGTCATGTGAATACTCACTCTGTTGTCGAGATACCACACTCCTTCTATCGTATCTTTTGTCTCGAAGATCTTAGGAATCACTTTTTCTTCATTAAGGAACATCAATTCGTGCATATAGAGAGTTGCATCGACTTCTTCTGTCTCTACTTTGTTTGCTTCTTGTGTTCTTTGTGTTCGTTTCGGACATACTAAGGTGAAGTGTCCAGGTTTCTCGCAACGGAACAAATTTTCTTTGACCTATCCTTCTTTTCTCTTGATTGATCACCTTGATTTATTTTCTGTTCTTGAGTGGGAAATCTTCCTCTTCCTCTACCACGATATCCTCTGCCTCCTCTTCCACGACCTCTCCCTCGTGAGTTCGTGAAGTTTTGTTGGTCGCAGTGGTTGAATAAAAGCTTATTTTGAGTATCTCCATAAAGAATTATCTCTTTATAGGCTTTAAGTCTCCCTCTGATGTCTTCAAAACTTGCTTTATTCAGATCAAGGACTTGTTCGAGAGAAGCTATGATATGTATATATCGATTTCTTGGTAAACCATTAAGAAACTTTTTCACAAGTTTAGTTTGTTCAATCGTTTGTCCAAGAGTGACTGATTTAGATGCTATCTCTGATAGCCTACTGGCAAAGCTATCTATAGTATTTGAATCTCTCATTTATATTCTCTCGAATTTGGACATCAAAGTTTGCAATCTCGCCTCTTTAACACGATATGCTCCCAAGTGTCGTGCTTTGATTGCATCCCATATTGTTTTTTAGGTTTCTTGTTCACTGACTTGTAAAACAAGAGATTCCGGAATAGCTTGAAACAATAGTCCTACTGCGACATTGTTTTTGTCCGCATCTTTCTCTCTGGGTTCTATTGTATCCCAGACTTTGTATATTTTCAGCTATACATTCATCCACATAGCCCATATAGTGTAGTTAGTGGAGTTTAGTATAGGGCACTGGGTTGTAACTTCGTTTGCCATTGCTCGGTCTCAATGTGAATAGGTCTGTATGATCTTCATATTGTTTTTGCGATAAAAACAATATGGATCTTCTTAACCTATTGCTCTGATACCAATTAAAGTGATTGAAAGAACTACTTAGCTTAGAATAAAGGCTTCTCTCTTTATTGATGTTTAGAAAACTAACTCAAAAATTAAACACAAAGCTCTTTGATCTCTCTTATGATTTATAACATCTCGGCAACCATATTTATAAGTTTAGAATATTCTTTTCCTAAACTTGTTTACTTTTTTAGAACTAGATAACTCCTAATTCTATTAGGATTACATTAAGCTTATCTTATACCTAATCCAACTTGATTAAGGACATCTTAAGCTTGTATCTTTGAAGCTTATCAAACAGATTTAGCGAGTATCAAAACAGGTCTTGAGGGTTTCACAACGGTTTTAACCGCTTTGACCGATCAGATAACAGCTTTACATATTGTTAACACAATTAACAACAACAACAATAATAACAATCAACAAAGAGGAAGAGTTCGGAGAAGAGAACCGATTATGGTTCAACATGGTGAAAAAAATCAGGATGTAGTTGATTTTAAAAATTATATGACGGAGTTAATAAACAAGATTTGCAATCGACGAAGAAAGAAAAGAGAAAAACTAATTAGGGTTCCAAAGAATTAAGAAGATCATGTTATCATGGTTAAAAGTCCCAACTCTAATGAAAAGGATCCAATGGAGAAAGAGATTGACCAAAAAAATCAACACAGTGAAGATTTGGCGGCTGATATTCTATTACTAGACATAACTTCAGAAATAGATGAGACAGAGATTCCAGAAGGGATGCTAGTAATCCAAAAGAACTTCAAGAGTTGATTCCAGATGAAGAAGAAAGAAATAAGTTTGTTGATCACCAGCTTAAGCCAACCAAAGAGTATGGTGAAGTGATGGTTATCTTTATTAAGAAGACTCCAGCTGAGACGTCCAAAAAGATGAAACCTACCAACTATGGTTCATTCAAGATAGTTGTGGTTATTTATGCTGAAAAGAACTTGAAGTACAACAAGCTACAACCTAGCAACTATGGTTGTCTATTCAAACTTGATGTGATTCCTTATCTAGATTAGAACTCGAGGTCGAGTTCTTCAAAAGTGGAGGAGACTGATGTAGGAGATATTTTCCTTAATTTAGTTGTTTTATGTATTTTCCTTTTTTTTGGGTTTTGGATACTCTCTTAGGGTTTATTTCTTTTGCTATATAAACACCTATTATTGTAGCCTCCAAGGCATAACTGATTTTCTTAATCAAAGTTTGAGAGCTATTCTCTTTTTGGTGGATTCCAAAACCCTTTTCTGGTGGATTTCAGATATTTATCCTTCAAGTTCATCGCTTGTGAACTTGATTTTCATCTAGGTTTTGTTCTTGCTAATCTTAGGATTTTCCAACTGCGTCAATACTTTGTATATTCCTTTGTCACATGATGCAAATCCTCATGCATTTATAGTTATAACAAACTCTTCAATCGGATTAATTTTGTGTTAATTATATCATTGTTAGTATAAATCCACCAGATTCCATTATTGCTTTTTTAAATAAAGGAGATGTTTTCCAAGTCTTCTAAACATTCTTCTATGTACGATGAATGCAAGTTTTGAACTTTTTGGGCTTCGGAATGGTCACATTCTTTATATAATTATAAACACATTCACATAAATAATATAATTAGTGAGGACATCTTCTATTTCTTTAGCAAGGAAATGTATCAGCATTAAAAAATTGCAAAAGTCACTCGGTGCACACAATATTTTAAATTTTTCGAATTGAAACTTAGTATTACTATTCTCTCATTAGATTTTGAGTTCATAATTCATGATATCTTATAATTAACTATATTAGAAAACGCATTGATCATTACATCACTTTTAAAATTTTAATGTTGAAATCACTGATCAAATGGCGGGGGTCTAAATTCTGATGACGATGGCGCAGTTCTGTGGTTGATGACGTATTTGTTGCTTGTCCACTTGGCTTTTTTACCCGTTTAAATACAAGAAAATATATTCGGTTTCTACAAATCTGGGAGTTACAATATTAATTACGATGACTTGAAAAAATAGTATATATCTTAATTGTTTGTTCCAAAATAGTACCATTATTAGTTTAATTTTTATAAAAATAACATGGGTCAATCTTAAAATGATTCAACATCTTTTCTTAATGGAAAAAATCTAAACCCTAAATAAATAAATCAACATAAACATAATATTTTAATTTTATTTGTAATTTATTTAGGATAAACAAGTATTATCACATAATTAATACTAGAAGTCTAGAACCTCCAATGAAACTTTTCAATTCATGTCATAAAATAAGTTTAGAGAGTTTGGAGCAAATATTTTCGATATCGGGAAAGGACAAATCTGCATTGAAGCATGGTTTGTATGTCCGAAATAAGAGCAAAAATAGGCCTAAATACATCATTATGAAGTCTGGAATTTCTCTCATTCCACAACGTATATATATAGAGACCTGAAACACTAGTTTTTGAATGAAAGCCACGAAAAGAGAATTGGAAACAAATGATCCGAAATGGTATATCGAATAAAAGATTCTGTCAACTAGCTAGGAATAATATTCCAAACAGAAAATTAAAACCAAAGGGGTTCGTTGAATTTAAGTTTTCTAATTGGTTTAAACTTAAACAATGGAATATGCTTTAATAAGGAGAGGACTACATTCTGTCGATGTTATTTTATTTTTGATTCCCATCGTTATCAAGGAGTTAAAATAAAAAAACTATTCGAGTTCTTTTAATTTAGATGTATTAATAAATACTTATATAAACTCATTAGAAATAGCAACCTCACATTTTAAAATGCGATGTAAGTAATATATAGAGAGTGGATAGGGAAAATTATGTTAATTTAGTTCCGGTACAACTCACGCTTGACAATAGATTAAGACGATATTAATCATTAGCTTATATATTGATTATAAATTTAGAGAGATGCAATGATTCACATTTTGATTGAGAACTACCATTTTTCTAGAGTTTTAACCGGGAAGCGTCCTTAATTGTACGCGAACGAATAAATATAGTTTTTCCTAACTTTTTTTTTTTTTTTTTTTTGATAAAAGTTAAATTAATTGCCCAAAAGGGAAAATTTGTACAACTATTTTAATACAAGTCCCCACTTTGAACCCAAAAAAATAAAAAAGAACAAAGTGGAGAAAACTAAACTAGACCGAACTACTCGTAAAAGTAGGCCGATAAACCGCATATGACAATATGCATCTATATCCGTAAACCCAATATTTCTATCCCAGATGCAACGATGTATGACAAGTCTCTAACTGGGAAACCCGGTTCAACGGACACCATGAGCTCCGAACCAGGTCGCGGGGTCCTTACCCTAGCTGGTATACCGAACCAGGTCGCGGGGTCCTTACCCTAGCTGATATCGGTTCCTCGGGTCAACGGGCCATGAGATCCGGTAAATACCTAGATAGTAGCTCGCCATACACCAATGTAAAATCTGAGTAAGATAAATTGGAATTGGGCCCATACTGCCCAATATGTCATTAAACAAATTAATGGACCATAACTGGACCAATAACCCAACCAGTTTAATAGGCCTAAACCGGCCCAATAGCTGGTCCTCCTAACCAAAAAGTTGGTTCATCTTCTAGGTTCTTCGAGAACCTCCGGTGGACTGAACATCGCCAGCCAAGGCGGTCAAGCAAGGACCAATGACGACTGATCCGAAATTCAGGATCCCCAACGAGGAACTAATCGACGCCGGGGAAAAGTGAATCGTCGGCCGGCGATGAGTCGGAGGGGCGAAACGGATTCACCGAAGCAATTCCAATCACACCATCCATAAAGCTCTGCGATTTGAATTGGAACAGAGCAGTAGACTAGATCTAGGACATAGATCCAGTTAATGATAGATCCGGGTTCGGTGAAGCAATCGGAACCACCTAACACCTCTCCCATCTAGAGTCGCCAGAGAGAACAGTCATCAACTCCGGGAACTAAATCATCGACTCCGGAAATAGATCGTCACTCCGGGAAACAGACTAGCCGTAAACTCGCCGGAGCAAACATGAAACTCGTCGGCAGGCCTCTCCCTCTGAAGGATCGAGATTGGAGAAGAGGGACAGAGGGGCCGAGAGAGATTTTCTCTCTCTAAAAGTAGAGAGGGAATTTTTGATCCATGTTTTTCCTATCTTTGTTCTATTTTGTTCATGTTAATTTTTTTTTTTTTTTTGTCAACGTTTTGATTCCATTTAAATGAAAACTGGGATTACATCGATAGTTATAAGATTAAGAAATCTTAACTCTATTACATTCGATGCTACAAAGAACAAGCGGAAGAAAAACAAACATCAGATAGACGGATTCATTATACCAAAGCATCCAACGACAAAAAGAAGTCCTCGAGTCTCTTCAACGTTGAGCTTAAGCATTGGAATGATTCCGATGAAGGTTAAGAACACGTCACATGAACTACCATTCCTGATTGTTACCGCAGTGCAAATTTCACAATCATAAAATCGGCTGCACTAACAAGTGTTGAGCCTTTATACTCCATCCGTTCTCTTTTAATTGATGATTTAGAAAAAAAAATATTTCTAAAAGATTGATTTTTTACATTCTCAATGCATTTTTAATAAAAAATAATGATGAATTGTAATTTTCAAGACAAATTAATTGGCTTTATTGAATTACTATTGGACTCAAATTGTTTAGTACAAAAAACAAGACATTTATAACTAAGAATTAATGTGTTTTCTTAATAAGTGTGAAAATTCTAGATTATCAATAAAAAAAGAACGGAGGGAGTACATCACAAAGAACAAGTTATTTGTGGGTTCTTCCCATCCTAGAGCTAATCGAACAACCCAAGAGCCTCAATACATAAGCCGATGATCAAAGGAAGATGAACTTGGTTCCATTGAAATGTCGAGATTGCGGAACAACATCCTACACAAGACATTCCTGCAATTCACCAACAAACAATGACTATCACCTAAACTTATCAATTTAGGATTCAATTTTGACCATGGTGAGTAGGGAGCAAGCAAACGGGTTGACGAAGAGAGATGACCAAGGAAAATACAAGAGTAAGCCCTACGGGATCTATATGGTAAACCCAACATGGTGACACACACATCCATCAGTAAGGCTAATGGAGAGTATGAGCATGATTCCGGTACACTAACTAGTTAGGTTACATACACATCCAAGAGTAGGATTGACGGAGTTATGAACACATCTTATAGCTCACCGAATGAGGTTTGACGCTCTTCGATATGAAGCACAATGGATGGGAGATGGTCGCTCCGATGTGGAGGAAACGCAATTTAACGAGCTTTGTACGTGTGATTTCAACTTGGTGAGGAACTTGACACAAAGAGTTGAAGTAGAAGAATGGAAGAGTTATGGAGTGAGAGACAATCTTGTCGTTGATGGTAGAAGCTCCGGTGGGTAGAGATCGGAGGTTCGATTGGCTTCAAGAGATTGAGGAATTCGAGAAATTCCGGAGAGGGTTCTAGATTCGTTGGATCTAGCAAGTTGGAACTGCCGTTCATGGAAAAGTGTGGTTGCGATGAGTGAACGATCAAAGGCAGAGAAAGGGTAAGAGATTCCTAGGTTTATCACCGAGAGGGGCTCCGCCTCACATAAGAGACAATAAATGATGGAAGACTTTCCAAGCCTAAGACGCCGGATCTGCACAGGAGAAGCGGCTCTGCTCATCATCGTCGAGGATTCCATCATC
Source organism: Draba incana (assembly GCA_963576765.1). Lineage (NCBI taxonomy): Eukaryota > Viridiplantae > Streptophyta > Magnoliopsida > Brassicales > Brassicaceae > Draba > Draba incana. The sequence goes on from OY755208.1 coordinate 11,041,487, forward strand.
TTACGGTGGTCGGAGAGAAATCCAAGACAATCAATCAAGATATAAACCGCCATAGAAGATGAGAGAGAGCAGAAGTAACAAGCAGTAAGTGAGATGGTCCGACGCCGTTGATTTGCGGCTTCACCGGCGCCAAAAAAACTAGATCAGATCGACTTCCTCGATTCTAGGGTCTGAGAGGTTTTTTCTTGCGGCTATACCTAATTTTGTTCCTTAATTACAAGCATGTGTTTTGCATGTTCATGTTAATTCAAGTATCAAAACGTACAATCAGTTAGGCAATTGCCTAGGGCCCACTTCAAATCACATATTTAAGAGTCCCCTAATTTGAGATTTTTTATTCCTTTAATATAAAAATCAAATTTCAAATATATTTCTACTAACTTATTTTCTAAATACGTATCTTTTATAATGTTAAATGCGTTAATTCATTTCATCTCTAGACTTTAATGAGCTCTCATAAATATTACTTATAGACCCATTCGTTTCTTTTTTTTTTGGTTTTTCGGTTACTTTTTTGTTTGTACAAATTATTTTATAGCATAATTTTTTCAACTCCATTTAGTTTTATATTTTGAACATTAGTAGTAGATAAATTTCTAATTTTATAGTTAACAAAAATGATAAATATAGACATACAATCTTATAAACAGTATTTGAATATGAATTAATTATTTTTATTTCATATAATAAATCCTTTATCATAAAAAAATATTCAATAATACGTTATAATTTTTTTACAAAATATACATTTCAAACTTAAAATAAGTTATATTATCGAACATCGCCTTGGGCCCTGGAGAAGCTAGGCACGACACTGCGTACAATTCTTATAAGATTGTATGTCTATATTTATTAAAATAATAAACCCCCCAAAACCAATAAACCCCCCTAAAGTAGAAATTTCAAATCCATTAAAATACCAAAACCAATAACCCTAGGTTACATAAAAGTGCGTGAGTTTAAGGATTGGCCGCAGTTTTCAGAGATTAAAGTCAGAGAAAGTGAGAGTTGAGAAGAGATTGAGAGAATCATTGTGTTCTTGTCATTTGTGAATCAAAAAAAGGTGTTTGGTGCGTTTTTGAGGCGTTAGAATCGTTTTTCGTCGTGTTCTTCGTAGAATTCGTTCGGGTCTATGTGAGTTGGAAAATGGAGGGTCTGATTCGTGTCATCTCGTGTCTCAATTCCGTTTCTTCATTTGTTCTAAGCTAAGGTGAGTGCATGACCATGGCTTCTAGGCGAAGATGAATGTTTTGATGCGTTTTTGTGATTGATTTATGTGTTGTTGGTGTTTTGGTGATTGTTGTGGATATTGTGGCTTGTATGTTGTGTTCTTCATGCAGGTTTGTGACTCGAGTGGCTCGGAATCAAGTCGAGAGAGGAGACACTCGATTATGCGACGTGAGGCATTTTGATCGACATCAGGAGGGGTCGAGTGATACGAGCACTTTGGTCGTGCCGATCAACACCTTTCTGATGTCGCTCGACACACATTTTTATTGATCCAAAATTAGTTTGGATTGCTTCGTGGTGGGGAAAATGGCGTTTTCAGTCCTACACTGTTGCCATCGTGCGAATTTGGACCTGGACTTATTGACTTGACTAAATCTAACTTGAACTAAACTAATTTTCAAATATTGAACCTGAACTAGCAAGCGTTTGTCTAATTTGGACTTTGACTCGTTGACCGTTAACGGAACAGTGACTAGGACGACGGCACAGTGATTAGGATGACGGTTGTTGACACGTGGATGAGCCGTTGTGTTCTGTGACCAAAACGTTGTCGTCTCATCTAATTAAAATGACGTCATTTTATGAATTGGGGCTAACATAAAATTGAAATCCTTAAATCGAATATAGCCGTTAGAAATCTCTACATCCGTACTTTATTATGATGAAGAGAAGAAGAAGAGAAAATTTCTAACGGCTAGATTCGATTTAGGGATTTCAATTTTATGTTAGCCCCAATTCATAAAACAAAGTCATTTTAATTAGATGAGACGACGTCGTTTTGGTCATAGAACACAACGACTTGTCCACGTGTCCTAATCACTGTGACGTCGTCCTAGTCACTGTTCCGTTAACGGTCAATGAGTCAAAGTCCAAATTAGACAAACGCTTGCTAGTTCATGTTCAATATTTGAAAATTAGTTTAGTTCATGTTAGATTTAGTCAAGTCAATAAGTCCAGGTCCAAATTCGCAAGATGGTAATTGTCTAGGACTGAAAAAGCCATTTTCCCCTTCGTGGTGTTATGTGTTGCATTGTATGTTGGTCATACTGGTATTGAATTGTTTATTTGAGCCTGAGTGATACGCCGTAGGTGGTATGACCGAATCACTAAGTATTTATGTAATACTTACGCCTCTCGTTTTACTATGTGATTCAGGTAAAGATAAAGTGTGATCGTGGAATCAAGGCAATGAGAGAGAATGATAGGGTTTTTTTTTTTTATGTTATTGAGTTCCTAGAACTTGGTGTTTAGGTTGCTAGATTATGTTGGAATAGTAATTGTGATTTGATGATGGTTTTATTGGTTTAATGAATTTAATTGGATTATCTGGTTTAATTGGTTATCTATGTTTCGCTGGTTATTGTTGATTGGTTGAGTTAATCGTTGAAGATTATTATTTATAGGAAGAATAATCCGAATTAATTATTTTTTTTAAATGTTGGTTGTTTCAAGAACAATAATTGCCCACTCATTCTACAAAGTAAACAAAAGAATGGATCCAATATCTATCAAAGAAAACATAAAATTGTCCTCTAATAAGATCAGGACTTCCAATTCCAATGATCTCATGATGTTGAGATGATGAGAACTAGCTTTGTTACAAAGCTATAAGTTATGATGTACTAAAGAGTCTTCCAGGCCTCACGTCCTCTACATGGTTTAGAAATTTGTAAACTTTAACGCGTAAACACATTTAGTCCTTGGATTTCAACTTTCTTGATTGTATTTCTCTCGAGATTATAGTAGATAAAGTAAGAAAGACCAGGTGGAGACAAGACGATTTCACCTGTTGTGGAGAGTCCAATGATGGATAAATATACACTTGCAACCATATCCTTCAACAAAGGGGGCATTACATACGTATGCCTTGGCCATTGATGTTTCTCGGCATCTTCGAGAACGCATAACTCAAAACTTGTACTAATATCACATACACCATAAGGGCAATTGTCTTGTTTGAGTGTAGCTAATTTACCCTTGTAGATAACCAGTTTCCCTTTCATGACTTTACCTTCCTCTTCAATAAAATCGAACTTCTCCGTCCCAATATCAAAGCAAATTATCTCATACTTCCTTTCAACACCTTTAGCCTTGATAATACAAAACAAAATCTGTTACAGTAATTTGGGAGGGGTGTCGATCGACACCAGTTGTGAGTGTCGATCGACACCAATGTTTTGGATTAATTTTGGTTTGTGTTAAATTGTCCGGTTTGTGCGAGGCGGTTTGGGTAAAACCTAGGGCTCGTGTATATATACTTTTGGGCAGTTTGTGGCCGCGTGGTAGAGGCTGATTATCAGAGAAAATGTGTTTGAGAGAGAAGTGAAAGATTTGATGGATTTTTGGTGATCTATTCTTCGTCGTTCTTCGTTTAAGGACTCGTGTGATTGGTTATTTGGGAATTTTTGAGTTTTCCTTGTGATTCCAGCTAGGGAGTTAGAAGTTTGATGTGTTTTGAGTCTGATTTCATAGCCGCTCTTTCCTTTTCAATCATGAATCGAGGTGAGTGCACGACCGTATGCTCGTATATGCTAGGATTGATTAACGGGTTATTTAGGGGATTACGTATGGACTATGTGGTTGTTTTGTGTTGTCGTTTGTGAAGGAATCCGGTAGTGATTGTGTTTATTCGTGAGGAATTGGTTTTTGTGTGTTTTGGGTTGTAAATCGTTTTTGAGTATCGTTCTGCGTTAGGAGTGTCGATCGACATCATGTGATGTGTCGATCGACACCTAAATTTGTGATGCGTTGATCGACACCGTGTGATGTGTCGATCGACACCCATGTTTCACATGCGTTTATTGTTTTAAATTAATTGTTGTTGATGTTTAGTATATGCGTACTTAGCCTGTTGACGGGAGGACCGTCTCACTAAGTATTTATTAAATACTTACGCAACTCTTATTTCCATGTGTTGCATGTAATAGAAATATGTGATCGCGGAATCAAGGCCACAAGAAGAGGATGATTAGGGTGTTGTTAGTTTATTTTTTTAGTTCTAGTGAATCTGGTGTTTAGGTTGCTAGTAATTGCTGCTTTCGGTTGTTGAATTGATATTTGGATTATCTGGTTTTAATAATTTATTGAATTATGTTATGAGAATTTCCGCATTGATAGATTAAAAAAAAAGTGTTGGTTGTTCCACCATCAACACATATCCCGGCATCAAATGCGGTATGCTACACTCGATCTTTCTCCACAACAATTTCTCATTTCCTAATGTCAGAATATGATGCTCCTCATGGACCTTGTTTGTTCCATGCCTTGAAGTTGTCATAGAAAAAAACTTTGAATTGTTTGTCAATTGGATCATAACAAAAAAAACTTGCAACGTCAGACTTCATTGTCTTAACTCTTTGTAAGGTTAACGATTGTCCCGTGCTAGGGTTACATATCACATGCACTATACATCTCCTTCCCTTTGCTCTGTACATGTTTAACACAGACCAAGCCATGAACATAATAGAACACTCGAGAAGAATTGAATCTAAAGGAGAAATGCATATGATAATTAGTGACTCTAAGAGACGGATTTGAATGTGGAATTGACGAGAAGAAGGAAACACTACCGTCTTTTACGCAAATGAACAAGAGATGTGGTTGAGTCCCGGATTTGGCCAAACCAAATCGATGAATTCTTGACGGACCAAAGCTTTGATACGCAACGACATCTCGCGATTGACTTAACCGATAATTTCGAGAGTATCATGATAATCAGATCAATTGGGATAAAATTTGCGTCTATTCTTATGTTTAGTAATGAAACAACCTAGCCCGATTTTTTTTTAAAAATAATTGACTTGAATGAATAGTCCCATAAATATTAATTCTCAACATCCATTCATTCGAAATCAACCAGCAAACCAATATAAACTAGCGGAAACACAATAAACCAACTAAACCATCAAATAATCAATTCAACGAAACAATCATTCCAAAATATCAATTTTAGACTAAGCTAGCAACCTAAACACCAGGTTCTAACTCAACAATGAAACATAAAAGACTCGAGACTCTAAATCAACCTCTTCTCCTTACCATGATTCCACGATCACATTTTATCTTTACCTGCATCACATGGAAAAACGAGATGTGTAAGTATTATCACAATTACTTAGTGAGGCAGTCATTCCATCAACGACTATACACACATGTAAATGAATATCATAATTCCAAGCACAACAATCACCAGCCATTATCAAACAACAAATAATTAAACGACAGAGACTTGTGTCGATCGTCACAACCATAACCTTAGTGTCGATCGGCACAACTATAACCTTAGTGGATCGGCACAACCATAACCTTAATGTCGATCGACACCCTATTCAAGCTTCTCCTCTCTTGGCTCGGTTCTGGGTCACATCCATCGATCCCTGCATCCAAATACACCAAAAACCATACCAATAACACGAAATTCCCAGATAAAACAAGTATCAATCATCAATTCAATCCATAAACACAATCAAATAAGAAATCATCATATTTATTCCCCAGATAAGCCATGGTCGCGCACTCATTTTGGATTTTTGTATCAAATGAATACGAGAACGGAATGACTCACAAAATCAGACTCGAACTCTCTCCAAAACCTCTGATTTCTCTCTCAATTCACGAAGAACAACACCAAACTCTTGACTAGAACAACCCTTAAGCCACAATGAGCCTAAGAACAACCACAATTCACTAGAGTTCTCTCTTTTCTCTGTAAATTCTCAAACTCACGATTTTTCCTCTGAAAAACAAGGCCAACGCAATTATATATCGTGACCTTGGGTTCCACACCCAAAACCGGACCAAAACCGTGGAATGAAATTGAACCAGCCGGTCCGAACATTTGCTAGTGTCAATCGACACTGCCCTTTTGTCGATCGACACAACCAAAAATAAACCATTTTTGGTTTGCGGATGTTACAAGTAAGGTTGAAGATCGTGTATTTCGTCGGGAAAATGGATTTATGATCCTCCGAGATGTTTCGCCGCCGTGTTTTCATGGTGGACTGGATTCACTATGAAATCTATTTTCGTTTTATTTTTTGTGAGAGAGAATGGAAACAAAATTGAGCTTAGGCTCATTAAGGATTATTGGGTCCTTAAAATATTTAAAGCCCATAAAGGCCCATCAATATTAATGTAAGTAAGTAATAAAATTTGACGATGATAAAAAGTGTTAAAATATTCTGCATTTGTTTAGGATTAGCTAAACCTGTTTGAATTTAATGGGTTAACTATGTAAAATTTGTATTTTCAAATCAAAACCAACTGAAAATAAGTGTAAATATTCAAATCTCTTATATTTTAGCAATGTTGAACCATAACTAACTTTTCTTACACTATACATTTAACGAAAATATGTTTATTTTAAAAGTCAAATATATTTTAATAATAGGAATTGCTCACGCATTGCGTGGGTTTAAGAATTAACATGGTAACATATATAATAATTTCTAGCTTATTGACTAATTGTGATTTATTATTACGTAAACTTGATGTTGACAAAAAAAAAAAAAAACTTGATGTTTCTAGTAAAATTAAATAATTCTTATCTAGTTTAGATGACTAAATATTTGTAGCAAATTGTTGGGCATATACAATAGTATATGAAAAAGAAATAGACCGTTCATAAAATTACAGCATATAAAAATATGGATGTTAGATGTATCTTTATGTTTTTTTTATTAGATTTTTGAATCGTAGTTTGCTTTGATTTCTTAAACATCAACATAATAAAATATGCAATAATTTCTACTTTAGAAAAATAAGATATTACCTAAATTTGGTGCTTATAGTAAATAATTATATAGGTTAGAAGACTAAGAATTTGTAATAAATCATTAGACATAAATAATTATCTCAACAAAGATGTTGGAATGTATGTATTTCATTTATGAAGATAATTTGATGTTAATGTTTACTTTGAACTAATATTGTCATCACACTTTTATTTTAAAGAATCAATTCAGAAATCACAAAATTAAGGGGGAAAATGTCAAAGTTAAGAAAATTATAAAGCTGTAAATAAAAAAAATAACACATGTCATTCTCTTAGAACTTTGATTTTGAAAAACCTTAAAATATTATATAGATACTAACGACAACCGCACAACTGATAAAATAAATATTTTTCAAATACTGAATTTTATGACAACTTCAACATTTTCAGTGATTTTCATTGAAAAAGCAATATAAGCTGAAAATTAAGATATCTCCGTGCTTTTATTTCGCTCGAATCCTATTTCTATAAATCACAAGTCAATCTACAGAAAACTGAACTTTCTCCAATCTGCCACGTGGCAAAAGCTCAAAATTATGTTCTTCCATCTTTTACGGTAAATCTTCTTTTTCCAATTCTACATAAAACAAAAAAAATTCCCTCAACTTCTTTTTTCCAATTGCCCCCATGATCTCCAAATTTCTCGCCAATGGAATTATATCAACAATTTATTAACACGACAAATAAAGAGAAAAATGAGTTCATCATTTCGTAATCATCATCAAATTCATCTTTCCCCAAATTCAGATTTCAATTTTCATAAATTTCTAAAAGCTACGACAATGGAAGTGGAACCTAATCCTAAGAATTTCTCCTACGTATTGGCTCACCTCCCATTCTTTAGCCAGCAAATCCTCTTCCCCTTCATCTTCCTCCTAATCATGCTTTCGATGTCGAGCAACCACCATCATCGATCTATATCGTCACTTAGATGCCTCACTTGCCTCAACCAGGTGTTCTCGCATCAATGAATGTGATAAATCTGACGTCGCCGAGACCCGTTCCTTCTCCTCCACATTCGATTAGGGTTAGTTTTTTCTGAAATGCAGCATTTCACTCAGTTGGAATTGGAAAAGAAGAAATTAGAAGAGAGATGAGAATCGTTAATATCTTATACTAGAATTCTCATTTACCGGGGGAAATCGTCTTCGTCTAACAAACTAATTGTACTAAAATAAATCGGGTTTAATTTGGTGAAAAAAAAACAATAAGATAAGGAGTATAACGAAAAGGAGAATTAGCATGTATAACACATTAAAAAAACTATAACTTACTTTTTAACAATTTACCCTAAATCTAAGGGCTGTTAATTGGCCACATAGTATACTTTTGTTATTTGTTTGATTATTAATTTTTTTTTGGTTATTAAGCAAATTCACCCTAACGAAAAACTATCGAAAAAGGTAAAGGTATTTTTTTTCTTTTTTCTTTTACTCTCATTTTCCTTTTTATATCATTTTTAAAACAGGTTACCCTTTTTCTCTGTTATTTATCGTACTTACCTTATCAAATTTATAGTATTATATATGTACTTCTTTCACTTATGTTTATGTTTTTTAACTGTAAAACTTTTCATCGTTTACAAATATAGTCAAGTTATATAAAGCTAATACTAACTGCATAATTAGTATGGTAACTAAATCTATTTAAAATTTATCTTTATAATTTCAATAATTGTTAACAAATTCAATTCATTATAGCCAAACACTAGTCTCATATATTTCATAACCGGCCATGCGAACAAGAGACTTCATCTATTTTATGAACTTGACTTATTTTCTTTTCCAAGTGTTTGTTTCTTCCACTTTACCAAACGCTTCAGAAATTCTTTAACCTGGATCGAATATTATATCATTTCAGTTAGTATAACTAGCTAGTGTCTATAATAATCAATGAATACAATTTGTTTTACTTTTTGGTAACAATGATTTACCTGAGATGGGTCTTGAAGAGAGTAAGAAGCGTTGGTTTCCTTGCAGTTTTTGAGACAACAATCCCCAAACCTTGTCCCCTTTCACGTAAAACCTACAAAAATGAAATGAAATGAAAATATTAAAAAAAAAAACCCTCTAAAAATGATAAATGTGTATAAACAGGATCATGGTAAAAAAACCCTATAAGGCATCACTATTATATTCAATTTGAAAAAATATATTAGGTCACGATAAAAATGTTTTTATCTACCCAATTGCGTCTTAAGGTCCGTTGATGGTTTTTTTTATCTATAATCATAACCAAACTCAAATCTAAATCTAACCAAAAAAAAAAAGAACACTTATTTTCAGTTTTTTTTAAAGGTCACAAACACATTTAATTATTGATTAAACAAATACTTTGTCTGTATCAGCAAACCAATATTTTCAATTATTTTTAAATTATTAATATTTTAATACTCGTAATAACTACATCCAACCCAAAACCAAAACCAAAACTATACATATGTGGGATTAATAATCTACTTTTTCGGTTGAAATGTTTAATCTAAAATTTCAAGTGAAATGAAATCTAGATTGAATATAAAGAAACCGCGTACCTTAAATGCGTCTTCATCGGTAAGACATCTTTCGATTCTGCTAATCCTATTTTTATTAAACCAACCATATTGTCAAATGAAGAGAATTCTAAGATTACCTTACCAAAAGTATGAGTAACGGAATCAAATCTTAGGGAACACAAAAATCTCACCTAATGAGTTTAGCAAGAATTCGAGAGCCTTGCCCTTGTCCCATTTGATGGAAGGTCGGAGTTCTAACACCTGGTTTACCAAATAATTAATTAAAATACAATCCAATGAATCAATTAAACGTCATATTATTAATTGATATAACGGACAAAACCAAATGGTTATCAAACAATTAATCACATTCATAGACAAACAAGTTGGAAACAAGCTATCAACCATTAGAGAATCGGAAGATCGAGGATACGAAAAATGAATGGAAGCATGGTTTTCTTCAAAATAATTTTTTATATGTAATAAAAGTATGGTTTGTTTGGTACTCTTATTAAAAGAAACACTTATTATAAGAAGGGTTTTTTTGTTTGAATAAATTTTACATTCATTTACATACAAATTTAAGTATATGTGTTATATCGCAAACAACGGGTGATAAAATCCAAGACATATCATGATATCAACATGACCATTTGTTTAGTTTTTGTTAAATAAGTAGTCAAATGCAAAAGAAAAATTACCTTTCTGCCTTGTGTCAGTCTCAATTTTGGATAATCAAGTAGAACCAATTTCACTTGCTCGGCTAGAGCAGCCCATCCCTATCGAACACAACCATATTTAAATCAATTATACCGTAAAAACTGATAACACTATTTTAAAAGTTGACATACGATCGTAAAAAGAAAAAGAAAAACCCTTATTTTTTTATTGAGATATTTCATAAAGAGAGACGTTTTGTCAAGAAAACAAATTAACATTGGTGAAATGTCTTCTAAGATCATTTAAATTCTGAAAAAACAAATGAAATTTTTGTTGATGTAAAATTGTTTTTACATTTTCATCAACACGACGGAAATGTACGGAAAGACAAAACTTGTTGTGCTCCACCGTAGCTCCAGGGATCGATTTTGTCTTCTCCTTTAAAATCTTAACCACCTAAAAATTGGACATAAACAAAATTATTTCAAGCTTAGTTTGTTACTAATCGATTTATCAACGTCATATTAATTAAAAAATTTAGAGATTACAAAATGCACCTCGTCGATCATGGGTAAATAGTCACTTGCAGGTTGAAACATCACTTCTTGGTTACTCTACAATGGTTTCATAAATCAGAAAACATTACTAGAATTTTCTCTCTCAAATTTCTGGTAAAATAGACAAAAAGGGAAAACCTGATTGGTTTTGCTCGGACCCTTGATGTCCATGCCGTGGCTCCCGACGTAGTGAATCCCGGTGAGTTTAACAAAACTTTGTACCTGATAAAAAAAAATCTATTTCGTGTAATAAAATCAAGTATTGTCGAATACATCAATTGATGGAATATACTTTGTCTGTGCTTCTTCCGCTAATGATCGCAGTCTTGAAGTATATAGCCACTTCCTTTACAACTTCTCTCATCTGTAAAATGTATATAAGCTCAAGAACTAAATAAATAAATAGAAAAACACAAGAACAAAAATTATAAGAAAAAATATGTAACATATTTAACATGGAGCAAGATAAAGAGAACCTGGTCGGTAATGTAAGCTCTGTTTTTGTTCAGGTTGGGGGTCCACCCGTTCAAAAATCGTGATCCTCAGTGATTAGTGAGAGAGTTCCGTCGTAATCAAGAAACATAACAATTTCTTTGCCTTTTGCATCACTCATAATTTTATCAAACGTATCCAAAGCCGATGGGTAAAGAGCCTAAATCCAAAATAAACAAAAATATATTTTGAAGTAGCTCAACATCTAGTCAAATAGATGATCAAATATAATCTTCTACATATTAATTGAGAAGCGTAACAAAAACAAAACATTTATTTTGTTATATTTTACACCACATACCATTTCTTCTTATAAGAAAAAAAAGAGGAGAAAATATATTTAAAATCACAAAGTTTCTTTTGAAAAATGGCCACAAAGAGGTCATGTTAAGAACATACAATCCAAGAGCTTCTCTCGCCATCGTTCTCGCATACATAGTCATCAGAGGAAGATGATCTGACACGAGTCGGGGACAAATCCCTCAATGAATCGACCAAAGTCTCGATTTTTCCAGCAACGTCCATAATCTTCTTGTCGGCGACCTGAGAGATGTAAAGAGTAAATAGGTTCCTAGGAATAGAGATGGTAACAAATATTTTATTAAGTGGTTGCTTCTACAAATAGAATTGGCTCATTTTATACACGATTTTTTTTCCAGAATATAATTAAAAGCTATAACGCAATCCTAATTTATAGATGGTAGCATGCGCATAAGATGATGTCAGAACTCATTCTATTCATATAGATACCGAATCCAAATTAAGTAAAGAATTTGGTAGTAGTCGAATATAGAAGATAAATCCATATCTTGGAAAATTTGATTTTGAAATCTTAATTATTAAACGAGAGTGAATTGAATCCTCACATTTCTTTCAAAATGGAGTTTCCAATTGTCTTATTGTTAAAAGTCATTCATGCATAAGTATGATTCCTCCCCTTTTTTGGTGTCAATGCTTAACGGGAAAGAAAAAAATTAACACCTTTCACTTTATTTACATATAGACATTGACTAAATTAAATTTCAAAAAAAAATTAAAGTTTTACTCTTTTTATTATATGACATATACCTTATTTTTATTGGGGGAATTTTGATAACTACCCCAAAATTGAATGAAAATTTGAAAACTACACTTAATCTTATAGAAGTTGGGAAACTATACTTTTTTTTATTTAAAAGTACGTAAATACTCTTATATATATTTTAAATTATTATATGAATGTAAAATAATCAAATATCATTGAATTTAAAATGAAAATTGAAGTTCGTATTTATTTTTTAAAAAAATATTCTATTAATTAATCAGTATATAAAAGCTAAAACTAAAATTATAAAAAATCACATTAGACTTATTTTACACAGTTGACTTATATTTTATTTGTTGATTTTTTACATTGTCGATTTATTTAACCGCTGACTTGTTTTTTTAACTTCGTTGACTTATTTTTAATTGTTGACTTATATTTCGTTTGTGTGATTTCTTACCCTCTCGACTTATTGAACCATTGACTTATTTTTTTATATCGGTCGAATTAATTTACAATTTCGTCGACTTATTTTCTACTGTTGACTTATATTTGTTTTTGCTTGATTTTTTACTCTATCATTTTATTTAACCATCGATTTATTTTCAAATTTTGACGACTTAATTTTCTACTTCGTTGACTTATTATAAATTGTCGACTTACATTTCATTTGCTTGATTTTTTATATTGTCGACTTATTTAAACTATTGACTTAATTTGTTGAGTTCGTCGACTTAAACTTGTTTGTTCAACGATTTATTTTAAACAGTCGATTAATAGATTCGTTGGTTGATTTTTTTACTTTGTTGACTTGTCTGAACCACTGACTTAATTTTTTATGTTCATCGATTTGATTACTTAATTTGTTATGTTCACCGATTTGATATTAGTTTACTTCATTATTTGGATATATTTGATTACTTTATATAAACTATACCAAATTACTAGTTTTAAAATTATAATTTAACTTTGTACTTAATTTAAAAAATTAAATCATTTCATAAAAAACAAATATAATTAATTTGCAAAGATTAGTTAGGGGTATAATTGTTATTTTACTACACAAAATAGGGTACTTTTCAAATGTTGAAAATTTTGGTATACATTGCCAATTTCTAACAAGTTTCAAGGTATAGAAGCCAATTTTCCGTTTTTATTATCTTATACAAAAATTTAGTAATTTCCATCTTGACTGAAATCCATTCTTATATACCATGGAAAATCAAGATAAAGAAAATGTGAAAACAACATAAACCGGTATGATTAGTCATAATCATTATATATATATATATATATATATATATTTTAAATATTATACTTGATTCAATATTACCTATTAAATAGTCGAATTTAGAAGAAATGTCTTATTTAACTGAACTTCAACAAAAAAAGTTTGACCTCGCCCATGAATATAAGGTCAAGTCTTGATTTTTATGTAGCCACAAAAACACCTAAACCACATGCAAAATGGTATATTCCACGAATTGAGTAAGAGAGAGATTTTTCAATGTTCATCAACATGTTATAATCCCGTTAAAGAATCCATGCCCTTGTTGAATGTTGATGCATCCATAATATGAAAGCGGAATTTTTCTTCACTTAGTTTATACGAATAGATTTTCTACAACTCCTACCTTATATGAGTTATCAAAAAAAAAAAAAAAACTCCTACCTTATATTCAATTGACAACTGCATGAATCAAACCACCATGCAGAATCTATATCTATAAAACTGACCCAAGATATATTTTTTATGATTCTCAAAACCATGTATTTAAAACATTATTTGGACTCGTTACCTTTAGAGTTATGTCTTTCATATATGCCGGTAGAGTCGTCCAAAAAACTTGCGGACGTCTCCTTATACGCTTTCGAATAAGGATATACATATTAGATTTTCTCTTCTTTTATTTGCATACAAATATAGACCATGATCGAAAAAGATATAATAGATAAAGAGTCTTATGAAATTCTGGAGAAAATTGAACGAATGGTTATAGAATTAGACTGTATACCCCAAAAAACTTGAAGCTCTGCCTCTAAACAGAAAAACCTCTATAAACTAATAATGTTGTGACTATAAACATTTAATTAATTTAGAAAATTATTATTTTATCGATAAATTAATAAATATTTATTTATAGAGAGGTTTTTCTTTTATTATTTTGTAAAAAAAAAAAGATTTTTATTTAAAATGAAAATTTACCTAAAAATTCATAAAAGTTTTGTAAAATTTTCTTTATTCAATTATTTATATATTTTAATGTTTATATATTTATCTTACCCTGTATTATGCTAATAATCTCGGTTATCATAATCGAATAGATGTCAATAGTCTACTTGACTATCTAGATGAAAATGATACACACTCCAAAATTTAGAGTTTAGAATGAAATTATGGTTGTAATTCAATCCATACTAGGGGTGGGCATTCAGTTCTTCAATTCGGTTTCGCTTCAGTTGTTTGATTTTTTTTTTTTCAGTTTTAGCTAAAATGAGTTCATATGGAACCGAATTAGTTATGGGTCGGTTTGGTTCGGTTTAGTTTCACATTTTAGAAACGAATTGATTTGGTTTCGGTTTTAATTATTAATTGAATAATCGAATCAAAACCTATACAAATCAAGTGCCTAATTAAAAATGAAACACAAGAACATTATATGCAAAGTGTTTTGAGTGTAAAGTGTTAGAGATATGATTCGATTCCCACATATCTCCAATCATATATTATGATTTGATTCTCTATTGTGATTGATTTCTAATTACTCTAATTTAGATTCTTACTGGAATTAGCTTTCTCTAGTATCTTCTCCTCCCTTGTATAAATAGCTCTATGTAATAGCTCTTGAAAGATATACAACCATATTACACTTATATGGTATCAGAGCCCCACGGTCTTAAAAATACCTAAAAATTTTCTTTTTCTCTTCTCTAAAACCTAGCCGCCATGGCCACTTCAAACGCACCGTCGACTGATTCTGCCTCCACCATCACCTTGAACACCAACACAATTCTTAATGTCAATATGTCGAATGTGTCTAAATTGACGAGCACCAATTACATGATGTGGAGCTTACAAATCCATGCCCTGTTAGATGGACATGCCCTGTCCCATCATCTTGATGCCACAGTGGAGGTCCATGCTGCTACTCTCACCGTTGGTACCACTGTCTCCGACAATCCAGCCTACACTTTGTGGTTACGCCAAGACAGATTGATCTTTAGCACTCTCCTTGGTGCTATATCGACTCCCCTTCAACCGCTACTATCTCGTGCAACAACATCGGCTGCGATTTGGACCAAGCTTGCGTCCACCTATGCTAAGCCTAGTCGCGGTCATATCCGTCAACACCGCAATCAACTCAAAGTCTCCAAAAAGGGCTCCAAAACCATTGATGAGTATGTCCAGGGCATAACAACGAAATTGGACCAACTTGCGATTCTCGGATCGTCTATTGACCATGAGGATCAACTAGATTTGATTCTTACGGATCTTCCTAATGATTACAAAACTGTTATTGATCAGATTGAAGGGAAAGACGCCCCGCCGACCAATACTGAAGTTCACGAATGACTACTCAACCATGAAGCAAAACTCATAGCTGCAATGGCGACGAATGCCGCGTCCTCTCTCCTTCCCGCTTCTGCAAACGCCGTTCAATACCGCCCAAACAACAACAACAATAAGCGTTTCAACAACAACAATGGTTATACCAATCAATTCACTAATCAATGGCAGTCATCACCAACAAGCAACCGGTCTGAAGCTCGTCCGTTCAAGCCCTACTTAGGCAAATGTCAATTGTGCAACACTCAAGGTCATAGTGCCAAACGGTGTCCTCCATTCCAATCACTAACGATGTCAATGTCATCTCCACAACCAACTCCCTTTCGACCATGGCAACCACGTGCTAATCTAGCGGTTGCACCTCCATATTTGGCCACCAATTGGCTCATGGACTCCGGTGCAACACACCATGTTACTTCTGATCTAAGCAACCTCTCACTTCACCAACCATATAATGGGAATGATGATCTACTCATCGCCGACAGATCGAGCTTACCAATCTCTCATACGGGTTCAAAATTAATCTCTTCTCCTACTCGTGATTTATTGCTCAACAAAGTTCTATACGTTCCCAATATAGACAAGAATCTTATTTCTGTCTAACGATTATGCAATGCTAACCAAGTCTCGGTTGATTTTTTCCCGGCTTCCTTTCAGGTGAAGGATCTCAACATGGGGGTCCTATTGCTCCAAGGCAAGACTAAAAATGAGCTATATGAATGGCCGGTCTCTCTCTCTCTCAAGCAGCTGCATTTGTTACATCTCCTACTCCAAAAACATCGGTTGAATCATGACACTATAGACTTGGTCATCCCTCTCCTTCGATTTTAAACACCGTTATCAATAATTTTTCTCTTCCTGTTTCTCTTTCGTCTCAAAAACATTTATCTTGTTCCGATTGTTCACTTAATAAAACCCACAAACTACCTTTTTCAAATTCTTCTATTATTTTGACCCGACCACTTGAATATCTTTTTACTGACCTTTGGTCTTCACCCATAATTTCCGTGGATAATTTCAAGTATTATCTTGTGTTAGTTGATCATTATTCTCGATATACTTAGATTTATCCGCTCAAACAAAAATCTCAAGTCAAAGATGTGTTCATAGCATTTAAAGCTTTGGTTGAAAGCAAATTTCAAACCCGTGTTGGCACATTGTTTTCCGATAACGGAGGAGAATTCATTAATTGCTTTACGCAGCTTCTTATCCACCAATGGTATTACTCATTTAGCGTCTCCCCCACACACTCCTGAGCATAATGGTATCCCTGAGCGAAAATATAGACACATCGTGGAGACCGGTTTAACGTTATTATCCACGGCCTCCATTCCAAAACTCTATTGGACGTATGCATTTGCCACCGCGGTTTATCTCATCAACCGATTACCCACACTGGTCTTGTCTCTCCAATCACCGTTTCAACGTCTCTTTGGATTATCTCCAAACTACGATAAACTCCGTGTCTTTGGTTGTCTATGTTTTCCATGGTTGCGTCCTTACACTCGTCACAAGCTTGAAGACCACTCTCAACGCTGTGTGTTTATTGGTTATTCAACATCACAAAGTGCCTACTTATGTTTCATGTTCCAACTGGACGGGTTTATACTTCTCATCATGTTGTTTTTGACGAAAGTATTTTCCCTTTTCCTAAGAAGTGCAACTCATCATCTATAGTCAGAGACGAAGTGCACTCAACATCTACTGCTCATCCTTCGGTTACTCGTATTCACCTTCCACCTTCGTCAGTCTTGCCTCCCAATGGACCACCGAGCATGAGCCTTCACTAGACCTCTTCGCCATCACCGACTTCTTTGCCAACATCGCCACAGGTATCGTCTTCTCCTCTTCAACACTCTTCTTCTTCTCTTTCTTCTTCAATTGAGCCCACTGCTCATTCTTATAATGGGCCGCAGACCTTGGCCCAGCCAAACCCTACTCTTCCCGAGCCTACTGCTCAACCTATACATGAGCCGCAACCCACGGCTTAGCCTAACTCACCTTCTTCAAATCAATCCATTACCCCCTCTTCCCCGGTCGTACAACCTATTGAACCACAAATACAACCACAAATTAACGAGCCACCAAATGCCCACAAAATGAAAACACGATCCAAAAATCAAATTATTAAACCAAATCCAAAGTATGCTACTGTTGCTATTACTTCATCATCACCTGATCCTACCACCGTTAATCAGGCTATGAAAGATTCTCGTTGGCGTGGTGCAATGTCTATTGACTATGATGCTCATGTTGTTAATCACTCGTGGGATCTCGAACCTCTGAATTCTGCGCAAAATGTCATCGGGTGTAAGTGGGTCTTTACGAAGAAATTTCTACCAACTGGAGACCTTGATTATCAAAAAGCACGTCTTGTCGCTAAGGGATTTACGCAGCAATATGGCATTGATTACTCGGAAATGTTTAGCCCTGTTATAAAGTCCACTACAATTCGGCTTGTCCTTGAGATAGCCGTTACAAAATCATGGCAAATCAAACAACTTGACGTTAACAACGCGTTTCTACAAGGTGAACTTACAGAAGAAGTGTATATGCAACAACCTCCTGGTTTTATTGATCGTGATCGGCCGCATCATGTTTGTCGCTTCCGGAAACCGATATACAGGCTTAAATAAGCACCACGGGCCTGGTACATGTCTCTCAAGCGTCATCTCCTTGATTCCGGTTTCACAAATTCTCTTGCTGATGCCATTTTGTTTGTACACATTAGTGGCTCATTGCTCACCTATGTTCTGGTTTACGTAGACGACATTCTTGTCACCGGTAATGATTCGTTGGTTGTTTCGAAGGTGCTTAATAATTTCGCAGAACGCTTCTCCATTAAAGATCTTGTTGATCTTCACTATTTCCTTGGCATCGAAGCTACACGGACACAAAGAGGACTTCATCTTATGCAACGCAAATATATCCATGATCTTCTTGCTCGCAACAATATGCCCGATGCCAAGCCCGTTTCAACACCATTACCGGCTTCACCAAAACTCACACTTTATTTGGGCACAGCTCTTGACGATGGCTCTCAATATAGGTCTGTCGTAGGTAGTCTTCAATATCTAGCCTTTACGAGACCCGATATTTCGTATGCTGTGAATAAGTTGTCTCAATACATGCATCGACCCACAACAGAGCATTGGAGTGCCGCGAAACGAGTTTTACGGTATCTTACAGGAACATCGAACCATGACATCTTTCTTCACAAAGACTCGCCGCTTACTCTTCATGTCTATTCTGATGCCGATTGGGCAGGTGATACTAACGATTATGTGTCAACTAATGCCTTTATCGTATATATGGGTTGAATGTGATTTCATGGTCGTCTAAGAAACAAAAGGGCGTTGCTCGCTCATCCACAAAAGTCGAGTACCGCTCTGTTGCTGCCACTGCATCTGAGGTACGCTGCATTTGCTCGTTACTTACTGAACTCCGAATTCCTCTTCTGATATCTCCAATCATATATTGTGATAATGTCGGTGCGACATATCTCTGTGCTAATCCGGTCTTCCATTCACGAATGAAACACATCGCTCTCGAATATCACTTCATTCGCAATCTCATTCAAGCTGGTATGCTTTGTGTCAACCATGTCTCCACGCATGATCAACTCGCTGATGCTCATACCAAACCATTACCCCGAACGTCTTTCCAGGCTGCGTGTTCCAAGATTGGTGTGACAAGAGTCCTTCCATCTTGAGGGAGCGTGTTAGAGATATGATTCGATTCCCACATATCTCCAATCATATATTATTATTTAATTCTCTATTGTGATTGATTTCTAATTACTCTAATTTAAATTCTTACTGTAATTAGCTTTCTCTAGTATCTTCTCCTCCCTTGTATAAATAGTTCTATGTAATAGCTCTTGAAATATATACAAACATATTACACTTAGTGAAAATTATCAAATGTGCCATTATTTCCACAATTCTTTTTCAATATGCCATTGTTGTTTTAATCTTTTTCAATCTGCCAATCTTTTGTTTTTTAGTAAATTTTTTTTTACACTTTTATCCTTTTTCTTCTTTCCTCATTTCTTCTTCCTTTCTCTTTATTTCTTTCTTGAACCAATCTTTCTCTCTCTTTCCTTTCTCTCTCTCCTCTCTATCTTTCTCCGAGAAATCTTTCTCTCTCTCTCTCTATTCTCTCTCTACAAAATGTCTCTCTCTCTCTACAAGACATCTCTCTCTCTCTCTCGACATTATGGACTCTCCTCTCTCTCTCTCTCTCTCTCTCTCTCTCTCTCTCTCTCTCTCTCTCTCTCTCTCTCTCTCTCTCTCATTTTCCCTCTTTCTGAAATAGACGTCACTTGGTGGTCGACGATGTTCAGACGGTGATGAACATAACGGAAGACGATGGATAAGACAGTGATCATCGAAGGACAAGAAATTAATTGCAAAGGACAAAAAATACAAGACCATCGGAGGACATAGTAGACGTCCATCGTCTCAGAAAGAGAAAGAAAGAGAGAGAGAAATTGATTGCCAAGGACAAAAAATACAAGACCATCAGAGGACATAGTAGACGTCCATCGTCTCGGAGACGTCCATCGAGAGAGAGAGAGGAGAGAGAGTTCACCAGTGAGAAAAAAGAGAAATACTAGACTGAGGACTATCAAACACAAAACGAAGACCAAAAATTTAAGATAGAAATGAACAATATAAGATAGAAGACAAAACGAAGAACAAAAATTACAAGACAAGGACAATAATTACAAGACAGAGGACATGAAATACAAAACAGACGTCCATCGTCTCGGAGAGAGAAAGAGAGAAAGAGAGAGAGAGAGAGAGAGAGAGAGAGAGAGAGAGAGAGAGAGAGAGAGAGAGAGAGAGAGAGAGAGAGAGAGTCCATTAGTTAGAAATACAAGACGATGGCAAAAGAATACAAGACGAGGAGGAGAGTCCACAAAACAGAGGACAAAAATTACAAGACGAGGACAAGAATTACAAGACAGAGGACATGAAATACAAAACAGACGTCCATCGTTTCAGAGAGAGAGAGAAAGAGAGAGAGAGAGAATCCACCAGTGAGAAAGAGAGAGAAATACAAAACGGATGACAAGAAATACAAGACAGAGGATAAGAAATACAAAACCTACCACAGTAGACATCCATCATCTCGGAGAGAGAGAGAGAGAGAGAGAGAGAGAGAGAGAGAGAGAGAGAGAGAGAGAGAGAGAGAGAGAGAGAGAGAGAGAGAGAGAGAGAGAGAGAGAGAATGGTTTCAAAAAAATGGTAGAAAAAGTGGAGAAGAAGATGAATAGTAAATAGTCTTTTTTTAAATATCTAAATTCATTAATGGTAAATATGTCTTTTTGCATGGACGTCTTTACTGTTTATGGCAGATTTCAAAAACAATTTAAATGAATGGCAGATTTTGAAAGTTTTGGTGAAATAATGGCAGATTTGGAAATAATCCCTTACACTTATATAAAATCCATAATATAATCATAAAATGAAACACAAAGTATCTTAGGACCAAAACACAAAGTCTTAAATAAAACACAAATTTTATGTTTTGGATATCTCGGTTACTCGTGGGTTTTCGGTTCGGCTCGGATTCGGTTTCGGTTCTTCAGTTCTAAACACATAAGATCCATTAGGTATTTTTCAAAAATTGGTTTGGATTCGGTTCGATTAATTTTGGATCGATTCGGTTCCGGGTATTTTTGTCCACCGTATTCCATACGTATTGGACAAATATGTGAGATTCATATAGGCCTTAATTAGAACCAGAGCCCAAACCCAACATGTAAAAAAAAAAAAAGTAATTATGAAAAATACGAATTACCGTATCACCGTAGAGTCGGCGTCGTCTTCAGATTCTCTTGCTTGATTTGGAACACAAGAGAGAAAAAAGGAAATTAAGGAAAACCAGAAGAAAAATCAGAGATCCTCGTTGACGCATCCAAGTCAAATAGAGAAATTCCGTTGAATCATCTCCTTGTCCCGTTTGAATCGGTCCCAAAAAGCGTAACCCTAGTTGCTGCAACGACGAGGAGGGAATGGTCGGCGTGATGAACAGTTTGAGGAATCTGGACGCTTACCCTAAAATCAATGAAGATTTTTACAGGCGTACTCTTTCTGGTGGTCTTATCACCCTCCTCTCTTCACTCGTCATGTTGATTCTCTTCTTCTCCGAGCTTCGTAAGTTCTAATTTCTTTGCTTTCGATCCAATTTTAGCTTGAAAATGTCAAAAGTTTTGTCATTTCTTGGTGGGTTTTGTTTGCTTAAGTGGAATTTGAACATTTCTTGTGGTTTTTTAGGGCTTTACATGCATCCGGTTACAGAGACTCAGCTCCGTGTTGATACATCAAGAGGAGAGAAGCTACGCATCAATGTATAATGCTACTTTTAAGTTTGTAAGATTTAAGTTTTTGTGTCAAGAAATTGCATTTATTAACTTATTATACCATTTGCAGTTTGATGTTACATTCCCTGAGCTTCAATGTTCCATTATTAGTCTTGATTCCATGGATATAAGCGGAGAGAGGCACCTTGATGTGGTATGTGATAATAGCTGTTTGTTCTTTACCGAGTTTTCGAGTCGAAATGTTTGAATTTTTTTGTCCGATTCTTCCCGTTTTGTATATTGCAGCGGCATGATATAATTAAGAGACGATTGGATTCTCATGGCAATATCATTGAGGCGAAACAAGACGGAATTGGCCATACTAAGGTTAGTTTTTTTTTCATAAAACTCCTGACTTTTCATTTTCAGTTTCAGGTGACTTTACCTGATCTCATTGTAAAGAAGTGTCTAATGTTGTTGTTTTGCTTCAGATTGAAAAACCTTTACAGAAACATGGTGGAAGGTTGGAGCATAATGAAACATATTGTGGTTCTTGTTTTGGAGCCGAAGCGGTAAGGCTCTCTTAATCAATTGAATAGTATGCTTCTACATGTGAAATGTTTTGATCCTCTTTGCATATTGTGGTGTCATTCTTAACACTTTTACAGACGGATGATACTTGTTGTAATACATGTGAGGAAGTTCGTGAAGCTTACCGAAAGAAAGGTTGGGCACTTTCAGACCCTGAATCGATCGACCAGGTATAACGCCGTACCACAGAATTGAGTTGATCTTGTTACGTAGTCGGAAGAAAATATATATATATATATATATATATATATATATATATATATCTTTTTGGTGTGATTTTGGATGTATATATATATATATCTCAGTGTAAGAGAGAAGGCTACGTGCAAAAGGTCAAAGACGAAGAAGGTGAAGGTTGTAACGTTCACGGATTCTTGGAAGTTAATAAAGTTGCTGGGAATTTTCATTTCATTCCTGGTCAAAGCTTTCACCAATCCGGTTTTCAGTTTCATGATATGATTTTGTTCCAGCAAGGCAACTACAATGTAAGAGAAGTTTCATTCTTGTTACAATACCTCTTTTATTAAGCTCATATTTCAAATGGGTCTAACTCCATTTTATCTCTACTCAGATTAGCCACAAGGTCAATAGGTTGGCCTTTGGAGACTTTTTCCCTGGTGTAGTAAACCCTCTAGACGGGTAAAAACTTCTTTCCCTCTCTCACAAGCCATTACTCTTGCCTGTTATCGCTTTTCCAATCTTCTGAATTCGTCTCTCGATTCTCTCAGTGTCCAGTGGAATCAGGATAAACAGAATGGAGTGTATCAATATTTCATTAAGGTTTGCCTCATGAAATACTTTGCTTGTGGACAATGCAAGTTTTTAGTTTCCTTCGAGTTTAGCTTCTACATTCGGTAGAGAGATTGTTGAGTATAGTGTGATAAAGAAATGTGGTTGTGGTTGTGGAATTGCAGGTGGTGCCAAGCATATACACTGATGTTCACGGGAATACTATTCAGTCGAACCAGGTAAAGCTGACCTTTTTTTCCCTAACCATCTTGACATTTTCTAAGAAATGGGTTTTTTTTTTATCTTGGCAGTTTTCTGTGACGGAACATTTCCAGAACGCGGAAGCAGGTCGCATGCAATCACCGCCTGGTGTTTTCTTCTACTATGATCTTTCACCAATTAAGGTCTGGTTTGGGTTTGGTATTTATGTTAATAATACTCTAATGAATCTATGTCTCAAACAAATGTTATAATTTCGATTGTTGTTTAGGTGATATTTGAGGAGCAACATGTAGAGTTCTTGCACTTCCTAACGAATGTTTGCGCTATAGTAGGAGGTGATCATCAATATATCTTCCTTCTTCATTTTCATTAAACCCAAAACTAATACTACTTTTGATAATACAGGTATCTTTACGGTATCGGGGATAGTAGATTCGTTTGTATACCATGGACAACGAGCTATAAAGAAAAAAAGGGAACTTGGTAAATTCAACTAAGTTGTTTATATTCTTTGAGAAATCTTCAGACGGGTTTTACATTTAGACATTTAGGTTTGAATTTGGTGACAATGCTTATGGATTTTATTGATTTAAGAGATTTTGCACTGTTGTAAAATATTGCCGGATCTGAGAAACTTTTACCTTTGCTATTCACACACTATGTATCTCTCTTCCTGTGCAAAGTTAAAATGGGTAAAATTATGTTGTGTTCTCCGATTCAAACGAAATGTTTTATTCCCATTTGATTTCATCTTATTTTGATTAAAAGAACACAATAATACTATAGTTTTGTTTTTTTAGACTGTAGACATGACCGCAAATGAAACAAAAAAAGGAAACTATTTGAAAGAAAATTGAGCTTGTGATATATTGATATTTTATGTGAATGTTGAGAAATATTTGTGGTTTAAGAGACATGAAGCGTGATTATGAATTTAGCCTTTGGTGGTTTCCATAAGGTGTTTTTTTTTTTTGTCGGCTTCCATAAGGTGTATTAAGTTTGTATCTTACGAAACTCGCCTTTTATTTGCTTAAACTGAAATTAAACTATATAATTATTTCTTGACAAAAAAAAAAAAAACTATATAATTCTTTAATCAGTTCTAATAAATCAATTCCCTTCCTATTATTTGCAAAGTTGTTTTATTGATAGATGATTAGGTGTTTTAATTGTTTTAATTTCATTGGTCCATTCTTCAAAAAATGATGACTTGAAATGGTGACATGGAATGGTGAAAAAAATGACATGGTTTTCACTATTTTTTTTAAATAATCTTCAATAATAAATATGTATATTTGGGATTATTAAAAAATCACGACAATTATGCTTTACTTAAAATTTTTTTTTGAATTAGAAGTAAATTTATTTCAGTAACATCCACCGAGAATATCTATTAATTTCAAAGATTTTCTGTTTTGGACAAAAAAACACTAATAACTAAAAAATTCTATATTGGTCTTCAATATCATTTTAAATTTGGCAAAATAGTTACTCTCAAACATTATTATTCATACGATATATGAGAGAATAATTAACAAAAAAATGTATAAATGAATACCCTATATTAACTCCAAATATTTCAAACATTCGTGTGTTACAATTGTTGAGCAAGTTTTCTTAAGTTGAAAATTTTCTTTTAAATGTAGATATAATAAGAATTTATATAAATGTACATAGTGAAAAAATATAGAGAAGAAAAATAAACAAAGATCATAAGAAAAGCAAAATATACATAGACCACTATAACATTGATTAAAAGTGTATAAAAGAAAAAAACAAAAACATAAATATGAATGAATGATAACAAAGCATAGAAAATTATGTATTATAGAGTTTTAAAAAGTTTCATGTATGTACATGGCATAGATGAATCACCTAGGAAAAAAACTAAAAATTATTTGTTTTGTTTTGTGTTTTTTTCTTGAAGTTTTGTTTTCATGTATGTCCTTAATTTCTCGCTATATCTAATTCTTTATTTACATATTGTTATTCATCGTTTGTATTTTATTTTTCAGCACAAATACAAAAAAGTTACAAATCTAAAAATTTGTACTATTAGAAGAACATTAAAATATTTTTTTCTACTTATATATAAGTTTAACAAATTAATAAATACTAACAAAAAACTAAAAGTTACGTAATCATCTAAAATATTTTATACCCGCACATAGTGCGGACAATCATCTAGTTTATAGTATTTATAACCACATTGGAGTGCATATTCCAACCCTTCGTCATTTACCCACTATCACATGAATTATTCCATTAACTTTTTTTTTTCGTTGAGCCAAACAAACACGTAATTGTTGTACTTGTATTTGAAAGAAGTTTAGCTATATTAAAACTTAGTATTTAGACAATGAAGATACAAAAAGAGTACATAAAATCTCGCACGGTCGAGCAAGCATGACATAAAAAAATCCAGCTTGGACCGACGGAGAGATTAATAATTTACATCAAAGGTACATCCACTTATTAATATTAACAAAAAGACCCCTAATGATATTACTAATTACTGTGATGGCTCCCAGCAATGACCAAAAAACTCCATTGCAGATATGAACCTCTACTTTCCTAAAATACCCCTATGGCATCTCCTAATTTACGAAGCCAGAATCGCGTCCCAATCGATCTCGTACGACGGATACTTCTCCAACGTAGAGTTCCAATTCCACGGCGTTTGCTCCTCCTCCGTATCGGCGAACGTTAGATCCGACAACGGCGAAGATCCACCGGATCCGTAACTTTCCGTTGATCCAGCGCTTGAACAGTCCTCCAATTTCATTTCCTCCGTCAGATCTGAACACGAATTCGTCTCCGGTTGTTTCGCGCCACGTTTCGTCTTCTTCTTAGTTGATTTCCCCTGTTTCTGCGTCTCGGCTAGGTTTTGGCAGATCGCTTCAAGCTTAGCGTCGACGGAAGATTGAATAGGCTGATACTCGCCGATGCTAGATCCGTTATGACGGAGATTAGGGAAATTAAGCCGTGCGAAATCGCCGCGAAGCTTATACGCGGCTTTATCGTAAGCTAACGCCGCTTCCTCCGCCGTATCGAATGTTCCAAGCCAGAGCCGGGTTCGATTCCTGGGTAAACGGATCTCAGCGACCCATTTTCCCCAGTGACGTTGTCTTACTCCTCTGTAGAGTTTCGTCGGTTTAGGAGCTGAACCGGATTGTTTCATCGGAACCGGTTTAGGGCTAAGGAGGTTGGAGAAAGAGTGGATCTGGGAGGATCCGATTTGGTGAAGATCCGACCCGGTGAAGGAAGAGAACGCAAACGCAGACGCGGAAGGATGTGATGAGGAAGGGCTTTTGATAAAAGGTAAAAGCGCGTCCATTAATTCACCACCAAAAGTATTGTTACTGTAGAAATCCATTGAAGTTGCCATTTAAAAAAACAAAAAAGAAAATTCAGAGATTTTCCTGCTTCTTATCAAAAGTAAAGAACAGGGTTTTCTACTTCTTTAAGAAAGATCGAGGAAGTTTAAAATAAACAAACCTCTTGACAGATTCGAGTGTAGGGAATACAAAAAAAATACCCTCACAAACGATTAAGAAAGAAGATCAAAATAATAAAAAGATTGATCTTTGTTCTGAAAATACCTATCCACGGATAAAAAGGAAGAAACGCAAAAAAAAAAACGAGTTTTCAAAAGTTTGCTTTTCTATGTAAATAATTTATCAGAACCAACTCAAACCCAGAAATCGTTTTTTTCTCTTTTTAAAAGACAGGCTATATTAACAGACAGGAATCGAAGAAGGGAGAATTTGAAAAAAAAAAAAAAATTTCAGGAGAAAAATATATCAACTTTTTTTAAAAACAAATTTGAAGAGCACTCAAGATTTTTTTTTTTTTTTTTAAGTGAATAACTCTCAGCCTCACCGATACACTTATCATTCCAGCTTTAGCCCCTTTATATAGGGGAGGCGTGGCGTCTCCTTCTACATTTTTCCAGTTTAATCTGAAATACGTACTCTACGTATTTAATTATTTATTTGTTAAGATACATGTACTTCTATAAATAGTGCATGTTGAGTCTTGACAAACAAATAATAAAACCTTATCTTTACTGAATTACTAGTTAAAATCCGGTTTAAAAATACTATTTCGATGGAAAAATATTATTTTAATTTTTTAAAATGGTATTCCAGCAATTTTTTTGGTGTTTTCTAATATGATAAATTCCAAAACAATTCATAAGTAATATACTACGTTGAAAACAAAAGATATATTAGGACAATTTTTTCGATATGCAAAACTATGATGATGTTTCTTGGATTATGCAATCAAGAGTCAAGACTCTCTTTTTCTTTTTACATGTATGATCTTTAAAGAAAAATATAGTACGAAAATTAAGAAAATTATCCGGAGATGCCGAATGTGACGCACATCGACTTGCATAATTGTTAAGCAATAATTTTGGCTCGCAGTGTAATGATCATTGTTAATGGGTTACTTTAGATTTCTATTTAGATTAATTATACAACTTTTAAAAGAAGGGTCTAGAGAATTGGAATGAGTGGCTAAGAACTTCTCAAATGTATTTACCGTATTATATCATCCATTTACTTAATTAGTATATTAAACATTGTCATCTTACGATGTTATCGAGCCGAGTAGCATAATGTATTGCTTCGTGTACAATCAACATGCACGGTGTCAATTTGACGCAGATTGCAAGATTGACATTACGGTGCCGTAATTAATTTGGGAAAACGGTCATTTTAAACCTGACTTTTACGTTTTGCATTTATTTAAATACAACATTTTGTCTGAGCCAATTAAGTTATGAATTTGTGTTGACTGAACAAAATTAGATATAAGACACCTTGCATCTCGATTCTCTTCTCTATCTTTCTCTTATATTTCTCGTAATTTGAAAGTTGAGGCTCATACCTTAGCTAAGGCAGCCTTATGTAACCTAAGTCCTAGTTTGGACATGAACTAGTGAGTAATGAGAATCAAACATTGACCAAAAAAAAAAAAATTAGATATAAAATTAGTCAACTGTGAATTCCGTTTATTAGGCGTAAATCGCAGTTTACTGTTGCCGTTTGTGTTAAACGACTGAGTTTTTGATAAACAAAATCCAACATTACAGAGGCAAAAAAAACAGAAATCCCCAAATGTTAATCTCAAATCCCTAAATCCAAAAACACTCTCATCTCTCTTTTTCTTAGTCGTCGACCTCTCTTAAAATCAATCTCTTTCTTCTTTCTACTCTATCTCGATCGATTATTCAGAGCGATGAGACCTAAAAAACTTGCGGCACGACGTGGTCGATCTAACGCAAGTGTCGAAGAATTAATTTCTCAGAAGAATTGATGCAGATGTGTCGGCCGCTGTTGTGGCCGATGAAGATGTGACGGCCGCCGTTATTCCCGATGATGATTGTCCCGTCGTTGATGATGATGCTGATGATGAGCTAGAGGAGAATGGAAATCACGAGGATGATGATGGTGTGGATGATGCGAATGAAGAGACTGAGCCGCCTGAACCGCCTGAGGCAGTACCTACTGAAGAAGAAGTGAGTTTGATCTTAGCTTCTAGATTTGGAGAAGATGTTAGGAGGGATGCAGAGGAGAGTGATGGCGATATTGCAGACGATATTTGGGATGACGAGAAGATTCCAGATCCGATGTCAGAGGAAGATGAAGATGATATAGAGGAAGATGTGTGTAGGGAAGATGACAAAGATCCAGATGCTATTCTAGCATTAGGTAAAACATTCAACGACTCTTATGGTTTCAAGTCAGCATTGCTTAGGTATTCTCTCAAAAATGGATACGACATCAAGCTTTTTTTATCTAATGGAATGAAGTGTAGTGCGGTTTGTTCTGACAAAGTTGATAACTGTCCTTGGAAAATCTACTGCTCATATGAGAGGAAAAAACACAAGCTCCAGATTAAGACTTTTGTGAATAAGCATTGTTGTGTCCAATATGGATATACAAAGTTATTGAAGAGAAAAACAATTGCAGACTTGTTTGAGGAAAGGTTGAGAGTTAATCCAAATTTTCTTCCTCGTGAGATGGTTGATGAGATCAAGAGAAACTACAATATGATTGTAACAGAAGATCAATGTCGAAAAGCAAAGACGATCTTGTTTAAGAGAAGAGAAGCAACTCATGAAGCTCATTTCTCAAAGATTTGGGATTATCAAGCAGAGATATGGAAATCTAATCCTGGAATTACATTGGAAATTGAGACAGTTCCAGGACCAACTGTGGGAAGCAAGCAGAGGTTTCATCGTATATTTGTGTGCTTTAAAGCACAAAGAGAGGCTTGGTTGAAGAATTGTAGACCCATAATAGGATTGGATGGTGCTTTTCTAAAGTGGGATATAAAAGGAAACCTATTAGCTGCAGTTAGAAGAGATAGAGATAACAGGATTGTTCCTATTGCATGGGCAGTAGTAGAAATTGAAAATGATGATAATTGGGATTGGTTTGTGAGGCATATCAGGAACGAGTTGAGACTTAGTGATGGTAGTAATGCTGCAGTAATATCAGACAAACAACAGGTTAACATCTGACTTTCTTTGCTTGTTACTTATGTTGTGTGAAATATGGTAACTTACCAAGTTATGTATGCACTACAAGAAAACTGTATTTTAGCGTTGAAATTTAGCGTCGAATCTATTCCGACGCAATTTTAGCGTCGATTTTGCGTCGTAATAGCGTCCAAAACACAATTCGACGCTAATTAGGGACGAAACATTTCGAAGCTAAATCGACGCTATATCGCGTTGATTTAGCATCAATTTAGCATTAAAAATCTAAGTTCGACGCTAAATCGATGAAAATTTAGCATCGATTTAGCGCCGAATATTGCGTCGAATTTGATAGGTAGATGACACATTTAACACAATTTAGAAACGACACAAAAACGACGCGAATTCGATGCAAAATCGACGCAAATGAATTCGATGCTAATGCAATGCTAATATTCGATGCAAAATCGATGCTAAAGTCTCATATATATAGCCACCCACCACCACCGTAAGGAATCAATTCAGAATTTCAAAAGAAAAAACAAAATTTCAATTCCGAAAAACAAAAAAAATATTTTCTCCCTAATTTTTTTTTTTAAATGGGCGATATATACGAACTAAGACGCTGGATGTATCGACGTAACACGTAAAGATGACAATGGAGGCCTTTCAGAAGAGTTCCTCAACGGCCTTGAAATTTTCATGGCTCAAGCGAGTAGTGTGCCTACAATTCAACAGAACAGAGGGATGGTGTGCCCGTGTCGGAAGTGCAAAAATTCTCGGCCACAGAAAATTGATACAATTGGTACGCATTTATTTAATAGAGGGTCTACACTTGAGTCTTATGTTTGGTTTTATCATGGAGAGGGATATGAAGATGAAACTTCGGGTAGTACTAGTTACCAACCTATGGATCAGGGTCATGGTTATTCGAATGAACAATATGATGGGCATCAATTTGTTATAGAAAATGATGATCATGATGTCGGGTTAGAGCATAATAGGTTCGAAGAAATGGTAACCGATGCATTTCCTGGAGTTATGTCTACTCCTGATGTTGCTGAGGAATCCAATTTAGATGCAAAATTTTTTTATGATATGCTTGATTCTACAAAACAACCAATCTATGAAGGTTGTAGGGAAGGTCTGTCTAAATTATCGTTGGCATCTAGGATGATGACAATAAAATTTGATCATAATCAATCTGAGAGTTGCATGGATGATTGGGCATCTCTTCTAAAAGAATATTTGCCAGAGGGTAATCAAGCTGCTAAGTCATATTACGACATACATAAACTAGTCTCTAGTTTAGGATTGCCCTCGCAGATGATAGATGTATGCATTGACAATTGCATGATATTTTGGAAAGATGATGAAGGTCTGCAGGAATGTCGATTTTGCCACAAACCAAGATTTAAGCCCCAAGAAGCTGGTAGAAAAGTGTCGTACCAGAGAATGTGGTACCAGCCCATAACAGATAGGCTACAAAGGTTAAACCATTCAGAACGCATAGCTGCATCAATGAGGTGGCATGCGGAACATTCAACTATTGAAGGAGAAGTTCATCATCCTTCTGATGCAAAAGCTTGGAAACACTTCAAATCGGTACACTCTAATTTTTCTAAAGAGAAGCGCAATGTTTATCTTGGCCTATGTACAGATGGTTTTAGTCCGTTCGGTATGTCTGGCAGGCAATATTCTTTGTGGCCGGTTATATTGACATCTTATAACCTTCCGCCTGATATGTGCATGCAGAGGGAATTTCTGTTTTTGAGTATTTTAATCTCTGGTCCGAAGCATCCAAGAAGATCTATTGATGTGTTTTTACAGCTGCTGATTCACGAGTTGAACATGTTGTAGTCTCATGGGGTTCGTACTTTTGATTACTTTAGGAAAAAGAATTTTACCATGCGAGCTGTGCTTATGTGGATGATAAACAATTTTCCAGCCTATGGAATGTTATCTGGTTGGACAACACATGGTAGGTTATCATGTCCGTATTGCCAAAATAAAACAGATGCATTCCAGCTAAAAAAATGGTAGAAAATCTTGTTGGTTAGATTGTCACCGGAGGTTTCTCCCTATGAACCATCCGTACCGGGAGAAGAGGAGGTTGTTCACAAAGGGCAAACGTGTACATATCCCCCCACCTCCATATCTTTCAGGAGAACAAATTGAAGGTCAACTTGATTATTGGGGAGCTCAAGACACAGCAAAATGTGGTGGTAACTGGCTTAATATTCCGACAAATCTCCCAGATGGATACCTTGAAGAACATAATTGGCATAAGAAGAGCATTTTCTGGTATCTACCGTACTGGAAGGATCATCTATTGTGCCACAATCTTAATGTCATGCACATTGAGAAAAAAAATTTCGATAACATCATGCACACCATCTTAAACGTTCCAGGCAGGTCTAAAGACAACTTGAAGTCTAGACTGGATTTGCCTCTTATATGCTCTAGAGTTGAGTTACATCTCACGGGAGATGGGAGAGCTCCAGTGCCTAGCTTTAGATTGTCAAGCAAAGGCAAACCAACATTCTTCAACTGGGTTTCCACCGAAGTTAAGTTCCCAGATGGATACGTGTCAAAACTCTCTAAGTCTGTGGAGCAAGGGAAAAAAAATTCTGGTATGAAGAGTCATGATTGTCATGTGTTTATGCAGAGATTATTGCCCTTCGCTTTTGCAGAACTTTATCCAACAAACGTGCATAAATCACTTGCAGGTATATTTTGTATGACGATATATAAATATGTAAACAAATTATGTGTCGAAAATAACATTTGTGTTTTGGTTGATATTGGATTTTGGGTTTAGGTGTTGGAGCATTTTTTCAAGATCTGTGTGTGCGAACTCTGACTCATGATGGAATTCAACAACTAAACAATAACATCCCAATATTGTTGTACAACTTAGAGAAGATATTCTCTCCATCTTTCTTTGATGTGATGGAGCATCTTCCTGTCCATCTTCCTCACGAAGTCGATTTAGGAGGGCCCGTTCAATTTCGTTGGATGTATCCTTTCGAGAGATTCATGAAAGACTTAAAAGGAAAGGTAAAAAACTTAGCTAGGGTTGAGGGATCAATTGTTGCGGGAAGTTTAACCGAAGAAACCTCTCATTTCAGCTCATATTACTTCCCTCCAACTGTACGGACACAAAAAAGAGCTCCACATAGGTACGACGAAGGTGGCATCGCACAAACGTATCCAGTTTCAGATGTCCCAGATATATTCTGTGCAGTTGGTAGGCAGGCTGGAATCATAAGAGAAGAAGACTGGTCCTCGTTCGAAGACTACAATTGTGCACACACATATATTCTCTTACAATGCGACGAAGTTAGTCCATTTCTAAGGTACATATTATAATTCCCAACTATGGATTGAGGTCAAAAGAGTTATTTTCGTACTTATATATGCTATGAAACATATATAACAAACGCATTTGTTATAACCATATTTTCTATCAATGAATTCATTCGCCAAGTTAACGAGGCTTTCCCAAATGCATCCGCTGATGAGATTGAAAAACGTAAAGATCTACACTTTGCTAAATGGTTGAGGACTCAGGTATATAAGTTAAACACAAAATTATATATATCTAGTTTCCATAAAAACCTATATGTACAATTTGTGTATATACTACTATATTTACAATGTGTATTCTGTATCTGCCAGGTTGATTATGCAGACATGTCATACCCTGTATGGTTTAGAGAGTTGATCCAAGGTCCGTTGGGGAAAGTTACGTCATCTCCAATTTATTTTACACGAGGTTATGTGTTTCATATGTTCGAACGTGGCAAAAATAGAGCAATTCCGAACTATTGTGTGGTAGTTCGAGCCGGGGACACGGATTTTTATGGCATTATCCAATGCATTATTCAAGTGCAATTTCCTGGTTTGGTTAACTTAAAGTGCACCCTTTTCAAATGCGAGTGGTTTGATCCAGTTGTCGTGCGAGGGGTTCGAGTAGGAAAGTTTGGTGTCATCGATGTTAATGGATCGCGTTCTTATGCAATGTATGATCCATTTGTCCTTGCATCACAAGCGGATCAAGTATGTTTCATTCCATATCCACGTGTCAGAAAAACAGGGATTCCATGGTTATCTGTGCTTAAAATAGCACCTAGAGGAATGATAGTTGAATCAAACAACGCTCCTATGCAAAATGAAACGGCCGTGGATCTAACAACTCCAGAAGCAGATATAGACAACATCATTCTTAAAGATCCGCAAAATCGAGAAGCTGAAATACTTTCGGATGCTAACGATGCAGTAAACCCCGAAGACGAGTTCGCAAACGAGAGTGGAGAAAGTACCGATGAGGATGACGACAACTCAAATGACGATTCAGAGTGAAGCATATATGGCTGTTTTTATTTCATTTGTATTTATTTTTGGAATTCGTGTGATTGTTATCGTTTTATGTGATTGTTATCGTTATCTGTGATTATCGAATTCATGTGTTTATTATCATTATATGTTTTGAACATAATATCTGTATGCAGTAACATGTGATGAACATAAAATCGCGTGACCATAAAATCGCGTGACCTTTAATTAGAAAATAGAAAATATTACAGATAACAACATTATTATAAGCTCGTACTATGGATACTAGGAAAATATTAGAAATTAAAGCAACATAAAGCCTTAATTAAGTTTATTCTTAACCATTGACGAGTCAGATGTTTATTCATCATCTGATTCTGGAACTGTTTCATATTCGTACCCAGTAGTTCCATCATCTTCCTCTTTCATAGTAGGTACTTCGGTTGGTTCGTATTCGACAATCATCGAATTAGCATCAATTATCTGTTTGGAAAAAGAATTCAATTTATTATTATCAGAAATATTTAGAAAGTTAAGCAAAATTTACCTTAACAATGTTCCGCTCTGTGATGTTGAGGTACTTAGAGTTCCTGTTAAAACGGCATACGGTAACATTCTGTAGAATGACCACCGCACCTACAACAGTGGCGAGTTTGTACTCGTCATTTTTGAAGATGTTATGGTGGTGCATGGTTCCCTCGATTTTTCCTGTCGGATCCTTAAAGGTTACTAGCAGATCTCCCACCCCGTTGGGGGTCAAACTGGAGAGCATAGCCACAATCTGAAAATGAGATACAATTTACTTGTCAGATAAATTGTATCTATAAATGGATATAATATTTATCGACAACGTAAACCTTTTTCACTTTCACAAATTGTGAATGCGGAGATTGAATTTCTGCAACCTGGTTCCAGAATGGTGTGCTCCTGTGGTTATAAGAACCTACATTTATGAATGATAAAGTTAGTATTTTTCATCTTCAATCATTATTGTAATGGTAAAAACGTTAATTATATATATATACGTACCTTCACGGATTATTTAATCGATAGTAGAAGTTCACCGAGGATTACTAAAATCCTGGTCGCCCTGTAGTGGCTCATTGATGACCTCACGATTGAAATCTTAAGTTGGCCGTGTCTGAGAACTTTCACCTCGCAACACCTTTGCATCGTGCGACCTCTTGCGAAACAGTTCTCGCCGTATGAGTTGGCCAGGTCCCGGTATTACGCGCGTTTGGTATTGGGATTGTTCTGTTGGTTGGAGTGACATTGTCGGTGGAGCATCAATAACATTTAAGTCATCGTATGGAGGGCTTGAAGGAACAAGGGTTGTTTTTGGAGGGTTTTGAACGGAGGCTCGGTTTTGCATATAATAATTCCATAGATCTCTGTTTGCCATTTCGAAATTGAATATTTTTGTGTTATGATTTTGTGTTGAATTACTCTGACTTATATATGCAAAATACAGAGATATCTTAAGCTTAACATGTCGATTTAGCATCGATTTAGCACCGCACGCATAGCGTCAAATATTGCGTCGAATATTGCGTCGAATTTGGTAGGTACATGACACATTTAACACGGGTTCACCTACTTATTTAGCGTCGTTTAGAAATGACACAAAAACGACGCGAAATCGATGCAAAATCGACGCAAACGAATTCGATGCTACTGCGATGCTAACATTCGATGCAAATCGATGCTAAAATCTCCACTTAAATCTTTTACAGATACGAAAATTATATGGACACAAGTGTTTGGAATAAATCCGATTTGACAACTCATTTAAATATAATATCTTCTAGCTCTCCTAAGGAAAACTCTAAATCAACAAACGTGGCAAATTTTTTTGATATTCCAAAATACTCGTGGGAACCCGAAACTCAATGCGACGAATTCACTCAAGAGATACCCACGTTCTCGTGGGAATTTGATACGTGCTCACCAACCCATAATGAAGATTCTACATCAACAATAGTGCCGGACAGCCAGCCAAACATCCACCACATTCCTAAATTCTTGTGGAAAATTGAATCTCAGTGCGAAGAATATACTAAAGAGATACCCACCTACTCGTGGGAAGCTGATTCATGCTCTCCTACCAATGTTGTGAGACCCAAATTTGAAGATGGGATCAGTTATTCAAAACACAAATATTATAAGCAGCCAGAATGTCATGACCAGAAGCGGGTTGTCGACGAAGTTTTGTATAGGCAAATCGAAGACGGACAACCATCTCAATTGATTGAAAAGTCAGATACTTACTATGGAAGTACTTCAAATGAATGTAAGGATCACTACTACAATTATGAATTTGCCCAAAGTCCAGAAATCTCAAACTTAAATCTAGATGTTGATGCAATCAAAATGGAATTATGCGACGGATTTTTAGATTCTCCAGCAAAGAAACAAAAGGGAAAGAAAAGTTTCTGGTTCTAATCGTTGTTTGGAGTGGATACATACATATATGTATGTATACATATATGTTTCAAAAATTAGTAGTCTATTATGTACTTGTACCATAACCGTTGTATGTTTAATATTTTCAAGTCTCCAATGTATAGTACATGTGAAAGAATTCGTTTTAAAAATTATGTTTCATTTTTTGTAATGTTTTATTGGAGTTGCATAATCAATATATCTCGTTGTATGATTGTTATCGACACTAATTGATTCCTGTTAGATTGTTATTGAATTGTTGTGATTATTATCGTTATATGTTGTAAACCCTAAATGAAAAATAAGTTTGATTTAGCGTCGAATTAGCATCGAATCACTTGAATTCGACGCTATTTTTGTGATATAGCGTCGAATTCAAGTGATTCGATGCTAATTCGACGCTAAATCAAACTTATTTTTCATTTAGGGTTTAGGGTGTAAACAATAAAAGCTTTAACGTTGACGATTCAGAGTGAAGCTACAATGTTATCTATATTCAAAGATTTACTTACCAACAAATTAGTATGTTTGTGTGATTTCGATGTTACAAATGCATGTAAGGACTGCTATTTGAAAAAACTAAAATAAGTAAATTCAAATTTCAAAATTTTAAATTATTCTATTATATGAAAGATTGAAAAGGGTAAGATAGTTTTTGTACCAGTGGCGGATACCCTAAACCCTAAACCCTAAACCCCAAACGTAAAATAGATTAAGGTAGCATCGATTTAGCATCGAATTAGCATCGATTTGACGCTAATTCGACGCTTTCTGAACAAATTTTACGTTTGGGGTTTAGGGTGTTGGGGTCGGTATTCACCCGCTTAGCATTAACATTCCAAGTCTAAGCATCTGAAGAAACGACCCCGGTAATCTTGAGGGAAAAAGCATTAAAGAGCCTAGGTCCTCCTACGGAGCGAAGCATGTAGCAACGGAGTGAACTTGAACGAAGTGGAAATGGACCGGGACTGGACAAGGTCCGACCACGTGCTCTCCAGGGACGGACTAGGTCCAAGGAGGGCCGACCTCAGCTTCACCTGTCGAGGACCGACCGTGGCCTCGGGTCTTAGGCCGACCTCGGCCTCAGCCTGATGCCGACCTCAGCCTCGATAACGAGGAGCTGACCTCAGCCTCGGTAACGAGGAGCCCGACCTCAGCCTCGGTAACGAAGAGCCCGACCTCGGCCTCGGTAACATGGAACCCGACCTCAGCCTCGGTAACAAGGAGCCCGACCTCAGCCTCGGTAACGAGGAGCCCGACCTCGGCCTCGGTAACATGGAACCCGACCTCAGCCTCGACAAGCAACCTGAGCGTAGCCTCGCTAAGGTGGAACCGAGCATGGGCTCGGTCGTAGCCGACTACAGGCTCAGATTTGGTCGCTCGGTCTCGTCCTTGGCCCAGCAAAGTTTCCAGCCCACTTCGGCAAGTAATTCCATGAAGGCCTAGGAGAGAAAACCGACTTAGACATAGTATAATTAGACTTCTTTGTACACCCTAAAGGGGATCCGCAATTTCTCATACGAAACTTGTACTAAAGCTTTGACATCAATAACAAAGTCTACTATTCATCTCTTGAACCCTAGCTTACCCTAGAGATCTCTATTTTCCTCTACACGAACTCTTACAAGTTTAATTGTGTTGGTTTCGACCTCCACAATTTGGCGCCGACTAAGGGGACCTTAGAGATTGTCTGACACAAGAAGAGCTAGGTTTTCAGACTACCTACGAAGATGTCAAGCAACACCACGAGCAACAAAGGATCTTCGTCTCACCAGCACGACGAGGAAAGAAACAACTCCATGGAGAACACCGCGCCTCGCGCCGCTAACCACCCAGCGGATCTCGCGGAGATCAAGCAGATGCTTGAGACTCTGATGAAGAAAACTGAACATACAGCGAGCGAGCTGCAATCGCTCAAGAGAAGGAAGCGCAGGAGGTCCTGTGTCTGTCCGACACGCCTCAGCTTCGCCACGCCTCGAACCAATCGGAGGGTTCGACACGAAGAGCTACCACCTCGGGCTGCTCGCACAGATCCAGAGGATTTGCCTCCACCACCGCCTCGTCGGGAATCCGATCTAACTCCCGAGCGCATGATTGGAGAATCAGATGAGGATCTGCCTCCTCGAAGACATGCCCGAGTCGACCTAGAAGTTGACCATGCTACGGCCGCAGAAGAAGGAGATGCGATCATAGCGGAGCTCTACAGGAGGGAACAAGAGCGCAGGGCTCCGCAAGGCTTCCGAGATGGAGAGGTCGCTGCGCTAAAAGCCCAGTTAGACCAGGTCGCCTCTGACCTAAAGGCTACCCAACTACAGATGTACCAGAGCACGGCGAAGGCTCCTGGGATCGCCTCTATGCTCGAGAAAGCACGGAACACACCCTTCGCTGAGAGGGTCGCGAGAACTCCAATCTCCGATCCCGGAAAAATCAAGCTTCTAATCTATGAAGGAACCACTGACCCTGCTATACATCTGATGGAATTCGAAGTCGCCTTGGGAAGGGCAAACTTCACAGTAGCCGAGAAAGACGTTGGCTACTGCAAACTGTTCGTAGAGAGCCTCAAAGGGCCTGCCCTCCAGTGGTTCTACAAGCTGGAGAAGAATTCAGTCCACACCTTCGATCAATTCTCAGAGATGTTTGTGCAGCATTACAACATCTTCGCCGAAGGAAAGATCTATGATGCGGAGCTGTGGACGAACAAGCAGGGTGAGAATGAAAGCCTGCGGTCTTTCGTGACAAGATTCAAGCATACACTGTCAAAGGTGGACGGTATCAACAACACATCCGCGCTGGAGGCCTTGAGAGGAGCACTCCGCTGCCCTTCTCCATTCTGGCAGGAATTGACTGTCAATCCACCCGCGACCATCCAGGACGCTCTCCACCGCGCTGCAGACTTCGCTCGAAGCGAAGAAGAAGTTCGCGCTAGGAGGGGCGGGAAAACCAAGCCAGCGGTCGATCCCACCCAGTCCGCGGCGACGCCACCACCCTCTTAGACGCTCTTCCTATGAACTACGAGGCGACTTGATCCATGCAAAGGGTACGTAGGCAGCCTGTCTTCGGATAGGTTCAGTTGCCCCCCCCTCCATCCAAAAGGGGGGGGGGGATTCCACTCTTCACTTAGCCTCGTTCCGGACGAGCTCACATGATCTCCTCCGCCTTGGGGGGGGGGAGTGAGTGTTTTCACCAGTCTCTAGACGACTTCAGTTCCCTCTTTCGTCTAAAAGAGGGGGGAGTGGGGTACCCGTGCGCCACTCCTTCACGACGTCATTGACAACATCATCGTCAATCACAAACACTCGCCACAGCACTCATCATGAGAACAGCTTGTCCTTTATGGACTGATCAGAGTTTTATTCGAGTAGAGTCGTTCTGCATCTATTGTTGCTGGCCACAGCAATAGTGTAGAGATACGAACACAATGACATCCACAACGGATACAGCGCGCTATATAAATTCCAGTGTTCAGAATCGTCTCCGGATGACCCTCCTGATCACTCAGAAACCCAACAACATCGTTGGTAATGTAGCTGATAGTGACCTCCGTTCGGAATACGTTCTGGACGCGTCACTCTGAAACCCAGGACGAGAGCTGGTCAAAGTCAAAGGTGATCTTGTTCTCGGACAGACGTGTCTAGAAAACAACACCAACATACAAAGCCCAACAGCAACGTTGGCAGATAAAGAACGTGAGCGCATTTGCATTTTCACAACCTAAACAAAAGCCTCATCCATGAGCAAGCGAAGCCTCATTCATGAGCAAGCGTAGCCTCATTCATGAGCAAACAAAGCCTCATTTATGAGCAAGCGAAGCCTCATTCATGAGCAAGCGTAGCCTCATTCATGAGCAAACAGAGCCTCATTCATGAGCAAACAAAGCCTCATTCATGAGCAATTGACCAAGAGCAAGCTTCATCCATGAGAAACATGCAAAGAGAAGCCGAGGTCGGAATTTTAAAGACATGGAGCAAACCCGAGGGGAAGCCTTAGCTAAACCCGAAGAAGATGGACTGAGGCCAAGCAATGGCAAGTGATCCACGAAGGACCAAGTTCCTTGTTCAAATCCCCTCGTCATTATGCGTGGCACTCTTTTCCCTTAAGTAGTGGTTTTGTCCCAAAGGGTTTTCCCTACTAAGGTTTTAACGAGGCCACCATCTTGTGTTTTCCAAGTTCATGCTCCACGTTGCTGTATGAACTTGAGGGGGAATATTGAACAAGATGAGTATTTAAGCATACTGTAGAAAAAGTGGGCGAACACTTCGACTTCAAATGTTAACACTGATACACAACACATCCTTTAACTCGGCACTATTAGCTCTAACACTACCGAGCTGGGGGGCTAACTGTTGGGGTCGGTATTCACCCGCTTAGCATTAACATTCCAAGTCTAAGCATCTGAAGAAACGACCCCGGTAATCTTGAGGGAAAAAGCATTAAAGAGCCTAGGTCCTCCTACGGAGCGAAGCATGTAGCAACGGAGTGAACTTGAACGAAGTGGAAATGGACCGGGACTGGACAAGGTCCGACCACGTGCTCTCCAGGGACGGACTCGGTCCAAGGAGGGCCGACCTCAGCTTCACCTGTCGAGGACCGACCGTGGCCTCGGGTCTTAGGCCGACCTCGGCCTCAGCCTGATGCCGACCTCAGCCTCGGTAACGAGGAGCCGACCTCAGCCTCGGTAACGAGGAGCCCGACCTCAGCCTCGGTAACGAGGAGCCCGACCTCGGCCTCGGTAACATGAAACCCGACCTCAGCCTCGGTAACGAGGAGCCCGACCTCAGCCTCGGTAACGAGGAGCCCGACCTCGGCCTCGGTAACATGGAACCCGACCTCAGCCTCGACAAGCAACCCGAGCGTAGCCTCGCTAAGGTGGAACCGAGCATGGGCTCGGTCGTAGCCGACTACAGGCTCAGATTTGGTCGCTCGGTCTCGTCCTTGGCCCAGCAAAGTTTCCAGCCCACTTCGGCAAGTAATTCCATGAAGGCCTAGGAGAGAAAACCGACTTAGACATAGTATAAATAGACTTCTTTGTACACCCTAAAGGGGATCCGCAATTTCTCATACGAAACTTGTACTAAAGCTTTGACATCAATAACAAAGTCTACTATTCATCTCTTGAACCCTAGCTTACCCTAGAGATCTCTATTTTCCTCTACACGAACTCTTACAAGTTTAATTGTGTTGGTTTCGACCTCCACATAGGGTATGAAACGGATAAAACTAATTTAATCCGACGCAAATTCGACGCTATATTGAATTAATTTGATTTTACCAATGGCGGTTAACCGAATAAATTCAATTTTTTTTGTTTAAACCAACAGCGGTAAACCGAATTAATTTGGATTTAGCGTCGAATTGTTGGTCAATTCGACGCTAATGCGACGCTATATCAAATAAATTCGGATCTTAATGAAGTCTGCGTGGGGAAAAGAAATTATATTTAAATGTAA
Source organism: Draba incana (assembly GCA_963576765.1). NCBI lineage: Eukaryota > Viridiplantae > Streptophyta > Magnoliopsida > Brassicales > Brassicaceae > Draba > Draba incana. The sequence goes on from OY755208.1 coordinate 11,083,857, forward strand.
TCCGACGCTAATTTAGCGTCGAATTACCGTCGAATTAGCATCGGTTCCCGAATTAAAAACGGAGACCGAAGTCTTCTTCTCCGGTTTCTAAAAATCTCTATCTCTCCCGGCGAAAATCTCTCTCCCTCTCTCCCGGCGACTCACTCTCTCTCTCTTTCGCGGCGACTCACTCTCTCTCTCTTTCGCGGCGACTCTCTCTCTCTCTCTCTCTCTCTCTCTCTCTCTCTCTCTCTCTCTCTCTCTCTCTCTCTCTCTCTCTCTCTCTCTCTCCCGGCGACTCTCCTCTCTCTCTCTCTCTCCCGGCGACTCTCCTCTCCCTCTCCTCCTCCTCATCTCCTCCTCATCTCTGAACGCCTCTCTCTCTCTCTCTCTCTCTCTCTCTCTCTCTCTCTCTCTCTCTCTCTCTCTCTCTCTCTCTCTCTCTCTCTCTCTCTCTCTCCCTCTCTCCCGCCGCCGCATCTCCTTCCTTACGCCGGAAACCGTCTCCTCTGCCGCACCTCCGGCCGCCGCACCAATGGTAATAAATAAATATATATATATATATATATTATTTTAAAATTTTTATATATATTTGCAATTAGTTATAAATTACATATGGAATTTGAAATGAAATTGATTTTAGAAAATGGTTTTATGAAATATGTAGTAAATAAAATTTAGGAAATTTCATATGAAATAGATTTTAGGAAAAATGTAGGAAATAAATTTTAGGAAATGGAATTGAATTTAGATTTGATAAGTTATGGAATTAAATTTAGATTTGATAAGTTATAGATTTGAATTTTCATTTTATGAAATTTATTTATGTAAAGTCAAATAAAACAAATTTATGAGTTTTTTGAATTTAAAATATTTATGTATAAAATATAAATTTTTTGTAAATATAAAATAATAAGTTTTTTTTAATTATTTATAATTGTTTCCTAAATATAAAATATTAATTTTTTCCAACATTATTTCAGCACTATAAAATTATTTCCTAAATTTTAAATTTATATTGTACATTTTTAAATTTAATAAATGTGTAGTAAATAGAATTTAGGTAATTTGGTATGAAATAGATTTTTGGGAAAATGTAGGAAATAAATTTTAAGAAATGAACTTGATTTTAGATTTGATAAGTTATGGAATTGAATATAGATGTGCTAAGTTATAGATTTGAATTTAGATTTAATGAAATATATTTATGTAAAGTCAAATAAAACTAATTAAGGATTTTTTTGGATGTTAAAATAATTTTTTTAAATGAAAAACGAATTTACAAGTTATTTTACGATAATTTAAAATAATTTTATAAATGTTAAATTTATTTCAAAAATATTAAATTATTTTATAGGGTGATCGACGTCGTCCTCCTTCATACGGCGAGTTATTTGGCGAGGATGCTTCGATTCCCAGATCTGATGGTCGTCGCGGATCCGGATCAGCATCGGGGTCGGGTTCGCAGGCTGCGAACTATCGTCCACGACCTCCGCCACTGGCTCCGCCACTGGCTCCGCCACAAGCTCCGCCACCGCCTCAGCCAGAGCCTCATTCAGAGCCTCATCCAAAGCCAGAAGAAGGCGAAGATGATTATCCCGATGACCACAATGAGCCCCCTCCACCGCCAAACGCTTTTCTTATGATGCGGATTTATGAGCTTCTCTGCCAACCTGGACGTGAGACACGGCTTAGGATTATCCATCCGTTTAGGCCTCGTGGTACATTATGGTATGTTTTAAATTTTTTTCAATATTACTAATTAAACTTGTTTTCTGTAATTAATTTTTAATTACAAGTTATAATTAAATTATTAACATTCTAACGTTTTGTTTAATAGGTTTACGGATAACAAGGTTGCGCGTTCGGTCACCAACGCAATCAAGGGCCACTTCACTATGGCCCATCCTAATTGGAGCAAGACGCCGCAGAATATTCGGGATATTTGGTTCGAGTCATGGGCGGTAAGTCATTTTATTTTATTTAATTTTATTTATTAAATTATTTGATTATAAATATATTCATAACATTATTCGTATTTTTGTAGCAAGGGTGGCATTGGGAGAAAGCTCATACTTTCGAAGTGCGAGCGGCGTTCGAGCAGAAGGCCCTAAAGCGTCTCAACGGTTACGTCACGAACTTGAAGAAAGCGTGGGGCAAGAAAGGCGATGAGGCGAAGCCGCTCGGGATGGATCCCGATGTTTGGTCGGGTCTAGTGCAGTATTGGGAGGATCCCAAATCGGTGGTTATATCGGGAAAGTGTTCTGCATCCCGTCTCACGCCGGTGGCCGAAGGAGATGGACCTTCAAAGCATTGTGCGGGTCCATCATCATACGCCACAGTACGACTGGACATGGTAATATTTGTATTAAATTAATTTATTTGATAATTTATATTGTAAATATTTATTTATTACCTCCTGTTTATTTTTGTTTAACAAGCTGATGGCGGTGAGCTTCCTCCGATGGTTAAAGTGATGGAGAAAACTCATCGGAGGAAGGATGGGACGTTTGTTACCGCTCAAGCGGAACAAACGTTCAACGCGTACAATGCACGACTAGAAGAGCTAGATGAGTCTTTCCAGTCTACGATGGGTCTCGAAGATTTCGATAGACTTTACGGAGAGGTAATTTATTAGGTTTTTATTTTATATTATAACTTATTTTTAATTATAACTTATTTTTAATTATTATTTTATTGTCTAACACTTTTACTTTTTAGGTTACACCGAAGAAAAAAGGACGAACGATGGGTGTTGGATCCATCAAAGATGTCCCGGCAGCTTGTTCGTCTTCTCAATATTCTTACTCTCCGGGTTCGTCTCAGCCGCTTGTGACCGCTGAGTTGCAAGCTTATTTTTAATTAGAACTTATTTTTAATTATTATTTTATTGGCTAACACTTTTATTTTTTAGGTTACACCGAAGAAGAAAGGACGAACGATGGGTGTTGGATCCATCAAAGATGTCCCGGCAGCTTGTTCGTCTTCTCAATATTCTTACTCTCCGGGTTCGTCTCAGCCGCGTGTGACCGCTGAGTTGCAAGCTGCTAAAGCTGAGATTGCGCAGCTAAAGACGGAACAAGCGGAGCTAAAGAACCATGTCGGGTCATTAACCAGTCTCTTTGACATCATTGCAGTGGATAACCCGACATTAGTCAATGCCTTGCAAGGCATACAACGTCCTCCACAGCCTCCTACACCTCCCGGTGCAACGCAATTCCACCAAGAGTTTGAAGATATCGTGAACCTAGGGACCCAACAACCGCCGTAGGATTAGCGTTTTAATTTTATTTGTAACGGATAATTTTATTTTGTATCGGATAATTTTTAATTTATAATATTTTCTGTATAATAATTTTTTTATAAAATAAATGTTACCATTCGACGCTAAATCGATGCTAAATCGATGGTTATGTAGCGTCGAATTAGCGTCGACACCTGATTCATTCGACGCTAATGTAGCGTCGAGTGAATCAGGTGTTGACGCTAATTTAGCATCGAATTACCATCGATTTAGCATCCATTTACCATCGAAACGTTTCGATGCTAATTTGACGCTAAAGTCGCGTCGAATTAGCGTCAAAATTTTGTGTCGGATTAGCGTCGAACATCCGACGCTAAATTAGGGTCCAATTAGCGTCGAAGTTCATTTCGACGCTAAAATAGCGTCGAAATATGCCGACGCTAAATCAGTGTTTTCTTGTAGTGTTGTTGTTATTTTTTCAGGGTTTGGTGAAAGCAATTCATAATGTTCTTCCTCAAGGTGAATATCGTCTGTGTGCTAGACACATCCTAGGAAATTGGAAGAGAGATAGCACATACAAAGAACTAGAGCGTATATTCTAGAAAATAGCAAGGGCGTACAACAAAGGAGAGTATACTGCATATATGAATGCACTAATGAGGTTTAATAAAGGTGCGTATGATTCTTTGCAAAAACATTCTCCTGAGTTATGGTCTAGAGCACACTTTAGGGTTTGTTCCTTCTGCAATGATTTGTTAAACAATTTGAATGAGTCTTTCAATAGAACCATTTGTGAACCAAGAAGAAAGCCTCTGCTAGAAATGTTAGAGAGTATTAGGAGACAAGTTATGGTCCGTACTGTCAAGAGGAATAAGATATCTAATAGGTCGAAGACAAGGTTCACAAAAAGTGCACACATTGAAATAGAAGATGCTAAAACTAAGGCTAAGGATTGCATTAGGTATTTAGCTACAGGAGATCGGCATGAGGTAGATCTTCATGGTAATTATTTTTATGTGGACATGAATCTGAAAACATGTGGGTGTGGAAAGTGGCCATTGATTGGGATACCATGTCATCATGCTACTTGTGTTATCACTGCAAAGAAAGAACATGTTATGGATTATGTCTCTCACTTTTACACAACTGCAACTTGGAGAAACACCTATAAGGAGAGTATTCAACCTGTAGAAAGTGAGATAAAGTGGCTTCCTCAGAATAGGTTAGGTGTCTTACCACCTAGACATAGAAAAGGCAATCCTGGTAGACCATCTAGCCATGCTAGGAGAAAGTCACAGTTTGAAACTGCTTCTTCATCTTTAAATCTTCAAGCAAGACCAAGTTGCCTCGTGGTAAACTTGTAATGACATGTTTAAATTGTAAACAAGAAGGACATAACAAGCTCAGTTGTTCTCATCCGACTGTCCCTCCACCAGCAAAGAGGCCAAGGGGAAGACCAAGAAAGATCCAGGTTTATTTTGATTCACTCTTGTTATTTTTTTTTACTTGTTGTTTCAATGTATCATTTGAAATATTTTTGCTTGATTTCATCACAGGAAAACACTCAGGATTTATCCCAAATGGCAACATCACAAGGATCACAAGTGCCATTCTCACAAGGATCACACATCGGACCCTCACAAAGATCACAAAGATCACAAAGACCTACATGATTTCACCTATTGTCCTTTCTTTCAAATGTTAAACTATGTCTCTTTCTTTGTTTACTATGTTTCTTTCTTTGCTTCAAAACAATTTATGTATTTTCTTTGTTTTAAACTATGTCTTTGTTTTTGTTTCAAACTATGTCTCTATTTTTGTTTCTTTACTTGTTATGTCTCTTATGTTTTTTGCAATACTATTGACTAAATCACAAATAAAACACATGAACTCATAAATGTCATAAACTCATAAACTCTTCCAAACAACATAAACTCATAAACAATTAAACTCTTCCAAACAACATAAACCCCAAATCAGAAGAGTTGATATGCAATGACAATGAAGACAAGGCACATTCATACACAAACGGATTTAGTGATTAGTTTCCACTTCACCACTTCGGTCTTGCTCCACATTACCTCTTTTTTCAAGTCATAAATCACATCTTTTAGACCTTCAATCTCTGATTTCACCTTGTCCAATTCAGTCTCAATGTTACCGACTTTCGGCAAAGCATCTTCAAGCTCTTCACGCATCGATTCTTTGACCCATTTAAAAAGATGATCCTTGTAATAGTACAAGAACAACAACAACAACAAAAATCAGATTTCTCAAAGAACAAGTAAAATTGAGAACAAAAATTAAGCAAGTGCTTACATCTAACTTTGTTACACAACGGTAAAAATGACGACCAGGATTCTCTTGTGTCTTCGACGTATACAAATTAACATCATTACCACAATTACACTTTGATGGAAACCCACGTTAGTGTTTTGTTCCTTTTGGTTTCAGAAACATTTTTTGTGAATTTGAGTTCATCTTGGTAATCTACTGAGGACAGTCGATCGAGATAGAGTAGAAGGAAGAAGAATTGATTTCCAGAGAGCTCGACGAAGGAGAAGATAAATGAGAGAGATGTGAGAAATTAGGGATTTGAGAAGAAGAATTGGGGATTTTTGGCTCTTTAAGCTCGACGAAGGAGAAGACTTAAACTCAATCATTTATTACAAACGACAACAGTAAACGGCGATTTACGCCTAATAAACGTAATTCATAGTTGACTTATTTTATATCTAATTTTGTTCAGTCAACACAAGTTCATAACTTAATTGGTTCAGAGAAAAGGTTGTATTTAAATTGGCGCAAAACGTAAAGGTCAAGTTTAAAATGACCGTTTTCCTAATTAATTTTGTAATGACCTAACTAATTACTACATTTTGACATAATTAAATTCTGCGGTTTCGTATTGATCACTACTATTATAATCTAACACATCACAAACGTAACAAATTACAGTCAATATCTATCAAAGTTCACCAATCCAATCTTTATTCCAACTTCCAAGACACATCTTTTAGTTCATGAAATATCATCATTTTTTAAGTTTTTCCCCCTATGTTGCATGCAATATAGCTTGAGGAGATTAGAATTATGCGTTGTGATCGTGATGTTGACAGAGATATTGAAACATTACGATGACCTAGCGGAAATATTCAGTCAAACTAAAGAAATAGTATAAGATATTTTCATATTGGACTAGCGAAACATTTCAATAGATATGCCATGACCAACGCAAGTACAATTCTAACTTATCGAGTTTTTTTTTGGGGTAACTAATTCAAGTTGCATGAGAATTATGAAGGGTTAATTTGCTAGATAACCAAAAGAAATTTAATAATCAAGAAAGTAACAAAAGTTGGGGAATGTGGCAAAAATTCAACCATTAGATCTAGGTTAAGTAGTTAGTTTTTTAGTTATTGTTTTTTGTTTGGTTATTAAGGCAAATTTCCCAATTATGAAAAATGATATCTATGCATAAATAATTGATTTTTTTTTTTTTGGATAAAGTGTGGAAATTTTGAATCTTTAATCTATAATTTTCTCAGTGTTTAGGTATAACCGTTGATAATTCTACGTTTAAGACGTAAATCATTCCTTTCTAACTAAACGGAGTTAAGTTAGTGATTTTAACTTTGAGAATTTATTGGATTATAACTATTTAAAAAAACTGAAAAATGTACATATGTTGAGAAAAAAGGCTTGCACGAACACGAAGGTTTCAATCATTTTATATTCTCTCCGTTTCATTTTATAAGATGTTTTGATTTATTTCACGAGAATTTAAAAAATAATAAATACAAACAAAATCTTATTTAATAATTAATTAAAAATATAATTCAACCAATCATATATAAAACTACGGAATTTAAAAGAAAAAAGTATCAAATCACATGAAAATCTGCATAGAAATTTGTAAAATATTTTATAAAATGAAAAAAAATATTTCTCTTAAAAATCTTATGTAATGAAACGGAGGAAGTATATAATTGGATAAAATCTCCTAAGCATGAAAAAAGGGAAAGCAATAAAATCTGGTACGCATTATAGAAACCCGAGCGTGTCCACATGCAAATTCGAATGGTCAACCCCAAAATAAATTCTCAAGTTTTTAGCTGTAGTTCACAGCCTTTTGACATAGTATTAAAATTCTCCCTCTCTTTTTTCTTTTTATAATTAAACTAGAAATTTCGCGCAAGTATTTATTTTACAATTTTATTATATTGAAAGACAAATAGTTTAATTCAATTATTTTTATAAATAAAAAATAGAGATTAGTTTGAAATGAATTAGTGTTTTTATCTCTTATCTATATGATATTGTATGAATATAAAAATATGAAATAATTTTTACCATTTGGACATTAATGATTAGAATTTGAGAATGTATTTCACTGTTTAAAATTTTGGTGGCTACATATGTAACACCCGCATTTTTTTTTTTTGGGTTTAGATAGATATTTAACTAGTCCAGATTAATATTCCCATAAATATTAATCCTTTAAGACTAGATTCCTAACAGTTACTACGAAGAAGTTATCAGGAAAATTCTTAGGGAATAATTCTCAGGAAATTAAACAAACACAAATAAATCCAATAAGCCACAATTCAAGATACAATAGCCAATTCCAAAAATCATAAACTAGCAACCTAAATCAACCGGTTCGCTAGACTAACAACAAAAACTTATAAACTCCTAATCATCCCCTTCCTCGGCCATGATTTCGTGCTCACATTTTCTTTTACCTGCAACACATGGATAAAAGAGTTGCGTAAGTATTTCATAAATACTTAGTGAGTTGCTCATCCCGCCTACCGGCATAACAAGCAGGCTCAGATAATATAACCACACATATATAACCAAAACAACACCAATCACAACTCAACAATATCAAATAAACACATTTCGGGAAAACAAAACTGCATGTCGAGCGACACCACGGAGGCGTCGATCGACACGACTAAGAGTCCGGTGTCGAGCGACACCACAAAGGTGTCGATCGACACACAACTAAAACCCGTGTCGAGCGACACCCTCCTGGTGTCGATCGACACGCCTCTGCGTTTTACACCGGAATCGAGTTTCTCCTCTCTCAACCCGATTCCGACGAATGCGAGTCGCAAACCTGCAATGAAAACACAACGAAACCAACAATAATATCCACATCAACCACCAACAACATCATCATATGAAAACACACAATAATCAATCATAAAAACATGTCAAATTATCGTCATAGCCTAGAAACCGCGGTCACAACTCACCTTAGCTTATTAACGAAGGAAAGGGACGAGGTGACCACGAACAAACGACGAAAAGAGCCTCTACCCACTGGTACAGATTGATCCAAGCGATCCCACATAAAATCGCGAAGAACAATTATCCCACGGCCCTTAAAACTCGAATAAACGATGTCTCGAGGATTTCTTTGCAACAATCCTCAAGAACAATCGAATTCTCTCTCAAACTCTTATGCTCCTCTCTGATTTCCTCTCTCCAAAATGCGGCCACGAACTACCTAAGGGCTTATATACGCAAGCCCTAGGGTTAAATCCCTCAAACCGAGCCAAACCGCAATTAAAAACTAAACCGAACTACATCGCCGAACTTGGTGTCGATCGACACCCACAGCTGGTGTCGATCGACACCCCCTTACCAAATTCAAAATTTTGGTTTCGGAATGTTACAATTCTCCCCCACTAAACTGGATTCGATCTCAAATCCCAAGACACAAGTCTACATAAGACTCCACTCTGGCCTGCACCAGCCAATACCATTGGAAAATCTCACATAATCCCAAAAGTCCACAACCAACCCACATTATACACACGTTCTCAGACATTTATTGCATTTTAACTCATCCTCACACACACACTCTAGGGAAAACACCGTCCCTTCGAGAGAACTACCGTCTCTCAGCACTATAGAGGAAACCACCGTCCCAATATAGGCTCTCAGTACTATAAAGGAAACCACTGTCCCAGTATCAGTACACAGGAAAACCACCGTCTCCTGGAGAGAACCACCGTCTCTCAGTATGTATACAGGAAACCACCGTCCCCAATACATACTCTGGAAAGCCACCGTCTCCAGATAATGAGTCATCCGTAATAAATTCTAAAACGCCTACCCACATCTCGGGTAAGAACCACCCAACATGACCCATAACATCAATAAAAACCTAAATCTACTTTAAACAACTTAAATACGCATGACTCCTAACTCGGAATACATAAATACAACGTTTACTAATCCTGTCTAGGTCTGCCCAACTGATCGCACAGCAATCAAACAAGAACATGCACAACCAACTGTAGACCCAGAATTGGATCGATCGATTGTGCAACAATCAAACAAGAACATGCACAACTAAAGACGGTGCATCTGCTAATCCCAAATCGGCGGAATCGAATGAAAAGAAATATCTTAGAGGCCCGTATTCCATTTCATTCTTATGTCGCGGTCAGATATTGATCACTCATACTCATACCATCATCATCACACTCTCAGGACGTCTCCTTCAAAGTAATGATGCCGATGCCACTCCACTCTCAGGATATCTCCCTCAGGCTCTGGCTCTATTTAGGAAAAATACTTCCTTAGAGTAATCAACACATATGCGTACAAGCATCTCAAACTAGGAATACTTCCATGATATTGACCTGACATTAATACTTTGACATCATAACTTTGCTTCTACCGAACACTTGGCTAACACAACTGACTTCCTAAAGATCCACACTTCAACTTTGAAACACAACACCACTCCAAACTCCTCGTACGCCCCAGATATATATTGCTCTTAACTCAGTCTACACCTGACATCCATAGGACGCATCATGTGGCCCATCAGGAAAATATACCGTTTGCACTCTCGGGACGCATCCTTCGAGTCAACGGTATCTGGGAAACTCACATCCCAATCAACATACCGGAGAGCTCACATCTCCTTAAAACACATGAGTTATTCAGGACAGCAGTCCCTAGTGCAATAAATACCGAGCGCTGAATATCGAAAACTGGACTGCCCAACGAGGTCTAAATCCACTCCTGACGCCTCAGCGTAACCATCCATCAGCTGATACACTTGCCTATAACATGCATGTCCCGTTCGAAGAGACCTGAAACTGAACCGACTGCCTCAAAACAACTCATGACTCGGATTCCTCTCCTGAGCCACACGAAAGGTTCTATGCACTCCTGAACGTGTGGCGTTACGCAACCTACGCCAACCTTCCATAGTTCTAAACTTAGATCGATCCTTTGAAACTTCCTCTGCCACAGGACATGACTGAAAAAACTACCTTTTCTCGCTCCATAACTTACTCTTACTCGAAAACCAACATTTGAGTTCCAAAAATCTTTCCAGTACCAACCTCCATTGCACTGCCTGACCCTTAGGACTTCTCGAGTACATTAAAACATCGTCAATGAGCGGAATCACCAAGACATCTAAGTACTCTTGAAATATGCCATTCCTCAATCTCATGAACTCCGCTCCCTTTTGATAACCCAGACAACCTCCCGATAAACTGAAATGCTCCTACCTCGTTCTGCACACTATCCTCCGAATACTTGCCCTCTTTGTCTGGATATAATGATAACGCGAGAGACCAAAAACTACTCAAAATACTGGTTTACCATCCTCGGCCATGATTCCGTGCTCACATTTTCTTTTACCTGCAACACATGGATAAAAGAGTTGCGTAAGTATTTCATAAATACTTAGTGAGTTGCTCATCCCGCCTACCGGCATAACAAGCAGGCTCAGATAATATAACCACACATATATAACCAACACAACACCAATCACAACTCAACAATATCAAATAAACACATTTCGGGAAAACAGAACTGCGTGTCGAGCGGCACCACGGAGGCGTCGATCGACACGACTAAGAGTCCGGTGTCGAGCGACACCACAAAGGTGTCGATCGACACACAACCAAAACCCGTGTCGAGCGACACCCTCCTGGTGTCGATCGACACGCCTCTGCGTTTTACATCGGAATCGAGTTTCTCCTCTCTCAACCCGATTCCGACGAACGAGAGTCGCAAACTTGCAATGAAAACACAACGAAACCAACAATAATATCCACATCAACCACCAACATCATCATCATCATACGAAAACACACACGAATCAATCATAAAAACATGTCAAATTACCGTCATAGCCTAGAAACCGCGCTCACAACTCACCTTAGCCTATTAACGAAGGAAAGGGACAAGATGACCACGAACAAACGACGAACAGAGCCTCTACCCACTGGTACGGATTGATCCAAGCGATCCCCACACAAAATCGCGAAGAACAATGATCCCACGGCCCTTAAAACTCGAATAAACGATGTCTCGAAGATTTTTTTGCAACAATTCTCAAGAACAATCGAATTCTCTCTCAAACTCTTATGCTCCTCTTTGATTTCCTCTTTTTAAAACGCGGCCACGAACTGCCTAAGGGCTTATATACGCAAGCCCTAGGGTTAAATCCCTCAAACCGAGTCAAACCGCGGTTAAAAACGAAACCAAACCACATCGCAAAACTTGGTGTCGATCGACACCCACAACTGATGTCGATCGACACCCCCTTACCAAATTCAGAATTTTGGTTTCGGGATGTTACAACATACATAAAATATCATTTATTTCATATATCTTATCTAGAAATTATGGTACTTTAGATATTTTTTATTTTACCATTAATCGTTTATTTTCAATTCATCATATTGTTTTAATTTTTAAACATTCTTTATTATGACTTTTCATTAGTAACAATGCTAATATGAAACTATTAGTTGAATAAAAAACTTAGTTTTTGAATTTAAAAATACAATGTATTTGTAAAGTTAAAATATGTGTCATTTTTTCATACATCAACTTAGTAATTTCATTTCTTATTGTTTCCAAGATATGAATTGTACTTACAACACATGATATATGTTATACTTACACTTATTTTTTTCTCCTCCTATTTAGTGAAGTATTTAGAAGTTTTATTTTCTCTTGCTCTTATAGTGACATTTAAATTTTCTCTTTGAGTTAAAAAAAAAAAATGATAAAACAACTTAACTCCAAGTTGGATAACCAATAATGAGAGTTCATATAATTAAATGTTGCGACATTTACGAAAATGTCACTTTTCACATGCCACTTTTCAAATATGTCATTGTTGAATTATTTTTTTACCAACATGCCACTTATAAATTCGTTTAAAAATTTTATATCTCAAAATTTTCTTTTTAGAAAATATTTTGATCCCTTACAAACCTTAAACCCAAAAAACTAAACCCTAATATAACATAATTAACCCAAATATAAATGATTAAAAAGTTTGGAAAAAGTGATAGTGGCATTTTTGAAAATTGGCATATCTTGAAATTTCTCTTAAATGTTTGGTTATCAAAACAAAGAAAGCACAAAGCACAATATATTTAACTTGTGAATCTTATCTTATTTGTTTAGGCAAATATTTATAATTTTACCCATTAATTTATCTTTTTCTCTTATTTCCTTTAATTATATATAACTTCAATAATTGTATTAAATATAGCTGAATTTTAATTTTTTTATTAGATGTAACACTTATTTACTTATATGTTGCTTTATGAAATGAGTTATGGATCACCTTCTTTGTTTATTTCTTATGACTTGTTTCATATTTTACAATATTTACGATATAACTTTAACTAATTAAATATTTATAGTGTGAAATACGGAATAACCAAATTTAATTAAATATAGTATGTGAAATATTTATTTTAAAATTTTTTAATGCTTGTTGTACGTATAACATTTTAACAAAAATATTAATTACACTTTCCATCATTTGTTTTTCTTTTTGCGATTGCTTAATAGTATAGAGATTTATCATCCACTTATAGTTGTATTAAAAATTTCTTTGTTGATCAAAATAAAATTACAAAACTCAATGTTCTTAATTATTTAAACATATTATATTTTTGGTAAGTACTTTCAATATTTGGATATATGAATTTAGTTGTAGATGAAGTTATTTGTAAATTGTTATAATATTTTTGATATTTTAAGGTTTTTAATAATATTTTCAAATACAATTTAACCTAATTGAAGATATTTAAAATGTTAAATACATTAGTTTATATATATAGATATCAAATTTTAATCAAATTTATTAAACATGTTATTAATCTAGTAACTATATATAGATATCTATATTTATTGGTATAATAATAAGACTTTTCAAATTTTTTCTCTAATGTTGAAACCATATTTATAATTATTAATTAATATGTGTATTAAATTTGAAATTATAAAAATGAAATAAAAAATATGATTTGGATGATGAGGTGGCGGAAGGGGAGGAGAGAAAATCTCTTTTTATATATATAGATGATACCGTACTCTCTGAAGATTTTTGAAATATTAAACTCTTTTTTTGGGGTTAGTGCCTGACATTATAAACTGTTCCTAGGCCTGGGCGCGGATCGGATATCCGGAAAAATTATAGTATTTGTGATTCGATTTGTTATTTACGGATATTAAATTTTCCGATTTGCTTTGCTTTGAAAATTTTAGATATTTGGAGTTACGGATATCCGGATTGTTTTCCGGATATTTGCGGATATTCGGATATTTGCGGATATTTGTTTTAACTGAAAAAACGAAAGAAAAATATTTTATTTTTTCAAAAAGTTATTTTTTCAGTATAAATTTTAAACTAATTAGTGAAAAAATAATATAAGTTAGATAATTTTATTTGATATAACTAAAAATAAAATGAAAAGTGAAAGAAAAAATGGTGGACTACGAAACATTTATTATTATTTTTAGATAAAAATATGAGACAACTGATTTACAAAATTAGTAACTACGTAAATTTACTATAACTATATCCGTTCAATGTATTGAAAAGGTTAAAAAATGCAAATATATGTTGTAGGTATATCATATTATATGTACATATATGTAATTTACGGATCGGATCGGATATTCGGATTTTTAAAATTAGTATTTATGATTTGCTTTGCTTTAGACGGATCGTAGATTTTACTATTTGCTTTGCTTTGATTTATAACGGATATTCGAATTTTTCGGATCGGATCAAAACGGATCACGGATCGGAGCAAATCTAACGGATAATTTGCCCAGCCCTAACTGTTCCTAGATTTTTCTATAAGTAGTCGTTTGATACTCAAATACATTGCATCTAAATCAGAGACAGAGTACTATCTGCCAATTTTGAAGGGAGTTCCGAGAAATATATATAAACAAAAAGAAAAACAAGGATCTTATTTTGTGACTATACGGGTTGAAAAAGAAAAGAAGGTGGAGCCAACCTGGATCTTTGCTTTTGGCATGAATTGCGCGCGTGTCTCTCCTTTGAGCAACTTTTTCATTTTAATGCGTTTCACGCGGTTTCCGTCAAATGCGTACGTTTTATCAATTGAAAGTCAAGCGACCGTTCAAATTCTGCCACGTGTTCACGATCAAAGGTTCAAATTATACGGTTATGTTATCTATCTCACCGTGAAGTGAACTCCACTTGTGTGTCTTTAGCCTCTTTAGATTAGGCCTGGGTAGTCAGGTCCTAAGGCGGGTTCGGGTCGATTCCTAGCAGGTACAAATTAGTAAAATTTTATCCATACATGTTTTTGTAATTTTTCGGGTCGGTTTCAGATCGGTTCTTATCGGGTTCAGTCGGATTGGTTCGGTTCCTAAATTCCAAAACCTGTAAAATACCCGAATATTTACGGTCTCATTCAGTTACAGGTTCTAACATGTTCCAACAAGTTTTTCTTTAAATTGCATAAGTAGAATCAATAACTAAAGACTAAAGGATATATAAATTATCTCTCATGAATTCATCTTGTAACTCAGCAAGGAGTTGTTCTTTTCTTACCAGTCATTTTTCATTCATTTTTATTTTACACTTTAGCCATTCATTTTTCATTCATTTTTACTCTTGCCTCTACCTTTATCAGTTCCCTGATTTTGTGTACCAACTTCAACCTCTTCATCTGCAACTAATGAATCAGAATCATCAACACGATTCACATCATCTTCTACGTTATTAGAACCCATCTGCATCAAACACAAAAACAAATCAATATACAAATTAATGAACAACAAAACAGAATCATGAAATAGAAATTAATCCAAAGAAGTATTATATGCAGAGACCTTTCGAATACGGTTCAAAATAAGTAAATCAGTGTAGAACAAGAAGAACAACGACAAATCCATATATAAGAAGAAAACACATACTAAACAATCGCAAACACATACTAAGAACAACGATGAATTGAAACAAAAACTCATAAGATGTCTAATAAACGAATAAGATGGAGACTAGTGATTACCTCTGATCGATTTTGAGATGTCTCTGACAAAGGAGACTTTGATTTTCGGCTTAGATCCAGTTTGTGTGTGTTTAGTGAATCGATTTTGTGTTTGTAAAACAATTAGAATTAGGGCTTCTGAAATATCAAAGGTCGGCTCGAAAATGACAAAGTGAAACTCATTATATTATACAGGTACTGTCGGATCTTCATTCGGGTCTTGGGTCCGGTTCAGGTCCAAACCTGTACCTGTGGGTCTACGAAAATATTACCCAAGAATTTTATATAAGAATATCCGAACCCGATCCAAACCGGGTATTTTATATTGGTTCCAGGTTCGGATCTTCGAGTCTGGGTAATTTGTCCAGATCTACTTTAGATTTTGAATGATTTTTTTCGTAAGTTCTTAACTGAATTTTACACCAATTAATAAAACAAGAATTGTATAAAGTAGACAAGTAAGTACCCTACAAAGGCATGGGAAAATGCGTGTATCGGGTAATCACAAAATTAGTTTTGGTACTATTATTTATGACCAATTTTTGTTTGTTTGCAATATCGAAAAGAAGGTGTCGTCGTTTTTCAGAGCAGTTGCACGTTGTTTTACGAGGGAAAGAGGAATTGCATGTGGGTTTTAGGTTCATTGTCCTTAATTGTCTTTGGTGATTTGCACGTCACATATGATCCATTGTAAGACTACAGTACAAATTGGATAAATTAATATTTGATAAATCAATAATTTTTTCCCGTCTCAACTTAGTTTTTTTAGTATATTTAACGTTTCTAGAAATTATTAATTCTACAAATTAAAAAAATATCAGTAACCAAACAGTATTAATTTTTAGTGTTTTAAGGTTGTTGGAATAGCAATCTAAGTCCCACATCTGAAAATTAAACAAGATTGATCTAGTAAATAAGTAATGTCCAACTAAATTAGTATGAGGCTTTTTGGGAAGGAAATCAAAGATAAATTCGTGCGGGATTTAATGCTTCGGCCCAAAACGGACAATATCATACTAATTTGGGAAGTTGTACATGGGCTAAGAAAAGTCATTCAACATGGTATCAGAGCGGTAACGATCCTAGGAAACTTGGAGAAGTGGATGGGCAAAATAAATAATTTGGAGCAGACTCCTTATAAGATAACCTCGCAAATGAGATGAGTACAAGACGGTGCCTAAGGTTTCGCTAGAACCCTAGCAAACGAAATGGGTACAAGATGGTACTTAAGGTTTAGCTAGAGGGGAGGACACGAGTCATGTGGTCCTTAGTTTGAAGGGGAGAATGTTGGGATAACAATCCAAGTCCCACATCTGAAGATTAGACAAGATTGGTCTAGTATATAAGTAATGTCCAACTAAATTAGTATGAGGCCTTTTAGGAAGGAAACCAAAGATAAATCCGTGCAGGCTTTAATGCTTCGGCCCAAAACGGACAATATCATACTAATTTGGGAAGTTAGACATGGGCTAAGAAAAGTCATTCAACAAAGGTTGAGGTAGTATGCTTTTTTTTATTTTGTTTTGTTTTGTATGGCAAGATCGTTGCAAAAGTTCTCAACAATTTCTCTAAATCTTGATTGATGGACGTTGTTCAAGCTTTTTGTCAATATTTTCATGCATATGTAAGTTAATTAGTTATGCATGGAACTTATATCATAAGTTGTGATTTTGGGCTTGGAAAAATGACAGATTTAAAAAGTAAAACTAATAAGTTATGCATCAAGATAATGAAAACTAATAAGTTATGCAGCAAGAAATGATATGGTATAATCTAAGACTTTTTCATCAATGCTTTTTTTAATGTTTAAAATTGATTTACCGACGAAAGAATTGTTGATTTAGTAATAATACGTACGTATCATATAGCGAGTGTTCAAATAGCTACCATGAAATATTGAGCTTTGGCATATTTTGTGTCATTCACCTAGCCATCTACGTATTATATAAGCCATGAAGTTTAGATGGATATTATATGTTTCCTTAAAACCTAACTATGATTTGAAAATATCGTCCGTGAAAGATAAACAATAATTCAGGACCATCTAATAGAGGTGGCAACTGGTTCCACCGCACAGGGTCCACTCGAATTTTTCATTTTATTTTAAAGAAAAAAGAGTCTCAAATAAACAAATCTCTATAAATTACTAGGTTTTTAACAACGATTCTGTTTAAAAAGGTTCGGTTTAGTTTTTTTTTTCTTAGGATCCAAAAAAAATTGAGACTGCCCTCTATAAATTGACGATCTCATACCTCAAGTTGAGGTAGTAATGTACAGTACTAGTTTTTCCATCAACTGCCCGTAGGGAAAGATTTGATTCATTTTCCAGAATCTCTAACGATTGTGCATGAGTTCCACCATCATTAACTATATTATGGTTAATGTTTCACGTTATTTAAACATTTTTCATTTTTTTTTTCAAGGCTACTAATCCCTCTCCCAGCCTCTGGATAACACATGATCATTCTTTACACTAGAACATAAAATGAATTTAAAATGAAAAAAAAAAACATAAAATGAATTCTTTTAGTCAATTATTATCATGCAAAATATAAAAATTTCAGTAGGCCAAAAATATTATCAACTTAACTTTTGTACAATCAACTATTCAGAAGGGACTAAATCAAATGAAACACTATATAACTTTGACACAAGCTATAAATTTTATGGAGTTTACCATTTCACATATATATATTTTTTATAATTTTATATTTTACGTGTAATTTATATTTTTTTCCTTTTCATTGATCACGTTAAATGATATCCTTTTTATATTGTAAACTAGAAAAAGTCCACGCGTTGCGTGAAAAAACTATTTACATAAATTTTAAATTTATTTTACTGTATATAAGTGATATTTAAAAAATATTCTCACAAATTATATTTTTAAAAATAAAAATATAAAATTATATGATAATATTTTTGAAACTTTTATTAGATGTAAAGACAAACAATATGTTTTATCTTATTATTTATATTTGACAAAAAAAAACCAATTTTGTAATAGACTTGAAACTAAATTAGTGAATTTTCTTATTTATATTGCATAAACATATAAAGATAAAGTGATTTTAAACTATTTTAATATTGATATATTATAAATAAATTGATTCCTATCAAGGCAAAATGTTCAGATTTCCTAATTATCTTCAATAATAAATTGATTAGATTTTGTAAGTTTATTGTAGTAAGTAAATGTGGACGTTGAATTTAGATGAGATCAATTTGATGGTAAAATAATTAATAATTTGTTGAATTTAAATAATCAAAATGTTATATGGGTGTTTAAAAAGTAAATGTTGAATTATAATTGATAAATAAATGGAAAGATTAATTTTGGAAGTTTAGGAATTAATACCAATCACGAAGGATCATTATTAAAGGTATATAAATTTATTTAATTAAATAGATTTCACATTACAAAAAAAAAAAAAAAAATGGCATTTCAAAATATTTCCTATACTACAAGAAAACAGGTGGTTTTGCGACGGAAATAAATCCTCGCAAATTTGTGTCCTAGTTGCGAGGGTTTTGCGACTAACAGTCTTAATAACTCGCAAAACCGTCGCAAATTTGCGTAGGAACTTGGCGACGCTTTTGCGTGGATTTGTACGTTTGGACGCAAAACCGTCGCAAAATTTGCGACGAGTTTGCGTCGATGGGTATGTTGCGACGGTTTTGCGTCGGTTTGTACATATAGACGCAAAACCGTCGCAACATGTGCGTCGAATTTGCGACGATTTAAGACTTGCGGGGGCTTTGCGACGAAAGTAGGTAAAAAACGTTTTAATTGATTCTTACTTGTTTATGAATGTAATAATTTTAGCCGCAAATCAGTCGCAAAAGTGTTGGAAAATCGTCGCAAAAACGTCGCAATCTTAAATGAAATTCTATAAAAACCACGAATGTATAATCATTATGGAACACAACAAAGAAAACAGAAAAAAAAATTCCTTAATCATCAATTAGTATGTCTTATCATGAAATATACACGATTCGAGAATGGATGTACAATCGTCGTGATCCAAAAACCGGCGAAGTGACAAGAGAATTTAGAGAAGAGGTTGACCTGTTTTTGAACCAGACGGTAAACAACCAAATGGCACATGCTGGAATCACCTATACCGGTAACATAAAGATTTTTTGTCCTTGCATGAAATACAAAAACTTGACACCACATGATACTCAAACTGTTTGGAAACATTTATTTACAAAGGGGTTTTTACCTAACTACTATGTTTGGTTTTCGCATGGGGAGGATTTTGTTGTCAATGTTCCGGGTAGTTCAAGTACGAGTTATCGTGGGAATATAGAAGGTGGTAGTAATTATGAGGATAATAATTATCAGTATGGTCATGATAATTTTAATGAGTCTTCGTATGGAAATATTGATGGGAATAGGTTTAATGACATGGTTAATGATGCATTTCAAGAAAATACTGTTGCGTTTAGTGATAATACTTTTGAAGAACCAAACCCGAATGCTAAAAATTTTTATGACATGTTAGATGCTGCTAACGAACCTATCTACGAAGGATGTAGAGAAGGGCTATCAAAATTGTCCCTAGCATCTAGGATGATGACAATTAAAAGCGAAGATAACCTTAGTGAAAATTGCATGGATAAATGGGGTGAATTGTTTAAAGAGTATTTACCAGAGGGTAATAACTCTGTAGAGAGTTACTATGAGATACAAAGATTGGTAGCATGTCTTGGATTACCGTCGGAGATGATTGATGTCTGCATTGATAATTGTATGATTTTTTGGAAAGATGATGGTCAACTGCAAGAATGTCGTTTTTTCTCTCATCCAAGATATAAGAAGACTAGTGGTCGAACGAAAGTCCCGTTCAAGCGTATGTGGTATCTTCCAATAACATATAGGCTGCAACGATTATATCAATCAGAGCAGACAGCAGAGGCAATAAGGTGGCATGCAGGACATAAATGTGAGGAAGGGGTAGTCGCCCATCCATCAGCTGCAAAGGCATGGAAACACTTTCACACGGTACATCCAGACTTTGCTGTAGAACATAGAAATGTGTATTTAGGTCTTTGCACTGATGGATTTAGTCCTTTTGGTATGTCTGGTCGGCAGTATTCGTTGTGGCCAGTCATAGTGACGCCATATAATCTCCCGCTGGAAATGTGTATGCATAGAGAATTTTTACTTCTCAGCATTTTGGTTCTAGGGCCTAAGCATCCAAAAAGATCACTTGATGTATTCCTACAGCCTCTTATACATGAACTAAAGCAGTTGTGGCATGTTGGTGTACGCACGTTTGATTCGTCGAGCCGTCAAAACTTCAACATGAAGGTTGTCCTTATGTGGACGATAAGAGACTTTCCGGCGTATGACATGCTATCTGGATGGACAACGCATGGAAAGTTATCATGTCCTTATTGTTTAGATAAGACTGAATCATTTCAATTGTCAGCTGGAGGGAAAGCTTGTTTGTTTGACTGCCATCGTCGTTTTCTTCCAAGGAGTCATCCTTATAGAAAGAGTAGGACGTTGTTCCGAAAAAGAGTTGTTAAAACTTTCCCCTTGGTTTACCTCTCAGGTGAGGAGTTAGAAGAACAAATGGATGGATATGGTGCAGAAGAAACTGTAAAAGTTGGGGGTAATTGGCAAAGTAATCCAGCAAATATGCATGTTGGATATAAGGTGTACCATAATTGGCATAAGAAAAGTATATTTTGGGAATTGTCGTACTGGAAGGATCACATCTTGAGGCACAACTTGGATGTCATGCATGTGGAGAAAAATTTCTTCGAGAATATTATACACACATTGTTGAATGTTGCAAGTAAAACAAAAGACAATCGGAAATCTCGTCTCGATCTCGCGCTTTATGCATAAGGCCAGAGTTACATCTAACAGGGGATGGTAGGACACCGATTCCCAGTTTCCGACTATCACCTACTGCAAAGAATGCTTTTATAAACTGGATTAAGGGCTGGGTGAAGTTCCCAGATAGATACGTGTCCACTTTTTCAAGGTGTGTTGAACAAGGGGGCAAATTTTCTGGGATGAAGGGTCACGATTGTCATGTGTTCATGCAACGACTACTCCCTTTCGCCTTTCAAGAGCTTTTACCGCAAAATGTTCACGACGCAATAGCAGGTGTTACGTTTATTACTTGTTATTGATATATACATTAAATAATATTTTGTAAGTGTATTAGTTAATTATTAACTTACGACGGACCGGATTGCCATTTCAGGTATTGGAGCATTTTTCAGAGACTTATGTGCTAGAACCTTAATGAAGGACGAAATCTCGAAGTTGAATTCAGACATACCACTCACTATTTGCAAATTAGAGAAGATATTTCCACCTTCCCTTTTTGATGTGATGGAACATCTGGTTGTACACTTATCTCATGAGTTAGATTTGGGTGGACCAGTCCAATTTCGATGGATGTACCCCTTCGAAAGGTTCTTCAAACATCTGAAGATGAAGGCAAAAAATCTCGCAAGAGTTGAGGGATCAATCATTGCTGGAAGTTTGACTTAGGAGACATCAAACTTCTCTACTTACTACTTTAGCCAAACCGTGAAAACTAAGAAAAACCATCGTACACGATACGACAATGGTGGGGTTGGCCGAACATATCACTTAGAGGGTGTACCGGATGTTTTCTCTGATGTTGGTCGAATGGGTGGAAAAGTGAAGGAAACAACGTGGTGTGATTTTAAGCATATGCAAGCTGCTCATACGTATATATTGCTAAATTGTAACTACTTTCAGCCATATGCAAGCTGCTTATACGTATATATATATACATATACAACTAATTAACGGGTGTACGTACATGCAGAATGTAAGAAGGACAAATACGAGAAGCTTTTCATGTTCTAAATGATGCAGAAATCCAATCTTTCCTAGAACGTGATTTTCCTGGCTGGATGCGGGAGAAGGTAAGAAACATGCATGATTTATATTAATATATGTATATATACATGTATATTTATATATACCAATTAATTATTTCATTTTGAGAATAGGTGGCGAAGAGATCTCGACACAGTTGGCCTTTATGGGTACATGAGTTTGTTTTGGGGCCTATTGCAAGCATAAAAACGAGTAAGATGTATTGTACTCGCGGCTTTATTTTTCACACATTTGAACATGGCCAAAATAAAGCCACTGCAAATTATGGTATTCATGTCCCTGGCGATACAAACTTTTATGGTATTTTGAAAGAAATCATCGAGATTGAGTATGCTGGTGTGTTGAACTTGAAAAGTGTATTATTTTATTGTGATTGGTTTGATCCATCCATTGGTGTCGGGGTTAGAACCAGCAAATTTGGAGTTGTTGACGTAAAAGGAAATAGGAGCTACACCAACAAGTTTGAGCCATTTGTTTTAGCATCCCAAGCAGAGCAAGTAGTCTTCATTCCTTACCCACGCACTCGTGCATGACGGGATCAAGATTGGCTATTTGTGATAAAAGTTAACCCAAGAGGTCGAATTGTCGGTGGGTTAGCAGCTGATGCTGATGATCAACCCCCAGTGCAACCTGCCAGAACCGAAGAAGTTTTAATCCCAACGGAGGTAAACACTGATTTCACAAGAATTGACCCGCTCCACAGTGGTCTTGATGTGATATTCGAGGATTCGGATGAAAAGAAGATGAATTTGATGAAGACGACGATGAAGAAGATCATGAGGAGGAAGATGAGGAGGAAAATGAAGGGGGAGTAGGAACTTATAATTATGATAATGAAGAAGAAGATTAATAAATGTAATTGCTATGTAATTTTTTTTTAATTAAAATATTGATATTTGCGACGGTTTTGCGAGACAACCGTCGCAAACCAGTAGCAAATTTTGCGGCGGTTTTGCGATGGTTGCCTCGCAAAATCGTCGCAAACCCTTAACCCTCAATAGACAACATAATACAAGAAAATTGGTGTTGCTATATACTCACTCCTTAGTTTAATCTCACAAAAACAAGATTTTTAAAACAAGTAACCCAAAAAGTATATGTTCAGAGTTTAGGGTTTAGGTTTTGCGACGAAGTTGCGAAGGATTCGTCGCAAACCCTTAACCCTAAACCCTGAACATATAATTTTTGGGTTACCTGTTTTTAAAATCTTCTTTTTGTGAGATTAAACCAAGGAGTGAGTATATAGCAACACCAATGGATACGTGTAAAAACAGGTAACCCAAAATTATATGTTCAGGGTTTAGGGTTTAGGTTTTGCGATGAAGTTGCGGGGGAAACCCTTAACCCTAAACCCTGAACATATAATTTTTGGGTTACCAGTTTTTAAAATCTTTTTTTTGTGAGATTAAACTAAGGAGTGAGTATATAGCAACACCAATGGATACGTGTAAAAACAGGTAACCCAAAAATTATATGTTAAGGGTTTAGGGTTTAGGTTTTGTAACGAAGTTGCGAGGGAAATGTCGCAAAACCGTCGTAACTGTGGATAATCTGCGACGGTTTTGCGACGACTCCCTCGCAAATTCGTCGCAAACCCTTAACCCTAAACCCCAAACATATAATTTTTGGGTTACCTGTTCTTAACATCCTTTATTGGTTATATTAACTAAAGAGTCAGTAGTATAAACAATGAAAACTTTCTTATTGAAATTATTATAACATCAATCTATCAACCGTGAGAAACATAAGTATATATATCATACACTTAGACAATGAATATGATAAATCTATCATTTACACCGATTTGTTGATTTTCTTCATTTATTGTCCGTCTTTGTTCGCTATATGCACAAGGGACCCAAAAGCAAGTATATTTAGCATTTTGTATTCCTAAAATTGGTCTACAAAACTCGAAACCCTAAACAAACCCTAAACCCCGTTTGCGGCGATTTTGCGACAGAACCATTATTGCGACGTTTTTGCGACGATTAGCGCAGTCAAATGAATTAAATACAGTATTTAATTACCTGATTTGTGACGGTTTTGAGACGGATGTGGCGGTAAAAACAAAGTTTTGCGATGAAAGGGGCGGTGAAAACAAAGGTTTGCGACGGAAATTTGCGAATCTTTTGCGACGGATATTTTCCTATATAAGCGCGAGCCCAGATTCGTGTACAGTCGCACATTCCTCTCTCCCATCTTGCAAAACCATTTTCTCTCTCTAAAAATTCCGATTTCAAGGTACAAAATTCCCTATTTACTTTTAATTTATTTATAAATTTGTTAGGATTAAATTTTTGGAATTTTTAGAATCATAGGATTTATTAGAATGGTTAGGATTATATTGTTGATTAGAATAATTAGGATTTTGGGAATTATTATAATTGTTAGGATTAGAATATTAGAATATTAATTTGTACTATTTATTGAATTATATAATTTAGTAGAATGGTTAGTAATATGTTATGAGCATAATTAGAATTATGAAAATTATTACCATTGTTAGGATTAGAAGTTTAAAATGTTAATTTTTACTGTATTGAGTTTTAATTTGTTATTAAATTTTTTAACATAAATTTTTATTACTTTTTTATAATTTTAAATAATTGTAGATGACGGGTCGAACACCGAACGAGTACACTGACTTTCTACTATGGGACCCTTCACGTAGACCTCCACGACCGGGATTTCATGCGCCTAGAGGCGACGGGTCTTCTTCTTCTGCGATTCCCGAGACTCAACCAACTCCGGAGGCTCCTCCAGAGGACGATCGTAGAGTTCCGTCGATGGACGATATGACTTTTGCTCAGCTTCTTGTTAGTCCTGCACGCCGAGTACTTCCCGAGCTACATCCTGAGCCGCCCGACAACCAATTGTGGTACTACATTTTCTTTTGAAAATATAATATTTCAATTAATTACATTTATTACCTAACATGTTTTCAATTACTGCTTTTTTTTCCAGGTTCTCGCAACACTCCGTCGCAAAGTCTATTAGGGAGATTATCGAGCGGGATTTCACCATGCTACATACGAGTTGGAAGTTTTTTCCCGAGGAGACGAAGGCCCGGTGGTACAAAACATTTGCATAATTATATAACTTTTTTTTTCTTTCTTAATTTTTAAATTTATATTAACTTTGTTTTTCTTGTTTTTTTTAGCAAAAGTATTACTGGTTCCCCGCGATCAACGGCTATGTTCGGGAATATTTTGATGCAAAAGCGAAGGCTCGCCTCAACGACCAAATTGGACGGTGGAAAGACAAGTGGGAGGAAAACCCAGATCCGAAAGTGTGTATGCCACCCTGGTTTAACCCAACCATTTGGGCTGGTCTTGTCGAGTTTTGGGAGAAGGAGAGTAGCAAGAAAAAATTGGCCCAGTGTTCTTCCGCTCGATTGACGCCGGTTAACGGTGTCCAGCCGTCAAAGCATTGTGTGGGACGTAGATCTTATGAGGAGAACGCGCGACAGATTGTAAGTTTTTAATGTTTTTTGTTTTACGTATTACAAAAATAACTATTTAAATTATATTTTTATTTTTAGGTATTAAAAAAAGGAGCTCCCGCTACGACGCCAGAGGTTTGGGAGAAGACGCACCGCAAGCCGGATGTATCATGGATTGATCAATGTGTCGGGAAGCTCCACGACGATGTGCTTAGCCGGGTCGAGGAACTCTCATCCCAGCCTACTCCCGATGGTCAGCCTACTCAGGTGACACCATTTGAGGTCAACCGCATCGCCGCTGAGGTAAGAAAATATTTTAATTTTTAAATTTATTTTTTATTAGCAATTTTAATTTCATTATAGTCTTAACCCTTTATTTTTATTAAAATTATTATATTACTAAAAATGTTTTCAAATTTAACCTCCTTCTTTTTTTTCCTAGATGGCTCCAGAAAACCGTAAGGGGAAGATGACATTTGTTGGATCTATCCGAATGAATGAACATGGAGTTCCGTTTTGTCCCATTTCCAGCTATGCTAGTGATCCAACGTTGCAAAAGGAGCACCTTCAAGCGAAAAAACAACAGAGGAAAGATGCAAAGATGATCAAGATGTTGCGAGCTAGCGATACAGCCTACGATAACATGTTCGAGCTGTTAGCACAGACAAACCTCCTCTTACATGAGATGTTGAGGGAGAAGAGAGAAGCGGCAGCAGAGCAAGTGAGAGCGATAGAAGAGGAAGACAAAGACGAGGAACCGATCGAAAACCAAATTAATTTCGATTAGATTTTATTTCAGTTTTATTTTTATGTTTTTAAACTTTTAAAACTTTTATGTAATTTTTATTATTCTCGAATGGTTTTAATTTTTATATTTAAATATTTTAAAAACTCGCAAAAACGTAGCAAATAAACTGTCGCAAAATCGTCGCAAAATTTCGCCGCAAAATCGTAGCAAATTTTTTGCCGCAAAACCGTCGCAAAATAAATTGGTCGCAAACTCGTCGCAAATAATTGCTCCGCAAAATCGATGCAAAGACGTCGCAAAAAAAGCGTTGAATTCAAATTGTTGCTAAAACGTCGCAAAATGTTTGCCGCAAGTACGTCGCTAAATATGCGGCGAATTTGCGACGTTTTTAAAATTTACGACAAATTTGCGACATTTTGAGTTTGTGGCGAGCCAGTCGCGACAAACTCAAAATCGTAGCAAAATCGTCGCAAATTTCTGTTTGCGACGATTTTGCGACCAATACCGCCGTCGCAAACGGAGGTCTTTTCTTGTAGTGTATTTTTGTGATTTAGAAAAACTTTTAGTAGTGGGTTATATATGTTTCTATCCGTGATGTGTATATAAGTGTCTTTAGTAGTCTAGTGGTTCTTCTCCACTTATATTACTGAGGTTTGCTGGGTTCGAAACCTAGAAAAAATATTTAAAATTTTTTTTTTAAATAAAAATTTGTAAAGAAAGAGATGACACATGTGGTCTTGTGAGAGCTTGTTGGCTTTTGTAAACCTTAAAATATTATAAAGATTGTCGTATAATGGAAGTAATAATCTAGTGATAACACAACTTGATTATGAAAACACTTTATATATTTGATTTAGTAAGAATATTTTGTTAATCTCAATTGCAAAAAAATGGTTAGTTTACAAACTTTTGAAAACATGGGTTAATTTTTAAAATATACAAAAAAAATTTTGTAACAAAATGCTTAACTAGTCCAATCAAAATTTTCCGTTTTGAGGCATAGTGCAGTTGGTATGAACATGGATTGATTAGTTGGTAACTTGGTAATGTGAAAGCGGTTGAAAAACGAACTAGACGGTTAGACCGTCACATTCACATTCAAAACCAAAATGTCAAATTAAGAAGTCTAACCGGGTTTTCAATTCTTGGTCCATTGATTTCAAAAAGTCCTCGTTTAGATCAAGAAAACAGAATCTGTATCTTCCCTTCATCGCGCGTCACGTGTCCGTAGCCGCTTGAAGAAAAAATCCATGATCTCACCTTCTTTTACTTTTCTTACAACGATTCTTTTTAGACCAAAACTTATAACTGACTTTCTATCTTTCAGTTTTGACTACTCGTCCCGATCTCATCGACGATCACTCCAATTCAGTTCTTGCTCTTTAACTTTTCATTTCTTGATTCTTGTAATCTAGTAAGATCAAGGTCAGATTTTTAAAGCTTTGATTCGTTTTAACTTTTCATTTCTTGATCTGTTTTTTTTTTTTTTTTTTTCAAGTCGTTAAAGCAAGATTCGTATCTAATTTGCATAATTCTATTTATGTCTTGGTTCTTGTTTTATTTCATTTTTCTCTTAATTCATTTTGGTTGCACGTTTGTTCTTTGAATTTCAGTAAGACATGAATAATTCTGACACCAAACAATCATCTTCAAATGGATTGGAGGAATCTTTATCACGAGACGAGTATATAAACAAGGTATGATGATGAAGAATTGATGTTGATGATATTTTTGATGTGTAAATCATATATTATATTGCTTTTTGATAATAGATATAGTGTATTTACCAAATTCATAGATAAATGAAGTGAGGACATTACTAGGGCCATTGACTGAGAAGTCATCTGAGTATTGTTCCGATGCTGCCATTACTCGGTATTTAGCTGCGCGTAATGGCCATGTGAAGAAAGCTACTAAAATGCTTAAAGAAACCTTAATATGGAGGACTCAATACAAACCCGAGGAGATTCGATGAGTATGTACTATGCATTTATGTAATCTTAGATCTATGTATATATCCTATCAGTTTAGAAAATGTTACTAGTTATGTGTTACATGGTTATAGGAGGAGATTGCACGAGAAGCTGAGACCGGGAAGATATACCGAGCTAATTGTACCGACAAGTATGGAAGAACAGTTTTGGTTATGAGACCAAGTTGCCAGGTTAAGTCTCTTTAACCATTTCTTTTAAAAGCGCTAATTCTCTATACTTTTCGGTTAATTATGTCCCTTTTGGTTTAATTACAGAATACAAAATCTACTAAAGGACAAATTAGATTCTTGGTGTATTGTATGGAAAATGCAATCTTGAATCTACCAAATGACCAAGAACAAATGGTTTGGCTAATCGATTTTCACGGTTTCAACATGTCTCATATATCCCTGAAAGTATCTCGAGAAACCGCTAATGTGTTACAAGAACATTACCCTGAACGCTTAGGCGTAGCCATACTATACAATCCGCCTAAGATTTTCGAACCATTTTGGAAGGTATATTTCAAAATTGTAAATTTTTATGTAACATGAAGCTTGTTGACATAATTAGAGGAAATTGTAAATGCGCAGATTGTAAAACCGTTTCTCGAGCCAAAGACTTGCAACAAGGTGAACTTCGTCTACTCAGACGATAACCTTAGCAAGAAGGTTGTTGAGGATCTTTTCGATATGGAGCAACTCGAAATTGCGTTTGGTGGGAAAAACAGCGATTCGAGTTTCAATTTTGAGAAATATGCTGAGAGAATGAGAGAAGACGATTTGAAGTTCTTTGGAAACACCGCAGTTTCATCATCAACCTCAGCTCATTTCACCAACTCAGATTCCGAAGTTTCAGACTCTGAAAAGAAGCAATTGGAGGACAAAGAGACGATCAAGAACGGAACTTCGGAATCTCCTTTAGATCATACAACTAATCTCAAACCTGAAGCTTAAAAAATAGAAGAAGCTTCTGGTTTAAACATAAAGATCAACCTTTTTTTTCATATTCTTAACCCATCAATTACCAAAGCCTATGTGTCACAGGGAATGCTTTATATTCTTAAAAAGTTTGGCAACAATAACTAAACAAAATCAACAAGTGTGACCTTTTGAACATTGTCCCTTAAGGTAATAGTGGATATGGCACATATGAATGAAGAACTTATATATTTTTTGTAAAAGCCTCAAAGGTCCTAATTAATAAGCTTTAAGGGAAGAGAGCTAAGAAGATCAAGAGCCAGTAGTTCTTGTTTACTTCAAGAACAGATTGTTTCACTGTTCTCATCTAGCTTCTGTCTATATTGAGCCAATCTCTGCAAGTACAAAGATACAATTAAAGTCAGAACCATTAAGATTGAGAAAATCTAAGAAGAAGAGAGAAATTATGCCTAACCTTGGTATAAGCATAGACACCAGCTTCTGTTGGACCAACTGGGCTTCCACGTTTGATGAATTTGCCGTCTTTAACGATGTAGAGAAGAGGTATACCGGTCGATAGCTCTAGACTTGTAACCTAAGAACCAAAACCACAAAATAAAACTTCAGCCACTCGCCAAAAACCGCAAACTCAGTAATCTGAGAATAAAGATGTAACCAGTCTTTTGTCACACCTCCTGGCAAGTCAATTTGTCAAAATACATAATGATAGACCGCAACGAGTTCCCGTGAGCAGCTATCATTACGTTCTTTCCAGCTGCAAGCTTTGGTTCAATCTGCAAATTTGGTAATTTGACATAAGTAAAGAAAACTCAGGAAGAAGTTATAATGAACAAGAATTCTCATTTACATTGTCCTCAAAATAAGCCACTGCTCTCTCAGCACACATCTCCAAGCTCTCGCCTTTAGGAGGAGGAATATCATAACTCCTACGCCATTCATGAACTTGCTCTTTCCCGTATCTTTCCGCTGTTTCTTGCTTGTTCAGACCTTGCAATTCTCCATACCTATCCAAAATATCCGTATTTAGATCAGCTTTTCATTGATGCTAGTATCCAAAGCCTAGAGGTTGCTGGTTCGAGTGACACTTAGGACGAAACTAATATTAAATGTTGTGGTTTCAGGTCTGGAGATTACGGGTTTCGGCCTAGAACCTCCTAGTAATTTAAAAAAAAAAAAAAAAAAATCGTAGCGAAAAGCTTACATTCTTTCATTGAGCTCCCAAGCAGGTATAACAGGAATAGATTGGTTTTTAGTTTCTTCACTGAAAACTTGACTCCAACTTTTCGCCTGTTCGCTTTCATTATGTAAAATGATCGGAACCTTCTTACGACGGTGTTGAATCATGGCGAGCATTGCAGTCATTTGAGCACGAATTAGAGACGACGTATAAACAACATCTATAGGTATGTTACTTATCCTCTTCCCTGCTTCAATAGCTTCTTGAACACCTTTCTCTGTCAATGGCACATCAACACAACCAGTAAATAGATTCTTTTCATTCCACAATGACTCTCCATGCCTAATCAATATCAAAGCTGCTTCATCTAAAAGCATCATAACAACAAAAGGAACAAAACTTTGGTTTAGATAAATGATCATATATATAAACCAATAATATGAGATTGAAAATCCATACTTGATTTTTTCTGGGAGTTTTTAGGGATGTTCTTGGAAGGAGACAAGAGAGAGTTGTAAGAAACTGATGTCATTGCTTTGATCTTGGAGAAGTTTCTTTTTCTTGAGGTGTAACTCAGTGAAGAATCTATCTTGAATATTTTTGTTGGCATATTTAGAGGTTGTTCAAACCGACGGATTTCCGATGGCGGCTGTTACCGACGGTGGCTGGTACCGACGAATTTCCGACGACATTTGCAATTTTTATTTTAAAAAAATTAATTATCATTAATTAAATTAAATTTTTAAAAAATTAATTAAAAATTTAAATTAAATTAAATTTAAATATGAAAATAAATTAAAATAGTTTGAAAAGTTAAAAGTTTTACATAAAATTTTAAAGTCTACTGTGGACGATAATTACGGAAGAACTCGTTCATCTTCTCTTCCATCCCACGAATGCGTTCTCCATCTACTGCGCGTTCTGCCTCAAACCGCTCTGCATCTGCTGCGCGTTTTGCCTCAAACCGCTTTGCATCTGCAGCGCGTTGTGCCTCAAACCGCTCTGCATCTGCTGCGCGTAGTGCCTCATACCGTTCTGCATCTACTGCGCGATGTGCCTCCATTGCGCTCATCCGCTCGAGAAGCTGCGTGTTTTGTGCCCGCAAACCGCTATCACCGTGAAATCGGAATGAAGACACGGAAGAGGTGGAACTGTCTTCCGGAAGACTGAAGACACGACCTTTGTTTTTTGGAGTAACCTACCATATCCAATAAAACTATAAATGTTATAACGTACAAGTATTATAAGTTATTTTAAATTCGTTAATAATTGAAAACGTTACTAACCTCATACGTAAGCTCGTTGATCTTCTCGAATGGAACTTCGGTGAGCGGTGGAGTTCCTTCGACGATCGGTTGAGATTAGATGAACTCCTCACCGAGCCTCTCAACACTTTCCACGATGTGCCGGGCAAGTCCATCTTGGAGTTGGCCCGTCTTTCAGTTGGTATGCGCATCTTTGATCAAATCCAGATTTGAAGGACGCGTACCTTGCTTTTCATACTGTTAGGATTGAAAAGTAACCAAATAATTTAGCGATTATAAAAATGTTTCAAAATAAAGAAACTTACCAGTTGTTCTGCACGAGTCGACTTGCTCGTCGCTCCGAGGTTATGGGTCGCTGGTCCCTTTCCCTTCCGGTCGCTCTTTCGGTTCGTAGAGTGGGTTGCAGAGCTCGACTGAGTGTCTTCCCGTTCCCAATACGCAATTAGTTGAGCCCATAGTCAGGATTGTTTTTCATATCCCGAGGCACCTTACCAACTCTCCACAGGTTCTTGTACTCGTTCATCTTCCGCGAGTACATTCTACCAGCCTTGGCGTCGAACTCCCGTCGAACCCTACCGGTCAGCTGTCTGTCCCAATTAAATTCTTGCTAGAAAGAAAAAAACCTTTACCGATTTAGTATATAAAATTTAAATTTAATAAAACCGCGAATTGTTTAAATTATAAAATTTAGGGATTACCGCAAATTGGC
Organism: Draba incana; assembly: GCA_963576765.1. Taxonomy (NCBI): domain Eukaryota; kingdom Viridiplantae; phylum Streptophyta; class Magnoliopsida; order Brassicales; family Brassicaceae; genus Draba; species Draba incana. The sequence continues at coordinate 11,116,553 of OY755208.1, forward strand.
GAAACCAGCTGTCACGTTCGCCTACCGGCATCGAAGAGTATGTGGGATACGGTCGAGTTATCAAACAATTAAGCATTGTGTTGATAGACCTCGATATCCCGTTTCCCGAAAATTGAAACCTAAACAAAATTTTGGAAAAATATTTATTAACTTCCTCAAATTAAGAAAAATTTAAATAAAACTTACCATGTCGTGTTGGGAGGCAAGTCCGGATCTAGGACAGGCAAACGATCCCTTCCGGGTTGTGATACGAAATCCTCTATGGTAATTACTATGGGAGCTGAGGTCGTTGTACGATTAGGAGACGGTTGTTGTGTATCTAAAAAGAAAGTGTCGGGGATCTGGGTGTAACTAGAACTCCGACCCCCCCCCTACTGGAACCACCGCCTCCTAAACTCTGATGAAATCATGGATAATCCCTACGATTTCTAAGATTCATAATTTGTATATAAAATTAGTAGTTAAAATTTTAATTTAAAATTTATAAATAATTTAATGAATATATTTATTTGAATACTTTGCCAAATCTAGTTAATATAAACCAATTCATATAATATTAATTACATGATGGTAATTTAGTACTTATACTTTTTGACAATTATATAGATATTTACAAATTAGTAATCGTTTTTTCAATTTCATAAAACGTATAACAATTTAATTAAAATTTTTTAAATCATGTTTTTAATTCCTACAATTTCAAAAAATATGTTTTGTATTCATTACAATCGGTAAGTCTATAAAATTCTAAAATTTACGAAAATTTTTAAAAATCTTTATTTCGTAAACTCTTTTAATCCTTAAAACAAGTTATATTTGTTATAATTAAAATTACTTTCCTAAACATGAAAAATAACTAAATTACTAAATTCCTAAAAATCACATAATCCCTAAATCTCTAAAATTCCTAAATCCCTAAATTTTTAAATTCATAAAATTATCATAATCAATCACCAAATCCCATCTTCAAACAACTAATTTGACTATGAGTATCCGAAATCCGAATTTAGAACAACAACTAATGAATCCGAAATCTTTTAAAAAAAAAATTCCGAGAACAAATTTTGAAACACAAACTTACATCCGTTTGTTGAATTCGTGATGGAGTATGAGAATTGGTGTTGATGCGTCGGTGGGTCGGCGTTTTCCGGCTTCACGGAGGCGATTTACGATGATTTTTAGTTAAAAATTTTTGTTCTCCGTTTTGGAATCGGAGAAGACGAAGTGTCTGTTTTATTTAATATTTCCGACGGAACACGATTCCAAATTCTGACGGAATTCCGACGGATTCTGCTGTCTTTTCGATAATAACTATGCGTTTTGGCGGTATAAAAATTAGGGTGTTCCGTCAGAAATCCGTGGGTAGATTGATGGATTTCCGACAGATTTCTGTCGGAATATATTGATGGATTTCCGACAGATTGTATTATTTTTATATTTTATTTTACTCCGCGTAAATATTATATAAAAATAACATAATCCATCGGAGTTCTGTCGGAATATATTGACGGATTTTCGACGGATTGTGTTATTTTTATATTTTATTTTATTTAGGGATTTGTGGATTTAGGGATTATGAGAATTTTAGGGATTTAGGGATTATGAGAATTTTAGGAATTTAGGGATTTAGGGATTATGAGAATTTTTGGGAATTTAGGGATTTTGCGATTTAGGGATTATGGGATTTAGTGATTATGAGAATCTTATGAAGTTAGAGATTTAGGAATTCAAGGGTTTAGGGATTTAGGAATTATGAAAAATTTAAGAATTTAGGGATTTAGGGATTATGAGAATTTTAGAGATTTATGGATTACGGGATTTAGGATTTCGAAACTTAGTGATGATGAGAATTTTTGGTATAAATTTATGTAAACAAATATTTTGAAACGTATTACACATATAAAACACCAATATTTCACAAACGCAAAAATTTATTCATAAAATATTACTCAGAATCTCCTGAGGAACCTTCACTAGGGATGGAGTCTGAATCGTCATCAAATTCGTCACGTGATTCCTCTTCGTCCGAATGAACTAAATCATCGCCGATATGTGTGACTAAAACAACAAGGTCAATGTTATACATCTCCTCCGCAGGTGACATTGGAATACTTCTCGATGGTTGGAGAGCATCATGTTCTAGAACTCCATATAATCTTCTTCTCGGGTTAATTGGAGTTACTGTGATCCAAGGATCTGTACGATAGGAAACTTGAGGATATGGAATATAGCAAACCTAGTATAAAATAGTTGGTTTTGTTAATATACATGAATAACCAAACATATCGTATATGAGCATGTTAGAAAACCTATTATTGACTTCATACCTGGTCTGCTTGTGACGCAAGGATAAATGGATCGTATATCTGTAGTGTCTGTCTTGAATTTATCGAAATCACACCAAGGGGGTCAATTCGAACCCCACGTCCATTGGATGGATCATACCAATCGCACATAAACACAACGCACCTCAAGTCCAACATTCCTCGATACCGGATTTCTATGATTTCGTTTAAAATGCTATAGTAGACAGTATCACCTGATTGCGACGAAATACCATAGTCTGAAGTTGACTTCGGTCGTCCTTCCTCACGAATCCTAAACAAATAACCCCTAGTGCAAAACTTGGGATATGAAGTCGCGGTGGTGCGCAAACCATTAGCAAACTCCACTAACCATGTCGGGAGAGTTTGACCACTTGCTAAACCTTCGGACACCTAATGAACGATAAAAGTAAGAAATCACTCCACATGCCATCTCATTGCCTTAGCTGTGCGTTCAGATTGATACAGCCTCTTAAACCTCTCTGTTAATTGTAAATACCACATCCGTTTGAATGAAATCTTTACTCTACCACTTGTGTCCTGGAACCGTGGTTTACGACAAAATTTACATTTTTTCCGGTTCTCATCTTCTCTTCAGTATAGCATACAGTTGTCGATGCACACATCAATTATCTGATACGGTAAACCAAGACCAGCCACAAGTTTCTGAACCTCGTAGTATGATGCTGGTGACAGATTATCGGCGGGTAAAACATCTTTCACAAAATCAGCTATTGCATCAACACATTTTTCGGACAAATTGTAATCAGTCTTCATGTTCATCATCCTACTAGCAGCCGATAACGGTGAATGACCTTCCCTACAACCAATGTATAGTGGTTGGTTCGATGCGTCTAACATATCAAAAAACCTTCGAGATTCTAAATTAGGTTCTTCTACCCTATCTCCCTCATAAACACCCGACTGCAAATTCTCTCTATACGCATCTCTAACCATCTGAACCGTACCTACACCAATATCTACTTCCGTTGTACGTTATCCTACGCTATCCCCGAAAAAAAGTTCATTATTACTATTACTACCATATTCATAATTCGATTCTCCATGTAAAAACCAAACCTTATATCCCGGCCTAAATCCAAATCTATATAAGTGATTCCAAACTGTATGAACCGCAACACTAATTCTATTACAGCAATTAGAACATGGACATTTTATTTCCTGACCTTTTATGGCTGTATCTTGATTTCTGGGTAAATTCATGAACTCGCATATACCTTGAGCGTATTCGGTCGTTAATAAGTTCGGCCTCATATACATCATTGGCTCGTCCATCCAAGACCAAAAATATGAACTCATCTCTTATAAAATTTTTGATAATGTGAATTGTATTTTTTTTGATAATGTGAAGTGTGTTATGATGAATTGAAGAAATGTCGAAGCTTATATAGAACGGATTCCGTCGAAAATTCGTCAAAGACCTCTGACATAGAACCCGACCAATCCCGTCAGCCACCACAGACGATAGGGTGACCAATCAAACTTTGCCGACATCTTTTTCCATCGGAATTACGTTACAAAATTACGACGACTTCGTTCCATCGGTACAAGGTAAATTGTGACGGCTTACCGACGAAATTTTCGTGGCCGTCAGAAACTGACCGACGGAGTTCCGACGGATGCTTTATTTTTATATATTATTTACGCCGAAATATTATAAAATATATAAATAACAAATTCTGTCGGAAATCCGTTGGAAATGTCTGACGGATTTCCGACGGAAAATGTTATTTATATATTTTACTTTATTCCGGTAGAAATATTATATGTAAACCAACCATATCGCACAACGTGGTCGACAAATAAAACATTTACCGTTCATATTACAGAATCAAAAGACTGTTTATATTAATAATTTATAAAACACCAAGACATATGAATTTATTTTTTCTTCATAAAGATTCGAAAACTACTACTACTCCGCCCCCCTTCCCGATGGTGTATCCTTTAGAGTACCGTACGCAGTATAACTCTCGTCAGAGTAAGTATCCTCGACATACGAGTCTCCGTTAATATTAGAAGTATCTTCATCGTTGTTCTTTGAAAGAATACAATTTTCTTTCGTCCAGATAGCATCTATGTTTTCAAGCTTGATGTTGAGGTAAGTGTATCCAGTTCCGACTAGAACTTGAACCTACAAAATAGGCAAATATAATGTAATCTATACTTCATTTATTTAAATAAACATATTTCAAACTTACATTACTCAATACAGCGACTGAGCCAACCCGTATATCAGGGCTTAAAGAAGCGTGTACACACGCTTCTTTTTGAATATATCCGTCAAGTCTCCCACATGGATCCTACATCAATACATATTAATTTAACGTTTCAAGTAACAAAATATATCAATTGAATCATATTCTCAATTATAATTACCAATTACCTTTAAGACAACCATAGCGTTTCCCTCATCAGTACAATCGTACTCATCAATAATTACAATTACCTACTTAATTTAACAGAACCGATTATACATATAACTTTCATATAAAACCTCTTTTACAATAAAACTCAACCTCACCTTCCGAACAATGTCCAAATGATTTAAACTGTTAAGACTAACGTCCAATTCAACAGACAATACCCAATCCCTGGGAGTATGCATTAACCTCGCTGGAAAAGTATAAACAGTTTTGTAAAAATGCCCTAACAAAATCAGACTGCATTCGTTTCATGCTATTCAACAAACCTAATATTGTACCTGTGTCACGTAGGTGTTCAACTGCAGAAATCCAAGGATGGTCGCTAAATGCGGGATCTTTCGACATGCTGAAAAAAATATGTTCCTTATTTTATGGAATGTATTTTTGTGTTCTGATGAAATGCAAAAGTTTCCACCCATATATATAATACCCGAGTCCGTTGAAATTCCGTCTGTACTCCGTCGGTACAAAGTGACCAATCAAACTTTGCCGACATCGGAATCCGTCGGAATTACATTACAAAATTATGACGACTTAGTTCCGTCGGTAATCCGTCGGTAAAAGGTGACGGAGTACCGACGGAGTTCCGACAGTTTATGTGGCCGTCGGAAATTTGTCGGTAAATTGTGACGGAATTCCGACGGATTGATGTAAATCGGACATCCATCGGAAGTCCGTCGGAAAAGTGGTTGTTTTCTTGTAGTGTAGAGGGTTCGGTTTCGAATGCACAGAAAGAAAAAAAATATTTGTATATAATAATATGAAATCAAAATATCGACAATCGATCGCCAATACTTCAATGGAATGGAAGATAAATTATAAATATTGTTTAGACTTTTTTTCATTATTTCGCTAAATGTATGCGTGATTTATATATAATCCACCAATAACTCGTTCACACCATATTTATCTCAAAATTCAAATTTCATTTCCACGTTACTATTTTTGTTCATCTAATTGTTGGATAAGCTCCAAGGAAAAACCCAATAAGAAGATATCCTTAAAGGAATTAGGAATCTCAATAGGAAAAAGGAAATAGGTTAGAAAAAGGAAATTCTAGTCCTATATAAGAAGTCATCAAGTTGTGATGTCTCTTAAGGAAGAACAATAGAGCTTGTTTAGGTTTTGAGAAGGAAGATTTTCCTAAGCATTAATAAAGAGAAGGATTTCTTTATATAAGCTAAGTTTGTTCTTGCTCACTTTATTTGGTATCAGAGCGTTACGATCTTGAGACAACACGAAGATCATGGAGGAACGTATCGGAGCCACGGGTGATTCGAAACAAAGGGAAGAGATTCGGTCCCCTCTTCGGTTCAATGTCCAATGCTTACCTCGACAAATTACACCGTTTGGTCGATGAGGATGAAGGTGCTGCTCCGGGTTCATGATGTATGGGAGACAATCGAATCCGTTTCTAAAGAGGCGAAGAAAAACGACATAGCTACTGCCTTGTTGTTTCAATCCATTCCCGAAACCCTTATCTTGCAAGTTGGTGATCACGATTCAGCAAAAGGAATATGGGATGCAATAAAGATGAGAAATCTCGGTGCAGAGAGAGTAAAGGAGGCTAGACTTCAAACTTTAATGGGCGAGTTTGAACGGTTGAAGATGAAGGATGGAGATTCAATTGATAGCTTCTCAGGCAAGTTATCAGAACTAGCTTCAAAGTCTACATCCCTAGGACAACCACTTGAAGAGACAAAGTTGGTAAAGAAGTTTCTTCATAGTCTGCCCCGAAGCAAGTATATCCAAATCGTTGCATCACTTGAGCAAGTACTAGATCTAAATCAGACGAGTTTTGAAGATATAGTGGGTCGCATCAAAGCGTATGAAGAACGTATACTGGAAGAGGATACACATGAAGCCCATGGAAATCTCTTGTTCTCAAAGGAAGAAGGGAACAATCAAAGGAGGTTTGATAACACAAAAGGACATGGAAGGGGCAGAGGACGTGGTCGTGGTTACAGAGGAAGAGGACGAGGCAGGTTCAATTCGCAAAGCAGAGAGAGGAAGGATATATCTCAGCTTGTCTGTTTTCGTTGTGAGAAACCAGGACACTTTGCCTCCTCTTGCCCCATAAAGGTTCAGGAACTCAACAAAACCGAAACAGAAGAAGCTGATATTGCATTATATATGCATGAGGTTGTGTTTTTGAACAAAGAAAAAGTAATTCCTAACAAGTATGAGACATCCAGAAAGGAAGATGGAGTATGGTACTTAGATAACGGAGCAAGTAACCATATGACTGGAGAGAGGAGTTACTTTTCGGAGTTGAATGAGAGAATCAAAGGAAAGGTTCGATTTGGTGATGGATCGTGTGTTAACATCGGAGGAAAGGGATCGATTCTTTTTCAAGGGAAAACCGGTGAGCAAAGAGTGGTTCAAGATATCTACTTCATTCCAGAGCTAAGGAGCAATATTCTCAGCCTTGGACAAGCAATGGAGTGCGGCTGCGATATTAGAATGAAGTCCGACTATCTAACTCTAAGAGACCCATATGGTCAACTCTTAGCCAAGGTAACACGATCTCCAAATCGTTTATATAAGATTAAACTCGAAATTGGGAAACCGGTGTGTTTAATGTCAAGGATTGAGGAAGAAACATGGAGATGGCATGCAAGACTTGGACACATCAGTTTCAGAACAATGAAGAATATGTCGCTACAAGAGATGGTTCGCGGCATACCATCTATAGAGTACGAAAAGGAGATATGCGAGTCATGTCTTGTTAGGAAGCAAACTCGTCAAGCTTTCCCTCAAGCAACGCAATTCAGAGCTTCTCGGGAGTTAGAACTGCTACACACAGATCTTTGTGGACCCATAACTCCGGCTACTCCTTCAAGAAACAGATACATCTTTGTTATCATCGATGACCACACAAGGTATATGTGGACAATCTTGTTAAGAGAAAAAGGAGAAGCATTCGAGAAGTTTAGAACCTTCAAGGAACTAGTCGAAAAGGATCTCGACAAGAGGATTATGACCCTGCGAACGGATAGAGGTGGGGAGTTCACCTTGAAGGAATTTCAGGAGTATTGTGAGAAACAAGGCATTAGACGACATCTAACTGCACCATATACTCCACAACAGAACGGTGTAGTAGAGCGAAGGAATCGAACTCTAATGGAGATGACTCGAAGTATTCTCAAGGCGATGAGAGTACCAAACTTCTTATGGGGAGAAGCAATACGTCATTCCACTTATCTTCTCAATCGTGTTGCTACAAGAGCTCTTCAGAATCAGACCCCATACGAAAGTTTGAGAAACAAGAAACCGAACGTCGATCACCTCAGAATTTTTGGTTGTCTTGCCTATGCCAAAATACAAAGCGATCATCTGAAGCAGCTAGATGACCGTTCACAAGCTCTTGTTCACCTTGGAATTGAACCAGGATCCAAGGCTTACCGACTCTATAATCCAACAACGGGGAAGATCATTGTGAGTAGAGATGTGGTCTTCAATGAGAAACAAGGTTGGAATTGGAAGGGAGCACAAGGAGATTGCAGAGAACCAGGCATGTTTCAGTTAACATGGGGTGAGGAGATTGATATTGACCAAGGGCCATTTAATGTTGAAGAATCGGGACTAAGCCCGACCAGTCAAGGAGGAGGTCGAGTCGAGCTCTCAGCATCAGACAGAGTAGAAACGATACAATCAGGATCGACCAGTCAAAGAGGAGGTCGGGTCGAGCTCTCAGCATCAGACAGAGCAGAAACGGTACAATCAGGATCGACCAGTCAAGGAGGAGGTCGGGTCGAGCTCTCAGCATCAGACAGAGCAGAAACGGTACAATTAGGATCAACCAGTCTAGGAGAAGGTCCGGTCGATCCCCATGCCGCATGTGAGACTCAAGATGATCTTCCAGATGGACCTCGAAGATCGAATCGACAATCAACTCGGCCACAATACCTGGAAGATTACGTGCTCCTAGCGAATGTAGAATGTGAGATGCTACTCCTTTCACTCAATGATGAGCCTTTCAATTATCAAGAAGCAAAAGACACGCTAGTATGGACGAATGCGTGTTCAGAGGAGATAGACTCAATCAACAAGAACGGGACTTGGCGTTTAGTAGACAAACCAGCTGGAGTTAAGGTTATTGGTCTCAAGTGGGTCTTTAAGATCAAAAGGAATCCAAGTGGAACTATAAACAAGCACAAAGCTAGACTCGTTGCAAAAGGATATGTGCAGCAAGCAGGGATTGATTTCGAGGAAGTTTTTGCTCCAGTTAGACTTTTGAGTGGTTTGGTTGCTTCACATGGATGGGAGATTCATCATCTAGACGTCAAAACTGCCTTCTTGCATGGAGAATTGAATGAAGAAGTGTATGTGTCTCAACCCGAGGGATTTGAAAAGAAGGGAGAAGAGCACAAGGTTTTCAAACTCTCTAAGGCTTTATACGGTTTGAGACAAGCCCCTAGAGCTTGGAACACAAAACTGGATCAGATTTTGAAAGGTTTAAGGTTCAAGAAGTGTACAAAGGAGAGTTTTGTTTATCGAAGAGAAGAAAAAGGACAGCTTCTTGTTGTTGCCGTTTATGTGGATTACCTGTTTGTAACGGGAAACTCAATTCAAGTCATCAAGGATTTCAAGACGGACATGTCTACAAACTTTGAAATGTCTGATCTCGGTAAGCTCACGTATTATCTTGGCATTGAGGTGAAGCAAAGTAAGGAAGGAGTTGAGATAAAGCAGGAAGCTTATGCACGAAGGATTCTGAAGGAAGCAGAGATGGATACATGTAATCCGACATGTTTACCAATGGATTTTGGCTTGAAGATGTCTAAAGCCGAACATGAAGATGAGATAGATGCAACCTTGTATAGAAGGAGGATTGGATGTTTGAGATATCTTTTGCACACGAGACCGGACTTGGCTTTTTCGGTTGGAATCTTGAGTAGATACATGCAGTCTCCGCGAGAATCACATGGAAACGCGTTGAAACAGGTTCTAAGATATCTTCAAGGAACATTGAGCTACGGTTTGACATTCAAGCATGGAGTATCGAAGAAGCTCATTGGTTACAGTGACAGCAGTCACAATGTGGATGAAGATGATGGAAGAAGCACCACGGGTCATGTTTTCTACTATGGAGAAACACCAATAACATGGTGCTCGCAGAAGCAAGAAACGGTAGCTCTTTCTTCATGTGAGGCCGAGTTCATGGCTGCAACGGAAGCGGCAAAGCAAGCGATTTGGTTACAAGACTTGTTAAGTGAGATCACAGGAAAGAATGGAGAAAGGATAGTCATTCGAATCGACAACAACTCAGCCATTGCTTTGACGAAGAATTCGGTGTTTCATCGACGCAGCAAACACATTCATAAAATGTATTATTTTATACGTGAATGTGTTGAAGGAGAGCAAATCGAAGTGGAACATGTTCCTGGAGAAGAACAATGCGCAGACATTTTGACAAAGGCCCTAGCAAGGATCAAGTTTCAGAAGATGAGAGATCTAATTGGAGTACAAGATCTCAAGAAGACAAGCTTGAAGCTTAAGGGGGTGAATGTTGGATAAGCTCCAAGGAAAAACCCAATAAGAAGATATCCTTAAAGGAATTAGGAATCTCAATAGGAAAAAGGAAATAGGTTAGAAAAAGGAAATTCTAGTCCTATATAAGAAGTCATCAAGTTGTGATGTCTCTTAAGGAAGAACAATAGAGCTTGTTTAGGTTTTGAGAAGAAAGATTTTCCTAAGCATTAATAAAGAGAAAGATTTCTTTATATAAGCTAAGTTTGTTCTTGCTCACTTTACTAATTTCTACCATTTCTCTTACATCTATCGAAGATTCCTAACCACATTGCCAATTGGCAAAAAGAAATGACAAATGTCTAATGAATCAGAACTGCTATAGAATATGCGACTTGGATATGCTTTTAAACCAAAAATGTGTCACAAGAAGAACAGTTGAAGCGAGCGCATTATAATTTGGTCGCAACGAATATACTAAACTCGAATATTCAATGTGAGTTTATAAAAAAAATGGTAGGGTGTATAAGCCCGTTTAAAGCCCATTTACAAATTTATGGGCCTTTAGCATTTGCAGTGTGCTTATATTTTATAACGAAAAGTATTGTGACATACCAAAATCAGAATTAATGATTTGTTATACAGTTTGACGATCCCCCAAACCCTTCATGTGAGTTGTTCCCTATCTTTATCTTTGCTTAATTTGGATGGGACACAACTCAACCCATAATAACAAGATGGATCAATAACACAAATTAAACTAGAAAATAGATTAAAGCAAGTATGGAAGAACACAAAAAGTGTGGCTTTATTGAGACTAATGTTTCAAATGGGGATGGATTGTCCATCCCACACCGAACAATAACAAATATTTCAATATATATGCATAATGCATGTATATAATTTCATAACTATTTAAATTATTTCGTATTTATTTCTTCCGGTACCGCAATATCACCATTTCTAGCCCTTATAATTTCTTCGCAAGTAATATTTGTTACACTTGAATATCTGAGTAATAAAATATTATCAGGTTAGTTTTACTAATGTACTTTATTATACAAATACGAGTGTGCAAATAAAACTAAAGGTAAGGGCTAACTTATAGTGAAAACATTAACCATATTTATAGCCTTTTTCTCATATTGTACTAAAATTTTTAAACATTAAATTTTTTTTGCCGAGAACATGAGGCTCGAAATAAAAGGGGAGAGAAATCAGAAATTGGACAAGTGGATATCTATGAAGATAATCTTAAGAAGGGCATATTTGCACGTTTAAAACTCTCTTATTCTGATTCACACACTTGATAGAGAAACATATTTACAAATGGAAGAGACCCAATTAAATAACAACCATACTATACTATCATGTTTTTTGTTTGCTTGGGGTGAAATTCTATCATGTTATCGATTAAGGATACGTTTTGTGAGTTAATTATGGAGCAAGAGCACACAAAACCCATATACTTCTACTTGTTTAGCAAAAAAATAAACATAAAATATACTTCTACTTCATGTATCCTCCACTCACTGGTTAGTTTTCCAAGGATTAGCATCTTTAAAACAAGAATATTTCGGGGAGATTTTATACCTTTTTGTTTTCAAAAGCAAATTAAGGGAGACACCATTAGACATAAGGAATCTAGAAATAATTTTTGTTTTGAAGAATCTGCTAAAATGTTACAATGACGGGATCGAGGGACCCAGTCAATGCTAGCTGAAAAAGCATGAGATTCCCTAACTTGACCAACATCATATATATTTGATTTATTTAAGTAACAATTTTCTTTCACTTGACTAATAAAATTGACTAAATTCATTTGGTTAAAACAGTACCGTTCATGTTTTTGGCCAGGCGGTATGTTGTACATAGAATACATGAAAATCTACTATACATAAGGTACAAGTCCGTATATCAAACATAAATAGCTACTTGGTAATACAATGTTTTTCTGTTTGCATTTGAGTCTTTGACGTATTTGTCGACTACTAACTGTAAATGGTGTTTTTTTCTTCTAATGTCCACACATGATTCTTAACATGTAGAGTAGTTAAATAAACGATAAATAAAGCAAAAAAGGGAATGCTAATTAATCGCTACTACCGCAAAAATATAATCAATAAGCAAAACAACAGTCTTAAGTTTATAAAATAGTTAACATGCTTAACCACAGTCAAGACTCATACATATATATATAACAATAACCATATACAACAACAATCATACCCATATCATAAAAGAGACCTACACGGCGGCGGAAACTCTCTCTCCTTTACCGGCACCGGCGACGACGACGGTGGACCTCACCGGAACCTTCTTTTTCCTCTCGTCAACTGTAATCTGCTGTTGCCTGCACTCTAAGCTACAAAACGCCTTATCTCCTCTGCTCAAACCAATCAAATCACCTTGTTAATTACCACAAATTAAATCTTGATTACGAAAAAACACACATAAACATTGTTAGAAAGAACTATATTTTATTAGTTTTTATAAAAATATTAATTATACCCAAAAACCAATTTCGATTTAGAGAAATTTATTATTATTTTATCGAGTTTTTACTGTATATATTTATATACCTATACATGTAGATATCGTGGCCGGGAACAAGATGGTGTTTACAGAGAGAGCAAGATGTCAGAAAATCTCCCGAGTAATAATCTGCTGAGTTTCTCCTCTGTGAGACCATCACTAAGAGCCGTTGATCTAACGATCCATGATGCATCTGACGGTGTTCATCGACGGTCAAGAGCTGTTTCCTGGAAGAAGACGGATCGGACGGCTCTGGTTCGCTAGGTAAGTTCAAATCGAACTTCATCTCAGACAAGCTCGTGGTTCTCTTTATCGGCGGTCTCTGTCTCTTCCCTAGCAACATTGTATTCGTGTGAGAGAGTGAACAGAGAGCAAAGCGAGAGAGAGAGAGAGAGAGAGAGAGAGAGAGAGAGAGGAGTGAGAGAGAAGAAAGAGAAGAGACAAAGAGAAGATGATAAAAGAAGAGCCATAAACTCAGGAGTAAATCTCAACCGTTGATTTCTTGTCTGATCTGATTCTGTTTCCATCCCTTAAGGGACACGTCAGGATTCCCGATTCTCACTGTTTTTATTGCTTTTTTTGTCGTGTTTTACAAATTAATGAACTATTTTCTTATTTTCCCTGTTAATTTCTTTTATAATTTGAAATGAAAAGAGAAAATGTTGTATTGAAAATGTGTCCCTTTACAATAGTTAATAGGCCTCCAAAATTTCACCACTTCCCAAGTCAATTTCAATTTCAATTTCAATTTGACTTATTTCTCTTTTAAACGTTGAACTAATTTTTTTTTTTTGGGTAAGATGTTAAATTTTATACCATTTTGGAGTTGTGACAGCGGTTACATAGAAACTTAGAAAGCAGAATGACCGAAATCTACTATACAAAATAAACAACCCAAAAAAACGGACAAAATCAACCAAGCTAGACAAATCGAGAAGATCTTCGACGAAGAAACACCAATGAGCACCAAAGCTCGGACATCTATGTTTGCAATTCCATTGGAACTCGAGTCCTCATCGTCGTTGCCACGAGCTATTCTTACCGAGGCCCGTCCACAAAACCTCGTAGATTGGATCGCCTACAGCTTCTCCGAGGACAAACACAAAAACGAAATCGATTCACCAAACCACTCCACAACCGTTAAATCAGAACCGCTGCCTCTATTCAGAACTAAATTTATTTGCCAAAGAATAAAGTTTATTTGCTATAGGTTTCTCTCGTTTCTGCGATTGGTGTGGTTTAAGTGTTCAATTTGTATACATATATATATACCTTTTTTAGGTGATCTTTTGGTGTAAGTCTCTAGTTTTTGTAGTTCTTGTTTGACTATACTTATGTTTAATAAAAATTCAGATGACAAAAAAAAAAGAAAAAGAACACATCAATATTCACTAAAAAGATATATAGAAAATACAAAATCGGTTACACATCAAAATCTATAAGAATGGACAAATCATTGCTAGTTTTTTCTTCACCTTTTTAGCTAAGATAGGACTAGCAATGATTTGATAACTTATTTAGAGTAACATTTTTTTTATAGACATAATTATTGTTATTATTTGATGAGAGATTAATTGATATATAATTCTTAATTATAGCATCTCTTATTTTTTTCTTGATTAAAAAATTAGGCTCAAAAAACAAGAACTACCGAGCTTGTTCTATTGGTGCATTGGGGACTCGATTACAGTACAATCAGAGTGGCACATTGTACAAAAATGGTCGGTCTCAACATCTTACGTTTCGTACCACTTTTCTATTTGCAATTACCCGTATTATAATACTATTGTTTTTAGGGACAGTTGGTGGTTAAATTTTTATATTCAAATCTGAGATGCCAAAACACCAGAACATGTATCATCAAATCAAAGGTCTTGAAATTCAATGGCCTAATGTAACCTTAACAGTCATAGTTAGGTTTTCACTTGTATACATGACTTACACACACAAATAACATATTTTCATTTCATAATTCGATATCGAAACTAGTAATAATAGTGAAATTTGACTTTGTCCTCTTGAAACTTTTTTTTTTTTCTCTTGAAACTTTTACTAACAACATTAAATAACAATTTGTTAAAACCCTAAATAAAATGCTCGGACTTTGTTTTGCAAATTCTTTAAGCAAAGCTTATCATGACGCTAAAATAAAACCCTAAATATGGGAGGTCAACTGTACACTTGACCTCTATGTCACATATTGGGGATACAAGATAAATTGAAGGCATAGTCACTGACTACTCAAATCAGTTAGTACAACATACAACACTTTGTCTTTTGCGTCATCATCAAGTTTCTTCTTCTCAGTTTCAGACCTCATCGGAGAGTTTCGGACAGCAAGAATCCACGGCTTCGGCCACCGTCAAAAATATCCTATCCTCTCCCAACATATCTGCGAAGTGAGATACGTGTAGCTTATCTATGACCGCCGGTCCTGGATTCGCTAGAACCAACTGTTTTTGCACACGACAAACCAAGAAAAAATGGTCAATTTCATAACTTTTTTTATAAGCCATTTCGGTTTAGCTTTGGATTATGATGTGTACCTGAATGTCCCGTTTTTGGAGAGACTTATATAGGTCTTCTAAGGCATGAATACCGCTAGTATCGATGTCCGTAACAGCTGAAGAATGTACAATAACCATCATTGGGTGTGAATCAATTCTCATTAAAAGAATATACATATTTATATACGAAATAAGAACTAGGTTTAGTTTAGTACGTGACATTTCGATGATCAGAAACTGGATCCTAGGTAAGTTCACAGCTTTCACCTTCTCTTCTTCATCTGTCAACCACCTTTGAATCCTACAAATGTCAAGACCACCCAAATATAGAGTTCTTGAAACTGATTTCTAGCAAATCAAGTAATCTTTCAAAATTGATTTAGTTGATTCAGTCTCTTACCTTTCTCTAACGTAATTGGAGTTGGAGAAATAAATCGCGGAATCAACACGTATTGTCAAAACTCCGGGAATCCTAGTCGCTTCGGGATATTGATGGATATTCCTGTAAACCGAAGTTCTTGGAATTTTTCCAAGAATCGCGGTCCTAGGTCTCGTAACTTGCAAGAGTATCTTAGCAAAAGATATCCCAACCTATACACCAAAATAAAAATTTAGAATCAGCCAAGAAATCTGCTAAACTTCATAACTAGTCCACACATATGATGGTTTCTTGAGACGTACGGCAACAAGAAGACCGATCTCAACAGAAACGAAGATGACACCAAAGAAAGCTCCCATACAAGCAACGAAATCGAGCTTATCAATCTTGAAAATCAATACGGCAGCTTTAACATCGATCAAAGGAATCACAGCGTTAATGATGATCGCTGCAAGAATCGCGTTTGGTGTGTATTTGAAAAGAGGAGTGAGGAAGACAAGCGTTAAGAGGACAACGATTGACATTATGATGTTGGAGACTGCCGTTTGACATCCGGCCATGAAGTTCACGGCGGATCTTGAGAATGAGCCAGTGGCTACATAGCAAGAAGTCATCGAACCGATCACGTTCATGGCTCCTAATGCTACCATCTCTTTGTTACCATCGATTTGGTAATCTTTCATTGCTGCAAACGTTCTTCCGATCGCTACAGCTTCCTGATAACAAAATGATGGTTGGTAAAATAATTTAACAAAGAAAATATAATTTAAATAAATTTGTAACCAAAATATTTTAACTAGTAAACTCAAATTTTAGGGTTGATGTAGGTGTATACCGTCAAAGCGACCATGCCTGAGACAACGCCGATGCGGAAGCCCTTGAGAAGGTAATCACCAGAGAAATATATGAGGTTCAAAGAAGAAGGGTTTAGGCCTTTATCGAGATGTTTCACCTGAAGAGAATCGAATCAAGACAACACAAATTCAGATAACTTGCATCGCAAGTAAACTTAGGGTTTATTGAGTAGACAAACAGAGGAAAACAAGGCTATAATAAGGTCATGTGCTTACTATTTGAACTCCTTTCTTGTCTGCTCGTGTTATATAGACGAAAAAGGTTGAAATGACAACTGATAGCAACGGCGCGATTGCGGGAATCCAGAATAGTTTCTTGTTCTTCTTCCCCTGTTTTTTAAAGACACGATTCGATTAAAGGTTGGAAATAGAAAACGATGAGAAATTGCAATCCAATAGTTTGATAACTTACGATGAACTTAGAGATTAGAAGGAAGATCAAGAAGCATGCACTAATGAGTATTGTCTGCCAATTCCACTACAAGCATATGATTTAGGAAGATAAGTAAACGGAGAGAGTGCAAGAAACTAAAAATAGAGCGGTTAAATGATTCTTGAATTACTCCGTGATGAGCTGAGCTGAAGACGGATTCAAGAACAGCAACAATATCGGTTTTCTTGGTGAATTTCTTGATTCCGAGGAATCCTTTGAGCTGTTGAAGCGCAATGGTAATGGCTGCTCCGCCCATGAACCCTACGACCGCCGCGTGGGATAAGAAATCAATCAAGAATCCCAACCTGAAATTAAATAGGGAAATGTTAGATCAAGAAGAATCTCTAAACTTAGCAGCAAAGTTGATATGTAATGTTGGGATTAGTAAGTTACCTAAAGAATCCGAGTGTTACTTGAGTGACACCGGCGAAGAAGGTGGCGGTGAAGGCTAGGCGGAGATATTCATTAGGGTTTGTGTTAGGGTCGATCTCGGCTCGAAGAAGAGTACCTAGAAGGAGTGAAACCACAGCGACGGGTCCGATCGCTATATCCCTTGAGCTTCCCATACATGCGTATATCAATGGAGGTACAAAACTTGAATCTATTCAAGAATTGAAATTGGCAAAAATCACAAAAATAATTAAAATTACTTCCAATTTTTTAGGCCTCTATTAAAAAAAACATACTCCACTACAAAATAAAAGGTAAATTGAATCACTTAAATTGAATCACAAAATTAAATGATACTATATTAGTATTACTTATCAATAAGTGATATAAAATATGTGGTTTTACATCGATTACTTAAAGTTGATACAAATCTCAACTAATTTGCATCACTTCAATAAAATTGGTGCAAATGTATACATTCACATCGGTTTATAATTGATGCTACAATCAAATTTTATTAACATCACTTACAGTAATGATACGAAATGTTATATCAATTAAAAATTGATGCAATATGTTTTAGTTACTTTTTAACAAAATGTCCCACATCCACAATCAAGAGAAGAGGTGATGGAAAATCACTTGTATATATAATTAAAACGTATCCTCTATCTATAAACTTAAATAACCATTAAAATCATAAATCTACAACTAAAAATTGACGTAGATTTTTTGGAAGTGTGTTAGTTTGCTTTACGGCCGGAGGTATCTTTTAAAAAATTGAAGTAAATTTTCTATTAAAATAATTTATCAAATGATTACTGATTTTAACATGTTTACAATTTAACAGTTATTTACGGTAGGAAATATAACATCAGTTTTAAAACTGATACAAATACTTAGCATCGATTATCATAACTGTAGTAAATACTAACATCATTTATATTAACTGATGTAAAATCTAGTATCATTTTTTGTAACTGATACATGTTAGCATCGATTTTGTTTAAATTGACGTAAATTATTTGCATCACCATTTTCAGAATCACTTTCTTAAATGATATAAAATTTATTTGCATCAATTATAAGTAATGCATATGTATTAAATAAATGATCTAATTCACCTCTTTTTTTAGTGCTCGAGGCGTAATAAGGGACATGAGATGAAGATTAACTTACATAGACCGTACTTAGGGTCGAGATTCGCTAGCTTTGCATATCCGATATCCTGAATTAAACCATTCGATACGATACACTAGAAATCCGTAAATATGATCATTATGGAAGTAACTTGTCAAACAAGTAATCAAAGTTTATATACCTGAGGGATACATAGACTGGCAATGGTTAAACCAGCAATAAGATCGCCGCGGAACATCTTGAGATTGTAGTGTCGTCCCCATTCGAAAACCGGAAAGACGGACTGGAGACCGAGCATGAGCTTCTTGGACAGTGACTGGTCCTTGAAATGCCTTAGAGGATCATCATGAAAGAAGGTTTCTTTGAATGTGTGCATGAATTCATTGAACATGTTTTGCTTCGGAGGAACACCGACTTTGTGGACAGAAGGTGAATTTTCTTCACCGTCCATAGGGTGAGCTCTAGATGACATTGCTATGTGTGTTTTGTAACAACGCTGAAGAAACTTATTTATAAAGAAATGTCAAAGCTTTTTTTGCACCAAAATGTTATATTAAATTCATAAATTTTAGCAACGTAAGTAAATACCGTTGATTAAGAGAGAAAGAATACTCCAAAAAGATCTTAAAGTGGTCCTAGTTGCCAAAAACAAAAAAGCCATTAGTATCCCTAAAAATAAAATTTTCAATAGTTTCCACTATAGTTGCCACAAGAAAATTGCATTGACGTAAACAAAAAGAAGAAGAAGCAAACTGCATTAGGTGACGCAAAAACACTACTATCTCCTAGACCAGACAATTTACTTAATTGAAATAAAATTCTTATGCTGCATACGTCGTCTTAGAATTTCTATTAAAAAAAACAATTATTGGGTGTCAATACGAACGTAGGGTGATTGATTATTTAGGGTTTTTAAAATGGTGTAATGCCGAATATCCTTGTACATCAAAAGCCTCTTAAGTTAGAAAGAAGAATTGAAAAGAAAACACAACTTGTGACTAAAAAAATGATTAAAAATGGCATCGTAATAGTGTAAATGCCCACGAATATAACTATATAAAAATAAATAGACAGAGCAAAACCATTGATAGTGGAATGTGAAAGAACGCATTACATATGTACCTGTAAAACTAACGCTGAGACAAATTTGATCTATGAATTTTAGCCTCTTTTTCTTCTCCAAAGTTCTTCCATTATAGATATTTTTCCTCAAGTCGAAATCTTTGAAAAGGAAAAAAGAAAATTTGTGGAGACGCCTACAAATGTCTGTTATTGTTTATAAAACAATAAATGTAGAGGAAACTAGATCCTGTCCAGGTTCACTGAACAAGCTGACCTCTCTAATCAACGAGAATCCCTAATTTTAAGAAAAGAAAGAGATTATGATGTTTATTTGATTAATTACCTTCAGAAAAAAGAGAGATTATGAAAAAGTATCTATGAATTTGTTTAAAAGTCATTATCCTATTGTGGAAAGAAATAAAGAAAAAGATGTTTTCTTTCCAGAATTGGACATTTGTGGTTAAACAACAGAAGAAAATTAATTCTACAAAAATACTTTTTGAAAGTGATTATTAGAACAGATCTGGGATCTCCCGTAAGGAAAACTAGATATTAAACAACAGCAAAAAAAATATTCTTTCTACTTATTCAAAATGAATTAAGAAATACAAATCTTGAATGTTTTCTTCGGAATTTTTCTGTTTCTCGATGGAAAAGAAAAAGAAAAAATGGTGACGATACAAGTTTCAGAAGGTAACAGTGTACAGAACAACAAAACAGATTCGAAACAGTGAGATCCGAAACTTACGAAGATGATACAATTTTTTTTGTAAAAGAAAAAAATGCTTACCGAGAAGACTGGATATTAACTTTCATTGTAATTTACTCTCTCACTATTATTTGTTTGATTTTCTAGAGTTTTCACAAAAAAATAATGTCTTATTTTTTGCAAAAAATAATTTTCCATAACTTTAAACCAATAGTAATCTAATAAAGTTAATAAATATGTCTTGAAATCTACAATTCACCATTAAACTTTCATTAAAAATGCATTGAAAAAATGAAAAATCAATCTTTTAAAAAAAAAAAATTTTCCTAAAAAATCAATCTTTGCAAAACGGAGGAAGTATTCATCTAAGGGCTAACGGGCGACCGCATAAATATCATTCAATATATTATTATTAGTTTCTTTTATTAACATAAGGTTATGCTATATTTGAACGATAAAAATGGTAGGTCCACGAAAAATGTTACTATATTATTTCACGGCAAAACGAACAAAAAAAACCTTTTGCATTGGCTTCATTTTTAAGCACATTTCGCAAATATTAGAAAACCAATAGCTTGGAAGACTGAAGACTCGTATTATTGTTCTAAGAAAAATGCATTAGTTGATAGGGTTAATTTGTCAAATAACCATAACAAAAATTATAATTCAAAAATTAACCAAAAAAACTAAATCTAAGGGTTGAAATTTTGACACATAAAAATCATTTTTATTAGTTTATGAATTATATTTTTTTTTTATGATTATTCAGCCCAGTTTCCCTAGTTGACATGCAAAGACAATGCGCGTCTTTTAATTGCAATTATTGTGTCGGAAATATGGACGTTGGACGATGCTGATAATAAGTAATAACTAATAACCATTTTTTGTTGCTCTGTGACTAAACACGACCAAAAACATACTAGTATTTTACATTTTTAATTGCGAGTCCACAACGTCTAATACTAAGATTTGATATTAAATTGATGACGGCTATTAGTAAGAATTGTTGTATTGTTAGCAACAACAAAACGATTAGATTCATATTCATGATTAAAACTTATTTAAAAGCTTGGTTTTTTAATTTTAAAGAGTAAAATAGCCCAAAATCCGACTAGTCTTGTCCATATGAATATAATCATCGAATAGTTTTTTTTTTGGGTCAACTTTTTCATTACTCATTAGTTAACTTTCAAAACATCGTTTGAAACTTGTTTGGTTATAAAGTCAGCTCTCAAATTATCTTTTCTAGGGATAGCCATAAACTTGATTAAGCTAAATTAAGGAATACAAAGTAAAATGTCGGACAAATTTCCATGAATTGCTGATAGAGGAGAGACTTGGTGATCGCCTAAACCAATTGATGTGAATCCGATTTGAGTGTCAATTGGGAGATTCCCAGCTCCTTCGCTTGCATCAAAATCGCTCTTACCGCTACCGCCTCCGCTGCTAGTGCCAACTCCATGTTAGGGATGATGTCGAGTTATCAAATAGTTTATTCACTGGAGTTTCTAATAATCTAAAAATTGATCACTATTGAGTATGTAGACTTGTCAAATGGAAGTGATAAATAAATAGGATGAAAATTGAATCCGAAAAAAAAATATCATGCCCTAAGTTTTTCTACAACTATACCTATATATATTATCATAAATCAGAATTTTTTAATAAACTAAATTGCGGACCAATCACGTGTAAACATTCTAGTTTCAATTCCGTCCATAACAATTGAAAGACAAAAGAAGAAAAACACGAGCATAGGATCTTGTATGTCACCTAATTGTCCATTAACTTTAGAAAGTTGAGCAATATATATTTCTTTTAAAAGATATTTACCATTTATAGGTTAAAAGGGTAGTCAGTTTTGCTTATTAGACGTTAGTGTACTTAGACAATTATTAAAGGTATAGTCTCACCGTATTGCTTAATGTAACTAAAAGAAAAAGAAAAAAAAAATAAAAAAAAATGAAAAGTGAAAAAGAGAAGAAAAACATACCTAAAACAAGAGACTCAATGTCTCTTAAAGGTAGTAGCCCATGTGTTTTTGAGTCTTCTGTAGCTAACTGTTTATGAAAACTCAACAAAAATCACATTTATCGTAAAATCGTTTTTCA
This sequence comes from Draba incana, assembly GCA_963576765.1. Taxonomy (NCBI): domain Eukaryota; kingdom Viridiplantae; phylum Streptophyta; class Magnoliopsida; order Brassicales; family Brassicaceae; genus Draba; species Draba incana. The sequence continues at coordinate 11,138,916 of OY755208.1, forward strand.
GGTTGCATAAATTTTCAAACCAAAATTTATTCAAACGTTTTAAAAAATAAATAAATTTTCCATTGAAAAAAGAAAAGTAGTATTTAATAATACGACGTCGTTAAGGACTTATAATGAGACAGTGAAGACGGTGTCGTTTAGTGAACAAATATTTTAGCTGAGCATACGAAGTTAAACAGATCAAAAGAGAGAATTGATTTGATTTGATTTGTGTTTGGAAGATAAGAGAGAAGAAAGAAAGTATGGGAGCAGAAAATGGAGAAACGCGTCATGCCAAGGAAGAACCTACACAGATCTCAATTTCTCAAGATCAATTCCTCGCTTGGAAACGCCAAAAGGTATCTCTCTCTCTCTCTCTCTCCCTTTGATTTCTAATGTCGAAACGAAGAACCCTAGATTTCTATTTCCAGAGGAACGCATAATTATCGAAATTATATTCTTATTCATTGAAAGATTTATCAAAAAGATATTGAATTAGGCAAATATTATTTGGGCTTTCATTATTTTGAATCATATTTTTCAACTCTTGAATTATCATTTAATTGTTTTCTCTTTTCCCAAATTGATTACTTTTGCTTCAGAATTATGATTTGTTAATACATATGGTTAATGTGATAGTATAACATTCTCTCTTATTTGTTCATGAAAGAATTTGAAATATCAAATTGTGTTTGTTGCTTTCTCGTCAGGACGCTGAGTTATCGGCTAAACTAGCCGAAGCAGCGAGGAAACGCGAAGAGGACATAGCGTCAGGCCGTGTTCAAATGAACGGCCGGGAGCTTTTCTTGCGCGAGCCATGGGTTTTCGACGACACTCAGCATCGATTCTATTGCTCTACTCCCAACTTCATCATTAGGTATAAGATTCGTTCGATTATACAAAGACCATTACATTCTCACTGCTACTACCTAGCATCTGGTTTTATGATCTCCATAAGAATTTTATTTGGTTCATCTGATGAAACCAGATTTGTTACTACATGATTATCTCTAATCTTGCCATTTTTGTGTGTGTTTCAGGTGATTCAGACATAATTAAAGACACTTCTTTGGTGATCAGTGATGATCCAACTCTCTTTCTCCTTTGTTGTTGTCTTAGTGTTAATCAAACAAATTAGTTGGATACTAAGACTGTTTATTCGATATTTGGTCATGTTTTAATTTATGGTGCTAACTAACAAAAGTCCTTGACAAGGTTAAATATGAACATATGGACCTAAACTAATTTTGAATCCGTACTTTAAAATTACAATGTAGTAGTAATATACTTAAAAAGTTGCAAAAAGCATGATTATTCAATAATCGAAGCCCGAATTATCCAAATAGTTTTGAGGAAGAAAGAGGTAAAGCTTAAGAATTTGTAGAGACGAAAGGCTAAAGGATTTACAGAGAAACGAGGCAAGAGAATGGAACTTAGTCAAACATTTCTATTTTTAATCCCTCCTAATTCGCCTAATGAGACGCATTTTCTTCCACCTTCCATATATTAACAATATCATCTTTGAACCAATTTTTTTCCTTTCGAAAGTTTTGGAGATTACTGAACAGCATTCTATTAATATTTTTCGGTTTGGATGAATCGAAACCTCTTCTTGTTTCGTCATTATGGGTCGGGTGAAATTGGAAATCAAGAGAATAGAGAACACAACGAATCGACAAGTTACATTCTCAAAACGTAGAAATGGTTTGATTAAGAAAGCTTATGAATTGTCGATTCTATGTGACATCGACATTGCTCTCATCATGTTCTCTCCTTCCGATCGCCTTAGCCTTTTTTCCGGCAAAACTCGGTATTGTCATTTACCCTGTTTGATCATTAACATTTTCGATTCCTAGTTTTCTTGGATTTGGATGCATACACATTTTTCAATTTATTATGCTTTTTTGTTTTGGAGAAATTTAGTTATATAGATGAAGAATGAAAATTTTACTCTTTCTTAGCTATATATATATGAACCATGTGATTATATCTTTATAATCTCTTCAGGATCGAAGACGTTTTTACAAGATTCATTAATCTTTCTAACCAAGAACGCGAGAAGTAAGCTAACACTAATTTTCTTTTTCTTTAAGATTTATAGTTTATTAATTGTTTGTAAAACTGTCTTTTGGTTATTTATTTGTTTGTTTATTTTCAGTGCTCCATTTCCCGAACAGAGACGCCTGTACGTATCACATTTTAATCTTTTTGTTACATTACATAATCATATGGGTATAATTATAAAGATAAAGAAAAAACTAATTTTATTTTTCATTTTGACCTATTTTTTTCTTTGGCAGAGATATTCAAAACAAAGAGGTTCGACTAAGTCCTAATGATTTATTTTTTCCCATATGTGATTCATTTTTATTCATCTATTAATTTAGAATAATGTTATTACATGATAGTATCTACTAAGGATTTTGCAGCAACTCAAGGCTGAGAATGACATCGCTCTTCAACTCACTAAGTCCGAAACTTCCTTCTGCTTTGTCTTTCGAATCGACTTTATAATTTCATATATGTATTCACTAACAAATACACTCTTCAATACACACATCTAACTATACACTAAACTTTTTTTCCAAATAATTATTTTGATAAAAGCCCTACAGCTATCAACTCCGGCGTCGAGGTGATTAATCGTCGAATTCTCAATCGATTAATACGCATACAGATATATTGTTTCTCAACGTAGTTAATAACTTATCTCTCTTATAATCGGAAATGTAGGAACTTGAGCAGGAAGTTTGTGGGTTACAACAACAACTCCAAATGGCAGAAGAAGAACTAAGGTTTTTTGTTAACATGTTCTATGTTATTACTTGTAATAGTATGTTAATTAATATTAGAGTAAAGTCATGATCCAATTGTATAAAGCTATATATATCTATATATATACGATCGCAGGAGATATGAACCGGATCCAATAAGATTCACGAGCATGGAGGATTATGAAATTTGCGAGAAGCAACTTCTTGACACTCTAACACATGTCGTTCAACGAAGAGAACATCTCTTGAGCAACCATTTATCTTCTTATGAAGCATCTACTATGCAACAAAGCATCGCAGGTCCTTTTGTAAACGACGGCGTTGAAGGTTGGTTACCTGAAAATGGGCCCAATCAAGCCGATTTATTTGATGCATCGGCCCATTCCAATCAACTTAGGTATACAATTCATAAATGGTTTCAAATCCTTTCTCATGTAATTTTTTTAATATAAAATTGTTTTTAAAAATTGGGCAGAGAATTATCATCTGCAATGTACGAACCATTGTTGCAAGGAAGTAGCTCAAGCTCAAACCAAAACAACATGAATGAATGCCACATGACAAATCATAATGGAGAAATGTTCCCAGAGTGGGCCCAGCCCTATACATCTTCGACATTGTTCGGTTCTATGCACCAGGTTTTGTTTTGTTTTTCTTTCTTATTTTTTTAATTAGTATTAATTACACTAAATAGTATAGTAATAATGTAATACTGAGGTTTTGGGTAAAAATGACAGCATGGAGGTGTGGGTCCCTGTATAGAGGAGATGATGTCAAGTCAGCAAGGTGAAATTCCGTCGGTGACGAAGACGGAGGTACAAGCCGACCATGAAATCGCTGACTATGAAACAAAGGTTCCTCAGCTCTTTAGCCAATAATGCCAAACGATACTGATGCCATGTAGTTTCATTTTGTTTACCATTCTTTAATCCCCAAATCTTGTTTTCTACAGTATTTTTTTTATCATCATAATTCATATGAAACGATGATGATAAAGGGAAAGTGAGAAATGGTGTTATTTGTATACCATATTTTTGTCAGTAAAGAATATGACATTTACAAGTGTTTAGTTCCAAAACTATGACAATTAGTTTTCTTTTTAAACACCACAATTTTCATATTTATGAATAATATAATATGTTAAAAAATATTCTTAAACCATTTAATATACTATTTTCGTAAAGCTCTAACGTTACCGTTAGTCATGTAGGCTCTTTTTCTGGTATATGGGTTTCATCTTGTCCGATAAGCAACTTGTTATTTCAAAACTTTAAAAGATTTGTCGACTCACATTACATATGACCATAATGTTCTCACTCACACGTTAGAGTGGTCTTTTAGAAGTCATCTTTTTTAGACATAAATAATGCTTCTCCAACTTTTTCTTCAAGGATTAGAGAACCAAAATGATTTTATGTTAGGTCACTTTTGTCGTTGCTCAACGCCATATGATGTTTTTATATATGGTGTGTTAAACCGTATTTAGAAAAGAAACTGTGGGATGTACTCGTAATATTAGAGATTCAACATGCATGCTTCATATTCTAAATGAATCGAATCGATATTTGGGTCCTATAAAGGGGATTGTGGTACATAGATGACTCCATCAACCCTAGTAGCTAACTTAAACCTGCTAGATATTATGTTGTTATGGTGTGCATAACCTCAAAAATACACTTGCGAACCTTTATTCAATTTCTAGTAGCTAGATTGTATCTAGTTTAGGAAAACTAAAACAAGCCATGGTTAGAACTCATTCTAGTGGGAGAGACCAAGATTATGGTAGAAGTGGAGCCTGACAAACCATTTCCATAGAAAATTGATGCAAGGGAATATGCCCACTGTTGATGTCGAGTATACTGGTCAAGGTGTTTGCTTCTTCCTCATCAACCACAAAAAATGGTTTTAACCTACAAGTTTGCTCAAACTAGGGATTGATCGTTTTGCGATTCATGTCATGTCTACAAATAAAGAAGCTCTTGCTAGCCTTATTGTCATAGTGACTGTAAAAGCAACACATAATGCAGATGAACCAAAATCAGATATCACAGGAAACACTAATATTGATAACAAGAAGCAAATAATCCAGTGGAAACAACAACTCTGGTTATTACAAAAAATATGAAGATGAACTTTCACTAGTTGTTATCTCTAATACTTTCAAGTGCACAACACGTCAAAACCAATTATTACTTATGTGGCTTCCAAGTCTAGAACAAAACTAAAAGTCTTAGTAGCTTCACCAAGTTACAAGAATCCAGAATCATCACAGAGGTTGTTAGTGAATAACAAACTTCTGATGAGAAAACGAGAGAGAAAGGAAAAAGTTGTTATTCTCATTAATCAAAATTGTTACAGATAATGTTTCCGTTATACATACATTAATACAGTTAGACTAAACAAAGTAATAATTGCAAATCAAACCAACAATTCAATCTAACACTCTAATACCCCTCCTCAAGATGACGAGAAGATTGAGATCAAAGACATCTTGCTGAGTATAGATTGAAATGAGCTGGAAACAAAGGTTTAGTAAGATATCGGCGAGTTGTTATTCTGAAGTAACATGTAATGTCTTGATCAAACCACTGATTATCTTGTCTCTAACAATGTGACAATCCAATTCCACATGTTTAGTCCGTTCATGGAAAACAACGTTATTAGCAATGTGAATTGCAGCTGTGTTATCGCAGTAAAATGCCACATGTTGATGTTGAGGAACCTGAAAATCATTGAGCAACTTCACCAACCAAACAATTTCCCGGACAGCCATTTCGATAGACATGTATTCAGATTCTGCAGAAGTGTGTGAAGCTGTTTGCTGCTTCTTGGATTTCTATGAAATCATTGATGGTCCAAGAAACATACAATTTCCAGATGTAGATCGTCTTGTATCTGGAAAAGCAGCCCAGTCTGCATCTGCAAAACCTTTGAGAATCAAATCAGAGGTTGCAGAGAAGAAAATACCTAGGCCAATTATTTATTTGAGTTAATGAAGCACTTTGTAAGCAGCATGCAAATGCGATTGCTTGGGAACAGAAGCAAATTGACACAATACCGCAAATGTGATATCATGCCTGGTAATAGTTAGGTACATCAGTTTCCCAACTAGTCTGCGAAATATCTGAGGGTCGTCTAAAGAAGGGTCTGTAGAATCTGTACAAAGCTTGATACTTGGATCCATCGGAATACTAGAAAGCTTGCAAGCCAATAAACATGTATCATCCAAGAGATCCAGAATATATTTTCTTTGGCAGACACTGATGCCTTTACTAGATCTTGCTATTTCCAGTCTTAGAAAATATCTCAAAGGACCAAGATCACGTAGCTTGAATACTTTCTTAAGAGCATCTTTGAGATCTTGAACTTCTCCATCATTATTACTAGTGATAACAATATCATCTACATAGACTAACACAATAATGTACTTCCTATTAATCAGTTTAATGAACAAGGTATGGTCCGATTGAGACTGGTGAAAACCAAGACCTAGCAATGTTGAACTAAACTTCAAAAATCACTGTCTAGAAGCCTGTTTTAAACCATATAATGATTTCTTCAATTTGCAAAATGCATTAGGTGGTAGAGTACGACCTGGTTTAGGGGTATAACGTGGAGGGAGAGTTATGTAGATTTCTTCATCCAAATGTCCATTGAGAAAAGCATTTGATATATCTAATAGACTCAAACTCCATCCTTTTGCAGCAGCCACAACATGAAGTGTTTTAACTGAAGTCATTTTAGCTACAGGGGAAAAAGTATCAATAAAATCCAACCCCTCCTTTTGTGTATAATCCTTTGCTACAAGACGAGCCTTAAATCTCTCCAAACTCCTTTCAGCTAGTAACTTCAACTTGTAAACCCACTTACACCCAATAACATGCTTTCTTTCTGGTAAAGCACAATATACCAAGTCTATGTACTTTCCAATGCAAGAAGCTCTTCATTCATTGCTTGAAGCCATTCATCAAACTTCTTGGCTTGAGCAAAAGTTCTTGGTTTAGGAGGTAAATGTGTTAAGGCACATATATATGCCTTATAATCTTCAGAGAGTTGATCATATGACATGAATTCCGCCAGAGGATATGGGATATCTGTAGTGCTCTTGTTGCAATAATAATCTTGGAGATAAGCAGGAGTTTGAGGATGTCTCTTAGATGTATCCTCTGCATGGATGTTATCCACAACGGCAGGAATTGATGTATCATCTGCAGGGATATTATCTACAACTACAGGAACTTTTGTAGCAACAACTTCTTGATTATCCTCTGATATGTCTGGTTGGTTTAGAACTTCTACCTCTGCAGGAAAACCATTCTCAACTGTAGGATTAACTGGAGAAACTGCAGATATATTCTCAAAAGAGAAAAAAAATCTGGATTAGATGCTAAAGGATATTCAAGAATTGGATATATGTCTTCATGAAAGACAACATTTCTAGAAATATTCAATATCCAGTAGCTTATAACCCTTACAACCAGCTGGATAACCAAGGAAGACATGGGCGTGCTCTAGGTTGAAACTTATGTCTATACTTTGAGGAAGTAGAACTATAAGCTAAACAACCAAACACACGCAAGCCTGTATAATCTTGTCGCTTAGAAGTAAGAACTTCAAACGGACACTTAATCTTCAATAATGGTGTAGGCAGTCTATTGATAAAAAAAAACTATAGTTAACATCCAATCTCCCCAATACTCCAACGGAATCTTTGCTTGAAACATTAAGGATCTAGCAACATTGAGGATATGTTGGTGTTTTCTCTCCACTACGGAATTCCGTTATGATGTCTCAGGACAAGAATGATAACCAACAATTCCTTGCTTCTTAAAAAATTCCACAAACTTCAATCCAGGGGCATTATCAGATCTTACTCCCTTCACAACTGCTTGATATTGAGTTTCCACCATCTTCAAGAAATCTGGAAAAACTGTTAATACTTCATTCTTTTTCTTCATCCAATACAACCATGTTACTCTTGTATGATCATCAACAATTGTCAGAAAATATCTATATCCTTCTGAAGATGGCACAGAGAAAGGTCTCCATGTGTCTATATGAAGCAAATCAAATGGTTTGCTAGACATATGATTCTTGGAAATAAAAGGAAGATGTTTCTGTTTTGTAAGAACGATGAAAATTTCCTTTTTCCTTTCTTTTATTCCAAGTACATCCCTGAGAAAATTAGTTTTGATGACAGAGGGATGACCTAATCTATTATGCCACAACTGTGAATCCAGTGCAACAACACTACCACAAAATGAATTAGACAAAACTATTTCAGCCAAATAGTCTATATCCATAACATAAAGATTTGATACAGGTTCACCCTGTCCAATCATCAACCCCTTGGAAGGATCCTATATCATGCAAGAATCAGGATCAAACACCACTCTATAACCCAAATCCTTTGAAAGATGACTGATTGTTGGGGTCGGTTTTCACCCCTCGAGATCAACGATTAAATTCTAAATCTTTATACGAAAACTGGCTTCTAAGTTTTTATACGAAAAATATACCCTAGGTCTTCCTGCAGAAAAATCCCTATGTCTTTCTGCAAGAAATCCCTATGTCTTTCTACAGGAAATCCCTATGTCTTTCTGCAGGAAAAACCCCTGAGTATCATTGTGGTTGCAGCCAACGACGTTGCTGCAAATACAACGGCAAAATGTTCAAGTGACGAAGTGTTCCTATGATGGGCCGAAGTCTCCTTACTTGCTTCTTGGACCGAAGACCATTGGGCCGAAACTTTAGCCTAAGAAGATTTCAGAAACCAATGTTGTTCAACGACGAAGCCGCGTAGAAGAATGGAAATCGCCAAAGACTTAGGGAAACTTTCTATTATTGTTTAGAAGATGTCTTAACCGACGTAGGGTGCTATATAAACACTTGTACATTCCTTGAGAAAGGGATCCGCAACTTATTACGCTAAACAACAATAAAGCTTTTCTTTACATCAATCGCAACCACCGTTTGTAGTTTTAACCTAGAAATCTCTTTTCCCTTCAAAACCCTTGACAAATCTAATTGTTCGAGTTTTGACTCCCACACTGATGCTTAGAAGATTCAGTCTGAAATCCGGTATGTACAGTACATTGTGTAAAATCAGGTGATCATTCAGCTTGACAGTACCAATACCTGCAATTCTCACTCCTAGTCTTGTAGGTAGAGTAACTGATCTATTCACAGCATCAGATAGCTCAACAAATAAACTCCTATCATGTCATAAATGGTGAGTAGCACCATTGTCTATAATCCAGGAATTAGCAGATAAAGCATTTATCGTAGCTCTCAATATTCTAATAAAACAAAGAGTTGAAGAAGAGAAAGCTATACCTGGTAAAGCAGTGATAATACCCCCTGAAGTTGAAGATGTAGACTGATTTTCACCAGGATTTTGAAGTTGTGAATTGAAATAAGCAATAACACCTTGGATTTGATCCGTAGAAAGAGTGTTGATAATGTTGAAAGAAGAATCCTCTTGAGTGAGAGCGATTTGAGTTACTCTTGGTTTAACGTGAGGTGGTTGTTTCTCAGAATATCCTTGCTTTTCATTCTGAAATTTTTGCTTATTCTTGGAATTGAAGCTTGGTGGATAACCATGGACCTTGTAACATTTGTCAACTGTGTGACCATTAAAACCACAATGAGAATACACTGGTCGATTCTGTCTCTGAGGAACATAGGAGCTATGAGTAGCATTGACTGAGATATCAACATTGTTTAGAGCAGAGACTTGGAATGCAGAAGCATTGTGAACAGGAACAAGACTTCTCTGATTATGATCTTGATCTAAAAGATTATATATCTCAGAAATATCTGGAATATACTTCTTCATAATAATCTGGCTTCTAATGACGGCATATGATTCGTTGAGGCCAGCCAGAAACTTTATGACTTTAACATGTTCAACTTTAGTGTTAGTAATCTTGCAACATTCACAATGATGAAAAGTCTCATCACAACTAGCTTCATCCAATTCATCCCAGAGAGTCTTCAATGTAGTATAATAAGTAGGCAAATCCATTGTTCCTTATTGAAGAGACCAAATCTGTTGAGTCAATTGATATGATCTTGGAAGATTTGTAACATGAAACCTAGTCATCAAATCTTTCCATATCTCTAAAGCATCATCAAAACGCCAGATACTTTTGTAGATCTGCTTAGAAACTGAATTAAGAATCCAAGCTTTGACCATAGAATTGCAACGAGACTAAATCCTAAATGTAGGATGTGAAGAATCAGGTCGCACAAGAGATCCAACCACAAAAGCAATTTTGTTCATAGCATCGAAGGCTATCTTAATACTAATACTCCAGTTATCATAATTTGTTTCATCTAGAACTTCAGAACATAGAGAAAGTCCAGGATTATCACCGTTTATTAGGTAGAACGGCGAATGAATGCTATCCGGTGATTCCATCGGAAAAATCTGTTCCGGTGGCTGAATCGGCTGTTCCGCTGTCGGGGAATCTGGAACTTCAGGAGTTTGAGATCTTCTCCCATAAGTTGTTGTTCGCACAGTGCGTCGTCCATTACGGCGAGGAATAGCCATGGATACGATCGAAAAACTTCAGATACGGTGGCGTTAGAAAGAAACGACGAATTTCCGGCGGATTAACCGTGAAATTGATCGGAGAGAAGCGATTAATCAGGAGAATCACCGATGAATCTAGGTCAAATGAAGGAAAATGAATGAAATTTGATCGAATTCGAGCTTTTCTTGAGCTCAAGCTCTGATACCATGTTAGTGAATAACAAACTTCCGATGAGAAAATGAGAGAGAAAGGAAAAAGTTGTTATTCTCATTAATCAAAATTGTTACAGATAATGTTTCTGTTATACATACATTAATACGGTTTGACTAAATCGAGTAATAATTGTAAACCAAACCAACAATTCAATCTAACACTCTAATAGAGGTTGCGTTTATCTCTCCTAGCAACATGATGTAAAACTATGATTATAGTTGAGGAACAAGATGATAAAGCCATAAGGTTGCAGCCTTGCAGGACAATAATATGTACTTCTTATTGGAACAAAAAAGCCTTGTGAATCTTTTAACAAAAAATCTTGGGAGAGGAAGATTTGTCATTTGCTCGAAGATCATGTAGAAGAACGCCAATAAAACCTACCAAAAATGCAATGGACAGTGGATGAAAATCATTGAAAAAGTAGTGAAGGTGCGATAGTCAGCCCAACTAGCGACCACGTGAGCTTCTCTTTTTTTGTGTCTTTAGTTAAATTTATACAATCATGTATTTAACCAGAAGCTTAATATCTTTTTTTTCTGAACTATTTTAAAGTTTAAACAAATTGTATGATCCAAAATCATAGCCTTCTATTATTTAGGCAATTTAAATTGAATACCCTTTATGAAAAAAACTTAGCATATTAGAGTTGAGTATTATTGGATATTAATTAAAATAAAGTTTAGTGTATTGTCAATTTGTCATATTGTAGAAAAAGGAAGCCATTTAATGGTGTTTTGGATAATTTATCTCAATTAAGAAAAAATAATTAAAACTATTATACAAATCTTATACAGTAACATAGCAAATAAATCAAAAATTATAATTTTATCATTTGGCTTTTTTTTTCTTTCTTTGAAAAGCTAGATTTTGTACCAATAAATATAAGATAAAAACTGTTGAAAAATTTAGCTATTTTTAGATGCTCTTATTAAAAAGAGTAATTCAAAAGCATAATTTATGTTATAATATTGAAATAAATGATAAAAACTAGGATATTCTTTTTTCTTTAGATTTAAATTTAAAATCTAAGATTTTGTACCAATAAATGTAACATAAAGAATTTGTTAAATCGAGCTATTTTTAGCTATTCTTATTAAACGAATGATTGTTTTATATATATTGAAAGCACAAGATTATTATTATTATTATTTTAAAAAGGATAATCACATCTTTAATAAACTACACCAACAAGTTAAAGTATTAATACATAAAAACAAAATCATAGATGAAACCCAAACGCAAAAACATAAACGCAATGTTCTTTTATTAAACCAAGCACAATCCACACTGAATTTGTGTACAAGGAATGCTTCTCACAATATATATCCCCGTCCTCTTCATATTCTGATATAGATCTTATCTTTTGCTTTCACAATCTCTTAGTTTCATGTAAACATATCAGATCACATTGTTTTGGAAGATAAGGTTATAGTATTCTAAAACATTTCTTTTCTTTAGAGAAAAAGTAAACTGATATATGCATGTTAAGAGTAATTCCAGTTAGTTTTTTTCATCGGTTTCTGTCAATACGCATAAGTGCACTCCACACCAAGAAATTATTATTATTATTTTTTTTGTGTGTGGGAGGTAATGTTTTATGACAATTTTACAAAATTTATAGATTTGATTGTGCATATTACAGTGTTACCAAGAATGGCTTCAGGCGATGATCTTGAAGTCTCGTTCGACACCAATTCCTTCTTGTTCTCGAACTCGCCTGAAACTTTAAGCGCACTTACGGTATATTTTTCTGTCTCTCGGTTCTTTCAAAATTGTTATTTCTTATTGTAAATTTGTGTTTATATGATGCATTATGATAGATTAATCTTTGGGTAAATCTGTTTTTCATAAAACCAAGTTACATGTAATAATCAATCAAAAAACATTGGTATCAATGATAAAAGATACAGACATACAAAATATTATATCAGCTACAACAATATTAAAAAGTATATCTAAAGTTACGTTAGCATGTTTGGACAAGATTGTAAAGAATTCATTCTTAACATAAAAAATTAGTACATTTTGAAAATCTATTATCTTTAAATCAAAATCAAAGTAAAGATTTGCCAATTTTTTCTATTGCTCAACAAATCTATCATTCGTTCTAGATTATATAATAAATTTATGCTACCAATTATTGTCTAGTTAAATAAGAACACATATCTTCATTTAATTATGTATAGTTTTGCTTTCCCTTATTAAATACTATTTATATATGTAGGTGTGTCAGGAGAATCCTTCGTTGCTGGTTTCAGAAAATGTACACGATAAAATTATTGGATTTGTCCCTGTCTCTACCGCTATAAATGGTCAATATTCTTCAGCATCAATAGAGAATTCAAGCACTAATCTTGATACATTACCAAGAACTTCAAATTTTGATAAGGAGATAGAAACACAAAATCAAATTTTTCATCAGGAGAATGATTATTCTAAGTATTTCAACCCCGTAGAAAATATGCCTATCATGGTATGAACATTACTTATGACAAATCTTTCACTACCTAATGCATATAATAAACTACTGATCATTCATGGTATACAATATGATCATTTTGGTAATTAATCAGAAGATTCAAGCTGGGCCAACATATACATTCCGAAATGGCCAAAGAGAAAGTGTCCACCATGAAAATTGTAACTTAACCAGACGACAATCGACTGGTTTACAATCTAGACAAATCTATCAACAACCTCTATTGTCCCAAACAATTCCAGATCTCTCTAAAGAGACATGTATTTCAAGAATGGTAGAAATCATCTATTAAAATAATATTCATAGAACTTTTACATATATGCCTATTTACTAAAGTTATAAAATATTACAATGACTTAGATGGAGAATAATATACAAGAAGTAGAAAAACCTAATGGACTTACAAATCTCAATGCTATTAATGGCTTTCAAGATCCTCACATTCGTCCTTCTTTGTATTTAACTTATAACATCATTTTTTCTTAAAAGATTTGTAAAAACGATTAGAAAAAATATTGATACAATTATCAATCCATGCAGGTTTCGCAAGGAACAGTATCATTACAATTCACTATTTGAACAACTCAAGCGCATTCATAAAAATGATCAGATGCAACAACCAGAATCTTCCAACATGGTTATCCCAACATCAGTGTAAGAAAGTTATTTTATAATTGTTCTCTTTACTCAATTATCCGTATAATTTTCAAATTAAGTTTGTTCAATCTTTATCCAAAATACATTAGGGGGGCTCTGTTAAGCACCCAACACCACATTCCTTTAACCTCGAGTATAGTCAATTTAGAGCATCGTACTCCCATGATTTTAGACAATCATATCCTTAAAAAGTATATAAAATTCTCTTATTACTAGATTTTTTTCACATACACTTCAAAATAAGATTAACTTAAAATAGTAGAGATTTTTCAATTTTTACAGCTCAAGAAACTACTCACCATTTACACATATGGCATATCAACCAAACCCATTTACTTATGATCTCCAAAACTCAAGCTCATTCCAAGCTACTCGTCGAGCCCGTGGAAGGTGACATCATTGGCTTACCAAACATCTGTTTCCTTAACTTTTTATGATTTAATGTTCTAATAGAGAATACATTATTCTCAAAATTATTAGACCTAGGAAAAATCAAATTTATATGCCTTTTAGTTTGATTGGTACTACACAACAAAACACGCCATTGGTACCTACCACTCAAATGTCCATACCCTCCCCCAGGTACTAAGCTTTCCTACAAACACAACATCCGACAAGCACAATATGTGGTGTTGTATGATTATATATTAATATTGGATATATCATGTTTTTTCTTTTTTGTTTAGACATTATGGCACACAAGATAAGGGAAAACAACATGTTACCACAATGTCATCTTTGATGAACCCAACTCTCTATAATCAATATCAAAATTCATATCGAAACACTATGATACAAGAGGTTCTATATTATCATTGGACTAAATGGAAATTGTTTTAACATTACAATCGCTTGAAAATTGAGATTATGAAAAAAAAAAAAAAGTTAAACAATGAGTTTATGATAGATATTTCATGTTACACATTGTGATAATACCGAATTTCGGTGTCTCATATTGCAGAGTGGATGTTTAAGAAAACGTGGTTGTTATGATCAAATTGAAAATGAATGCTCACAGTCTAAAACAAGGGTACACACATGAATTCTCACATGCATAACAAATTTTTATTTGAAAGCAAAAATGTTATAGAGTCGTTAATTAATTACATAAATATATATTGCAGAGGATCATGCTCCCGATTCAAGAAAAATCTATACCAAATTCGTTGATGGTTTCCTTTTCGTAAGATGGAAATGTATATTCAAGTGGAGTTAATCACCATGAAAAAAGGTTTGTTTATTTCAACTATAAATATATGAAATAAGCAATAAAGTACAAGTTGGTACAAATACTTACTTACTCATACAGAATAAATGGTATAGTTTCGTAAATTCGGCTAAGATTTTATTTAGAATATAATTTAAAATTATAAATGAACAATACAAAAGTTTTAGAAACTTTTTATACATTTACTTTCTTTCAGGTCTATAAAAAATACAATATATGATCCGTTATACGCAAGTGTTGGATTACCCGTGGATCCTCATTTGAGGTTCTTTCGCTGAGGTTCTTTAAAAGAAGGTAATTTTATCTTTTATTTTTCATGTATGAAAAGTTGATAACCAAATACTACATAGTGCTCTTTTCTATATTTTATTTGTTTTCTCTGTGTTTTCACGACAACATAATTTGAATGCATGTTTGAAGGGTCAATATGATTTACTGTGATGGAAAATCAATTTTAAAACTATCTTTCTAAATAATATAACCAACTATGGATGTATACAATATAGGTTTTAATCTAGTGGTTTGGAAGTGGATGTATGCAAGTTGTAGAAAAATATGCATATATTTTAAATATTACTGATAAATAATATTGTGTTGTGTGCATGAGAAGTTTTATTTTAATGGTATTTGATATTTTATACTCTAAAAATTGGAATTATATATGATGGGTGGATAAAATTTAGTGTTTGATTTGAGAATGTATTATGCATATCACTAGAGTTAACTTAGATTCACTATCCCTTCTTGAGATAACTTTACAATAAACATGTAAGAAGTGACTATTTATTAGTATTGTGTTAGTAAAGACATATCACACGAAAAACATTCGATCGTAGGGTTCTTCGAGATTAGTCAGCAATGCTTAATGATTTCTCATAGAAATATACCTATCATATGATAAATATTGGGCCACTTGCCAATAAGGGACATGGGGAATTACAAACATGGTCGGCCGAAGTGTTACAAAGTGATAATTAAGGACGTAGCAAAAATTAGATGAGTGTGGAGTGCCTTTGAGCTCACACTTATAGGGGTACAAGAATTGGTTTGTAAAACTATGTTGAGTTTATGAATGTGGGTGATTGACCTCAGTCATGTACATGATTTATGTATATGAAATTGATTGAAAACTTATTTGAGAGTATTTATCATTGAAAAAGTTGAGTTCGTTTTCAAGTGCACATTATGATCTTTTTCTGATTTAACATGGAGGATTTAGGAGTAAAAATTGGTTAATAATATAATCGAGTAAAGCATATATAATCTAAGGAAAGAGAAGGCTAGCTTAGCTTAGAACTGCCAAAGTTGGCTACTCCTGGGGTAAATGAAAAATAATACTTTTGAATAATGAACTATCAGTCGATGTCTCCTAGGTGGAATATATGTTTATCCGCCTTTAGAGTATGACAACCATAAAGTATACACCGCGCACCCGTATGGGTTCTCCATTCTGTATTTTCCAACCTAATCATGGCTTGAGATATTTTCTACATGTTATGATCGATGTCTCGTTTACCATGAGAGGGTTTGATGGTATGTAAACCTCTGTGATGGAGAATTTGATGTAATACTTGATTTTGAGCTAGTAGCTGGGATATAAGAGCATGTATACCAAAAAACCCATGTGGGTATCACAAAATGTTGGAGAGAGAAGAAGATTCATGTTTTATTTTAATTTTAAACAAATTATTTTTTTTCAACGAATGAAAGCCTTCCATGTGTCCCATGATACCCACCATGAGTCTCAGCTCACTGAGACGGATCACACACAATTTCATCTCAATTTTGATTTTGAGATCCACCAAAATCACACCGGTAGGGATGGTCTAAGGAACGTTCATGAAAATTATACCATGAAAATTTAATGTACATGCATTTATAATACATTTTTTATAGGGTGAATTTAGACCAAATCTTTGCAAGGACTGGTTATATCTATTTTAAAAGGGTATGGGTAGCTCAAAGTATGTCATCATTGCGTAGGAGGACATTTTTGCGAAACATTTTGACACGACTTCCAAAACTATATTTCCTTTTTCTTTTGTATAATCTGAAATATCTTCTTTTTATTTTTAATCTGAAATATCGATTCATCTCATACATGTTATTAAAAAGCTAAAACATTCGAGAAGAGCTTGGTAACCGACAATGCAACACGATAGGAAGACTAAAATTTATGTTCTCGTGGCTACGTCCGAATTAAGGATGATTGCAAAAAAATGCATGGACTACAAAAAAAAC
Organism: Draba incana; assembly: GCA_963576765.1. Lineage (NCBI taxonomy): Eukaryota > Viridiplantae > Streptophyta > Magnoliopsida > Brassicales > Brassicaceae > Draba > Draba incana. Next base: position 11,156,028 of record OY755208.1, read on the forward strand.
GCCGATATGAAAACCTAGCTAGAAAATATTATCTCTATTTGTACGGATCATATATTATTTAATTTTATTTAAAAGAAACAAATTAAAATGTATAATTAATAACGGATTAATTTAAAGTTTCTGAGCGAAGACAAAACACAAGATAAACTTTTGTTATATACTATCTAAAAATAGCAATTATTGAACGTTAAGTATATTTAAGCCACGAAAACGGTTATGAACGTCTTTCATTTTGCCACATAATTGTTGTCAATTAACAAAACGTATTTAAAATTTGTATTTAATATGTTTAATGTTATAAGACACTTCAAAATTATGAAAATCTGCTTTATATAGGATAGACAAAATTGAAAATGGAGTAAAGGTGGTCTAGTACCGGTGTTGTATTCATGTGCTTATCAGCCGTTTTTTACTAGAGGAAGCCCGCGATGGTAATAACTTCAGACCCCTCTCGATAAGGATTTAAACATGGTGAAGAGGCTAAGTTTAAAAAAAAAAAACCCAAAAAACCCAAAAAAAAAATTGTAGAGTCGCTTGAGTAGTAGGAAATTTATAAATAAAACTGTGCGGGTTTTGCTTTTTAAGAAAACAATAGAATCTTACATTACCATATAATTTCCACTAAACTTGAAGTATTTTAGAGCTTGGATATATCATAGCACATTTTTCTAGTTTTAATACGTCTTAAATATTTAGAATTCTTAAGAACTTAGTATTTGACAAACATTGTAACATCCCGAAACCAAAATATGGTATTTTCGTAGGGGTGTCAATCGACACCAGTGTTTCGGTTTGTTTTTCGGCTCGATTTTAATTATCGATTTATGGCGGTTCGGTTCAAGGGAACCCTAGGCTCGCGTTTTATAAGTCTTAGGCGTCGAGCAGCCGTGTTTGTGGGAGGAAAATCAGAGTTTTTGAGAGTTGAGAGAGAATTTAGAGAATCCTTGGTGTTCTTGAGCTTGTGGTTCCATTAAAGTGAGTTTCAGATCCTTTGGAGCGCTAGAATCGTTTGGGAAGTCGAGTTTCCTTTGTATTCGGGTCGGGTCAGTGAAGTTTAGACGTTTTGTGGCTGCGTTCTTCGTGTTCATCGCTGTCTCAATCCAAATTTCCTTTTGTAGTCTAAGGTGAGTGCATGATCGTGGTTATGGGTAATCGATGTTAGGTTATCGATGATTGAGTTTATTGGAATTGATATGGATTGTTGTTGATTTTGTGGCTATGGCATGGTTGTTGTATGTTGATCGTACTGTTGAATGATGTGAATGATCGATCGATGATTTAGAATCAAGCCATGAGAGGATTTGGCTCGATCTTGGATTATGCGAAGAGTGTTGATCGACACCTAGATGAAGTGTCGATTGACACCATCTTTGTGTTTCGTGTTGGTTTGTGGTTACGAAAGGAGTGTCGATCGACGCCTAGATGTTGTGTCACTCGACACCCTGTTGAATTCTGGATTTATATTTTGTTTGTCGATCGACATCGTGGTCGTGTGTCGATCGATACTGATTTTTGTGTGCAAATGTTTGGTTGATTGTATTATTATGATGGTAAATTGAACTTGTGGACTGTTGGATGATCGCGTAGTATTTGGCATCTATTGTCCTTATTTTATAGCCGGTTGACGGGATGACTGTCTCACTGAGTATTTGTGATAATACCCACGCAACTCTTTTGCCGTGTGTTGGGTGACCCACTGGGAAATCGTTTCTAGTGTCATGTGAGTGAGGAGAAAACACGTGGAAAGATCTCGTGTGATTTACAGGGTCTGTAAACCAAGACTTCCGAGCCTCCCGATCTAACGCATCGACCTTTGAACATGGTGGGCCCACGGGCCTGAGAGTGGACGGAGGGCCCATGGGAGGGTCGGGGCGTTATAAGTTGTATCAGAGCGACCTCTCTGTGTGAGTCAGATTATCGGGGGTAACGATCTTGGTATGCGCAACAAAGACGTAGCAATCTCTTAGTGGGGCTTATTGTGACACCTTGGTTTCAGGGCATATGTGGTATATGCAGTATATGCGGAGAGGCTTAAAAGAATTGATTTGGCTACCTATATCACAAATGTGCACTTATCTTTTCGGTCGCAGGTCTTGAGAGAACTCCAGAGTTAAGCGTGCTTAAGCTGGAGCAATCCCATGATGGGTGACCTACTGGGAAGTCATTTCTAGTATCGTGTGAGTGAGGAAAAAACACAAGGGAAAAATCGCGTGGTGATTTGCAGGGTCAGTAAAATAAGACTTTCAAGCCTCCCACACTAACACACTGACATTCGGACATGGTGGGCCCACGGGCCTGAGAGTGTACAGGGGGGCCCTGGGAGGGTTGGGGGGTTATAAACATAGTGGTTTACCACCACACAAATTTGGGGTTATAACCGACATGAGTTATATGCCATTATTTACTTCCAGTAATTGTGTACGTCATCACCGAATATTCCCGTTAGCCCTGAACTTTAGTTAGCAATGCTTAGAGATTGAGAGAGAAGATTTAGGAAAGCCAACAAAATTCACTGAATAAATTTTCAAAATTGTTAGAACCGAATAGCTTTAGTGGGTCAGGAAGACAATATTAATTAGTTAATTTTGTGCTGAACATCGTTTGAAGAGACTTATAATTCTTAAATGGTGGAGTAAAACCGGTGGCAACCACGGATAGGTAACACTATCATGTATCAACTTAGACACTCACAATGACCACCTATTCAGAAATATACTCATCTAGTCATTGGTCCATGCGAACAGAAACCAAGACACATTCATCGAGTTCCTCTTATTTTTAGTAGCTCTTCAAAATAAAAAACATGTCGTAATGCTTTGTGGGTAGAGATACGAAGAGACAAATATCAATGCTTTCTCGAGAAATATGAACTGCGTAGTTATTAGAAACAATTGATGGGGGAATATGTAAAAGAAGTTGAAGAGTTTTTATTTTTAATTATGATTTTGTGAAACTTAAAAATCATTGCCACATGACACTCTATTGTGTGATGATGTGTCAAGAGATGGAGAGGGCTTATTCTCCTTTAATATATATGATTAGGAAAAAATTTCTATTTCCACATGAGAAATATCATATCTACACATTTGCTGCCCAAACTATTACTTCTGTATATTTTTCCCTCAAATGAAAATTTTATGTCTATATATCCATAAATTGGAAGTTCCATACCTTAGTTACCACCAGTTCGAAGTTTCAGATCTCAATACTCACATAAATCTGTTACTGTTGGTTTACTGTTTACAAATTAAATATTAACCATTTGAGTTCACACTAAACCGGATTATTATCCGATTAGGATCCAAAAAACCAAATTATATTAGTTAACCAAAATCCAACTCTTATTTTCTCAAATCCGAGTGTTCCTCAATCAAAAACCCTAGATTTTTTTTCCACCAAATCGAGTTATTCTCTCTGAAATCAAAACTAAGATCGACGTTGTTCATGGCTTCGAGTTCGACGACCATAGTCTCTCGACCTAAGGAAGAAGAGGATATAGGATTGGAGGATGAAGTGGATGGAAAAGAGGAAGAAGTAGATAGAGGATACGATGAAGAAGTAGTGGAACGAGATGAGTTCTAAATGGAACAGTTGTTAGAAGCATTTGTAGATGAATTGCCGATTCGTCACGATGTTGTACCGAAGAGTGACAATGATGAAGACGAAGTTGTTAGAGAGGCATATCGTACGGATGTGAGACATGGTGATGGGAGTTTGTATAAGTGTCATAAATTCATCATTGGAATAGTTTTTAAAGAAACTGTCGTGGACCACACACTAAGATCAAGCCAAAACATTTGGCAAGACAAGTATAAGCCTTGTGTCTAAGTCATTTCTTGGTTCAAGCTCAACGACTCCAAACTCTCCTTCTTTAACATTCTCCTTTCTTTGTAGTGGAGTTGTGATATTTTAAAATTTGTAGAAAGTTTTTTCATATAAAGTACAAATTTGGGTAATAAAATACTATAAGGAAGAATATCTTAAAAATATCTGATCTCACCATGTTTGTAGGGTTTGAACTTCCTATAGGCTTAAACATATCTTCAAAATTGAAGTACTAACATGTTTTGTTTTTATTATACTGTAAATGCTAAAAATTTGGGTGTGATTGGTTGGGTTTTAAAAATTTTCTACTACCTCTTTAAAGATTTTTACAGAATTTGCTTACCAATCTGACTTTAAGTATTTTAGTAGGTCCCATATAAAACTTACAGTTTCTACGGCCTTGTTTTTTTTGTTTGTTCATATTTTACTTTTTTTTCCTAAAGCAAATAGAAAAAACTGTAATATTTTTCCACAGCAAAAAAATCTACAGCTACAGCACAAACATCTACTGACTAAATTCTACAGCAACTATTTTACAGCTACAGCCAAATCAATCACCCCTAAGTACCATAATAGTATGATTTTAATATAATAGTAGCAATATATGGCAAACGACCAAACCATTCAATGTTTTTATGTGTTTGGTAGTTTAGATAACTTCTTTACTTTTCATATGAGACCTTCGTTGTATGGGATTCCAGTGGACTTGAGCCATGTATCTGGATATAGCAGTTTTCACACAGTGAAGTTCTATGCTTCCTTCGTATATGCAATAACTTTGAATCCTTTACACAGGACTCGTTCGCTTGTACCCACTCCCAGACCTCTGTTCTTTTACTCATTGTTATACACGGTGATTGATGTTGAAGTTTCTTTTCCCATGAAAACCATCCCGCCGGGTCAACGAGATCGTCGATGAAACAATGAAGACAACCCCTGAGAAGTGTGCCCACGGTCGCCCAAAATATGCCTTCACCGTTCCCTTGATGGGAGCAAGATCTGAAGTTGCCCGACAGACTCCCCATTGCTTCACGTTTCTTGGTCGTGATCATGTTACTTTCACTATGTTTTTTGGGCCTGTGAATTCTGGACAGACTTAAATTGGACTGTCGGTTAAGGTCTACATATCGGCAGTTTAGTATGGTTTGTCGATTTATTGCTTAGTCTCCTGGTTCTCTGGTTTGATCACTAGTTTGTCGGTTTTATCGCCGGTTTGTCAAATTGTCGGTTCAATTTCATGCTCAGTCGTTTTAGTTCATTGATTCTTCGGCATGGAGCTCAACCCCTACAATGTGTAGATATGATATTTCTCGTATGAAAATTGATAGATTTCCCATAAAATTATAGCATTTGACTCATGGAGGGATTGTGCAACAATGATGGGCCGATATAGAGCCCACTATATATCGGGTTTGAGATTTCAGTCAATTATTTGGAATTAAACTATTTTACAATATTATATAATGGTGAAGGAGATTTGATTTACCGTGATCATTTATGTGTCTTCGTAAGGATACAATTATCTCATGAGTTATTTACCTCATATGACTGTTCAAAACTTCTCTACTAATATAGTTACTTTCTAAGGAATGTATACTTTTTACACTGTTCCTTTTTCTATAATACTAAATTACCATTATTCTCTCTCTTTGTTGTCTTTGTCGTACAACTGATATTAATTATGGGTTTAATTTTTTTTTGTTTCCGTGTCTTGGATTTTTAAAGGAGATGGTAATGGTAGAGGTGGAAATGGCGACTTTCAGTGGAGATGGTAATGGTGAAGGTGAAGACAAAGATTTTCAGTGATCGTAGAACACTCCACAAATCTATTCGACATCATAGGACGAGTTCATATTTGTTCGAGATCAGAGGACGGAGTCATGATATGGAACCTTGGGTTTTGATTTGCTCAAATTTATCCTTTGAACTACTCTCTCAAATTAAGAGATCACTGTAGTACTTAGGGTTATCAAATCCATATGGAATCAGAAACACAATAGATTAATAAGTTCAAATTAAGCTAAGCAGTGAAAGATGAATGTAAAACAAGTAATAAGAAAGAAGAATGAACGGTTGCAAAATCAATTAAAATTAAAGCTAGGCACAGGGAAATCGCAGGTGAATCAGAATTGCAGATATTAAATAAAAGATAGGATTATGAAGCTCATTTTCTAAACATGAACACGAATGTAAAACCAATAAGTTGTCGCAGCAGAGATTATCTATGTCTAAATATTAGAAAGCCAATTATCGTTGCAAATTCAGATTAATTTAAACAAGCATTAAAGTTCAAGTTCAATTGTTCAGAAAACCCTAAACCAAATTTCTTTGCGAAAAGGAATTATGCTCATCAAAGACTAGTTCAAGCAATTAATAAAACTGTTGTTTGCATTAATTAACCTAAGATTAGATTTTAGTTCACGAGGCTAAAATCAGCAATAAACACAAGTCAAGATGAAGAACTTCTAATGATATTATCCTAACAGTTGAATTAAATCTAGCAATTCATCAAACACATTTGAATAACCATAAACCTAACAAGGGAAACTACTCAGACATAATCAAAGAAGAAACCATTATATTTTATTGATAGATATCTCTTAAACTAAGTAAAATAAAGCATGAGCCTAAACAATGGCTGTAAAAACGTATATATAGAGTATAAAAACGTATTAGGACTGATTGCAAACATCTGGGCTTTCTGACGCAAAACAGAAATCTTCCAAAATTGGGATTTAGGCTTTATCGACCATGGTGTCGATTGACACTGATAGTGGTGTCGATCAATACCTCTTTAAATCCTTCGTGTCGACCAGCAAGATAGTGGCGTCGCTCGACATAGCTCTGAAAACTTCAATCCGAACTTCTGACTTTGATTCCTCGTTCCATTTTGCTCCATAATGCTCCAGTAAACACCAATAAAACTCCAAGCGTCATTGTACCTAATAATAAACAAAAAAGACTCGAAAACACCAAAAGACTCTAGATAAAGGACTTATATCATGGTCTAAAACCATGATATATCAACTCCCCCAGACTCAGCTTTTTGCTTATCGCTAAGCAAAACAGTCGTACTCACTCCTTTAGGAACCACATACCTTGCAAAGTCAATCCAGTGATACTTCGATGTATCCCTAGAAGCTTAGCAGTCCTCCAGATTGAATCTAAATCCCTTAGAGAACTCAGACTTTCAGCTGCAAACTCCTTTCATTTATTTAGGTGCGGTCTCATCGAGGGAATATCGATCGCTGGACCTTCTAGATTCTTTCACTTCCTTTAACACTTTCCTGCGTTTCACCCTCTCTTATCCCTCAGTATATGTTTATCCAATTAAGGATATCATTGAGATGCATGCCTTTGTTGAACTTTTTCTTCGGGATTTTTTTTATTTCGGGGCTTGCACTTTTCTGCTTGAACTACACTTTTCTGTAGACTTTTTTTTTTTAAAATTCCTTGGCATCTCTATGATTTCACTAAATCAGTGGTCATTACTGTTGTTTCTTGTGGAAGGCAGGGTCATAAGGCTTTTTCTTTTTCGATCTAGGACAGTTGTATCATCATCAGGAAGAAGTTTCAGAGCGGTCCGTCCTCGCTTTCTTCTGTTTAACGGAAGCTGAATCAAGTCTTGCCATTACCAACGCCGAAGACAAGAGATTATAGTTGATTAAGAGCGGGATCTGCAACATCCTTTTTGGCGTTCTCTAAAAATCTGAACTCGCTCTGTTAAACCGATCCACTTCCAGTTACCCACCTCTGTAAAACCAACCAACTTGCATTGTAATGATCCTTGAGTGCTGTTCAAAGCAAGTAGAAGGGGATTTTTGACCCGAAAAGTTTTGAAAACGACTCATAAAACTCAAAATAGAAAACAATAATTAGCAACTACCTCCCCCAGAATTAAACGATAATGTCCCCAGTGTTATTAAGCCTGAGATTGGAAAAAATGAATAAAGCAAAACAAAACAAATTAAAAAATGATGGAAATCGTTACCTGATGGGGGTGGTGTCGATCGACACCCATGATTTTCATCCGATCGATCAAACAGATCGATCCACTATTCCTTTTTTTTTCAAAGATGACTCTGAAACACTTAAACTAAAACCGAAAATTAGTAAACAAAATAAAACAAAAATAAAATATGTACCAGTGGGTTGCCTCCCACTAAGCACTTGTTTTCAGTCTTTTAGCTTAACTATGTTGAGGATCTGCATTTTTTCATGGAATAATTCCAAGAAAAAGTTTTTGCTTTTTGTGCACCATCTCTTGAACGATCACTTCGCCTTTGTCTTTTAGCTCTTGTGAAATGATGATTCGTATCTACGCGAACGGTTTGGAAGTTCTTTTAAGCTTCGTCTTAGCCGGATTAGCTTTTTCTGCACGCTCTTTAAGTATTCCTGCAAAATTATCAGAAGAAAAACCAAGACTTGTACCAGAAACTCGATGCTTGCGTAAGCGTATAACAGCCTTTTCAACCTTTAAATCATTGATGAAATTAGGAGATTTGAGTTCAGGAAGCGCGTACCTTTGCTCTTTGGGAGGATTTTGGGTTGGGAGAAGTGGAATTATCTGCTCAGCAGTAGATGAAGGATTAGCATCGAACTCCTTGATTGAGTCTTCATCCTCTTAGATTTCCACTGAAAAAGTTTGACCTTCGATGGTGGATTTTCTCCTTGTGTTCTTCATGTCAAAGTCCATGACAATATCACCTAGATCAAACTTTATCTTCCCTTTCCTCACATCAATTTGAGCACCAGCAGTAGCTAAAAAGGATCTTCTTAGGATTAGAGGGTCTTGAGGTTCATCGTCTTACTCCAAAACCTCAAAATCTGCATGAATTATGCAGTCTTGAATCATGATTGGCACATCCCCTAGAATTCCTTATGGGAATCTCAAGGATCGATCGGCTAGCAGAAGAGACATCCTAATTGCCCTGAATTCTGTCATACCAAGTCTTACTGCAACTAAAAGAGGCATCATATTAATATCAGACCCCAAATCACAAAGGGAATGAGGAAACTGCCTTGTTGATATGGAGCAATTGAGCCCGAAGTTTCCTGGACCCGGTAGCTTGACTGGATCATGCTCTTAATCATGGCGCTAACCTCCATGGAGACTACCACTTCCTTCTTTTTCTTCTTAGGAACTGGAGCTGTGTTCAAGAGAATCGCCCTCATATCTCTAGTAAGCAACACTCCTTCCTCTGGACTCATACCATTTGCTGCAAGTCGTTTGACGTATCTTCTAAGCACAAGTGATGCATCTAACCCATGACCATTTCAATCATCCTCTTGCAAATAGCCTCCTTGACCTCTTTTTCGACCTCCTAGCTCTGGGGAATGGGACATGAGACTTGTAAACGTTCTCCTCTGAAGTAACCGATGATTTCACAAAATTCGGGCTCGTCTGGGTCGGGTGTTGATCGACACTCTCCTTAGTATCGATGGACACTAGCTTCTCAATCGCAGAATTGTGATTTCCAGGGAGTATCGATCGACACACACCATCAGTTTCAATCGACACTTGATATTTCTTAGTGTCGAGCGACACGACTTCCTCGTCGGTCGACATATGCTTTGTAGCCCCAAAAATTGCTTTAAATTCGTTGAAATACCCCTCTTCTTCAGTTAGAACGGCATTACACGCGTGCTTGGGGTTGGTATCAGTCTTCACAGAAAGAAATACCTCTTACCTTCTTATTGATTCTGCAGTTTGAGCGACCTGAATGTTCAGCTTCTTGACATGAGTGCTCAATGCTTCGAATTTACCATTCAAGTCTTGATAAACGGCATCTATCTTCTGGTTGAAGCTCATAGTCATCTTTTGTTGTCCTTCCAAGATCTACTCAAGCATACCCACCATTTTGTTATCTTGTTCAGGAGGCTTCTGGTAGGACGAAGAACCGTAGTTTCTAGTGTAGCTCCTACTCTGGAATGGCCTCTGATAAGACAAACCGTAGTTCCTAGCCTTACTGATTATATTTTTGAAAACCAGTTTCGTGCCTTACTGATTATATTTTTGAAAACCAGTTCCGTTGACTTAGTTGACATCTTCTTCTGCAGTCTCAACCTCTTGCGCAAAGTGGACCGACTTCTTCCCAGCTATAAGATTATGCATCGAATTAGGGTTGGGCATTCGGGTACCCGATCGGGTTCGGGTCGGGTATTTTGGATATCGGGTACCCGATCGGGTTCGGGTCGGATATTTCAGATATCGGGTACCCGATGTTTAGGGATATGATACCCGATCGGGTATTAAATATTCGGGTCGGGTTCGGTTCGGGTTCGGGAGGGTTCGGGTATACCCGAACTATACCCGAAATAACTTCTTTTTTTTTGGGTCAAAACCCAAAATAGCATTGTAATCAACAAAAAAAACATACTTAAAAATGAACATATGAAGTGTAACTGAACAATGCTCAATCATGTCAAGAAATCGAAGCTACATATGAATGAATAAGTTATAATTCTTAAGAAAAATGTGAAAACAAGGAAGTGTAAAGGAACGGTAAATGTTCAACGGTTTTACCGGAATCATCTCCAAATTTTAAAAATCTAAACAATTCACTCTGGGTTATTAAAAAAAAAAAAAAAAACTTTTCAATTTCAATAAGAAATTGAATTGAGTTTGTCATACAATATTATTAATACTGACCAATTAATCAATGGCATCCAACCCTAATCACTAATGTGTGTATATAAAAAAAAAAGAATCAGGTACCCGATCGGGTACGGGTAACCGAACCTTAAGAAATTGAAACCCGATCGGGTATTTTCACATTAAGATCGGGTTCGGTTTCGGGTTTTTCGGGTCGGGTTCGGGTTCGGTAATCGGGTTCGGATCGAGCTTCCTCGTGAATTCTGCTAGTTGATTCCCACTTATGTTCTGTCCAGACTGGCTCCTCTCAAAATTAATGTTCTTCATGTTGTTGCTGTTGGCCAAGTTTTCGATCAGTCTCAAGGCAGCTTCTGGCGAATTTATATTGAAGTTCCCTTTTCTCTCTGCATCCAAAGTCACTTCATATCTCAATGCAATTCCTCTATAGAAAATGCTTAGCAGCTGAACATTCGTGAAGCCGTGATGAGGACAGTCTCTCTGGTAGCCCTTGAATCTGTGCCATGTAGCCTTGTATGCCTCAAAATCTCCTTGCCTGAAGGTAGCAATCTTTGCTCTAAGATCCTCGGACTTCGCATCATCGAAGAAATTGCTTAAGAAAGCATACTTTTTATCTTCCCAGTTAGTAAGCGATCCCGGTGGAAGCGTCCTTAGGCAATGCTTGGCTTTCCCATGTAGAGAATAGGGGAAGAGCTTGTAGTATAGATAATCCTCAGAAACTCTGTTCCCCTTTATGCTAGATGCTAAATCTTCGAACCGCTCTATATGGTCCATTGGATGCTTATGAGGTAGACCGCATAAGCGATCTTAAGCAACTGAGGAGAAGTAGGCGGGCTTCAACTCGAAGTCATTCCTTTGGAATGGAGGAAAGCGAATAGCAGACCTATTAGCGTAGAACTGTTCTGGACGGTTGAAATCTGCTAATGTTCGTCTACGCGCATCGTTCTGGTCATTCCTCAACAAATCCGGCGGATTTAGGACCTGGTGTCGATTGACACCAGCTGGGTGTCGATCGACACCCACAATTTCGTCATGTCGCTCGACACCACCCTCCAGATTCGCCTAATCTTCGACGATTTCTTCGACGATCACAGTACCATCGTCGTTGATCCTCTGTCCTTCCTCATTGTATCTCAATCCCGCCAGATCACGCAGGATTCCATCTTCACCCGATATCAGTATGAGATATCCTCTAGCAGCCATCCTTGCTGCTCTTCTGTTCTCACGTTCTAAATGTGCAAGTTCCTGAATACCGTATCCAACTAGTTCATTTTCTTGGTTGCTTCTAGTATCAGGCATACACCTGAAACGCAAAACAAAAAGAGACAAAAGAAACTAGAAAGTAAAAAAAAAAAAAATACTTAGCCAAAATCCTAATGATAAAAATCTAATGGTGTTGGTTCCCCGGCAACGGCGCAAAAATTTGATATGCTCAAATTTATCCTTTGAACTACTCTCTCAAATTAAGAGATCACAATAGATTAATAAGTTCGAATTAAGCTAAGCAGTGAAAGATGAATGTAAAACAAGTAATAAGAAAGAAGATGAACGGTTGCGAAATCAATTAAAATTAAAGCTAGGCACATGAAAATCGCAGGTGAATCAGAATTACAGGTATTAAATAAAAGATAGGATTATGAAGCTCAGTTTCTAAACATGAACACGAATGTAAAACCAATCAGCTGTCGCATCAGAGATTATCTATGTCTAAATTCTAGAAAGCCAATTGTAGTTGCGAATTCAGATTAATTTAAATAAGCATTAAAGTTCAAGTTCAATTGCGAAAAGGAATTATGCTCATCAAAGACTAGTTCAAGCAATTAATAAAACTGTCGTTTCTATTAATTAACCTAAGATCAGATTTCAGTTCGCGAGGCTAAAATCAACAATAAACACAAGTCAAGATGAAGAACTTCTAATGATATTATCCTAACAGTTGAATTTAATCTAGCAATTTATCAAACACCTTTGAATAACCATAAACCTATCAAGGGAAACTACTCAGACATAATCAAAGAAGAAACCATTATATTTTATTGATAGATATCTCTTAAACTAAGTAAAATAAAACATGAGCCTAAACAATGGTTGTAAAAACGTATATATAGAGTACAAAAACGTATTGGGCCAGATTGCAAACATCAGGGCTTTCTGACGCAAAACGAAAATCTTCCAAAATTAGGATTTCGGCTTGATCGACCATGGTGTCGATCGACACCTCTTGAAATCCTTCGTGTCGAGCGATAGGATAGTGGCGTCGCTCGACATAGCTCTGAAAACTTCAATCCAAACTTCTGGCTTTGATTCCTCGTTCCATTTTGCTCCATAATGCTCCAATAAACACCAATAAAGCTCCAAGCGTCATTTTACCTAATAATAAACATAAAAGACTCAAAAAACATCAAAAGACTCTAGATAAAGGACTTATATCATGGTCTAAAACAGGTAAAAACCATGTTATATCACGTTTCCTCAATTTTAGGCATTCCGATAATTTCATCAATTGTGTTTGTTTTTGGGTTTGGGTATTGAAGATTCGATCTAGTGTTTTTTTTTGTGGGATGAAAAAATTTCATTGAGAATGGTATGGTGTTTCATATCTCAAGTTGAACCCCAGTTTTACATGATTTTCTTCTTTCACTATTACATTGTCTCGGATAAACCAACCTTTAATCTACCGGAGATGGCAAGAGAAACAAGCAACGAAGATCTCGGATTTTCCGGTTCATGTGGATTTGGTGTGTTTGATCTCTAATCCATAGCCATGTTACCCCCTCTTGATCGATTCCCTATGCCTTGTGAGTATTTTTTTTTCAATTTTCATCTTCTTCCCCATTATCATGGTTTTAATTCTTCGCTATGCTTGTTTAAGGGCTTTTGATTTTGTCTTCACTTTAATTTTGGTCCTAATTGGTGTTCACGGTGAAAAATTTAGGTCTGTGAGTAAGATTGTTATTGGAAATTGATGGTTAGTGTTCTTGTGATGATGAATTGCTCGTTAGTGTTGATATCAATTTTTATTAGTAATGTTAAGACGTTGTTTTTGTATTTCAACCACAATCGTACATTCATATTCAATTGTCAGATTCATTACTAAATCGACAAAATATTATATCATAAAGAAACAAATTGAGTAAACAAATGACCTCAAATTGGGTAAACATATGTGAACAAATGGGATTGGTTTTTTTTCTTTAATAAAAAACCTAAGAGGTATATCATTTATATTAAACCATCAAGAAACAAACCGAGTAACACAACCACATTCTCCAAATGAAGAAGATATAACAGCAATAGTTGATAAGTTTTGCTAGCAATAGATAGTTTTGGTAGTTATGGATAATGAGATATGTTCACTGTGGACACATTACCATGGACAGGTTATCATGAAAGTCGTACATCCCATCTTGAATATCTCATGATGTTCGACATGAACCGAACATTTCATAATGTACATTGATAATGGATTATGGTCAAAATTGAATGGATTATGGTGATTGATAATGAATTTGTTAATCACTTGATATTGCCGACCATGCAAACCAAAACTACTAAGAATGCCAACATATAACTCATCTTGAAATATTTCTGACAAATTGATGACTCTTGAGATCACAAATCAAAATCTCTGGATCTATGGTTTGGGTAATTTCGTTTTTCGTCGTTGGGAATATCCATAAACCCTTTCACAATTTCGTGATTAATGAAATCGAAAATCGATCTCTAATTTGAGCAAATTTCCATCGGGGAAAAGATGAATTCGTTTCTTACTCTGATCTCTATTCCGATATTTTATCATGTTTTTCCCCAATCTTAGACCCCTTTTCATGTAAGAGTAGGAAGAGCACGGATGAGCCAATTCTTGGGTAAATTCCGTTTATGGCCGCCGGGAATCTTCGGAAACTCCTTCACGAATCGGTGATTGACATAAATCGAACAAAATTGATCCCCACCATGGATCCGCTACCGCTGGTGTCAATGGAGAAAGAGATACGAAATATACAAAATAAAAAGATTTGAGAATTGATTTAATCCAAGAAAGATTTATGGTGAGGGAGAGAACCTGAGAAGATATTTAACGAAGGAGAATTACTTTTGTTTATTTATTTATTTTAGTCAAGTAAAATAGTAACGAGGGATTAGTGTTCTAGAACGATATAGAAGAGAATAACCATGAAAAATGTATAGTTTTTCCTAAAAGTATGTTTTGGGGTTTCTATCTCATTTCCAATCGAAAATTAAACTAAAGTATTAAAAAAACACATAAAAAAAATAAAAAATTATAAGGTTTGAAAATTTGCCACCAGTCCAAAATTCACTTGGTATAAAATTTGATGCACTATCTTTATAGGATAAATTCAGTATGTATCGTCCAACTCAAGTAAAATGGACATCAAACCTCGAATGTAAGGAAAATCGTGAAGACAACATTTTCTGGTAATTATACTATAAACATCAATTAGATTTTGAGCTTTTGTTCTATGATCTCTCCACTAGCATTACAATTGGTTTCAGCTATAAGAGGATATCTCACTCGTCCATATACCCAAAGGGGCAAGTTTGATGATAATATTATCTCTTTTGTTTTTGTGTTGTAGCTTTTGACTATAAGCTGCTTTGGGAATCATCGAAAGAACTAGTTGATATATTCTATTCACAAAAAAACTTTCTACTATCTACTTAGAAAGAATATCGTGAAGCTCATCTCATCACATTTGACTTTATTGTCAAAAATCTTAGAAATGTTTCACTTTCAGATAACGTTGATCTAGGTACAGCTTGCGGCAAGCATTTCCGTATGTCGTGTCTTAGCTCTGAAGATCTGAAATTTATAGACTAAGGTAACAAACCAACCCTCACAAAAAAATGATATAGCATTCGCACATAATGTTGATATTTCATTAAACAATATGGTAAAGAAATAATAAAATTTCAAGCTAAGTAAACAAATAGCGGAATGGAAAAAGCGGTAACCGGATGCTTTTTTTATAACACAAAGTTAGGTGGAATCGATTCTAACGTTAGGTGGAATAGACGATTATAAACTGAACATCCAACTTTAACATAGTTAACCCATATAGAGATAATATTTTAAATAAATAAATATTATTTGGGATAATTTCAAAACTATCATTAATATACTTTTACAAAATACCATATTGAATTGTTCATTTTCAAAAATGTAATTTTTATAGATTTTTAAAATCCTCAATTTTAAAAAGAATTTTGATACTTAACAAACTTTAAATTCTGATATAACATGGTTAAGCCAAACATAAATAATATTCAATTTTTTAAAATTAGCATTTTTAAAAAATTTCATGATATTCAAAAGTGACATTTTTGAAAATATTTTTAAGATGTAGCATTTTAGATTATTGGCATGTTAAAAATGGCATTCTCAAAATTTCTCAATAAAAAATATAAATAAATATATTGTAAATTTATATTAATTCTTAAACTATGTTTTTTCAGTGTTATTCATTTAAAATTTTAAAAGCTTAATTAAAACCTTATTTTTATTCAAAACTTAAATATTTACAATGAATAATTTGGGAGATTTGCATGGAATATACATTTTTTTAATTTTTAATGCAAAACTATACCCTTTATGTGAAAACTTGCAAAACTAACCTAAAGAGGTAGTAAAATTACATTTAGAACATTAATGAACAAACAATAAAATTGCAGCCGGAATGACTATTCTATATTTTGGAAGTCTACACGGAAAGTTAGAAGTCTACGTTGTTGATTTACACCAGAAGTCTACATTTCAGAAGTCTACAACAAAATTTGGAAGTTTACATCGTAATTATTTAGTAAATTTAAATCTATAAATGCATAAAAATAATTTGACCAAATTTTTTTTATTGATAATTAAACTAAAAGCAATTGTGATGTTTTAAAAATAAAAGTTCACCAAATTAGGAAAAAGTAAAAAAAAAAAGACAAATTAGATTGAAAATGAATGAATGAACTACATATTGTACTAGATATCAAATACTATATTTCATCACATTACATTTAGAAGTCATGTGACAATGTGGAAACATGGTAGTAGTTATTGTTCTGTATTATGTATGTATAGTCTTTATGATTTTATGATTGTAATGGATTTAGGTTTTAGAGATTTGTGTTCTGTGATCTATGCTTTATAATGAACAACTTATTAGAAGTTTCAATGTAGGGTTTGATTATGAAAATTTGAGTTCACTATGAGGGGATGTAAAGTTTTGAATATTATGAGTCATGTATGTCATCGACATTAGTTTATGGATTCATGAGTTAAAAATATAGAAAATGGATTGACATTACAATTTGAAAACATGTTTTTACCTTTAGGGTTACATTTAAAGTTCATAATTTCAAGATTTAAAATGTCAAATTTGCACAAATTTGTAAAATTATGAATATATTAAATGTTTGGGTGGTTTATAATATATTTAATTAACAGTTATGAATAATCTTAAGAAAATAGTCGATTTAGGTTTTGAATTGTAGACTTCCATTGCAGTGTAATTTACATATGTAGACTTTCAATGTATACTTCAATTATATTTAGTGTTTGTATTGTAGACTTTCATTGTGATTAGGGTTTCATTTTAGAATATAGGGTTTCGTAAACTTCCATTGGAAGTCTACTTAAACCGGAAAATTATTAACATAACCGAATGTTTTTGCCTCCATATATAAGCGAGATTTTCAATGGAAACCCTAATTTTTATTTTCAACCCTAGCCTCTTAACTTTTTCTCTCTTCTCACGTTTTTAGGGAGATTTTAAAGAAATGTTTGCCCAAACCTTATCTTCTTCAATTCTTCACTGATTTGGACAATTTTTGGGTCTAATCGATACGAAATCTCGTCTTCTTTCTGATTCTGGCACCCAATTTGACTTACGACGAAGGTATGTGCCTCTATCTCCACTTTTTCAGTTCGTCGACCATGTTAAAGGTTTGAAATTTGGAAGTGTTGCTTCATTATTTGTTGAGCGTGTGGCATTCTATGCATTTTTAAGATGATTTTGCACATACATCTCTTCTCTCTCTTTCAATTCCTCAACTTTTTCTTCCTTTTTTTAAGATCTAGAGATTTGAAAGGTAGTGAAACCGAATTGAAGAACACTGATGAACGGTAAAATCTCAAACCTCGACACATTCGTGAATCTGAGATTTTTGGTGAGTTTTTCTTGAGGTATTGCTTATTACAGAAACAAATCTAAAAGGCTATCTTTGTTCCTTCAAACTCTTCGATCTCCATTAGATCCAGTCTGTTGTATGATTTTTTTAGATTATTTGATTTTGTTTGTGATTCTCAGGTCACAGAAGTCTAAACGGCAATTTAGAAGTCTACATTGTAGACATACACTGGAAATCTACTTACGAAAGTCTACAACTCAATTTGGAAGTCTACAACGTAATTATGGTAAGCTTCGAAATTATTTGCATTTGATGAGAAATTTGATTGGAAACTGTTTGATTTGAGTTGATATAACGATTCCACTTATGGTTTAAATTATTGTTGAGGAGGAAAAAGCTATTGCTTTTAATAAAATTTATAAAGCTGTTGCTTTTAATAAAATTTATAAAGCTCATGAAGAGAAGAAGAGAGTAATTATGGACTATGCATCTTCTTCTCGTTTTATTTTATTCTTTGTCGTAAAATTGAAAAAAAAAATGAGACTAATCTTGTTCAATTCTTTATTTTCTGTTGTTAGTGCCTATTTCTTACTAGTTGATGTTGATTTCATAATATTCTGCAAAACATAAACCTTGTTATTTTGTTTTTGTCTCTTGCTTTTTGCAACTCTTATAATGTTAGAGTTGAGGATTTTTGCTGTTTACCAAGTTTACCAACTCTTATGAATTAAGTCTATAATTTTCATTGTAGTTCAATGCCCCAAATAGAATAAATTAAGGCTTAAAAGTGTTTTTAATGTCATTCCTCTTAACTTAACAAGAAAATAAGCTTAAGTGCTAACCAATCAAGAAAATGGATGTATCTCACAAATGAGTTAAGTCTCTACAAATGAGCTAAGTAATCAAAAGTAGTCTACTTAGCTCCATCAAACTTGGTACTTGTCTGTCGTTTGTGATGTGCATCGGAGGTGTGTCATGAGGCATCTGTTGCAGCATTGAAGTAGGTAATGAATAAGTGAGCTCCACCACCTATGCATTTTTTGTAGCTTATAATCATCTTATGCCATTTCAACAAGTTCCTTATGCGTAAAACCATCGCACAAGATAAACATTCTCCCTCCTTTACGATTATCCACCTCAAAATGCCACGTATCATCTTTCATAATCCAATCTCCAAAAACAATAGGTAATTGAACAACCATCTGTAAATCAAAACCATATGAGGCTTAGTTTAACAATTGAAATCCAAACATAGACTTCCTGGAAGTCTGCACAAATAAGGTAGTTTGTGGTACAAATATAAAATTGAGTTTGACATGCTAATCTTATAACTAAACATGTCCAAAGCATACACAATAACTATTATGACTCATATGTACGCAAAACATTTTTCAAAAAATAATGAATAAATCTATAAAAATGCATTTTAGTGTTTCTGTACAATGTAGACTTCCCAGAAGTCTACAACGAGTAGACTACCAAGAAGAATCGGAAGTCTACGTTGAATGAGCTAACTAGTCACCAAATGAAAAAATTAGATTGACCTCATAAATATAAGTCTTAAACAAGTCCAACTTATACAGAGGATAGAGAAATAGGTACCACACATGTGAAAACCAAAAAAACAAGAAATATCTTTCTATAATGACATATAATTAGGTTTTAAAAAAAATTGTATACTGTAGACTTCCGATTATTACGTAGATTTCTAGTGTAGACTTCCGACAGTGACTAAAAGTCTACAAAGGGGTGCACTTTTGCATTTTAGGCAAATCCCAATATAGACTTCCAGGAAGTCTGCACAACATGTAGACTTTCTGGAAGTCTGCAAATGTTACTTTTGCATTTGACCAGAGGTTTGAATTTTTTTTTCAGACTTCAAGGAAGTCTACACAAAAAAGTGGGTCAGTTTTGCATTTGATCAGATTTTGACTTTTCTGTACGGATATTTACAAACTTCCAGGAAGTCTACTTTCTGCAAATCTAAAAGTAGACTTCCTGGAAGTCTACACGAAAAGAGGGGTTAGATTTGCATTTAAACAAAAGTCGTAGACTTTCTGGAAATCTACAAATTATTTAATTAAAAGTAGACTTCCTGAAAGTCAGCAAATATTGGTCAATGTTTTGATTTTTTGTCAAATGCAAAACTAACTCTTTTTCTCCGTGTAGACTACCACTTCTTGGAAGTGGAAACTTGAAGTCTACATGTCTTCAAGCAAATGCAAAATTGTCCTTACTTTTATGTAGACTTCCACTTCCTGGAAGTCTACACAAAAAAGGTCAAACATTTTGTCAAATGCAAAGCTAACCCCGTCCACGTGGCACTGGTTTTTTGTTTCCTCAAACAACTAGACTTTTTTTTTTAATATTTAACAAAGGTTTATTATTCCCATAAATAATAAATTCTCAACGGCTAAATTCAACAGGAACATACAACTCAGCAGAAAACACACCAAACAACTAACTAAACCAAAATCCAATAACCATTTAATTTCAATAAACCCATTCAAATTCCAATTCAACAATTCAATCCAACAAGTTTAGCAACCTAAACACCAAGTTTACTAGAACTAATACATAAACAATAAATCCTATCATCCTCCTCCTACTGCCATGATTTCGCGATCACACCTATCTTTTACCTGCAACACATGGAAATAAAAGTTGCGTGAGTATTATCACAAATACTCAGTGAAGCGGTCATACCTTCTACTGGTTACATAATACGGATGACGAATGCCAATTACTAAACACACATTCAACAGTTCACAATATTCAAAATATCAAAATAAAAACCAATAAACGAAGTCTGCACGAAGCAACTCGGTGTCGATCGACACACCACCTCGGTGTTGTTTACAAACATAATTTCAATAATTTCAATAAAGTGTCGATCGACACTACCACTAGGTGTCGATCGACACCACTTTCACAACACAAGCCATATACGAAACCACGAGGGGTGTCGATCGACACTACCCCTAGGTGTCGGTCGACACTCCATCGCAGAAACCGGGATCGAGCCAAATCCTCACGCGGCTCGTCTCCGTTTTCTCAATGAATCCTCAAGGAATTCATATTAGATTTGTGTAAATTCCTTGAGATATTTAAAGGGTCATTTGGTTCATTTCACTACTAATTAGTTTTATATTTGA
The DNA here is from genome assembly GCA_963576765.1 of Draba incana. Lineage (NCBI taxonomy): Eukaryota > Viridiplantae > Streptophyta > Magnoliopsida > Brassicales > Brassicaceae > Draba > Draba incana. The sequence continues at coordinate 11,176,758 of OY755208.1, forward strand.
TTTCAGATTGGAGTTCTCAGTAACTCAGGGTTCTCAAAATCCAACTCTCTCATAAAGGTAATACATTGATACTAATGCACTTTGCAATATTCACAGGCCCGGCCCAGAGGACAAGCCAGTGAAACCACCGCTTATGGCCCTAAATTTAGAGGGTTTTTTTTTAATTAAAGTTTGGTTATAGTTATAATTAAAAAAAATTATAAACTTTTTCAACAATAATAATATTCGTAAGATTTTGTTTTTCAAATGTTTTTATTGGTTATGGTCTTCTCTAAGCAAACATATTAACTACTCATTTAAAAAAAAATTGAGATTATTAGTTAAAATTTGAAGTTGAAACTGTTAACAAAATTATTTGCAGTGTACCATGTGACAAGAGAGATTGAATGGGTTAGCTTTACCATCCCTTGAAACATAGATGGTTTAAAAACTTGACAATGTGAGTTTAATCAATGATTTTGCAAGCAAAAATACAAGGAGAACAATATTTCAAAAATAAATTCTATTTTGGTAGTCTTTCTTTTATTTCTTTTTGACTATTTGGAATTATAAACAATTTAATGGAGTTTTAATATGTTTTTTTTATTTAGATTACAATTTTTACGATGTAAGAAAATGTAAGAAAATGACACTTTTTACGTATATGCATAAGGCATCCAAAATGATTGGACCGGCACTGTATATTCATATTAGATTTGTGTAAATTCCTTGAGATATTTAAAGGGTCATTTGGTTCATTTAGCTACTAATTAGTTTTTCTATTTGATTTCAGATTGAAGTTCTCAATTACTCAGGATTCTCAAAGTCCAACTCTCTCATGAAGGTAATTCATTGATACTAATGCACTTTGTTATAATCATATTAGATTTGTGTAAATTCCTTGAGATATTTAAACGGTCATTTGGTTCTTTTCACTACTAATTAGTTTTTCTATTTTATCTCAGAGGGGAATTCAAACTAACTTAGGATTCTCAAAATCCAACTCAGAGACGTACACGCAACCAGATGAGCATACGTTGATGAAATATCTCACTGCCGCAATTTCGTGCCGTATGACTCGGAGAGTGCAACGTTGGTGTAAGAACTCACCTACAATTGCCAAGTGTGTGATCCAGTTTGTTTGAGCTTCAAACAGGCTGAAATCGAGGTTCACGGCCTGCTCAATGAACGAGGAATCCGTCTTCGCAACGACTAAAAGAATACACTGCAGATGAAGCAGACGAAGCATTCTCTCGCATTTTCTGCACCAGTTTTATCTTTGTTGTCGTGCTGGCTGCAAAAGCAGTTGTACACAGTCTATCAAGAAGTTGAAAAGGATTGGGAACTCCATAAGAAACTGCTTACCTTAGAAGTTAAAATCCTTCTCGAATCTGCTAGGGTCTCGGTGGATAAGGTAGTGAGAGTGATGCGATAAATGCATCGTATCAAAGATCGTGTGGCGAAGCTCGAGGCTGCAGAGTAGAGTATGTGTTTATCATGAAATCTGAATATGTTTTGATCTAAACCATAATATTGTTGTCTGTTCTTAAACAACTTTTTTTAGCATTAGGTTTATGGTTATGGGTTTTGACCCGACTTATTTTTTTTTAATAAACAAATAATAATTAATCCGAATTTAGTATTCCCAAAAATATTAATTCTCAACGGTCAATTTTAAGCCAACAATAACCAGCAGAAAATACTAACAATCTAACCAATCAATTAAATAAACATTTAAACCACTAAACATTTCAACAAGAAACAATTCAACAATAGACAGAATCTCATATTCCACTAAACTAGCAACCTAACACCAGATTATATACAGTTCAACCAAATATAACAAGATCCTAATCATCCTCTTCCTACGCCATGATTTCGCGATCACACTTTTATTTTACCTGCAACACATGGAAATAAAAGTTACGTGAGTATTATCATAAATACTCAGTGAAGCGGTCATCCTGTTTACCGGTTACATAATAAGGGATATAGAATGCCAATTTCTACGCGATCAATCAAAAATCAACAATCCAGAAATCAACGTTTTAACACGTGGTGTCGATCATCACACCTACTTGATGTCGATTGACATTGCAATCCGAAAAACACATTTTACAACAGGGTGTCGATCGACACACCACCATGGTATTGATCGACACACCTAACACAACGCAAAATTATCGCGACATAAAAGTGGGTGTAGATCGACACTACCACTAGATGTCGATCGACATTTCTCGCAAAAACCTAAATCGAGTCAAATTCTCATACGAATCTATTCCGTTTCATCCCACAAGACAATTCACGATTAACCACACACAAACATCACATAAACAACAATCCAAACCATACGAATTCATCACAAATCACACAATCGATAACCTAACATATTATTCCCATAACCACGATCACGCACTCACCTCGAATACGGATTTTAAAGGGGATTGAACGAAAACGAGAACGAAACAGCGACGAGCATAGACAATCCCACCGATTTCAGTCTCCAACACACGAACTCACCTCTACAATCGATCTCACGAACCCCAAAAACCTTGAAAAACACTAAATCCTCAAGAACTATCAGTCTCTTTCTTTTTCTCTCACAAAGATCTCTAAAAACTGATTAATTTATTCTTTTTCCTCTGAAAAAATGGCCACATGCCTTATATAACACGTCCATGGGTTCCACACCCAAACCGACGTAAACCGGGCGATTGAAATCAAACCAGAAAACAACCCAAAACTTGGTGTCGATCGACACCACCCCCTTGGTGTCGATCGACACCCTTACCAAAATGTCAACTTTTGGTTTTGGGATGTTACAACTCTCCCCCACTAACACTGGATTTGACCTCGAATCCCGCACAAAACTCAACCACAGACCGACAATTCTGACCCAACTTGGCCAGTCCTACTCGTGCTCACCATACTCGAACTCCAAATCCCGCAAAACTTTTTATCACAGACCACAATCTCCTGGCCCACCGGCCAACACCACTCTAGACCAACACCATGATCCTAGAGGCTCAAATCCATTTTCATGCATATACGTCTCTAGACATTTATTACTCTTAACTCATTTTACACCCCTCTCACTCGTAGGAACATAATCCTTTGAGCAATCGGTAACACATGGACCACTGTCCCAACACACACACACACACACGGGAAAATCATCCTAAACAATATACTGGAGAACACAATCTCCAAATGTATACAGGAGAACACAATCTCCACAAATGAGTTATTCGAGGACATTATACCCGTAGAGTAATAAATTATGAGATGCTCATAAACATCTCCCGACTAGGATTACCTCTTGTGGCCTAAACACGATATGCCCAACCGGAATATCATCACACACAACAAACCACTGGTCCACAACCAATAATGAGAACACACATCTCATCACACAAAAATATAAGGAACTTCATCTTATAAATCTCAAAAATGTATAGTCGTCACCACAGAACGAGAATACATAAACCGACAGGCAACCTAGCACCACGCTAACACAACCAAATAGAACCAAAAGAAACCGAAGCTCGATTTGCGACCTCCTTGCAAAAATACTACCCAAACTTTAATTTTATCCTTGCCTTAGGTTCCTAAATCTCCACCTCTAAAACAACAAAAACCCACAAAGATTTTAACAATGCAACTTCCTCTGACGCAGCACCTTAAATTTCCTCTCAAGAATTCTCAAAGGCCTCGCAGACACAGACAAAACTGGCCAAAGATCTCGGAAATCTTGGCCATTAACTTCTCCGAAGTACACATGCACTTCCTCAACATTGATATTCGCTTTCACTAGCTGTCACTTGTCGCATGATGCGGTCCACTAGCCGATATTACCAGGTTTACACACCCGGACCTTGAGGTCCATAATCCACCTCATACTTATGCCACGATCGGACTTTGATTACTCATACTTTTACCGACATCATCACACCCTTAGGGTGTCTCCCTCGAGGTAACGATAGCCATGCCACTACACTCTTAGGACGTCTCCCTCAAGCTCTGGTTATATATAGGAAAAACACTTCCTATAGAATAATCAACTCTCACGTGTACAAGCACCTGAAGACTACAATTACCTCCTGATAATACCCCGCTAATCAAACTCCAGCATATCATCGTTGCTTCAAGTGTACGCTTGGTAATACATCGACCTTCTTCAAGACCCATTCATGACCTTCAAAGCACATCACTAATCCTATGTTTATTCGACTGTTACAGACGTCTATTGCTCTTAATTCAATTTACACTCTTCCACTTGTAGGATGTATCCTATGAGCTATCAGAAAACATACCGCTCGCACTCTCGGGACGCATCTCTCGAGCCAACGATATCTAGGGAACACATCCCCGTGAGAGAACTCTATCCCTCAGAAACATATCGCTCGTACTCTTGAGACCCATCCCTCGAGCCAACTATATATGGGAAACACATCCCCACGAGAGAACACTAGCTCTCGAAATCATATCGCTCGCACTCTCGGAACGCATCCCTCGAGCCAACGATATATGGGAACACATCCCCGCGAGAGAACACTAGCTCTTGAAATCATATCGTTCGCACTCTCAGGACGCATCACTCGAGTCAACGATATCAGAGGGAACACATCCCCGCGAGAGAACAGATCTCCCCCTACTTATACTGGAAAACAAAATTTTTAAATAAGTAAGTCTGGGACCACTGTCTCCACACGGGAGAACACATCTCCCCCTACTTATACTGGGAAACTCAATTCCCAGATAAGTAAATGTGGAACCACTGTCCCCACTCGAGAGAACACATCTCCCCCTAATTATACTGGGAACCATAATTCCCAAATAAGTAAGTCTGGGACCACTGTCCCCACACGAGAGAACACATCTTTCTCTAGAGCAATAAATTCTGAACGCCTATAAACCACAAGATTAAAACTGCCTCAAGTAGTTCGAAAAAATTCCTGAAACCACAGTTTACACCAGCTTACCCAGCTCGGGCAATGCCAACATAGGTGTACCCATCAATATCCTCTTCAGTCTCACCAAACTCATTCCAAACAAGTACGCAGGGAAATCCTCCTCCCTCTGTGAAGTACGGGGTAACTACTCATACCCAATGAAATATTGTCCACTACCCGCCCAGAACACCCCGAATGCAACGTGTCCTAATCCGGACTAGGTCTGTCGAATTAATCGTGCAACAATCAAACAAAAATATGCACAACCAACCGTAGACCTAGAATTGGATCAATCGATCGCGCAATGACCAAACAAGAACATGTACGCCCAAGGTCGCTACATCCGTTACCAGGGTCGTCTGAACCGAGTTTCTAACGCAATAACAATTCTAAGCTCGACGCCCGCAAAATTGTTTATCGAAGACCAACACCTGACCATACTCCTGAACCACATGAGCCTAATCGGAAGATCTACCTAAGCAGTTGCCTCTAAACCCAAAGATTCCTGCGAGATAGCACATAACCAACCCGTGCTAATCATGCTCACTAATACCTCAACATTCTGCTCCCGAGCTAAGTGAACTCTTCATTGACTTAGAGCATCTGTCATCAGGTTACTCTTACCAAGATGGTAGACAATGCCCACAAAAGACCATCACACTGACCCGAACCAGTCAAATTAATCCGAGATCAACCCCCAATCTCCGAGGCCCCCATCCAGTCTCATGCTTACTTACGTTTTCAGACATCAATTACTCTTAACTCATTTCACACCCGGGCACTCACAGGACGCATCATATGACCTATTAGGAAAACATACCGTTCCCACTCTCGGGACGCATAATTCGAGCCAACGGTATCTGGGGAACTCACATCCTCACAAGAGAACTCACATCCTTCGGTACGTATCCTGGGAACTCACATCCCAAATAAGTGTACAGGAGAACTCACATCTCCGACAATAAACGAGTTATTCGGGACCGGAGTCCCTAGAGTAATCAATTCTTAAATGCCTCTAAGCACTTATTGACTAGATCTACCTAATATGGTCCAAGGCATGATATTTCCTACTCAAAAATATCAACAATAATAAGAACTACACATCTTATTAAACACAAGAAATAAATAAAGAAACTCCATCTTATAATTTTCCAAAACGTAGAATCGTTACAACACCAAACGAAAATACTAAATCCAAAACATAATAGCCAAAGCCAAAAAACCTGAAACTGATAAACAAAACGAACAACATCTGAGATGAAGAAACTGCAGCTCAATCCTCGATCTTCTCCCTCAGATCTTCCTCAACTGCAGTCTCTGCCTACCGCGGCAACTAGGGACACTCGGGCTTGATATGATCTTGCTCCCTACAGTGAAAACAAACTTGAGCATCTCGAAACTCCGCTCTCATAGGATAGCTCACCGCACGGTGCTCCCTTTTCCCGCACCCAAAGCAACTACGATCATTCAATTTCAGCAGGGAAGTGTCTTTCCTCTTCCTCTTTTGCCCTTGCACAGGTTTGCCAGCCTGGCTAGAAACCTCATGTCGCTGCTGCCTCCTCGGCTGAACAACTAGATCAATCACTGGCAGAACAATCACTGCTGCCACCATATCCCCCGCAGAAACTCAGCTCGGACAAGAAACACGCTCCTCCCTCATCACCCACTCCTCGGTTCCCTCAGGTCTCACTCCGCCTGAGAATAATCTTGAACTCGAAACCCGCTTCCGCCTCATCCTCACCTGATAAGTCGAATACACTTTAGACACTGCAGTCCTCGGCTGCACTAAAGCATGCACCGGAGCCACCGCCGGCAACCGCTCTAGTATTTTCATCAACAAACCCTCAAGACGATCCAAACGATCATTAGCTAGAGCAGCACCCACACCTGGGTCCACTCCACTACCAGCTAACCCGGTACCTATAACACCCTCACTGGCACTCCTGCTGTTCTCACACTCAGATCCTGCATGATACGTCTGAGACTTTGAAGCCTGCGTAGAACTCGCAGTCACGCCACTGGAAGACTCAAACATGCGCCCCTGACCCCGACCTTTACCTCTACCAAGACCTCTAGCTCTAGTATCCATCACTCCTGCATTTCCCAAAGACACAGACCAAGATACTATAACCGCCGAGGATAGAAATCAGAAACAACATAAATACTTACCGCATAATCTCTTTAAAGGTCAAAGAGGATGATTCTAAGACTACTAACTGATTAACAACACATAATCAATTAAACACATAGTCTAAGACATCCAATTACATTGTCCTAAAAACGTCTAGGCTCTGATACCAAAATGAAACAACGAGACTTTTTTTTTAATATTTAACCCAGATTTATTATTCCCACAAATAATAAATCCTCAACGGCTAAATTCAACAGGAACACACAACTCATCAGAAAACACACCAAACAACAAATTAAACCAAAATCCAATAACTATTTAATTTCAATAAACCAATTCAAATTCCAATTCAACAATTCAAACCAACAAGTCTAGCAACCTAAAGACCAGGTTCATTAGAACTAATACATAAACAATAAATCCTATCATCCTCCTCCTACTGCCATGATTCCGCGATCACACATTTCCTTTACCTGCAACACATGGAAATAAGAGTTTCGTGAGTATTATCACAAATACTCAGTGAAGCGGTCATTCCGTCTACCGGTTACATAATAAGGATGACGAATGCTGGTTACTAAACACACATTCAACAGTTCACAATATTCAAAATATCAAAATAAGAACCAATAAACAAAGTCTGCACGAAGCAACTCGGTGTCGATCGACACACCACCTCGGTGTCGATAGACACTATAAACATAATTTCAAGAATTTCAATAGGGTGTCGATCGACACTACCCTTAGGTGTCGATCGACACCACTTTCACAACACAAGCCATATACGAAACCACGAGGGGTGTCGATCGACACTCCATCGCAGAAACCGGGATCAAGCCATATCCTCACGCGGCTCGTCTCCATTTTCTCGATGAATCAAACACATCAATATACAACATGATAATTAACTCACATCAAGCACAAATAACGAATATATGCAAACACAACATCAATTCTATCAAGGGGAATCACACAACCCTAACAAACGTATCCATAACCACGATCACGTACTCATCTTTGCCTAGAATCGAATTGGGTCGCAACAGCAAAGAACAAAGACAAGTCCCACTGATTTCTGCCTCAAACGCAAATTCTCACCGTCTCAAATCGATCCCACAAACACTATAAACCTCGAAGAACACTTTCCTATGAATCCCAAACCCTCAAATTGCAAAACTCTTCTTTTCTCTCACAAATCTCCTTTTTCTCACAGTTTTCCTCCCAAAACCTGATCAAACACGCGGCTGGAACCCTTATATATGTGAACCTAGGGTTCCGCACCCAAACCGAGACAAAACCAAACAATTTGATTCAAACCAAAAACAAGCCAAGCATTGGTGTCGATCGACACCACCACCCTGGTGTCGATCGACACCCCTAACAAAATGCCAAATTTTGGTTTCGGGATGTTACAGTTTCCAAAGGAATAATGTAGATTTCCTGGAAGTCTACTTCAGGTTTTTTTGCATAAATGGTCAAATGCAAATATGACCTCTTCGTTGACTCTGGAAGTCTACGAGTCTGAACCAGATCTGAAATTTTGATTTTTGCAAGTTTCGGTACCTTTTCACACATTGAGCTCGTTTTTCGCTTCCCCTACCACTGGAACTTGGAAATCTAACTGATATTGAAGAATCCCCGGTGTCGTAAAGCAAGATTTGCGAGAAATCAACCTGTTTTGATAAATTATTTTTAAAACGAAACTCACAAAGATTTATGGATGAAATTGTAGAGGAGAATAAAGGAAAAAGGTTACAAGGATTAAATTAGACCATTAAAAGCTCGAAAATCAGTTGTTGAGCCATTAAGAGCTCGAAATTGGTTGTTCATGGTGGTTAGAAAATTAGGAAGATGGCATTTCTGTAAATAAGTTGATTTCTTTGGGATTGTTGAGACTTTTCATCTTAATTTTGAAGTCTACGTAATAACAAGAGAAGTCTACATAATGACATTTTTGCAAATACATGGACAGTTTAATGGCAAAGATTCAAAAAATAGAAGAAATAGAAAGAAATGTGTAGTTTTGCCATTGACCACAAAAAATGGTGTAGTCGAGCAAACTTCCCGAATAATTTACCATTGAATTAAGCCCAACAAAGTCGACATATTGCAAGAGCGGTGCAAACAGCAAATGGTCCTTTGATAAGTGCAGGATGCTGAAAACTAATTATCCTCACGTAGATTAGAGTTTCTCCATTTGAATCATATTCCCAAAACAAATACGATCATCATGAAGATTGTTTTGTTCGTTCTTTTTATTGAATTTGAAAGAAATTAAGATTCTGCACAATTTTAGTATTATTCAATTATGTATTTTATGAACTTTTAAATTTAGGTGTTATTGGATTGTGTATTTTTAGATATTCTTTCAAATTATATAAAATTTTAGTATTATTCAATTGATTAATTTTTCAATTCCATTGTTAGTGTTATTTAGCTTTACAATTCCTTTATGATATTGTCATTTTGAAAAAATTTAATAGAATTGAAGTTAAAAATTGTGAATGTCATATTCTCGACAATTTATGTGAGATTTTAGTGAAAATCATGACAAATTCCATAAAACTCTTGACAATACTTTAAAAACTATCATTTATGAATTCATTTAGACTTTTTCAAATTCACTAATTGAATAACACACCTTAATAGAAAATCTCTTATATTCTTAAGTGTTTTATGATGTTAAAAGTCCAAAGCAATAAAAACACACAAGTTTTCTTCGACAAATTTTCTTCATATCCAGACTAAATACATTAATGTCTTATATGCATAAGAGAATACATATACAATTCCATTAATTTAGGAGAAACGATAAAGCCACATTCTTATTAAATTGTAACATCGGGTTACTCCACTTAAACAATTGAACATCATCAATACTCCACGGTCCAAAAGAATTTTGTCCTCAAAATTCGACACCAATCTTGAATCAAACACTTTCTCATGAGAAAAACTTTTTCACGATCGAATGGTCGTTTTCTATTGATGTCATCTCTACATGTTAGAGACAATACCATCTCTACACAACTACAAAGCATATGGGATGAAAAGCTAGAATCGACACTATAAGGAAGGAGATCGAGGTAGCTCACCATGTTTTGGAGGCTTTGTAGAACTCTAGTTCTCGACTTAGACGAATTAGATCGGCTAAGCATCCTTCAATTTTTGTCTGAATATGGTTTGCAAAGTGCGGTTTTGATACCACCAAGTGTTATCCAAATCAAAACCTAAAACGTGCTATGATACCAACTGTTAAAGGTTTCAAAGCAATAAAAAAACAAAAGTTTTCTTCGACAAATTTATTTCATATCCAGACTAAATACAGTGTCTTATATAGTTGTAAGAGAATACATAAACTAACAATCCCCATAACTATCACACATTACATAGTGGAAATAAGTTCTATTAATTTAGGAGAAACGATAAAACCACATTTCTATCTAAACTGTAACATCAGTTTACTCCGGTGTAACGATTGAACCTCGTCATAGGATCTTCAATCACACTGAATATTTTTATATTTAATCATATAAAATAGATTTTCAATGGAATATCAATGAGAATTAAATAAAATCAAAATATGTGAGAAGAAAAATAGAATCCCCGCACATGAAATTTTATACTTGTTATCAATATTCAAATTTCAAATATGAAAAATATAGGAAACTATTTTTAAATTGATCGGTTTGTCCCAATGTTTTTAAACCCGACCCAGACAGTGAACCGGATGACCTATCGGATCACCGGGTCATTGGTCCAACCATGGGTCACGGTTGAATCGGTCGGACCGACCGGTACGGTCCGGGCGTGAAAACATTGGTTTGTCCCCTCCAAATGGCATAATCCCCGAAATTCGAATTTTCCAATTTTCCAAATAGTTATCTTATTAATTATCTTTCCTAACATCATTATCTTTTTCTATTTTGTAATATTGTTTTTTTGTCAAAACTCTCTCGTTTTGGCTATCAGTTAAATCCGTATCCTTTTTGGATAAGAATAACAAAAGTGAATAATTAATTTCTCCATCGACATGGTGTAAAATAGTTAAAACGTGTTAATCCTTACCCCCAAAAATTAGGAAAGGTTAAGTATTTACAGCAAGCGAGAGAGGAACGGCCGACTTGGCCTAATCCTAATCCCTCCGACTTCGCCCAATTTTAAGCATTTTCTTCTTTCTTTTTTTAATTAAAACTAATACTTATTGATAATCGTCATTCCATAATCCCAATAGGGTTTTTTTTTGGGTTGAAAATCGAATTAAATTGATAGTATCGTGTATCGATTCCGTTTCGACAAATTAAATTCTCTTCTGCTTTGTTGCGAGTGCGTGTATAAGAGAACAAAAGTTCGCGTAACGTTCTCCTTCAACCTCACATAGAAGAAAAAATCGTTGCTTATCCATGTAATCAGGTAATTAATTATTCGATTTAATTCTCTCTTTCATTTTGATGAAGTATCTTTTTATCATTTAGAAAATGGCCTAGAAATAACACCTTAATTTGTTACATGTTCCGTGTTTGATTGATGATTCACAACAATGAATTTGATTAGGTTTGATTTTATTTTATGAAAAAAATAAAGTATATTTGGGTTTAATTGATCGGTGTTTGAATCCTGGAAAGAATGATCTTCATAGAAGTCGGCTTCGTTTTCTTTTTGTTTCAACTTTTAAAATAAAGGTATATTAGGTTGTTCTATTTGACCATTTTGCGTTAATGCTTTTTTAATTAATAATCAATTTTTAAATTAATCAGTCAACTTGTTTATTTCGTGAATCGTGGTTGCTTATTTGCGTTCAAGAATAGACAAATTCTGGTTAAATCATAGATTAGAAGAAACAAACAAAATCGAGGGCTTGATGAGGTGACAATCAGAGAACACGTAGCTTTCGTGAAATCGAAATTGTCTTTTTGTTTTTATTATCATAACGTTTAAAAACTTTTGGCAACACATTTTGGCCGTTTTTAGTCTCCCTTTCATTTTTATCGTTTATTGGTATTTTGAATCTGTTCATAATCGAATAGACGCTTTGAAGATCATAGATTAATGTTAGTAATTATATACTTGACCTTTTTCTTTAGATGTCATATAAATAAACAATTATGCGTTTAACTAATTAAGGTGTTATTTCATGGCCATTTCTTCTATCATCTATGGTTTTTATTTCGTAGTTGTACTTGTATTTTTTTGTGGTTGGAAAGACCTTAATTTCTGCTTCATTATCTTTTGTATCTTCAATAGCTAGCTTTTAAGTTGTGGATTAGATTTCTAAAGCTATAGAATTGTAGTTTTAAAGATTAATGAAAAGGAGAAATGCGAAATTTGGGTATATATATAGTTGCATTTTATGTGGTATATATATGCCAAATTTCGGGGATTTACAAATTGTTAAAAAAGGAACAATAGCATTCAATGGATAAAAGAGAGGTGTGAGGGATAAATCAAACTTCTAGAGGACTTACCTATCTCACACTTTTAGTTTTATGCTTATTTGGTAATGATGATATATTAGATTCCGTTAGCAAAAAAAGTTTGATTTATGTATATATATGTATACATTTTGGTCTAATATTTTCCTTAATTTGTACAGGGAAAAAAAACATTGAATGTCACAGATTCTCAATAATATCTCAGACCATCATTTCCATGACATCACCACCTTCTCTTAGCTGTCTCCCTATTTAAAATCCCTCCATGCAACTCTAACATCTCATTAAAATAAAATAAAAACAAAACCCAAAAGAAAAAAAAGTTAATTTTTGGGTTTTGTTTTTTTTCCTTTAATCCAGAATATGGATAGAGGCTCTTCTTCCTCCTCCGACTCATCCATGGCTTCTTCTTCCTCCGACCAAACCACACCATTTGTAACGTCATCCATTCTTTCACGCACCACGTCATCATCTTCTTCCTCCGCCGTGGGAGATTACATCGGAACAGAATCTTGCTTCGACGTTCTCTCCGCCGACGAAGAAAACTACGTCGTCGCGGTCTCCTCCTCCTCGAACTCCGTAAGCCGATATCGTTACGGAGGAAGGAGGAGAGAGGAAAGAGAGGCTAGAGCTGCGGCGGCGCGTGAGTTTCCTCCGCCCATACGGTCGCTAGCTCAGACGGAGAATCTCCATCCACACATGCCTTGGATTCTGAAACGTGTGGTGACTAGTGACGGTAGGCTTATACTTAGAGAAGAGAAAGTTCGTCATCACGAGTATTTTCGTGCTCATAGATCCAATGGTCGTCTTACTCTCCACCTTGTTCCTCTAGACGACGACGTTTTCGACCTTCCTCAAGTACCATACAATGACCAAAGTGATGATCATGATGGGCATGAGTGTGATGATGATGATGATGATGATGATGATGATGATGATGATGATGATGAGGTGGTGGACGATGATGATGAGTTGGATGATTTGGTGGATAATGTTGATAAGGGGTTTATTGTTAATGCCTCTAATGATGATGATAAATGTAATGTGCATGGTGATGATGGTGAGGATGGATATAGGAAGGTTATATTAGCGTCGGAGGAGACGGTGGTGGAGAGTGGTGTGATGGTCGGAGGAGGAGGATCGCCGAGAGGAAAGTGTTTGAAGTCATGTTTTGTTGGAATGAGAGTTCAAGAGATCAGACCAGTTCTCAGTTGATTTTTAGTTATTATTATTAGTCTTTTTATAATTAGCTTCTTCTTTCGTTTTTTTTGTTGTGGAAAACGAATATTATTATTATCAAAGAGAGAGTTCCAGGAGAACTATTTACCGGCTTAAACCGATATAGTATCATGGATTTTTCATTATCAAATGTTGTTTCTTATGGAGTGATTTATTTTATTGGAAAAGTTGATTTAATTTATTTGATGTTGTGAATCAAGAGAACGAATGGGGAAGATTGTGTTTATTCATTAATCATAAGATCCTTTATATAGGATTATTACAAGAGAGAAAAAGAAAATTCCTTTTCCTAATGGGAAAAGGAAAGTACATAAAAGGAAAATCCTAATTCAACTAGGATTCATTAAACCGGCCTAAAGACTAAGTGTTAATGGGCCGTAAACGGACCAGAACTAGTTATGACAATCCACTATGATTTATAACACTCCCCCTTGGATGTCATAACTCTAATGGGCTTGTAATACGCTTTGGATGTTGCCTCATTAAAACCTTACCAAGTAAAACCCATTTTGGGACAAAACCGTGGTGAAGGAAAAAGAGTACAACACGTATTACTCCCCCTGTTCTGAACCTCACTGCAAGTCTTTCAAACGACGCATTCCAATCTGATAAGTAAGTTTCTTGAACGTTGAGGTTGGAAGTGACTTGGTGAATAGGTCTGCTGAATTCTCACTTGATCGTACTTGCTGCACTTGAATTTCTCCATCTTTCTGTAGATCGGATGTGAAGAAGAATTTTGGCAGAATGTGCTTCGTCCTATCACCTTTGATGTATCCATCCTTAAGTTGAGCAATACACGCTGCATTGTCCTCGAACAAGACCGTCGATTCCTGCTTACCTTCGGCCATTCCACAATACACTCTTATGTGCTGGGTCATCAGCCTTAACCAAACACACTCACGACTAGCCTCATGAATTGCCAATATCTCTGAATGATTAGAAGATGTAGCTGCAATGGCCTGCTTCATTGACCGCCAAGATATTGCAGTTCCTCCATGAGTAAACACATAACCTGTCTGGGACCGTGCATTATGAGGATCTGAAAGATAACCTGCATCAGCAAAACCAACTAAACCGTCCTTAGATTGGTTAGTATAAAATAGACCCAAGTCTTTCGTTCCTTGTTGGTAACGAAGAATATGTTTTATCCCGTCCCAGTGCCTTTGGGTCGGACATGAGCTAAATCTTGATAATAAATTCACGGCAAAACATATATCTAGCCTAGTGTGGCTTGCAAGATACATTAAAGCTCCTATGGCACTGAGATATGGCACTTCGGGACCAAGGACTTCTTCAGAGTCTCTCTTAGGACCAAACGGATCCTTTTCTAGATCAAGAGATCTCACCACCATTGGGCTGGACAATGGGTGACATTGATCCATATTAAAACGCTTGAGTACCTTTTCAGTATATGCCATTTGATGCACAAGGATTCCATCATTTATGTACTCAAGTTGCAATCCCAAACAGAACTTAGTTTTGCCTAGGTCTTTCATCTCAAATTCTTTCTTGAGGCATTCAACTGTTTGGACGATTTCACCAGGGGTTCCAAGGATGTTCAAATCATCCACGTAAACTGCTATGATAACAAACCCTTTGTTTGCAAACTTTTTTATAAAAATACATGGACTGATGGGATCATTCTTATAGCCTTCTTTGACTAAGTACTCACTCAATCTATTGTACCACATACGCCCACTTTGCTTCAGTCCATAAAGGGATTTGTTCAGCCTTATGCAGTGTTGTTCTCGAGAACCTTTCTTATCTTTGAGCTCAATACCCTCTGGTAATCTCATATAAATCTCATTATCCAGTGGACCATATAAGTATGCAGTTACAACGTCCATTAACCGCATATCCAACTTTTCTCTTATAGCCAGACTTATCAAAAATCTAAAAGTTGTAGCATCCACCACAGGGGAGTATGTCTCCTCATAATCTATTCCTGGTCTCTGTGAGAATCCTTGTGCAACAAGCCGTGCTTTATATCTCACGATTTCACCATGTTCATTTCTTTTCCTCACAAAGACCCATTTATGTCCAACTGGTTTAATCTCATAGGGTGTCCGAATTATTGGACCAAAGACATCCCTTTTCCTTAAAGAATTCAACTCCACGTTTATAGCTTCTTTCCATTTAGTCCAATTTTCACTCTGAGTGCACTCATATATCGACGTGGGTTCTAGATCCTCCATAAGTTCAAGTGCTACCTTAAAAGCAAATATATCATCGATTTCCACACACTTTCTATTCCATTGTATTCCAGACATAACATAATTCATTGAGATCTCATTATTTTCAGGAACGTCAGAACCATGAAACTCGGCGTCCCGAGTCTCATTGCTTGGAACTATCGGTTCAGTTATGTTTGGGGTTCCATCAGATTCCTCAACCACGATTTCAGCACCTTTCTTTCTTTTCCGAGGATTCTTATCTTTGGAACCTATTGGCCGGCCACGTTTTGAGTGTGGTTTAGATTCTGTAGCAACTTGATTGTGTCCCTCTTGAACATCAATTCTAATCGGTGCATTAACAGCTGGTATGTAAGACTTAGTTACTCTTTTCGGGTCAGCAAAGGAATCTGGCAATTGATTAGCTAGCTTTTGTAAATGTATAATCTTTTGGACTTCTAATTCACATTCTTGAGTCCGAGGATCTTGCCATTTTAAGGACGTTTGATTCCATATAATTTCCTTTACCAGTCTGTTATCTCCTCCTAATGTTGGATAGACAGATTCGTCAAAATGACAATCTGCGTACCTGGCCTTAAACAAATCACCCGTGGTTGGCTCAAGGTACTTAATGATAGTAGGAGAATCATATCCAACATATATCCCCATCCTCCTTTGAGGTCCCATCTTTGTTCTCTGTGGTGGTGCAATAGGCACATAAACGGAACATCCGAATGTTTTAAGATGGGATATGTCTGGCTCTTGACCCGTTATTAACTGTGATGGGGAATATTTATGTTCACTAGATGGCCTGATACGAATTAGCTCTGCTGCATGTAAAACTGCATGTCCCCAAGCTGAGACCGGGAGTTTTGATCTCATTAGCAACAGTCTAGCAATCAACTGTATGCGTTTAATAAACGATTCAGCCAAACCGTTTTGTGTATGTACATGTGCCACAGAATATTCAACACTTACCCCCATGGACATACAATAATCGTTAAACGCTTGGGACGTAAATTCACCAGCATTGTCAAGACGTATAGTCTTTAAAGGAAAATCTGGAAAGTGTGCTCTTAAACGTATGAGCTGGGCAAGCAATCTTGCAAATGCCACATTTCTAGTTGATAATAGGCAGACATGTGACCATCTCGTGGATGCATCAATAAGGACCATAAAATATCTAAACGTCCCACAAGGTGGGTGTATTGGTCCGCATATGTCTCCTTGAATTCTTTCCAGAAAATTTATCGTTTCCTTAGTTACTTTGATTGGTGATGGCCTAGTAATGAGTTTCCCTAGTGAACATGCTTCACACGTGAGATTCTTTGGGATAACTCTCCTTTCTTTCAAGGTGTGCCCATTAGTACTTGCTAATATCTTTCGCATCATGTTAGCACCGGGATGGCCAAGCCGGTTATGCCAAAAAGTGAAATTCTCAGTAAACTCTTTGTTTACCATAGCATTTGCTTCTATCATTCCGATCTTAGCACAATAAAGGCCCACAGAAATGGCAGGTATAGTCTCTAGGACTTTCTTATAGCCATGGACGGTTTCAAAGATTTGAAGGAATTCTTTGTTATTCTCGTCCTTAGTTTCAACATGAAGACCATTCATTCGAATGTCTTTAAAGCTCAATAGACTTCTCTTTGAACTAGGTGAATATAACGCATTAGAAATTTCTAGATGCGTGCCCTTAGGTAATAAAATATGGGCTTGACCGTGGCCTTCAATTAAATTTGCTATACCCGCAATTGTGGTTACATTTGCCTTTTTAAGTGTAAGATCAATGAAGTATCTCTTATCTCTTAATATCGAGTGGCTTGATCCACTATCCACAATGAACACATCCATATCGTTCATACTTCAAAAGAGATAACAATAGATACTTTTAAATAACACTCTTTCATTCCATAAAGTTAAATAGAAAGCAATAACACAAAACCAAAGTATAAAGTGTAAAACGTAAAACAAGCAAAACACAAAACACCAAAACAGAAAATCAAAATCAATCACTTAAGTATATCTGAGGTTTCAAAATTCATCAAGTCATCTTGCTCATGATCGAAATCTCCTTCATTATCATGCTGGATCATATGAGTTTCTGGATTCTTCCCTTTAAGGCTCTCTTGATAGAGTTCAACCAGATGCTTGGGAGTCCTACATGTCTTAGCCCAATGATTACTCATTCCACATCGATGGCAAACTGATTTTGGGTTTGATTCTCGTGGTTGAGAAGTAATACCACGGTTATTACGATCATAGTCAGTTCGGTATCCGCGTCCTCGTCCTCGCCCGCGGTTAGAATGATCGTTATGGAATCCGTGGCCTCGGCCCTGACCTCGGCCGTATGGATTAAAATGGCCACGGCCACGTCCTTGCCATCTACCCCCACGTCCACGACCACGATGTCTATAATCACTTTGGACGTGGTTAATTTCTTTCTTTTCATCTATGGCCACATTCGCTTCAGGAAGTGGGGCTGATCCAGGAGGTCTCATCTCACTGTTTCTCATTAGCAGTGTATTATTCTCCTCGGCTAGTAATAGACATGCTATAAGCTTTGAGTATGTCTCAAAACCTCTTTCACGGTATTGCTGTTGAAGCAACACGTTATTAGTGTGAAAGGTGGAGAAGGTCTTTTCCAACATGTCTTTCTCAGTTACCTTCTCACCACATAGTCTCAATTGAGAAACTATTCTGAACATAGCCGAGTTATATTCTTCCACGGACTTGAAGTCCTGGAACCTGAGATTCCTCCAATCATAATTGGCCTTTGGTAACAACACCGTTCTATGGTGGTCATATCTTATCTTTAATTCTTTCCAAAGGTCCAAAGGGTTCTCAATGGTTAGGTATTGATCCTTGAGACCCTCAACAAGATGATGACGAATGATCGATATCGTTCTGTATCGATTCCTTTCATTCTCATTATTATCCTCAATGATACATTCGCCAAGTCCTTTAGACTTTAGATTTATCTTAGTATCCAACGCCCACTGTAAGTAATTGTCTCCAGAGAGATTGAGGGCAGCATAATCCAAATTGTTGATTTTCGACATCTGAAAACATTCATCCTATTCTCTAAGAACTATAAGATTTTAAAGTTTATGCATATGATGCAAAATAGGTCATGGGTGCTTATATAAACGGGTACGGATGCATGATGCTTATGAAACCAGATTTTTATGTTTAACAACCTAACATAATGTTTTTATATGCTCATGATGCAAGCCTAGTATTCAAATTCTAAACCGTATGATGATATGACCGGATTTTAATCAAGCATGTTATGTCTATATGATGCAATCAGTTTCAGTTTCATGTTTATCAATCAACGAATCAATCCAAACAAGCAAACAAACAAATGAGTTCAAATAAATATGCAACCAAATTTGGACAGAGTGTTTACTGTCGATCGATGGGTGATTTGTGTCGATCGACACAGTTTAATTCAAACAACAAATTCAGGCAGAAGTTTACGTGTCGATCGACATAAAACTAGTGTCGATCGACACGGGTACAGATCATGCAATCGGTTTGGATTTTAATTGAATTAGGTTAGGGTTTCAAGTTAGGGTTTCTAGTGATTACGAATCATGAATCAATAAACACAATCAAGCAAGCAATAACAATAACAAGCATGATTTAGATTAGGGTTTCTAAGATTATCATGAATCTAGGTTCTTTAGATTAGGGTTTCTTATTGTTTACCTTAACCTCCGTGAGTCTTCTAGTTCGCCGTAACCGTTGATAGGCTGTATGAACTTTCTTCTAGTTCGCCGTAACCTTAAAGGCTGTATGAACTATGATTTGAACAGTAACGCCGGATGAACAGTAATCGTCGATGAACAGTAATCGTCGATGAACAGTGCGCGATGAATAGTGTGCGATGAACAGTACGCGATGAACAGTACGATGAATTGTAACGATGAACAGTAATCACGTTTTTTGTGTTTTTAGGGTTTAGGGAGCAACTCGTGCTGATAACGTGTTGTGAATCAAGAGAACGAATGGAGAAGATTGTGTTTATTCATTAATCATAAGATCCTTTATATAGGATTATTACAAGAGAGAAAAGGAAAATTCCTTTTCCTAATGGGAAAAGGAAAGTACATAAAAGGAAAATCCTAATTCAACTAGGATTCATTAAACCGGCCTAAAGACTAAGTGTTAATGGGCCGTAAACGGACCAGAACTAGTTATGACAATCCACTATGATTTATAACATTTGAGAAGTTTTTCTGGTAATTTATATCATAGTTTTGTCGGTACGTGATTGATGATTTTTTTTTGGTTAAGTTTGAATTTATGTGGCCGACTTGATGCTAGTAGATACACTTGTAAAGAGAATATTTTAAATTGAAAATGTAATCTCCTTTAGTGGAGGAAATTAAGGAAAATAAATCCAGATTTCGTAAGATCAGCGAAATGCACCCAAAAAAAAAAAAAGGGAAACATATAACAGCTAATATTCGATATACCATACGATGCAAACAGCTAATATTCGATATCCATAGTTGGATATCATTTACATATTTATAGGAAATTTTGATTTTGGAATTGACTAAAACCTTAAATCCAGGGATGGTATTGGATCTAAAAATTTAAATGAATCTACAAGAATTCAATTGCAGAGTTAATTAAGAGATTGGGCCAATGGTCAAGGGTTTAAAAGCTTCTACACCAGGTCTGGGGTTCGAATTCCAGATAATACAATTTATTGCAGATTAATGGAAAAAACGCTTCTCGGAGGTTCTAGAGTGCAGAGAGACCATGTCCATCATTGGAGATGTCGTACATGCTAAGCCGATCATCGGGGAGAGTTTGTCCATCATGGAAGATGTCGTACATGCATAACCGTTCGTCGAGGAGAGCTTGTCCATCATGAAGATGTCGCACATGGAGAGTTGCATCAGAGGAGATGTCGTACATGGAGAGCTGCATCATGGAAGCGAATGTGGAAGCTATTCACATTAATCGCATAGACAAGAGATAGATGAATATCATCATAATAGAACTAGGTCAAATAGATCAAATTAGTCTAGTGATGATTGTAATATCTTATTATATAAAGGAGAGTTCGCATAATTCTAACTCATGAGATCGCGACACGTGTTAAGTAGTCGATTAGATTATAACACATGTCAATTATATAAATATGTAAGTTTTTCAATATCAAAATTGCTAATTAACCAAAAAGGAAAAAGTTAAAATGGAAAAAACAAGCATAAAGTAATTTTACAAACTGCACAGAACCTCTATACAAATAGTTATATAAAATATTTAGTTGAAAACAATTTTTAATAAAGAGAAATTTAATACAAAAAACAAATTAAAAAAATGGAAAATACCAAACTATATAATTAAAAATAGAAAATACCATGTTTCTATCGTTATATATAGGCAGAGGTTTAAAATATGTTATATCTATGGGGAACACAAAATAATTGACTATGGATAGAAGTAGAAATAGATCAAGGAAAAAAGCAAAGATAAGGAAAATTTGGTTAGTGGTGTGTTTTTACATGTTTAAAGTTTACGAAATAACATTAAAGAAGGATCGTAAAAACATGTAAGAATGATTTAATTGTTATATCAAATAATTTAATAATTTAAACCATATTTACATATATTAAACCTGTATACTTTATTGATTTTCAAATTATTCAAATTATATGAGATATAAAACTATAATTTTTCAAATGACATATGAACCTATAACTTTAATTACTGCATTATCTATGTTAGGGATTGAATTAAGAATATAATATGTTTTCCCTAAAACATTTTTTTAACCATAACTATTTAGTGTTTTTACTATAAATTAAATAATCCTCGCATCGCGAGGGGTTTTAAAGGGGTTTTAATCTAGTCTATGATAATTCAGACGTTTAAAAAAAATTAAGAGATTTCCAAGTATTGTATAGGTTTTTAATGTAATAAGCAGGAATTCAACATTTTTATGTTTCCAGCTTTTAATAGAATACAACAGAATTTAAGGTAATTTAAAAGGTTACAAGTTCTTTTGAAATCCTTTGAAATCTTGTAATTATTTTTTGAAATCCTTTGAAATCTTGTAATATAATTAATGCAACCAAAGATGTCATAAATGATTACAAAATAATCTTATTAAATTATTTCAAATTTTAAATAAAATATGTAGTCAAATTTCAAAAATACTATTGCTATAATATTTAAAATTGCAGCAATTTTATTAAATGCAAAATTAAAAAATATCTAGTTTTGAAATTCAGTAGCATCTTTCCACATTTTTCCGCTATAGACGTTCTCCAAGCATTTGCGGTTTCTCTATCTTGCTCTTGTGTTCCATGAGGCTCTTCTCCAAATATTTACAACATTGTATTTCCGAACTAATAAAAGAAGCAAAACATAGTCAATATAAATTACTAAGACATTCACCAACTACAATACGAATATTCTTTGATTATTAATCTCATTTTTGTTTTTCCCCCGTGAACGATCTTCTTCTTTGAGAAGACACATAATTTATAGGACAAGTTATATGTAACATGCTCATTTTTATTTTTAAAAATCAAGTATGGATAAATACTATTTTTTAGGGATTCTTGTGGTATATAGTTGACTAGAGTTGTGCTAATAATAACTTTTTATAATTATTAGAATATTTGTGCGAGACTTTTTAGGGAACTTTTCTGAACTACACCATTTTTCTTGGTCAAATGCAAAACTACACCCCTCTTTCTCTCTCTTCTATTTTTTGAGTCTTTGCCACTAAACTGTCTATTTAATTACAAAACTGCCATTACGTAGACTTCATTTTGTGTTTCGTAGACTTCCAATCAAAGATGAAAAGTCTGAACAATCCCACATAAATCAACTTAATTACCGAAATACATAAATCAATTTATTTTTAAAACATCATAATTGCATTTAGTTTAATTATCCAAAAGATTTTATGGTCAAATTATTTTTTATGTATTTATAGATTTAAATTTACTAAATAATTACGATGTAGACTTCAATATTTCGTTGCAGACTTCTGGTGTAAATTTCCAACGAAGACTTCCAAAAGGATAGAACGGTCATTGCGGCTGCAGTTTTATTGTTTGTTTATTAAGGCTCTAACTGTAATTTCACTACCCTTTTAGAGTAGTTTTGCAAGTTTTCACAATAGGGGTGTAGTTTTGCATTAAAAATGAAAAAAGATATATATTTCATGCAATAATCCCGACTTTTTATTGTTATGTAGAAGAAGAAATCGCAAGATTTCAAGGAAATATGCTTTGTAGGTGTGATACTATTTTTAGGGATTTGAATATGGCAAATATTTTGTTTCAAATGAAATTTGAGGAAATGATCGGCAACAATAATAATTTTGAGGAAATGATTCTTTTCAAATGACAACCTATTAGGATGAAAATTGATTCTTTAGATTTATGAAGGAATGTTTCTTTTAAATTCTATTCAAATCAAATTGCCATAAAATCTATCTAATATTGAATAACACCTATATTTAATGAAAATACAAAATCAACCAATTGAATAACACAAGAATTTAAAGTAATGTAGAAGAATGAAAAAAACCTATAATCCAATAACACAAGTATTTAAGAGAATTAATAAAACACCTAATTTAATAACACTAGAATTTTTGAGAAAGTTAAATTCAATCAAATTCCCTAAAACTCTTCTATCCAATACCCCCTCTTAAAGAAAATTAAATTTCTTTAATTTATATATATACATAAATCTAGTAGTGTAAGAGAAACGACGTCATCTTGAGGGTTAAATAATTGGTCTTTTCGAAAAAAGAAAGCCAATAAGGGAGAATAAAAGGTACGGAGAAAAATGTAAGTACAGCTAAGATAGATAGATATATAGAGTTTTCCGATGAGTGAAGAAACTGAAGATTTTTTAAGACACTTCTGACTTCTGTCCTTTCAGTTCCTCATCATTGGCCTCTCCCACCACCTGATCTCTTGTCTTCTTTCTCCCTCCGGTTTACTCTCCTTAACCGGTCTTCTTCTTCATTCCCTTCTTATTATGGTCTCAATTTCCCAATGGTCAAATCTGAAAACTGATCAAGTACAATTGCTTAAACCATTGAAAACTTCAAGATTTTATTGGCCGTTTTGCACATTTTCACAAAAAATAGGATGTTTTGTAGACAAAACCGGCTTTGATTTTTAGAAGGTCGCAAGCGAATGTTTGATCCGTTTGTGTTCAAGACCGGCTTTGTGTGTATACACCAAAATATGTGTTTTTTTTTTTTTTTTGGTCTAACCAAAATATGTGTTACGGTTTACGTTTTCCGCATAAATATCTTACCAAATTCAATTTTTGGCCCCCTAAATTACCACAATAGAGTGTCACCCCTAAGTTTTGCATTCTAGTCCGTCGTAAATGCATAAAATTAAATATCGGACACACATTCTCATTATTTACGAAAATTATCAAATGTATGCATGGGGAGACCTGGTTCGTTTAATTCTAATCTTAACCCCTTTGACTTCGCCTAATTTTAAGCACTTTTATTCCTCTCGTTTTTTTTCAATAATTATTAATTCATTGTACTATTTGAGATTGTCTTATCTTAATATAAAATATATTATACAATATGTAATTAATTAATACTACTATATTGTAGCAGTTCAGTTTGGACTATATAAAAATTCTCTTGTGGTAATTCTCTTACTGTTGCAGAAGTCACTAATTTATTCGATTTATTCCTTCTTATATACATTGTTCATACATATATTTTGATTATTTTAATTAACACATTCCATTCATTGTGTTTCAAGCAAATATTAAAAAAAACACATTCATCAATCTGTTTCATACTGGTTACAATAATACTTATTATTCCTTTCGAGCAACGAAAGAAAAATCTGTAGAATTAGATCTCACGAACTCTCTCATTACAATACTAATCGAGATCATTCGTGATTACCTCTTAATCATCAGTTTCTCATTGCATTAACAAAAAATAGATTTCTCTTTTTTTATTTTTCCAATTTTTGTTGATTTGGGTTTGATCTTTGTACGTTGAAATCCTGGGGAAGATAATCATCTTTTAAATAAAGGTACGTACTTTGTTTTCCATTTTGATCATTGAATTTTATGTATAATAAAAATATTTAAAAAATGAGTTTGGTGTTTCTGTGTTGTTGTTTAAATTCAGATGGATATTGTTTTGGAACCAAAAGATGCACTTGATTGGTCATACAGAGGTGAAGGAGCTGTTAATTTGGTTCTCGCATACACCGGATCTTCTCCTACTTTCGTATAGTCTCTTCGATTTCTTGTCTTTGAATCCCTTTCTCAAAACCAAAACATGTTTTTGCCTCAAGTAGTTAACATTGATTTATATCTTTTTTTGTGTGTTATGTGTGTCAAAGTTGGGAAAGATGATGAGGATACAGAAAATGCCAAAGTATGTGAAAGAAGAAAATGGAGAAAGAAACGAAAACGGTCTTACGAGTCATGAAATGCTTATTTGGGGAGAGATTGAGGATCTTGTAACTTGCCAAAACAAGGAGATTGTTGAGTATTTGTTTGTCAAACATGTCATGAAACCTTTGTTGGGTCATAAACATATCAAAGCTGGTGTATGTTTTCCCTCTCTTGTTTATTATGATATGGAACATTTGCATTTGGCATATTTTAAAAGAGTTTTCATGTTTGTTTCTTGCAAATTGTTGTAGATACGTCTTCTTGTAGCAAAGGAGTTTCTTGAGTCTGTTGAGAAAATCGTTACATCTCAACGACCTTCTTGGCGAGCTGATGCAGCTAGTGTCGATACCAATCGTAGTTCCGTTCTTCTGATGGATGATTTGACACTTTTCGCTCACGGTAACTCAGATTTTCATTGTTCTTATGAACTTGTAATTGTATTTTGGTTATTGGTTTATCTACTGCTTTCAGGTCATGTTGATGATAAACCATGCTTAAGTGTTGAAATAAAGGTGATCATAATCAATATCATTTGATTTTCGACTTTATTTTTTTTTCTAGCGATTGAATGTTTTTATTTTGCTGATATATGTTTGCTCTGATGAAGTAGCCCAAATGTGGATTTCTTCCATCTTCAAGTCTCATAGCAGATGAAAATATCATAAAGAAGGCTATAACTCGTTTCGAAATGCACCAAGTTCTAAAGCTTCAAGAAAACGAGGTACTACTTCTCCTACATATCCATTCACTATCAAACTTCGATCCTTACACGCTAAAATACCGTGTTGCAGATATCAGAAATCAGTGAATATGATCCATTAGACCTTTTCTCTGGATCCAAAGATAGAATACACAAAGCAATAAAAGCTCTTTATGCGACTCCTCAGAACAATTTCCGCGTGTTCTTGAATGGTTCTCTGGTTTTCGGAGGCTTAGGCGGTGGAATAAGCAAAACAACTTCAAAAGTTGAACAATCTTTTGAGCATTTACTCAAAGATATCATAAAAACCGAGGACGGTTTACGTGTGAATCATTTCATAGAGCTTGTTGCGGAAACTGTTTACGCATCTGGAGTACTAGATCAGCTTCTAGACGTTCAAAAGCTAGACAAATATAATATCGAAGGAGCGATTCATGTGTACTACGACTTAGTTGATCAGTCGTGTAAGGTGTGCAAAGAGTTGGAGAAGAGTAGTACATTGTCAAATCAATTTGGTTCCATGCATTCAATACCGTTGCACGAAAAAGTGAATATTTTGAAAGATTTCTTAGTATCTGCCACTGCAAAGGATTGTAGTGTAATGATAAGTTTTAGATCAAGAGACGACGGGATCTCGAGATCGTCTTCTCACAATAATCTGCTTCTTGAATCAGCAAAGCAAGAATTTGATTACAAGGTGAAAATTTCTCACTTCCATATGCTAAATTGAAATAGTTTCTATATTTATGGCTTATACACTGAGCCCTATATCCACAGGTGCATTTCATTGATCTTGATATGAGGCCTTTAAAGAAAATGGAAGTTTATTATGAGTTAGACAAGAAGATCATGAACACATACATGGAGATGGTGAAGAAGAAAGAAGCCTTGGGAGATAGAAGCTGAGTGAGATATACATTTTCATTATCTTATGAATGATGAAACTTTTTAGTCTAAAACTTGAGAGAAACTTTTGTTATCTTGTTTCTTTATATCTTTTAGCTCTCTTTTTTTGCTTTACTTTTTTTCTCCATTAGCCAAGAAAGTAGAAGCAAAACTTTACAGATATAAAGAACCTTATTTTATCAAATACATTTTTAACTTGTTTCCATCCAAATTTACATCTTTTTTTAGAATTCCTTTTAGCAAAAAACCAAAACATCAATGAGGAAGATGATATGGTCTAATGGAGAAAGAATCACTCTACATCTTCAAACACTTTCTCTCACAGATAATAAACAAAGTACCTAGCTAACATCATCCAAGGCTCACTCTTTCATGTAACTTGTTAAGTGTGTTCTCGTGGACGAGCGGCCCATAGAGAACTAAGCGCACGAAGCCTGTGGAAATACTCTCCTAAAGCAAGCAAGCCTCGAGCAGCTTGTCTTGTCGTCAATATCTTACTCATTTGCTGCAGAGTCTGTTGCCTTAGATGATCCGCCTGTCGTCAAATACACAGTTTCAAGATTTGGTTTCTTGGTTTTCGCAAGAAGTATTATGAAAATGAAAGATTTTGGTTTCAAGAAGATCTAGATTGGTGTGATTACCTGGTTCACAAAACCTTCCAATGCTTGAAGATTCTCTATGGCTGAAGCCATTTGAGCTCGGTAATTCACAGACTCAACGACTCTTATTTCAGTTGTTATACTATCCACCAAACCTTGCTGGAGTTTATCTAAGCCTTGAGAGAGAGCTTCCTCTGCTTGCTGCGATGACTGTTGGAGGTTACGCACTTCCAACAGTTGCTGATCGGTTAAAGGCTCAACATACGGCATCACAACCTGAAAACCAACGATACAAACAATTTAAGGGTTTTGAGATGTGTTCTCAGGACTGTAAACTGTTAAAGGTTGAAAAAATTGGTTTACGTTTAACAGTTCGGATGGGCGGAAACCTCCAATCCACTGGAAGAAGCGTTCAGTTGAAGTTCGCCACATTCCCGAGAGCACGAAGAACACATCAGCCTTTGCAGCATCAGCTTTCATACGGAAGAGATTTGCAAAGTGGTTTAAGCAAATATCTACAAGCATTTTGAGCTCAATGTCACTTATGTGAGCTTGGAGCGCTGTTCGAATCTCACTAACTCTCCTGTTTTGTTCTTCTAGCCAATGTGTGTATTCCATCTCAAATGCAGCAATCCCTGAGTTCATGTTCCCTGCTGGTCCTAGATAACTCGTATCCGATGAATTACGTACGCATAATCCCTGAAACAAAATCACTGAGTCAGTATGAAAACAGATGAATTCGGATATACACAAAACACAAGCTTGAGCTCACCTGCTGCCTAGCTCTTACAACTTCTTGCTCGAGCTGCGATAACTTTAACCGGCTCTCTTCTAACTGCTGGACATGAGCCTAAAGACACAGACATAACCCTGTATAAGCTTCTTTTTCTCATTACCATAAGGAAAAATTCATCAAAGGACACTTCTTATCTTACCTTCTTTCTCAAACGACTTTTACGAGCAGCCTCTCGGTTCTGAGCCAATCGCCGTTTCATCTGTGCATACAGAATGAACAAACAACAATTCATGTCATCAAAATGCTAAAGTCTTCTCCTTTTCCATAAAAGAAGATTAGCTTGTCTACTACCTTATCATTATTCTGTTCGTCGTCTTGATCATTATTACTCGACGGTTCTGCTTCACCAGAGTTATACAAATTTGCCTGCAAATTATTCCACTACTGTATTAACAAACAAGTACCACTTACAAGTTCTATCTCACACCAGAATCTAAAAAAGGGAATATATAATCTAACCTTATTGTTATCATCTGTTTCTACTCTAGCATCAACCTCAAGAATTGTTGAAGAACTCTGATTGTTATTCTGATTACTACTAATATTGTTAAAAGCATTTTCCCAACCAGATAAATGTTGGAATGGTTCATACATCCCCATGTCTCTATATGATACAACTTGTGTAGAAGCAAAAGAGTTCATCATCTGTAAAATCAGTAATCACAGACTCAAGCTTAATCAATTTCTCTCTCAAGGCACAACAACAAGCATTAAAGGAGGAAAAACAGAGCTTTTCAATAGATTAAAGATCCAATCATAAACAGTACAATTATTTGACTGATAGTTATAAAGGTTGAAACTTTAACAGAAATTAGAAGCAAAATTTGAGCTTTAAAGGAAACATACCCAAATAGAGCAATACCCATGAAAAAAAAAAAAATTACAAGTAAATTAATTGGAAATTGTAAGTATATCTCTATATCAGATAGATAAAGATCCAACCAATATCTCTTAAATTACATAGCTCACTAACACAACAATAAACAATACAAATTCTTGATCAGTTTCTCAAATAGCTATAAAGGTTGAAACTTTAACAACAATTAGACGCAAAATTTATGCTTTTGAAAAAAAATAACCAAACAGAGCAATACCCATGAAAACAGAAAGTTGCAAACTGTGAATTTTCATTTTGAAAGCAATTAAGCATTAGAAACAAACAAACCTCCATTGATAAGCAGAGAAATTCATCAGGAAATCAAGAGAAGAAGAGAAATGACGAAACTTTGGTCAAAGCTCAAAACTTAGAGGTGAAGCATACACATCATTGAAAGAGGAGGAAAAAAAGGAAGACATTTTTTTTTTTTGTTTATATAAAAATGTTGCCTTTATTTGTCTTTGGTTTAATTTGTTATCCATGAGTGTGATAGTGTTCTAGAATAATAAGCACGTTGAGAGAAACGAACGATGAACAACGACAAAAGCGCCGGGAGAAAACAAATCGAGAGAGAAGAAAAGTAAGAGGTCTTTTCCTCTTACGGTCTTACCCAAAAGTTGACCTTATCGTGCGCTTCTTTCTCTAAAATACGCTTTAGATGACGTCATTCACCGGTGGTTATGAGATGGGTGGCCGACACGTCAATTCCTCCTCTACGGGAATATTCCGGACGGCTCCACAAGTTTTGGTGAAATTATTGTATCCTTTTTTAAAAATATTAAAATGTAGAATCTGAATCTCACACTATTCGTTTTTTTTTGTGTAATAAAAAAAAACAAAAAAAAAGTTACATAAAAAGTAATATTTAATTAAATTTATAGTTCTAACAATTTCAAAAATAGATAATATTGTTAGTGAAGAATATTGATGCATTTATTTGTTAGTGTATTTTTTAGATTTTTGATAGATTTAATTAGGTCGCATTTTAAAGAACAAGTGTGCAAGATTTAATTAAAAAAAAAAATTTATTGTTCGCTTTATTTTGGAGGGTCTCTAATGTTGTGCAGTGGCATCTTTCAACTTTAAGTACTCAGTGAGAAATAATTGGGGCTTTAATGACCTACCCAACTCTTAACAATTTTTTTTATTAAATCTTTCTTCTTTTGCCTAAACAAAAAATTGATTCTTTAATTAGTTTGGATCCACTTGTCTAATAAAATCTGTGTTTCGAGAGACTACCATGCTTGTTTATTTTCTTCTCTGCTTACTTTTGGTTTTGCTTTATTAAAGATTCATATTATAGTTTTGAAAACCTTATAATATGATAAACTAGAGACAGACCCACGCGTTGCGCGGGTTTCAATTATTTAGAATATAAAAAAATAATTAAATTATATAATATGTTATTAACACATCTATTTTATATGAATACTTTCATAATTCGTAAAATATGAACTTGTTTTTCATCCAATTTTTTAACATTGTTTGTAAGATTGATGGTTTGTATCTTATTATTAGACATGTATAAACTGTGAAGAATTTGTAATTGTTTAACTGGTGATTCATAGTTTGTTTTTCTTAGATTTATTGTGATATAATTGGTTTATTCTTTTTTACTGAAATAAATGCATTAACAATCATATTATTGAGAAATTAGGTGAAATTTCTTTTTGTTATTGGATTGTTGGCAAAGTAGAATAAAAGTATTAGTATATGACTATAATCAAAATAAATTGAAGCGTAAAAAAACTAAATGTACTATCAATTGTTCAAACGTAACAAAACAAATATCTTGGAGTTGAAATCATAAAAACATATGTTGAAACTCTCCATCTCTAACTCAAGTAAGCATTTTAGATAACAGCTTCAGTATCAAAATATGTTACTTAATCTCTCATCTTTTTGTAATCCTCTTGATGGTGTAACCATACTTTCTCTGTCTCCATAATTTTTTTTGTGATACTACAAACAAATCTAGTTGGAAATTAGACACGGGTAAAAGTATATACATTTTCATCAATATTGTTTATGTTTATCCACTTTATAAATATTGTCTCGCTAAGGTTAGACTATCAAATAATCCTTAGTGAATGGCTTATATATGGCTTGAAAGTAATTTTTATTAGTGCCTGGAAAATTCATAGAGTAAAAACTCCATGAAGGTGATTATGTCATGTGAACAATTAAAAAACTTAAATTGACATTGGTTTTATTAGTTCCAAATTAATACACTCCATAGATTAAAATCTTCATGAGCAAATAGATTGCATGTGTGAAATAAATGTATTTAAATATAGAATTTGTGATTAGATAAATAAGGAGGAGATTTGTTGAAAATCAGTTGTAGATGAATTTGGTTCAGGAATCCGCCAATAATATAATGTTATTTAAAAGTTGTAGGAGTAATGAAAATATAAAAATTACTATCAAAATCAAACTGAAATGTAGGAAAATCTATATTCTATAAAAGAATTGAAACAAATCAGAATAACAGAAGAAAAAAGGAAAAAAGGTATAAGTTTTCATTTCACAATCATGTTTCGGTTGATGATGCGAGTAGTAAGTTTAATATATGTCTATTCTTCGGGCTCTTCAAGAAGAACTTGCGCTTTATTTTTTATGATGAAAATGAATAATAAGAAGATGAGATTTTGTTAAGGGATTTTATTTTTCATGAATCATCGTTTTATACTACATCATATGGAAGAGAACTATGGAAATTTTATAGGGAAAAGAGGAAACGGATACTCATAAATGATACTTAACTCCATTTTAATGTGAAATTAGAATTGGTTCCAAATTTATATGTTTTTAGTTAGTGGTTAATTAATTGCATCAGTAATTTTGTTAATCAACTATCTTAATTGTCATTAAATTAGTAATGTTTTATAAACGTAGTGGAGACGAAATAAGTTTAGTTATGATTAAAACTAAAAGAAAAAAAAACAAATACACATAAATGATAATTAACTCCATTTTAATGTGAAATTAGAATTGAAAATTTACAGGGAAAAGATGAAACGGATACCCATAAATGATAATTAATAAGAATTGATTCCAAATATATGTGTTTTGATTAGTGATGATTTAATTGCATCAGTAGTTTTGTTAGTCAATTATCTTAATTGTCATTGAATTAGTAGTATTTTATCAATTTAGTGGAGACCAAATAAGTTTAGTTGTGATTAAAATTAAAAGAAAAAAAAAAAAATACACATGGCGTCTTTTCGGAGAGAGTTTGGCTTTTGTAAACCTTAAAATATTGTAAAGATTGTTGTTAAAAAGAATTGTTGACTAAATTTTTTTTTATTATCAAATCTAACCTTATATTTTTTGACCATACACTTTTCCAAAAGTCAAAGAACATACAATGTTTCATTATATATATAGAACAAGTGTGCCATCAAAAGTTAAAAACATATTGAAGAAGAATTCTAAAAAACAAAAACAAAAATGGATTTTCAAAAACAATTTATTGTCTTCTTCATAATAACAATGTTCGTAAATGCAACAATGTCTTTGGGCACAAAGACGACAGTGGCGATGTATAATGATCTTGGAGGTAGTTTATCGCTACGATACCATTGTAAATCAAAAGATGATGATCTTGGAGACCGGAGTATGGCACCAAACGGATCATGGTCATTCCAATTTGCCCAAAATTTTGTTGGCAGTACTTTGTATTTTTGCAGCTTTAGTTGGGAGAAAGAATCGCATTACTTTGATATCTATAAGTTTAGTAGAGACAATTTTTTTGCGAAGCATGGATGCATAGATTGTGAATGGAAGATACGCAAAAATGAACCCTGCAGATTTAACGAAAAAACTAAACGGTTTGATCTTTGTTTTCCTTGGAATTCTTGATTTTTAGGAATTCTTGATGTATAACCTATGTATAATATTTACATATATTTAATAAAATATAAAAAAAGAGACTAACTATATTAGTAAAAATCAAATAAAAATTGACATAAACTTATGTGTTTTTTATATAGTATATGAGTTAATACAAATGTAAGGTAATGTTTTTAGGAACATTAAACGTAACTTTATATATATGGTCGTAAAATATATAATTACTACCATTAAATATATAAAAAAATTAAATAATTTTGTGATAAAAAATGTGCATTTGACCCCAATGTTCTTTCTAATCGGGGTATGAACAAAGAAATACAATAATATGAATATTCAAGAATTCGATTATATAAAGGTGACGTAATTTTTTTTGAAATCAAGAAATTTAAATTCAATAAACTTTAGTTATTCAAATCTTTATAATACATTAGTTAAATACATAAAATAACAAAACAATTATTGTTGGATTGTTATTTAATTTTATTTAATATATTCTAGTTAATGCAGTAGTAGTATTAATTTTAGTAATTAATAATTACATTTGACCAAAAAATATTAATTAATTAATTATATAAGAAAATTAATGACACATGTCATCTTCTCATAGCTTTGGTTTTGTGTAAACCTTAACATATTATATAGGTATTGAGTCCCTTTCTTCTAGAATAGCGTTTTCCTTAACTTTATGATATGAGGATCTATTTATCTTTCAAGTTCCGAATTTAGTTAGACATTTTCTTCCAAATTTCGATGAGTGTGTGTGCACTAACAAGAAACAGATTCGTTTAGTTTTTCATTGAGAAATATTGAAACAACCAAACTTTTTGTTTTTTTAATAATTAACCCGAATTAATAATCTCATAATTATTAATTCTCAACGGCTAATTCAACAATTTACCAACATTCAGCGGAAAACAAACAATTCAATTAAACCAAATAAACCAATCACCAGCTCAACTCAATTCAATTCCAATAAACTGTCAAGTAATTCTAGCAACCTAAACACCAGATTCTACTAGAAACGCAATAACAATTCAACCCTAATCATCCTCAACCTACGCCATGACTCCGCGATCACTTTTTCTTTTACATGCACCACATGGTAATAAGAGTTGCGTAAGTATTTCATAAATACTTAATGAGCCGGTCATACCATCTACTGGTGTAACAAGCAGGCGCCGGTTAACAATCAAATATCAATTCAAGCAATCATATAACACAATAATGCAAAACAAACAAACCATTAAAACCATTCAGATGCTTGACACGACTTAATAGTTCCCGTCGAGCGACACACTACACGTACCGATCGACATATCTTAATTGCTCGTGTCGAGCGATACCCAGACGTGTCGATCAACACGACCCAATTGCTCGTGTCAATCGACACGCCTCTGTAACGCACCAGAATCGAATTTCTCCTCTCACGATTTGATTTCGGGCGATATGAGTCGCAAACCTGCAACGATCAACACAAAATACCAACCACAAACACACAGCAATGCCATCAATCCAATTCACACGAAATTCTATCAACAATCATCACAAAAATCATCAAAACATCCATAGATGATAAAACGCACAAAAACAGACCCTTTAGACTCGAGCATCTTCTGGACAATTCGAATCACCCGAAGAACATGACACACGGTGATTCCTACGCCACTAACACTCAAAGAGGAACGGTTTTGGGAGGATTTCTTTGCAACAATCCCCTCAAACACCAAAATCCCTTTCTCTCTCAAAGATTTTCTCTGCTCAACTTTAATCACGACGGCTGGGTAAAACTGCATGCAGCCCTAGGCTCTTTTATAGCCTTAACCGAGCCAAAAACCGTAATTAAAACGTTAATTACCCGGTTTGACAAAACCACGTGACGAACGACACCAAGACCGTGTCCATCGACACCCAAAAATTCTTCGTGTCGATCGACACAACGCTTGTGTCGCTCGACACGAGCACTGAAAACCACTTATTCAGTTCGTGGATGTTACAAATATAAAAACCAAATATGGAGCTGTTCAAATGCAAAGCAAAAAGCATAAAGAGTGAAGTTATTTGATTAATAACAATCTTAATAAACTTATAATCACTTTATAATTTGTAACGTTTTAATATTGTACCAATCACAAAAACAATGAGAAACAAAGAACTGAAATATTATTACAGATTCTCACAAACTATATTGAAAAAGAGAATATGAAAGAAAAATGGTCAAATTTATCAGAGTTTCTTCATCTTCAACTGACGTTCACTGACCGAATATTCTGTTTCTATTAACTAAGAAGAAGCAAAGACCACAAAGCATGAATTACATAAAACACCACATCCGCTTGACAAACATTTATCTGAAGTATTACCTTCTCACCAACACTTTGAGAGTAGTTTCTTGAGCATGTTTCGTCCGCTATGTATATCTTTGAGAGTAGTCCCGGAAAGCATGATCTCATTGATGGAGAGGATTTGGTGCAGATCTTTGACGCTAGCCTCATCATCATCTTCAGTTTGGGATCGATCGATGAAGTTTCGTTCAAGAAAATTAGGGTTTGTTTGCGAAACTCAACCCGAATGAGTGGTAATGTCGAGAAAACCTAGTGTATTTTACACTCAGAAATTTTCGATCCTCACAAAAACTTATTTACTTTATTTTGGTATATATACTTATTTTTTAACGTAGAACAATGATTGTTTTTTGTTTGAGGGAATTAGCCAAATACACATATTGGCCATGATTCAAAGAATATAGCTATGGATGCTAGGGGTAGAATTATTATCCGGGATCCGAAATCCGCTCTGGTATCCGTTAATATCCGCTCCGAAAACTAAAATATCCGCGGAGGCCGGATCCGGATAAGGATAGTAAAATCTTGGATCCGTGAAAACAGGATCCGAATCTACATATTAAAATTTTGAGATCTGGATTCGGATCCGTATGCATTAAGTATATAAAAATAATATATTTATGTACATATATTTCGTTATTTTTATATAAAACATATACTATATAATAAGATTTTAATTGTTTTTACAATATATCATATGCATTTTGAAAAAATATGCCAAATTTTAATTAATAAACACTTTTTATGATTTTTTATTTGGTTCATTATGGATGGGCATAAATGAAGTTAGGTCTTAGGTTCGTAAAGCCCATAAGATTTGCTGATAATTTTCAGGTGGCAAGTGCACATGAGAAAGGCAAGTGAAAACTCATGTATATACAATAATCCCCGCGAGACTAAAGTCGTAACAAAAAATTGTCCAATCGCATGATGAAAATTTCAACAACTAATTCACCATCGCGACCACCAAATTATAAACCAAGTCATTAGCAATAAATTTTGGTATTTGTTTATTTCTTTTAATAGTCGATATGGTTTTGAGTAAAAGTGTTTGAAATAGATCAAAACTCATGGTTCGACCCAATCCAAATTAAACCATTAACCTTAATAGGTTGAGTATTTTGACTCTAATGGATAAATGGATCCAATGGTTTGATGAGTGAAATGGGTTGAAATAAAATGAGTTAGTGGGTTAAAATGGGTACCTCTTGAACATTCTCTTAAACTAAAAACCATAAATTCATAATTTTCTTGCCAAAAACATGGTTTTCCACCAAAACACCATTCCATAAATTTTTCCCGCCAAAAATGCGACTCCGTAAAATTTTATCTCCAAAAACATGATCCGTAAAATCTTCCCGCCAAAAAACATTATCCTGTAAATATAAATTTTGGTCTTTGTTTTTTTTTTTTAATAGTCGACATGATTTTTGACTTTTGAGGATGCCTTTTATTACACCATCCACACATCAGATCATTCGTTTACATTAGTGGTGTTGAAATTGAATTTTGACGCCATTTGACGTTTGAGACTTTAAGTTATTTCTTTCTGATTAATTAATAATTGCTATATATATATATATAAAAGCCAAAATCGGTTATCAAATTCTAAACCTTTTTTTTTTTTTTTTTTTTGCTAAACTATCAAATTCTAAACCTTATATATTATGATTCAAATATGTTGCCAAGTTTTGTGACATTTTTTGTTGTACTTTGTCATGGAATTCACCACGAGCTTTTGGTTTCAAGATATGCATAGTAATGATGTTGAAGAGGTCAACTGAAGCATAAGCATTTGTCGTTCCAAGAACTGCTTTATGAGGATATATAGGTTTTTTTGTTAATTTGTATCAAAGACATTAGGATAAATTGGTTTGTACTAATTAAGTTATAATTATATAAGTATATTATAAAAGATGGGTTCCGTTATCTACAGTGATGACACGTGTCCTCTTTTGTTATTTTAAGGGAGGAAAAAACGAAAGTTTACGAACTATTATAAAGTTGTGTTTCCTCTCTTTTGAGTTTTGACCATATACAATGTTCCTTTCCAACAAACGCATCTTTCAGAAATTTATTCTACATATAAACTATAGATTTATTTTCAACTGTTAGTTTATTTCCCTCTGTTCAAATTTTTAATACCTAAACTTTCGTACAGAATCATGTTTGTAAATTCTATGCAAAACATGTGTTTACATTTGCCACTCTATATTTTTCAAGTGATATTAGAGATTTCTAATGGATAATTGTTTTGTTAACATCTACGGTTTTTTGGGTCGGGACGTAGTCAACGGAAAATCCCTATTTTCTGATCCTTTCACGGTAACTGCTGGTGTTAATTTGGTCTCCAGAGCCGGATGTGCGCCAAATTTTACCGGAAAATCCATTCCATTGGTGATATTTACCATATTTGTGTGATTTTCTCATTCTTGAATTGTGATAAGCCGCCGTTCAAACCCATTAAAATGCTTTACACTCCAATTGCAATGAAGAGATTTTCGAAAAACCCAAGTTACATTTGTTTACGTAAGCGATTATGGGCGAATTGTGGGTCGGGCAAAACTCTTGCGGTACTTTTGCGGTAAGGGCCGACCAAGGCAGATCTTCTTCGACGGTGATGTTATAGAGATTTTACATGTCGAGGATGAATAAATGAAGAGTATAGATAGGAACCATGTTCGTAGGCATGGTCACCACTTCGACGTCCTCAGTTTTAAAATTTTGAGGTAAACGGCGGCGGGTTAGACATGGTTATTAAATCAAAACACATCCAATCAATCATCATATCATATTGATAGATGTTTTGTCTTGATCATCTAGGATATGTTTTGTCTTCATCGGAGAGAATATGTTTTAGTTTCTGTTTTGTCTCGACTTTAATTGATATTTCTGAAAGTTTTATAACATTGTGAAAACTTTGTAACATTTCATACGAGGCTTACTTATAAAATTCGATGCAACAAAGAAGGTAAAATGCGTTTCATTTGTTTTCTTAAGTTGTTTTGGCATGTTTATAATTTTGCTTCTATTATTGTTCCATGACCCTAATTGGTAACGTAGGATAGGCTATCGAGGAGGACAAGTCAGATGAATTAGAGAGGCATGAAGTTGTAGCCGCTTTATCATCCACATTTAATTTTTTATGGAATTGTTACTAATTAAAAAAATTTAATGGGTTGAACCGTAGAAGATAGTACAATAATTAATATATGATGCAAAGTAGTATAAAATGTTTATTCTTTAGTGTCTAACCATTTTTTTTTTTTGCTGCAAAGAGATAAATGACGTGTCTTTTAATCAGGGACTCGGTTTACTGGCAAGTGGTAACAATACCAATTCAATGAGTATTTGCAATGAAATGACTCGACTTTTCGAGTTCTCTTTATCTTTTGTAAACTTTGTAAATTACAAAGGTGTTTAGCCATTTCGTTGTTATTTAGGAGAAGAGAAATGAAAAATAGGTGTACTATTGTCTATGATGTGCATAACTCAAAATTAAAAAAAACGCTGGTGACTAATGACCATACTGATATGGTTTATCCTTCGAGTAATATTGGAGAATTAAACGTGCATGTTGTCCTATTGCTGATGATTTAAGCTTCACGTGTTTTCTATTTCATGATCGATTTTTATATTCCATGTCAACCATTAAATTAACATATACCTAAGACTATTTGAATCCATTTTGGAATAGGATTTTGTAACATCTAAACGTTCTAACAATCCGAAAAGTGTGACTCTTCAAATAACACAAAGACAAAATGAGTTATAAGTTAAAGTTAAATACATATATATATATATATATATATATATATATATATATATAAATAATTGCCCGCGAATGCGCGGGTTTGTCTCTAGTTTACTAAAACACCCACTAAGATGAAAAATTACATTACAAAATCGATGCTTGTAAGCGATGTTCTAAACTTCAAAACCTCGTGTACCAATAACTTGAATCTCCTTCTACCAACCGTAAGATTTCTATCATTTGTAGGTTAATCCTCCAAGCAAAATTTTACAAACTGCTGCATCTTCATCTTCTGCTCGGATAATTATATACCTTTCTCATGTTATGGACCTATGGATCATTCCGATTATGATCTTGTGCATCTAATTGTTTGTGTATCAGTTCTCTTTTTAAAATGTATGTTTTACCTTTCTTATTAATCCTCTCTGATTGTAACAAGCTCCAAATTAATGATATCTATGTAAGGGAAACAAAAAAAAAAAATTATAGAGAAATAATTTTAAAGATTTTTTTTGTGTGTATATTATGAGAATCAAACCCTAGATAAAGGACTTCACCAACACAATTCCATAAAAGAATTTGATATACCATATAGAATCCCTTGATAAGAAAGTTCATTTACTATAGAATCCCTATTAATATTTTGTTATATTTGAATTTTGTTTCAGCCTCTTCAAGCAACTTGGTGAACCACGAGCCTACGGTGGGAACCACCAGTCCCAGGCCAAAGATTCAGGTAACCATTGGTTGGATTAGTATTTGATATGGAAGTTTTATATTTTCAAGTTCATAGTACAATATACCTCAAGTTGAAACTAGTTTTGCTGTTAAGACAAACAAACGTAAAACATGACAACATGGTTTTTTCAAAACGTCTGATCAAAGCATAGAACCGAGACTCCCTGACAAACACTTTACTCTGCTGCTTCGAGCTTCGCCACACGATCTTCGATAAGATGCATATGTCACATCACTTTCACTACCTCATCCACCGAGACTCAAGAAAGATATCAACTTCTGAAGCAACCAATTTCTTTAGGAGTTTTCACTTCTTGGTAGAGTGCATACAATTGCTTCGCCACCACCAAGAGAACAAAGAGCAAGCTGGTGCAGCATATGTGCGGGAGAAGGCTTCGGCTGCTTCATCTGCAGTATATTCTTTTGTAGTTGCGAAGACACATGTCTCATTCATCGACCAATTCATAAGTCTTGACTTCAGCGTATTTGGAAGAAAAGCTACACATGTACTATCGATTACAAATAACTTTATTTTTTACACTATAAAATATGAAATAATAATAATAATAATAATAATAATAATAATAATAATAATAATGCGCTTGTTCTTTTAGTTCCTAGATTGAACAATTATTTTGGGTTCAATATATCATATATGTACTACAACTACAAACAATATAAAAACCATTAAATATTTAAAAAAATTGTTTTAATTCTTTCTCTTTTGGTCGTATATTGTTTTAATTCTTTAACATAGCAAAACTGTTGTTTCATTCTTAACCAACAAAAAGAAAATAACTATCTCTTTTATACAAAAGAGAGATAATTTTAGGCCTCTAAGGCCTTCCACCTAAGCAAAAATAATCTGAAAAATAATCAACCAAAAAAAATACATTTTTGTGACATGCCAACATATATGGATTTTAAAAACTCTACTACCGTCATGTATTAACCTTACTTCCGTAATATATTTGCCCATTTTGAAAGCCCAAAACTACACTAAACATGGCCCACATTTCTTTAACTCACTCTTTCGTCTCCCTTGTTTTAACGACTCCGCCGGCCACTACTCTTTGTGGAGCTCAAACACCAGCCGTTACAGCCTTACAAGTACTTCAAATTAAATCGTTCTATGACTCCACTCCGTTTTATAGATTACTAATTTCGTTACTCAAAATAAACGTCTCAAAACTTCTTCCCCACTACCTTCGACCTCTCTTCTACGCCTTTAATGTTTTCTTGCCGTTTCAGAAATTTCTCACCAAAAGAGGAGCTGTTCGTTTGGGTGTCTGGATACAATATCTAGACGCAGCAGTTGGACGCAGTATCTAGATGCAGCATCTCGATGTTGTTCGTTTGTGTTTTTGGTTCATGCGTCCAGAAATCGTATCCAGTTTCCGCATCTAGACGCACTTCACAATTTGACAAAAACGAACAGCGTCTGATATCTGCGTCCAGACGCTGCGTCTGGATGACCAAACGAACAGCCCCATACTATAAATCCCACACATTCCATCCCAAACCAATGTGTCCCACCCTTCTCCTCCAAAACTTTGCTTCCCCTCTCTTCGAAAATGGCTGAACTTGATGTTGACGCAATGTCTTCCAAAGCTAACTACGCCACCTACAATGATTTAAGTCTTGGTCGTTCTACTCAACAGGTTCTTGATCTCTTTTTAGCGAAGGAAACACACACACACAAAATCTTTTATTCTATTGATAATTTGTATGGCGTTTGTAAATAAAAAGTTAGATTGTTACCATCTTCTCTTCTTCGACCTTGGTTTTTTTGCTAGCTTTGTTTGAAACTGTTTAAAGTGCTTAGAGCCGTGGACTGTAGGTATTATTATAATCAAAATCCAGCTTAGCGGTGGGTGGTCTTTCAAAGAAGTAAGTGAAATCTGATTAAAATAGCCAAG
This sequence comes from Draba incana, assembly GCA_963576765.1. Lineage (NCBI taxonomy): Eukaryota > Viridiplantae > Streptophyta > Magnoliopsida > Brassicales > Brassicaceae > Draba > Draba incana. The sequence continues at coordinate 11,218,589 of OY755208.1, forward strand.
ACATGACTCAAGCTATGGGTGTTGGTATGTATATGTTTCTACCACATAAACTCTGGTATTTGTGTTGGAAGTATATAATGTGTAGATAGTTCATGTATAAGTTGAATTTCTGTTCTTGGTGTTCTCAACATATGATTATAAATCAAAATCTAAAGTCACATTTTTTTTGTTACGAAGAAGAGATACCATGGTGACTATGTGTGTTTGTGTGTGTTGTGCAGTATGTCAACTAATTAATCTCCAATTAATCATCTACTTTTTTCAGTTATTTAACCAATCCGGTATTTGCAAAATCCACTAAAATATCATTTGCCTGCCACATTTGGCCATAGCAACAAATTATGATGTTGCTATCATATAAGATATAGATTAGATACTAAGTTTATCTAAACTTAAAAAGGGTTATTACGTGTACCTCTGGATTTGCCAGAGGAAGGAGAGATGGTGGTCTGAGAATAAATTTGTATACATTATACAACTCCAACCCTTAATTTATTGCTTATATATGTATGTTGATTCTATTTATTTTTTTGTATGTTGATTCTACACTTGCTATATTCTAAAACAATTCCATGTACCTATCTAATCGTTAGATATATTAAATATATTAGTTTCCTATTCGTCGTGGAGTACGTCTAAAAGTTGTTTTTTGAACGTTTGGAAAAGAGAAAATTACATTAAAAAATTTGCCTAATCTATTTGGAGATCATTAGGATAATATACTCAAATATTGTCTTACCCAATTAACTTGCAAGTTATATCAGTTTCCCCTTTCAAACTGGGATTTGACATTTGAGAATATTAATCGAGGAGAAACTAAAAGTTAAAAATTTTATCTGTCAATCAAAGAAAGTTTTAAGTAATATTAATCATAGGTATCATTCAAAGAGGAATTTAAAAAATACATTAATTAAATCAACCAATCAAAACATTTCAATTTGTGAAATCTTTACAAATTTTTAATATTTTTAATATATACCGAGCATTGATGACAAAAATATATACTTACCAAATCAATTACCATACTGAGAAACTTAAACCGATTTAACTCATTTATGCAGTAGCATATTGGTCTATGATAAAGTTGGGTTTAAAAATATTTTATAGAGTTATTAAAAAACATTTGTTTTTGTAAATATAAGATATATATCACTCGATTACATTTTTTTGTCATACATTATAAGACAATGTTTCGTTTTTTGGTTTTGTTATTGTAAATCAATTTCTTTTATTTTTATATTTTGTATACACTTAAAACATAAGACCTATCATATTAAGACATTCAAGTTTTAAAAATCGATTGATTAATTTTTTTAGTGGACACAATTATTTATCTAAAATCCTTTTGGTATGTATGATTAAAAAATAATATATTTTTACTATACAATAAACTGAAATTTATATTCCCACGCTTGGCGTGGATCAAAATCCAGTGAGTACTTATTTTGCGTGTTTAGCTACGGAGCTTATTAGAGATGATATGTGGTTTGCACATTAGAGTTTGGTTTAGTTAACCGGTTTGTACCGGATAGATTATGAATGTATATAATCTCACTTGTACATTCCCATTTTACTCTCAACAGAAACAATAATATTTCCATATTCTCTTGTGCTTCGTCTCCTCACGAGAGCTTTGTTTCTGTTCAACATCAATTCTTTTTTTTTTTTTTTTGAATTAATGTTAAATTATATTCAAAGAAAAAAAATAACTTTTTTACATCCGTTTCAATAACGTTTTTGTTTAAAAAGAAAAGAGATTTTTTATCTCATTGAAAACCAAATTTGTAGAGCCTCTTCAAACTTCAAGTCGCCTTGTCGAATAATGAGGAGTTGGTTGCGAACCTTTTTGTCGATGGAAGTAACTAATTGTGCTTGCCCTATATGCGGTTCTCCATGTCTTCTACGATTCCTCTCCATCCATATACTATGAACCGCAGCTTGAAATACGTATCGGAGTAGAAAGAGTTTGATTTTACCCATGAATGTGTCATTCATCGCATGAACCACCCTCCCCCATGTGTAAGTGTACTTCCTTCCCATTAGCTTTTTGACCAAAATCTCCCAAACATTTCGTGTAAACCGACACGAGAAGAACAAATGATCCCTTGTTTCAATCGGATCTAAGCAAAACCCACACCTCGAAATCACATTGTTGTTCCAAAACCTCATTCGATCTCCCGTAGATAATCTATTCCTCATAGCAAGCCACACCATAAAAGAAAACTTTGGCGTTGAGTAAGAAAACCATACCCCTTTGTGCCAAGCTACTTCCGCATTGGGGGTGCGGATTTTCTCTATCGTCTCCTTAGTAGAAAAAGATGGTATCGAGACACCACTCTTCCGTTTCCAAAGAGCCCGATCAAGCTCATCTAGCCGCCAAACTCGCCGTTGTTCTCCAATCAGCCTCTCCACCGTGATGAGTGCTTGATTACGATGTCTACGTCTCCTCAGGCTGCTTAAAACTTCACCAACAGTAGCAAATTTCCTAACCCCCAAATCAATAATACCACAGTCCCCAAAGATATCATACAAACATCCCATGCTACACCAAGAATCAAACCAAAAAGAGGTGGCATTACCATTCCCCACTTCCATACTTGAGAACCCTCTTGCAAGGTCACGGTACTTCAGTAGTTTCTTCCACATCCAAGATCCTAATGATGTATTACTCGATACCGACCAAAAGGAACCATTGCGTATTAAGTGCTTCTTAATCCAATTTACCCACAGTGAATCTTTTGTAGAAAGGATTCTCCATATAAGCTTCAGACAACTTGCTCGGTTTGCATCTTCTATAGACCGTAACCCCAAACCTCCTTCAACTTTGGGGAGACAAACATCTTTCCATGCTACCTTAGCCTTATGAGAGTTTAGAGATGGGCCTGACCATAAAAAAGCAGAACAAAGCTTATCGATTTCCTTGATACATGCTTTAGGTAACCGAAAAGCAGATATCCAGAAATTCGTGATACTCAAAAGAACCGATCCAATTAGTTGTAACCTTCCTGAAAATGACAAAGCTCTCGCTGTCCATGTATTAATCCGATTTTGTATCTTCTCAATAAGAGGGAGATAGTCAGAACTAGTCATTCGTCTTGACATCAAAGGCAAACCAAGATATCTAACCGGCAATTCCCCTAGGTCGAAAGGAAAACTCTCGAGTATCTCAGCCTTTGTAGTCTCGTCTACTCCCGCCATATAAATGGTAGATTTCTCAATGCTAATGCACAAACCCGACCTTTTTGCAAACTCATCAAAAACTCCCAAAATGCCTTCCACCGATTCCTTCTTCCCATCTACAAAAACCATTAAATCATCTGCAAAACATAGATGAGTTAATTTCATATCATCACACTCCGGATGGTAACCAAAAACTCGGTCTCGGGCAGCTTTGTCCAATTTTCGCGAAAGAACATTCATGCATATGACAAATAAGTATGGTGACAATGAGCAGCCTTGTCGAAGTCCTCGTTTACTACCAAAATAGCCTGCAAGTTCTCCATTAACCTGGACTGAGAAAGAAGCAGTTGTAACACACAGTCTAATCCAATGAATGAATTGATCTGGAAAGTCCATTGCTCGTAAGGTGTTGACAAGAAACTCCCATTCCACTGAATCAAAAGCCTTTGCAATATCAATCTTCATCGCACATCGAGGAGAGATAACTTCCTTATGATAATCCTTAATCACTTCGGTGGCCAGCAAGAGATTCTCCATTAAAAACCTGTTTTTAACGAACGCAGATTGGTTTGGAGCAATGAATTTTGGTAGAATACCTTTTATCCGATTAGCGAGGATTTTTGATATGATCTTGTAAAGCACATTACAGCACGAAATCGGCCGGTAGTCCTTCATTACTATTGCTTCCTTCTTCTTCGGGATCAGCGCCAAAATAGTAGAATTAACACCTTTAGGCAAAAATCCCATCTTAAAGAAAGATTGGATTGCAACCGTTACATCCCTTCCTACTATTTCCCATGATTTTTTGAAAAACTCTGTGGTAAATCCATCAGGGCCTGGGGATTTATTTCCCGGCATAGAAAAAATTACCTTCCGAATGTCCTCTTCGGTAACCTCCGAAGTTAGCATCATCTTATCCTGCTCCTCGCATCGGAAATCCAGCAGCTCCCGAAGCTCGTCCGTAGGCCAAGTCTCCAGAGAAGAGGGCCGAATGGACATGAACTCCCGGAAGTGCTTCTCTGCCTCAGCTTTGATTAAAACCTGATCAGACACGATTCTTCCATCCGCACATTGTATTTCTCGTATACTATTCCTCATTTCACGTATTTTGACCGCATTATGAAACACAATGTTGTTCTTGTCTCCCAGCTTTAGCCAATGTAAGTTTGACTTTTGCTGCAAATATTTATCCTCGATGTCTGCAAGTCGTAACCATTTCTCATATAATTCTCCTTCTTTCTCCATATTAGCCGAACTAGGACTCAACATGGTAATTTCTTGCGCGTTACAAAGTTGCTTATAAGCTTCCTTTGTTCTCTTTGATATGTCCGAAGTCAGCTGCTTACCCAAGACTCTCAACTTTGGTTTTAACACCTTTAGTTTCTTAGTCAAACGGTGTAATGCCGAGGTTGAATGATACAACTGCTCTGTTTCATCCCATACATTTCCTACTGTTGGTAAGAAACTAGGAAGCTCCGTACTCACGTTAACAAACTTGAATGGTTTGATGATCCTCATTGTAGCTTCTTGTATATAAAACCGACACCTCATATGGTCTGAGCACCCACCGGGTTCAAACACACTATATGATCGATCGTACGCTTCTATCCATTCCTTGTTAATCAAAACTCTATCCAGTTTTTTACATATCAAGCCTTCCTTCCTCTTATTACTCCATAACCTTCCCAACCGATGGTCCTCATAGTTGGTCATAAGTGAACACCCATTAAACAACTTTGTGAACAAACCACTTGCTTTTCTCTCTTTAACCTTCGTCTCAATAAAGCACCCGAAATCAAAACCGCCTTTTTCATCCAATCTCTAACCACATCATGTTTACTTTTTTTGTTTAATCCGCGAATATTCCAGAAAAAACCCGACATTATACTTTTCGTTGAGAGGTACGAGTCTTAGAAATAGTAGAAGATGAATCTCTACTACTTTGTGGTTTACCCAAAACTTTATGAGTGTTCTTTGCATCACGAGGAAGAGAAGGCCTTTGTCCGTTGGACTCATTACCCGACACCTCATGTTGATGAATTCTCACTCCTTCTTCAATTTTATTTGTTGTTGTAACCGACATCTCTGATAAAGGAGAATTCATCTTCACATGTTCCAGCACATTAATACTCTCCTTTGCCTCATCCACATCTAATATCTCTCCCTCCTCACCTTTGTCCTGCAAGCAGTCAAACCTTGACTTTTGCAGCAAAGATACACTTCCATATTGCAAGTCTTTTGGTTTCCCCGGACTCCGACTCAACCGTATTGGTTTGGACCACCCATCTTCTCCTTTTTCCTCCTCTGAACGTAACTCAATCTTGTCCGGTTCAGAGATCGCAGCCTCCTGTGACTCTGTGACAATCGTAGCAGGTTGACTTGCTTGTAAATCACCAGCAACCTTCACGTTATAAGTTTCTTGACTAGCAACAGTTTCTTCTCCTTGTTGCGTTACTTCTCCGGTACTTTTTTTTGATCTTGGACAGTTTTTTCCTCCATGTCCCCATCTCGAACACTCTCCGCAACGAAGAGGCAGTCTCGGAAAGCTATATTCCACCGTGAGATCCTTACCCGTACCATCATCAAAGGTGAACTGTTTTGGCAGAGCTTTCGTTAAATCAACATCTACCAAAATCTTGTTTGCTAATAGAGCTATAGAACTTAAGATAATCTCGTAGCTTTACAAAAACCTCCACTCTAACCAAAATATACTTTTTTGGTTAAGAAAATCACACGATAGACACCACCAAACAAAAGCAAAACATATATAGTCTCACAAATAAGATATATAGAAAAGCCTAAATTTTTTTATTCCTTAGATTAATTTTGGACGTGACCGTCTTAGTTAGCTTATATCATCACTCTATAGTTAATAGATCACAAACTTTAGCAGAGCTTTTCTTGGTGATCAGCTTTCCGAAGAACCACCGGCCGGATCTTCCACTGTTTTCTTCGATTCCACCGGCACTTGTGGTTGCGTTTCCCGTTAAACTCTTCATGTTCTCTCTATGAAACTTCCTCACCGTGTAAGCCTCTGCCATAGCCATCCCTCCTAGTCCCGATCCATCCAGCGACATGTTCAATTAATCTAGAAAAATCACAAGGAAACTTATAGATTTGTTTGGAGAAATATGATTTAAATATGAAAAGAGATGAAAATAGAAACAAGGAGATGATAAATGGCTAAAAGAAGTTAGTGAAAGATGAGTGTTGTTTGGAATTTAGGGGGAGGGGTTGAGATGAATATATAGAGAAATTTGTAGGTCCACTTGTTGTTGAATTTATCTGTTCTGTTTCCCACTTAGTATATGTTCATGATGTATAGTTGGCGAATCTCAAATGTTAATGTTATTGTTGCTTTTATTTCAGGATGATTCGTTCTATGTAAGTTGTGAAAAAATGTTAAATTGTTTTTTGCGTGTGTTGTAATTGAAGTAAATTTGAGCCGAAAATCATCTATATTAATTCCATAAACATTTAAATAGCCATACTCTTGCCACTTAAATATTATGAATAATAGACAAAACGGATTCCAACAATTTTTGTATACTGTGAGTCGTTTTATAACCAAGATTCACGAGGCAAATATTCTTCCACTCGAACAAAACACTGAGTTATATAGGCTTTTGTTTTACTCTTAACGAAGAATCAATAGTTCAGCTTGTGAAAATCTCAGATAAAATCTAAAAATTGTTGGTTCTAGGGGCTCTTTGGACAAAACTAATATTACATACTACAGTAGAAACTCTATAAATTAATACTTGATAAATTAATAAATTCTCTAAATTAATAAATTTGTCCGGTCCTGAGTCGGGCAGATATAAAATATAACACAATTCGATAAGATAATAAGATAATAATGTTTTTAGAAATTCTATGCAAATATATGGTCTCAATAATATCATAAAATAATATATGCTATATAAACATGACTAAAATATATTTATATATCATTTTAATGTTGTTTATTTTTTTCTTAGAACTGAAATTTGTTTATAACTCTATCATTATTTGATATAGTACAAACAAACAAAAAAAGTAAACTAATTTTATAAAAATATAGCATAATATAAATTAAAAAAATTTAAATAAAAATTATTTTTAAAAGATTATGGAAAATTTCTATTTTTGGTAAATTAATAACTCTATAAATTAATAAAATATCGTGGTCCCAACATTATTAATTTATAGAGTTTTTACTGTATAAATTTCGAGTGTAGGAAGATTACGGATTTCAGTACATGACCTTATGATAAAAAAAATTAAAGATGTTAAGTGAAAGTTGCTTTAACATTTTATAGAGAAAAAAGGAGTTGTAACAACGTCCGTTGTTGATTGGTTAGCCAATGAAATAATTGTACCAACTTCTAGAATACAAGATTTGAAATGGACTCATCTGGTAGTTGTGTTTTAGTATGTTTTAATTACAGGTTAGATAATCAGATATACTATCACTATATATAATGGATCATAGAACTATAGTGTTCTGTTTGTCGGCAGAGAGAGTATCATTTATAAACTATCAAAATATTTAACTTTTACTAATGCAATAAAATTTATATAAAGTTATAAACTAATACTCGATAAATTAATAAATATAAAATGGAACCAATAATTAAATGTCATTTATATGGAAGTTTTATTGAGGTTTTAGAATGGATTTACAAACCTGAGCCACGATCCTGATAATTAATCATACAATACATATACAAGGTTGCATGTACATTTTTATATTATTAACAAGAAATATTGATTTAGACCCTCACATTAAAATAAACTAAAAAGAAATGATAGCCAGGTTATAAAAAAAAGGAAGAAAAAGGATTAGATGCAAATCCACGATAGATCTGGATATGATTACATCTACTTTATCTTATATATAGTTTGCAAAACAAGTATATGTATTTACGTTATGATTATTATTTCGAGAGCATATACAATTAATTAAGGTCAGAAAGATGAAAGCATTAAGCATCGCACTATTTTATTTGTTTTATTTATAATATTACAGCCACGTCTTATGAATTGATGAACATAGTCCGTCTTCAGAGCCCAATCCCCAATTAATAATTTTTTTTTTTATATTAATTTATGAAAAATATATTTATTTGATGGGGAAAAATAAAGATTTAGTGAGATTGTATAATAAAAACATTAAAACTTTTAAGTAGTTTTTTCGTAACTTTATGAAAATAAAAAATCACGAGTGTATATTGTTAAAAAAATTGCATTTTCTGAAAAAAATATATTTAAATTAGATTTTTTTTTTTGAATAGGACCCCTGAAATCTCAGATCCGGCTCTATCCGTCTCATGGCCAGGGTTCGTAATCCATATAAAATGACCATATAATTTAGGTTGCATGGAATCAGAAATGAGTAAGCAGAAAATATCATACTATACTAAAAATTGTTAATACAAATTTAACAAACTTTATAAAACTCAGCATGAATAATTTAAATTATTATGATTCAAACTCAAAAATCTAAATCACCATCTTCATTTTTTATTTTCGCAAGTTCATCAAATAATTTTGCTTCGAATTATAAGACGTAATCACCAAATTCAAATCTTTCAAAACAATATCATTCAACTAATCAAATTAGCCACTTATACCATTTCATATGTTAGATGAAATTAATTTAGAGTAATTGGTAGTGGTAACAAGGAATAACACGGTAATTGGCGAAATAACCAAACACTATTCAAACCACTGTTCGATTTTCCATATTACTCTTAAATCCTACTGATGTAAGCTGCTACTGCTCAGACTCGTGTCAGGGGAAAGTAATGTGTAAAAAATAAAAGAAAAACGAGAAAATAAAAGAATAGTCGATTTAAATATTATCTATTCTTCTCCCTTCCATTCTTCTTCTTTCGATAAACCACCACATCTTCCTTCGAAAACCCTAGCCACCACAATCGTCACCTTCTCAACCTCCATGGCTCCATCGTTCTACCTCGTCTCCGATCATCAGGTTCGATTCATCACCTTCTTATACACATACGAACTCTCGATTTCTATTCAGATTTGCAATTTTTGTTTCCAGATTTGTTGAAATCTGAAAATTCGATTTGCTTTTGTTCTGTTTTCGATTCATCGCAGATTTGAACGAAACCAGATCGGGTCTACCTCTAGATCTGTTCTAGGTTTTGGATTTTCTGACTTCGTTTTCCTCATCACCGTCGTCATAGCTTCCTTTATGCCCGGCCAACAAGATATTACTGAAGGTGTAATACATTGGTATAAACTATCAATAAACTTTAGGATTTGATGCAAAAGCTGAAGTGGTTGTATTTAATCTAGGTTTTTGCAGTCCCCTCTCAAAACATTACTTTGCCCTTTTTCTATATAATTAAAAAAAAAAAAAATTTGGACCTTTTTTCTTTAAGAATTTTTTAAAAATCGAAGTGAACCCTCGTAGGTCTGGGCATTCGGGTACTCAATCGGATTCGGGTCGGTTATTAAAAAATTTCGGGTATTTCGGTAATGGACCTTAAAAACCGATCGGATTATTCACCTAAATGGACTGGGTACGGGTCGGGTGACTTCGGATTCGGGTAAAACTGAATCATCCGAACCTATTGTTTTTCAAAAAAAATTCATAGCAAAAAAACAAAGTAAAAAAAGCTTCTAAGTACCAAAACATTACTAATTAAGGAAACACACAACTCTAAAGTAACATAAGCCAATTCACTTAGTATCCAAGACCAAGTCTTCAGTCTTCAAACTCCAAGTCTTCAATCTCCAAGTCTTTAGTCTTCACTTCAGTCTTCATTCTCCAGTCAAGTCCTCTTCATCAAGCATCACCTATGGCATCATATTTTCAAACTTAATTCAGTATGAACTTCAAATATTTGTAAAATAAAGACAAATATTTCAGTTTTATTTACCTTGTGGGTTTAAGTTGCATGTGATTCTTCAGGTTAGTTGTTCCTGAAGAAGTTGGACATGTGAACTCCTTCAAACAGTAGTTGCAAAAGTATTTGTCACGGTTGGTTTCCAGCCTGGTGTAGTTAGCCCACACTCCTGACCTGTTGGGGAGTGTCCTCTTCGCCTCTCTTTCAGAAGAAGACCCATTTCCTTGTTTTTGTTTCCTTTTACCACTTCCACTAGCTTCTTGAGTCACATGTTCTTCTTCTAGATTGTGTACATCATCCACATCTCTGATATTCTTTCCTTTCCCCTTATCCACAGGCGTAGAAGAAGCCATCTGCAAACCACACATCAACTCAATCAAACATTGCAACTAAACAATACAACATCAATTATCAGAGATAATGCAAATGATGGTTATAGCATAACCATTGAAATCTTGTGAATATTCAGAGATATTGGAACAAAATAGTACATTTTAAACATACGGATCATCAATAACACCACAATTAATTTACAAATCAGAATTCACCATCATTCACAAGAATAACTCTTAGTTCATCACAATTCTAATTAACCATCAATAACTCACAAAAAGATTAGATAGCACGATTGGAGATAACCCTAATGGGAGAAGAAGAACCTGAAGAGAAGATTTACCTCAAATTTTCGGGTTGAATTCACAGACAGAGAAGATGAAGAGAAACTGTGTGACTGTGAAGAATCCATGTCGTGCCTATAGTTCCTTTTATAGCCGCTCTTTGTGCTTCGATTTCGCAGAAAGTGATCTCGTTCGAAGCTTGGAAGACGAACGAGCTCGAGCATGCAGATGGTTAGAGCAAAAAGAAGAATGATTGTATTTAGGCTTTTAGGGTTAGACGGTGGCTCTAATCGTAGGGGTAGTGATTCGGTAAACTTCGGGTTTGGTTCGGTAAACGGGTTTTACCCCTACCCGATCGGTTATCCGGAAATCAGAATTATGAAACCGATCGGATAAAACCAAGGATCCGTACCTATACCGAACTCACTTTTTCGGGTCGGGTTCGGGTTCGGATATCGGGTCCGGTTAAAAGGCCCAGGCCTAGGCCACCCCTAGAGCCGGGCCTAGGTTTTTGTACCCTCTCTTGAATTTCTCTGTTTTAATGTCGTTAGGTTTTGGCTTTTCCATTTTAAAGGCTCGGTGAAGAAGAGGATGGATCTTAAAATTACATTTGTATTCAGAGGTGAAAATGTCAGTTTCGAGGAACTCGGTTGAGCTCACCGGAATTTTGACTTATGGAGGTACGGAGGAGTTGAAGATGATACAGACGGTGCCTCTTTCCTATCAACCCTGGAAGCTTTTTGATTAAACACATGTTCCACTTTTGATCTTATCAGCATAATCTCATTGTTAATGGGTTTGATTAGTGGGCTTTTGATGTATTTGGGTCGATGTT